>CP126891.1:172441206-173041206 GCA_030440675.1 Furcifer pardalis
GGCCATGTTTGGAAAGACTCCTGGCTGAGGGTCTATGGGGCATGTAGTCCCAAAAAATTAAGGTTCCCAAGATCTGGAGCAAACTAAGTAAAGAAGTGAGAAGAAAAGGGAGCAAAACAGTATGTGCAATAAAAACAGATTAATTGGCTCAAAGTAGAATGTCAGAGTAATTCTGCACATGCATCTTTTCAGTTCTCCTAACTTAATTGAATTAAAATGTGATGAAGTCCAGATGTGTTAAATTGCTGTAGTGGTTAGCCATGTTCAGAGGATTGAATGTCTTTTATACCATAATTGTCCTCTCTTTTTTATACTGTATCATATCAGAAGCACACAAAGGTGCTTTCTGGGTTGAAAAGACTTTTGCTGGAAGGACTCCACTTAGGGGATGCCTGAATGAGGCTCTTTTCATGTCCCCAATATTTTTTTCCCACAGAAGTGGTCCCTATTTATTTACTTGTAAATTCTTGCTTTTGAACTGCTAGGTTGCCAGGAACTGTGACAGAGATGGGTGCTCATTCCATTATGCAGTACTTGGGTCTTGAACTGCCAGCTTGCCGACCTTCCAGCTAACAAGGCAAGCTTCTTAACCACTAAGCCACAACAGTCCCTTATAACTGTCCTGATAATGGTGTTATGTCAAGAAAAGTATGTCAAGAAAAGAGGAAGGACAAAGCTTAAGAGACCGTGTCACCCTGTCTGTCCCACCAGAGCAGACCAGAGAGGCTCTCTCATTGTACCATCTGCTAGGGAGGCTCATCTCTCTAGCACCAGATGGAGGACCTTCTCTGTGTCTGTTCCAGCCTTATGGAACCTCCTGCCAACTGATCTGCATCTCCAGACTGAGTTGCTGTCCTTCAGGAAAGGGCTAAAAACCTGGCTGGCAAAGCAGGTGTGGGGCACCAGCAATGTGGCGACCCCTGCTTTCTGGCTGATTTAGTAAGAACACTCTCTCCCTCTTTTAATCTCTTTTTAATCTGTAGGGGTCAGAGTAATTTTTGGTGGCAGTTTTAATGGGATTTTTGCTGGTTTTTAAAATGTGACTTTTTTTTTTTGTGAGCCACCCAGAGTCTTTGGAGTTGGGCAGCAATAGAAATCAGAAAAACAAAGAAACAAGTAAATAAATAAATGGCAAATTGCATTGAGGGGCCAAAGGTCAATTTCCACTCCATATAAAATTGCTTAAAGAGAATTAATATAGTCAATCTATTGCCTCTGTCCTAGCTATAATGTCTCAAAACCAGGGCTGGAGACAATTTGACTTGCATGAAACTCACACCAATTTTGTGGCTTCCAGTTGTCTGAATTTCCTGCCAAGCTAAGAAATACAGTACTCTATGGAGTCAAGACACTAAAGGCAATGTTGAACGTACACTTGAGAAAGGTACAGAAATGCAGTCCCCTCAAGCTCTGCAAAGCCTGATTTAGCTTTAAGGAAACACTGGGTTTTATAATATGCCCATGTTCTTTTCTGGTATGTATTGCTCTTTAAGGGGATTTCTGGGTGTCCTCCATGGCTACACTGCTGTGTTATGGGGTGATGGAAAAACCAGTGGCTTGATGATAACAAGGTTACTAACATTCATGTAAGCATGTTCTGAATTGTAGGCTTAATTTAATTTCTATGTCAGCTCCCTCCATACTTAAAGGGGGACAAACACAATATTATAGAGAGGTAGAAAGTAGTGCATTCTCCTGTTCCCCACAAGATCTGTTCCTGCCTAGGCTTCTGGACAAACCAGTTAGTGCTGCCTAAGATCCTTCAGCCTCAGGGGTGTTTACCCCTCCTACCGCCAGCCCTAATTTCTCTCAATAAAACCCACAAACTTGATAATATGTGAGGAGTTTGTAAAAATGGATTACCTCCTTAACTGAAAACAGAAACTAATGCAATACATCTTGAGGAAAGTCATGAACTTCATGACCTGCGATGCATTCCCTGAAAGAACAAAATGTGTTTGGGCAATATATACACAACTGAAAAGTGCACTGAGAAGACTGGACATTTGCACACAAAGACAATGTCTGTGGGTGTCCATTTGAATGTCTATTCAGGGCTTCTCAACCTTGGGTCCCCAGATATTCTTGGACTTCAATTCCCAGAAGCCCTGGTCAGTAGGTGTAATGACTTGGGCTTCTAGAAACTGAAGTCCAAGAACACCTGGGGACCCAAGGTTGAGAAACCCTTTTATTCATTAACATTCATTCATTCATTCATTTATTTCATTTGTACCCCACCCTCCTCCGAATATCTAGGGCAGCTTTACAACTAAAAGCAATTAAAACATATTACATATAACAGGTTAAAATTAGCTTAAAAATTAAAAGTTAAAGTTCAAAGTTAAAAACAACGAGAAGAGAGGTGGAATCAGGGGACTGAATTGACAGTCTGGCCCACTCTCCACACATTCCTATTTAACAGCAGCCAACAGAAGTACTATATAGACAATTTTTCCTCCCATAAAAGTTAAGTTCTACATTGAACTGTTCTGGACTTGTTAGCAAGAAAGCAATTGGCTCTTAATAATATTTGGTTTTTAGACTTTATTTATTGGTTGACATACCTGATCAAGTGCTCTTCATCCATAAGTGAAACCTAAATGTGTAAAGCGTGAGCACTGTACCCATCTCTGTTACTCGTTGGAGAGTTACTGCCATCTCCATGTCAAGTGTGCCTTTAATATCATGCTGAAGGATGGACATTCAGTGTTTTGACCTGTAACAATGCTGTAATGCCAGCCTTCTCCCTTCCAGCAAAGTGATTAATAATGCTATCAGTCTATATCAGGGGTGGCCAAACTTTTCAGGCCACAGGCCAGTCATGTGGTTTAGCGGGCCAGTCATGTGGTTCCTTCCAACAGAAGCAAAAGTAAAATACACCAGTGCATGTGCAAAAAACTGATATAAATGCACCCACAGCTGTTATAAACAGCCACAGGTGCATTTACAGTAGTGTTTTGCACATGCATGGGCGCATTTTACTTCCATTTCTGGTAGTGGCACAGGTGGTGTGGGCCAGATAATTTGGTGTCAATGACTGTATCTGGCCCATGGGCTGTAGTTTGGCCACTGCTGATCTATCTGTACTGGTGCTGTTTTGTTAGTCTACCTTAGAAAGAAACTAATTAAAGGACATTTTGGAAAAATGAAGTGAACCATCTGTTGCTGTGCACTCTTTGTACTCTACGGTGTCTCTGAGAGGGGGCAGTAAACAGCTACTTTAAAATCATTTCTCTTACACATCTCTGAAAGAGAACAACATCAAAAAAAAAAAAGAGTCCTCCACTGCTTATGAGTGTATAATAAAGCTGTCAATAGCTTGCCTTCACTTTAAGGCGTGACATTTTCTGCCAGCATAACATGTTTTTGTTTGATATCTTCTTTTACAAAGAGCTTAATAGGGAAGGACTTGGATGACTTTCAGATGGAATCAAGTTTGAACTAGAGCTGCTGAAGCCTTAAAGTAAGGAATATAATGAGGACACTGCTGCCTCTGAGCTCTTTGTTGGAGTAAAAATTTGGCTGGGTGCTCAATATGAGCTTTAGCTGCAGTTCATTGCTGGACACTTGGGAGCCACTGGATAACTTTTCCTGGAGTACAAAAAGTACTTTCAAGGAATGGGGACCAGTGGCCATCCCTAAACTTCAGAGCCTTATAATCTTGCCAGAAATATTTCAGAAGGAAGAACTGTGACTTGTCGCTATTTTAGTGCTGGTGATAGGGCTTGACTCAACAGATCAAAATTCAGAGCTGAAGTTAGAGATTGCTTTTTGTTCGTTTGTCTATTAGATTTCAATACCACCAATCTGTGATATTTTCCAACTCTGGGGAGTTTACAATAGTTAAAACAGAAATATACATATACACAGAGTATATCCCCAGATTAAGACCAGACAGCATTTAAAATGTAGCATGGAAGGACAGCACTGTATTCCTGACAATTACTCACGGATAAGGGTGTGATCAGTTGTCTACAAAGGTGTGTGTCTTATTGTACCAATAAGGACTGCTTTAATAAAACCCCTTAAAGTGTCTCTTCCAGTTGGCAGGGAATTGACCCTTCTAGTCCAACCCCCCCAAAATAGACACCCTACTAAAAGGTCAAGCTTGTGCACAGAACGGAGTCAGGCTGAATTGCATTTTTCCATGCATTCTATAATTGCCAGAAAATGGATCATACTGGACCGCATCACAAGTGGTTTGAATTCAAATTATTTCCCTGTGTGATTAAATCCTACATTTCCAATGTGATTTGTTTTCATTTGATTTAAAGTACATACTCTCACTCCACTAGATCTTTCATGCTTTCAGCTTTCACTTCTAAAAGTGGTACCATCTTGTTTTAACAAAGAAACTATCAAGAGCAATGTAACTTCTTGGTTGAACTTAAAATACATTTGCATGCTCACACACCCCTTTGGAGATAACTCTTGCTAATTAGGTTCAACTTTAAGGGTATAAGGTTCATTGGGAAAAAACCTGAGGACATGTTGGACTGTCCTACATATATATGGCCTATAGACTAGATCAGTGGTTCCCAAACTTGGACTACATTCTTGGACTGTATTCTTGGACTGCAATTCCCAGACATTATCAGTATTGGCTGTGCAGGATAAGGCTTCTGGGAGCTGCAGTCCTCTATGGTCCACCAGTATTCCATGGAACAGTTTGGGAAGCACTGGACTAGTTTACTGACCTGTAGAATGGTCTGTCTATGGAATGACATTGAAGAAACCATTCATTTGTTTTGTAAAGAGCACAATTGATGGTTTCCTGTTGTCAAAAAGGGCTGAGGATATCTCTCAACCTGAACTTTCCTGCAATGAAAAGAGCAAAAAGACAGATATATATGTTTGTTGGAGCAACAAGTCTCTGGCGGAGCTGAAAGTCAGTGGAATAATACATACAAAGTTGGATACTTTCATTGGCTTTCGGCCCAGTGGTGGGCAGTAACATATCCATACCCCTGGGCAGGGAGTAGCAAAATTGGGGGGCCTTTGAGCTGGGGGTGGCATGCCCTGCTCTGCCCACTTCCCTGCCCCGCCCTGCCCACCTACTCCTCTACATCTTCCTCCACCAAGTCCTGCCAGCCTTGCACAGCTGAGTCGATTGGTATTCAACTTTGACGTCAGGTTTTGTCCGTGCAAGTGCTTCAAGGTCTCATTTGCTCAAAAGCAGTCATATCTGACTCTAGGGTGCAGTGCTCATCTCTATTTACAACCAAAGAACCAGTGCTGCCCGTGTTTGCAGATGTATACATGACCACATGGAAGGCATGACTAGATTGCACATGACATAGGCTCCGCCCATGACATAGGCTCTGCCCATGATGTAGGCTCCACCCATGACATGGTAGCAATTTTTTTTGCTGCCCACCACTATTTAGGCCCCAATGTGTACCCTGATAAGATGCTATGATCATATAATGTACCACAGGACAAAGGAATGGCTTGTTTTCTGGGAATAAAGAAGAGGTGCAAAGCATTTTTTCCTTTCCCAACTTGCCATCTACCAGTACAGAACTGAATTTAAGAGTGAAAGAAAAGATGCCCATGAGAATGCATGAAAACAAGGGGTACAAGTCTAACAAAAAGCAATCACTGCTTGGGCGAAATACATGACAGTCACATTCACACATGTGTAACATGCAGATGCTTTTTGGTTCAACTTTCCTCATATAATTTTTATTTCTGCAGATTTTATCTGCCTGGGGACCTTTAGGCCTCAGCTTAGTTTACCATGAGAGACACTTCAGTTTTCACAAAGACTTAGATTACTCTTTCTAGGAGATTCTCTGTTCCTTTTATTGTGTTTTTTCATTTATTCCTTATACACAGGCACAGTTACAGACACACATACCAGTGATTTCATGACTTAATTTTATATTTTCCATTCTAAATTTTCCCATCTGGATTTTCCCGGATTGGTTTTCTTGCACATTTTCCTGAGTCTTCAGGAACCTGTTTCTCAGAATGGGTAACTATATTATTTTCATCCTCAGTCTTTAGGCAACAAGCTGCTGAAAATCTCAGGCTTCAGCCGCAGAGCTGGTGGAAGATTGCAGGCAACTGCAGTGTGGCTAATTTTGCATAACTATAATTTCATCTGATATTTTGATCCAGATTGTTTTGCAATTTTCATTTCCTCATTATATTCTACTGTGCTAGAAATTAGTTTATTTTTATTCTGATTTCTTTTATAAGGTGCCTTCATTTCATTAATCTTATCTGCTGTTTATATGCTGTGATATATAAAAAAACTTCACCATAATTGTATCTGTGAATAGTCTCACATCATCTCTGGGCACACCTTTCTCTCACTGGAGCAAATAAATGACCTTATTTTTAATTATCTGTATTAAATATTATATAAATAAATACAATGAATCATGCTTGTGTGTGTACACACACTGTCTGTTTGCCTGTCTGTCCGTCTCTATCGCCTGATTAATGAATAAACAGAAAGTGAAATTATGCTAGAGATTTTTGTTCGAAAATATGCAGATCAAGATACAAGAATTATTTGGTGTGTCATTGTCATGCTGAAGTTGAAATTTCTCAGTGGATTTCAAATCCTCTTTAGTTTGTTTCACCATGACAAGGGAAACTGTCTCAACTATAAATGATATATAGGCAGGGTTTTTTCACATCCCTGTCTGGCAGTAGAAAGAGCCTCCTCATTGACTGTGGTATTTTTGAACCACAAATGAGTGTACCCTGGAAATGGCAAACTTGTGTTGCTGGCTAATCTTTTTTCACACAGGGTCGGGTGGACGGATCTGCAGAATGAACCCACCAAAAGGTGCCTTCATTTTGGCAGTTTCATGTTTAGCCTAGACATGGAAGAAGAAGTTAGTCAGTTCCAGTTCCTCCCTAAATGCTCCTCTTCTGGTTTCCTCTTCACAGACTTTCCAGTGCCTAATCATGAGTAAAGAAAGCTTCATCTGAATTCAAGTTCAGCCCACTTCCCTTGGTAGGACGCATTCCCCTACTTCTACTCAAATGTTAGACTTCAGCTGCATGGGGTGCACATTCTTCTTAACCTTTAAATGTAGGTATAGGCTGTCCTGGACTGCAGTGGCTTGAGTGGCTAAGATGCTGACTGGAAGGCAGGAGGTCAGCAGTTTGATTCCCGTGAACTGCAAGATGGAATGAACTCTCATCTTTATCCCAGCTCCTGCCAAACTAGCAGTTCGAAAAGAAGAAATGACAAGTAGATAAATAGGAACCACTTGGGGGGAAGGTAAACAGCATTCCGTGCACTCTGGTGTCTAGTCATGCCTGCTACGGAAGCGTCTGCAGAAGCAGACACCGCTGACTCTTCGGCTTTGAAACAAAGATGAGCACTGAACCCTAGATTTGGATACGACTGGATTTTGATCAAGGGAAACCTTTACCTTTACCTTTAAAAGTCTTCCTCCCCCCCCCCCCAAGTCTGGTCCATAATCTGAAAACTGGACAAACTCAGCCCTGTGTCATCTTGATGACCCAAAGGCCAGCAGTTTGAGACCTGAGTGCTGCACAATGGAGTGAGTGCCCATCATCTGTCCCTGCTATCCTAGCAATTTGAAAGCAAGACAGGTACCACTTTGGTGGGAAAGGTAACAGTATTCGATGTGCTCTGGTGTCTAGTCATGCCTGCCACATGACCAGGGAAACATAACTGAGATGAGCACTGCCTCCCGAGGTACACAGAAAGAACCTTCTCAAAGATTGTGATATTTTTGAACCACAATTGGACATACCCTGGTAACTGCAACCTTGTGTTGCCAACTATGTTTTCTCACACCAAAAGGTGCCTTCATTTTGGCACTTTCACATCTGGCCTAAACATGGACAAAAAGAAGCACTGCTCTCTAGAGTCATCATGACTGGCTTTCGAGTAAGGGAGACCTTTAATTTTACCTTTACCTTTGTCCATGATCCTGCAAGTAACACCATTGAGCTCAATAAATAAAATAAATTTCATGTCAGAAATTACTCTGGTTGAAAGGATTTTTGTTGGAGAAACTCTTCTCAGGGGATGCCCAAATGAGGCTCCTTTTATATCCCCAAGGTTCTCGTGCAACACTTGGGTACCGAACCCCAACCTTCCAGTCTTCAAGTTCAGTGTCTCAACCACTAAACTCAATGATACCCACTACTAAAAAGACCCAATGGACTGCATTTTAAGACTCAATAATAATATTGAAAGATAATTTCTAAGAAATGACACATTCTTCATCTGTGTCCAACAAACTATGCCCACCTAAATTTCCATGCAACATGATGCTTAACAAAACCGAAGCCTAGTCTTGTTCTCATTGCTCACTCTGTTAAATTAATTCATACATAAATAAATGTGATTCTCCTTTTGTGGGATTTACTTCTCCCCCTCCCCAGAAGAAGAAGAAGAACAAGAACAACAACAAGAACAACAACAACAAGAAGAAAACCTACGTCATGGAAGTTTTGTCTGCAACATGTGCAGCTTTGAGCAGGTGCACAATTGGAGTTCCCAGTCATTTAAATGACAACTGCTTCAACTTGGGTTCATTTAACTTTGTGTGTGAACAGATTGGTGGGAGTTCAGCTGGTGGAGAATGAGGATAATCCTTCAGTGGAAAAGATCCTAATTATTGTGAGATGAGTATGTTTGTAAACAAATATGCCTAACGTGTCAGGGAAAGGTTCATCCCTCATAAAAAAGGGCTACTTTGAGAAGCATTAATTCTTCCCCTCCAAATGAAAAACATAACTCAATGACAATCAAGCAAGCAAAAAATGCTCACTAAACTCTTTCTGTTTAGAAAGATTAGGAAAGTGAAGTACGAAAGAAAAGTAGCAGGTGGGAGTCTGACTTGGACTGCCAAAATTTTAACTGACTACTGCAACTCTAACTGCATTTCTATTGTTAGGGATGGTTGAGGAATTTGCTCATTATGAAATTGTCTAGGAAAAGACCATAGCCACATCACTTAGGCTAATGTGCAAATCAGAACATTGTTTTCTGCCAAATTTCATATTTTCCCATGGAGTTCTTTTGAAAGGAAATAGCACTTCTCACTTTGTATTCTATATATCAAAGGAGAAAAACAGCAAGTTGTTTGCTCTAACTACATTTCAGAGAAATCTTCCCAAGGAGGCAAAGTTCCATCGGAGTTTCTTCTTTCCTGATTTTCATGTCTATAATGCAAAAACTTTTCCCCTCTAAGGTAAATAAAAGAAAGGGAAAGAGAGTTTCCTTGTCAATTAGATAACATCAATCTGTTAAACTCAGCACATATCAGAAGACATGCTCTCTCAACTGCCGAAAGAAGGTTTGAGGATAGATTTAATTTTTCCATTATCTTCAAATTGTCTTACTTTGTTTTGTGATAGGGCATTGGAAGGTAAACAATGGCTTAAGTTTGAAGTCTGCCTGCTGAGGCATATGTCTCTAAGGAAACCCCTTGTTAGAGGGTAACCCAGTTACTGTATATACTCGAGTACAAGATGGGTTTTCTTGCCCCCAAAATGAGGTCCAAAAATGGGACTCAATTTATACTTGGGTCAAAGTAAACACTCAAAAACATACCCACACAAATGTTTAAATTAATTAATTTTATTGTATTTCCTGTATTTTAATTATTGAAATTCACTAGCAGCTGCTGGATTTTCCACCCCTGACTTATACTCAGGTCAATCAATTTTCCTAGTTTTAGAGGTCCAAATTAGGTACCTCGACTTATATTCAGGACAATTTATAGTCGAGTATATATGGTAAGTGAACTTTAGTATCTTGTTTGACTCCAAGGCTAGGAGGGAAGTATGAAAAATACAACTGTTTCCAACAGCAACTTTGCACTTCACCCTATTTCGAATAACAAAAATGCTATTTTGTGTCTTCTGCTGCTTTGGGAAGGGATGAATAAGAATAACTTTTCTCACCCAATTTCTTCCCCAACATCATAGGTAAAATGACCTTAGGTTTTGAACTTGGTATAATGGCAAAGAACTGTTGTCATGCCAATTCTCAGTAAATCTATTTTGCATATACCCGTACAATTCCATGACAAATACATCACTTCATATATCCCAGTCCATGTTCCAAAATAAGACAGCCAGAGAATTTTGAGCATTGATTTCTTGTGCCACTGGAGAGTGAGTAATACAATTGAATTTAGCCCACTTGGGTTGAGATTCAGTTTCAGTCTTATTTGATTTATGAGCAGTCATAACATTTTTGTTTTGTTTTGACTATATAGCATGAGAGGCAGCTAAGATTATTTAATGGGTGGACTAAGTGAGAAGCAAAAAAGAATAAAAAGTATATGGGGACTTTGAGTAGCAGAATCAGATTGCTATTTCTACTCTTGCAATAGCCAGCTTAAATCAGTGGTGGTCAGAAGCCAAGCACAGAAAGAGAAATAAAAATAAAACAGCCTCTCTCTGCCAAGAAAATATGGTCCAGCGTGTAGTATTATGGTATCTTTTGTCAGGATAAAAAGCTGAATTGAAACATGAACATGTTTTAATGCTCACTTTCACTTCTGAATTTACATTACAAGTAAGGGTAAAGGTCTCCCTTGTTTGAATGCCAGTCATGTCCAACTATAGTGGGTGTTGGTCATCTCCATGTATAGCCAAAGAGCCAGCATCATCTGCAGACATTTCCTTGGTCAGGTGGCAGGCATGATTAGATCCTGGATTGCACAGGATTTTGTTTCCTTTCCTGCCAAAGCAGTACTGATTTATCTTCTTGCAATGTCTGGCTTTTGAACTGCTAGGTTGGCAGGAGATGGAACAGATGATAGGAGCTCACTTCATCTCACAGCACTCAGCTCTTCAACCTTTCAGTTGTCAAGCGAAGCATTTTAACTACTAAGCCACGAAGGCCCCAAGTTTACTTTGCTAGTGTTGAAATAATATTGTATTAATGTGTATGACACCCACTGTGAACTGCAATTTAGAGAGTGTTGGCTGGAATCTATTGTGTACTTTTGTAACAGTTGTAACTTTTGGATGTGAATTGACATAAGTGAAGAAATCTCCTTAGAGGTTATCTGTTGTGTACCAAGGAACATGTTTTTGGAAATTTCTTACTTTATGGCATTCTGCTTCAAAAAGTTCTACTATTTGCATAACATGATTTTCGCCGATACATCTGAAAGCTTAAATAAATAACTAAAAATGGGTATTTGACCAAATATTATTGCCCAAAATAGATTAAAATATAATTTAATTTGAACAAAACCTTTTCTTTCTCTTTAGCCCGGTAACCTTGAGATGTCTTGATCTCAAATGTAATGCATATAAAGTGAAACTTGTACTTTTATTCAGTAAGTAGTATGATCTTCTTTTTGTACTTACTGCTTAGACAGAAATATTAAACTAGTTCTCTCTCCTTTGGTTTCCTGGTTCTTCTGTGCTTCTGGCTGAAAATTTAATAAATATCATCTACCATAACAAATTCCTGTTGTATTATTCCTGCTCAAAGAAAAAATTTCTTCACTGAGACTTGGTTTAGGGTTTAGATGTAAAAACAACTTCCATTTTCTCCTCTGTAAAGGGAATAGTCCTTAGAAGAGGAAAAGTATGGCTTCTTTTCAAAAGCCTACTGTAATAAATTTGGAATTATTTTATCCATAACAGTATCACTTGAAACCTAGTGTACCAGCCGGGCCTGCTCAGTTGCTATTGTACATGAACATGAAGGTTTACTGTTTTGTGTAGGATCACTGTTTTGCCATCAATTTGTGGCACACAATCAGCATCATCAGCATTTCCTTTAGACTGGACTGCCAAAATGAAGCCACTTTCTTTGCTTTGTCATTGCCTAAACACAAGTTCTCATGTGTTTAGGCAATCAGCAGACCAGCAAATGGGGCAGACTCTGTGTCTCTCCACATTCACACTGTGTGTTGTTGTCCATCATCAGTCCTCACTTGAGTATGTTGGTCTTGCATTTAGAGACTCCAGTCCTTAGCCTATTCAGGCTAAGGGGAGATTGAGATCTTCAGCTATATTTACCTTTAATGATGTTCCTTTCTCAGTGAA
Source organism: Furcifer pardalis (assembly GCA_030440675.1). Taxonomy (NCBI): domain Eukaryota; kingdom Metazoa; phylum Chordata; class Lepidosauria; order Squamata; family Chamaeleonidae; genus Furcifer; species Furcifer pardalis. The sequence goes on from CP126891.1 coordinate 172,453,225, forward strand.
CTCTGTCCTCCATCTAATTTGGTTTTGCTCTTGTGTACCCTCAAGAATATTTGTTCTTGCCATAAAGCCCTTCCTGGATCTGATCCAGTGGACTTAAGACTCATATCTGTTCAGAGGGTGTCAAGAGTCATTCTCTTCCTTAGTTCTCTCAGTATCTGCTGCTACTTCTCTCCTGATTTTAGGTGGAGCAATACCAACAAGAGGGTATGTTTTCTCAACTAGAGTAGGTTTGTGGCATCCTGTCACTATCAGCATGACTTCATTAATAGCAATGTCAACTTCTTTTGTGTGTGTGTATGTGTTCCATACTGGAGCAGCATAATCTGCTGCAGAGACACTCAGGGCCAAATGACCTATGAGTTGTTAAGCTATGAGTATAGCTCTCACACATGAATACTTGATCCAATATTTTTCATAAGCAAATTTAAAAAATGCAACTTCACTGTTTCCTTTCCCCCTTTTAATTTTTAAAACATAAACCAAACACATATATCACAACTCAGTTAAAATTAATCCTACACATTTAAATACTTAATACAACTACAATGTGCACCCTCCACCATGGGACATGGTTTTCTTATTCATACCACTCTAAACAGACGTGTCTATTTATTTGTAACTATTAAAATTCTTATCTATTAACAATATCATAGCTGTTACCATTGTAACAATTAAATCCTTTTTCTACTTATCCACATTTAGGTCTCCCAATTCCAATATTTTTCATAAGCAAGTAAAAATAATAATGTAGCTTCACTGTTTCCGAGGCACTTGAAGTCTGGGAAATAATCTGCTAGGAACATGTGCTTGTTTCTAATCAAATTCAAGATGAGACATTTTGCCAAAATTGAGGAGGTGAAAGCTAGTGGATAAATGATGAAAAACCAAGCAAGCACTTGTGAGTGAGCGAACTGATTGTATCACAGTCTCAGCAGTGCTAATAAATCTGACAATACTCTACCGTAGAGAAAATACAGCCCACAAAGTAAAAATTCATCCCCACCCCACCCCCAAGCAGCAGCCTGCAGCAGCCCTTGATTCTTCTTTTTTTGTCAGGAAATCTTCCTTTTCTTCTGGATTCTGTATTTTGGGAGCACTCAGTTGTGTGTTCTGTCCAAGGTGTTTTTTCACAAACAAATGTGACTTTCAAAAACTACAGACCAGCAATTAATCTATTTTAGACTAGTGAGTTTGCTCTCTGCATCCACTAAAACAGGGGTTCTCAACTTAAGGCCTGTGGGCCAGATCCAGCCCACAGCACCATTTCATGTGTCCCACTACCCCTCCAAGAGCATTCAAGAAACAAAATGGCCACCTTTTTAAAGCTGTTGACAAAATGGCTGCCCCCATTGTGCAGGCAGGGCAAAATCATCATCTGGCTTTTGAAGCTGACTGAGAGAGTGTGACCCAGCCCTTAGCTTAAAATGGTTTTGGAAGCCCTGCACTAGAGCAGTGTTTCCCAACCTTTGGTTTTTGGACTTCAATTTCCAGAAGCCTAAGTCAATTACCCAAAGCACTGATCAGTCAAAGCACTGATTTAGGCTTCTTGGAATTGAGATCCCCCTCTGGGGCTTGCACTCCATTTTGGGAACCACTGCACTAGAGGGTATAAAGGGGATTATTTCTCTGAAGAGAAAAAGAAGAAATACTACTGAAAAGAATTTTTTTTTTTTTTAGAAATCCATGTGTCCTCTATTTTTGAATTTTTCTCCCAACAGTGGGCTAGACTGCAAATAATTTTTTTTTTGCCCCCACAGTGGGCAAGGCTGTAAGGATTTCTGTGCATTTTCAAATACTGAGACATGTGTGGGGAGGAAAAACCTGTCTTTTGCACAAAAGATCTTGGCCTGTTGAATATTTATGTCCATGCAGAGATCCCTCTGCAGAAGCTACTCAAGCAAATTGATGAAGTCCTGGTTCTGTGTTTCCAGGGACATGACCATCACCTTGTCAGATCTCTGTAGATGTTTTGCAGCTGAAGTTCTGCAAGTGCAAATAGTGAATATGATACCAGCCCTTATGTTAGGCCTCAAACACCCTATCTTTCCCATTTAAAAGTTGTTATGTGTGTAAAAAACTTTGATGCATAATACAAGGTGTAGGTTTCTCTCTCTCCAAATGCTCTTGCCAGTGAAATTAGGTCTGCTGTGTTTGATATATCCCCTACATCCTGGGTTCTTATTTTACTAACCTCTGAAGGATGGAAGGCTGAGTCAACCTTGACTCCTGTCAAGGTTCACTCAGGATTAAATCAGAAGCGTAGCTTACCTTGGCGGGGCCCCGTATAAAAATTGTTTGGGGGCCATTTATTTGCGGGGCGGAGCTAACGTCATGACATCATGATGTTGTGGGGGAGCCAACGTCATGACGTCATGACGTCGTGGGCGGGGCCAAAAAAATAAATAAATAAATAAATAAAATAGAATAGAATTAAAATAAACAAACAAACACACACACACCTCAACCCACCCACCCACCCAAACAACCACAACACAAACCCGTAAATAACTTAAATAATTAAAATAAATAAAGAAATAAAATAAAAATTTAATAAAAATCCACCCACCCACCCAACACACACATAAACCACCCACCCATCCTCACTTATCCTCCCGGCTCCATCCTTGTTCTCTGCCCCGGGCTCCGAGGCGCGCCTTCCCGCCCCGCCGAGCCTGACCGCGGTGCCCTCCGACGGCGCTGGGCTCCGAGGCAGCCGCGCTCCCGGGAGGCAGGAGGCGTGTGAGCGGGCAGGGAAGAAGGTGGAGAGCCCGGCAGCCGGCCGGGGGAGGGGGCGAGGTGCGTGCTCCCGACCCGCCGGGCGTGCTCCCGCCTTCCCCGCCCGCTGCCACTGCTCGCGAGTGGGCTGAGCTTCTCCGGACCCGCTGCGGATGAAGGACGGGCAGCAGCAGTGCATCCTCCGGAGGAGGCGGTGGCGCCGCGCACTCTGCCAGGCGTCCCCAGGCCATGGGGGTTCGGCAGCAGCGGACAGCCCGGGCAGGCCTCAACCTGCCCGTGGGAACTGGGCGGCCCCAGGGGAGGTGCCCTCCTCTGAGGGCCACCATCGGAGCCGCTCTGAGAAGCTGCGGCTCCGACTCCGAAATTTTATTTTTTAAAAATTGGAGCCAAAAATGGCTCCAATAAAGTGCGCAGTAAATTTTTGCTCTTTTTTTTTTGCCGTTGGGGGCCCCCGTAGCCCGGCCCCCCCGTATAATTGATACGGGTAATACGGCGGTAGCTACGCCTCTGGATTGAATCCTGTCAGGATTGAACTCAGCATGAGCAGTTTTAGCTGAAGTACTCCATTTCATCTACTGCAGCAGTTCACAGTTGTTGTCAACCAAATGTCCAGATGTGTCAAGATACCCCTTTCCAATGAACAGTTTTAGTATGCAAGCAGTGATGGGATGTTACCAGTTCGGACCGGTTTGCCTGAACCGGTAGCACCCCATCAGGAGGGGTCGCTGGAGTGGTGGTAAACCCCTGGGCGACCGGTTCGGTCGCCTCTCCGGCCCCCTCCAAAAATGTATTTCCGGGCAGCCATTTTGGCTGCCCGGAACTGCGCATGCATCAAACCTCTGTTTGATGCATGCACAGTTCTATTTTTTAGTGTGCATGCATCAAATAGAGGCTTGATGCATGCACACTAAAAAAAGAACTGCACATGCATCAAATGGAGGTTTGACGCATGCACAAACATTTCTTTTAAACAATTTTTTTTGCTCTACCCATGATGTCATGATGTCATGACATTGGCTACGACTATGACATCCATGACATTACGGTGGGGTAGCGGGAATTTTGACAACCCACTACTGTATGTAAGACATTCTTGCTAAAGTCACCGAATAACGAGGCCATTTCCCCCCTTGCTTGTTGGAAACCAAATTAGATTAAGCTGAAGATGTGAATTCTCTCTTGTCTTGTCCATGCCAAATTATTTTTTCACCCCCCCCCCCAAGAGAGTGAGGTATTTTGCAGTGTGTTTTGCAAGAAAATGAAGAGAAAAAAGTTCCTCCAACGAAAAAATAAATCACAGAAATAAAACAATGATGATGGTTGTTAGTTTGTTTTATCGATATTTAGAATTCAAAGCACTGGTGTTTGCTCGCACCTCTTCAAAATAATCAACCTGCTATGTGGTGCTTGTTTTGTTCTTGTGTGTGCCTTGCTTCTCAATGGAAAAAGCCACTAGATTTAAATGCAGTACTCTGCAAGGTCCTTGAGTATAGATATGACAGTGCAATCTTTTTCTCTCTCCATCCTGGCCACAAACTCTCCCCTCCACTCCCAGTTCCCAATCAATACCTGTTGCCTAAGTAAAACTCCCCCCTGACAGTACCTCCCTGCTGGTCATGCAACAATACTAATGGTCTTGTAGTGTTCTTTAGACAACACAGCAATGCCAATATGATTTCTTTCCACGTTTCTGGCTTGCCATTTCCCATCTGTAGCCAATCTGTAACTCAAGCACTCATATACATTGGCCCCAAAGATCTACCTTTCTGCTTCTCCTCCCCTTTCTGTCCTTTCCCTCTTTCTCATGCTTCTCCAATCATGGACAATCTTTACAATGTGTACATCTTTGCAATTGACACTTGAATGCCAATAAAAATAGCTTCTTTTTCTATGAGAGCTCTAAATCTTTGTCTTTAATTTGCTTCCTCTCTTTTTTTCTTTCTCTGTTTCTTGCAGTAGAAAAAAAGCTTATTCCCATCAGTCTAAGCAAATAAGCAATAGAGTCAGAAAAACAGAGATGCAAACTGAAGATTTCAATTTTTGCCCTAAGAATATTTCTTAAATATATTCTTTCACTCCTTCAGGAAAAAAATATATCTAATTTTCCCAAAAGGGTTTTTTTTTAGTGTGTGTATGGGGTGTGTGTGTGTGTCAGCCCTTTCAACTGATCATGCTCAAAGATTAGGGTGTGGACAAAGGAAATTAAATCACTGATGACTGTCAAAAGAGTATATAGGTTGTTTGGAAGAAAACTGTTTTAAACCATTGCATGCTGCAAGCAGATGGATTAATTTAAGCATAAGGAAACCTTGCACTTTTAACTACTTCTGCTTTCTTATCCTTATTGTGAATTAATTTTCCCCATCAACACTTGGAACTTTTCAGCAGAACAAGAAAGGATTAGAGACAGAGTTTTCCAGTTGTGAAGAAGGCAACCCTGTAGAGTACTGTGGGGTTGCTAATAGAGCTTTGTTATTTTCTATTGTGAACAGCCCCAGTGGAGACTCTATGCATATGTCATCTCATCAGGAACTGGTATAATGACTAGAAAGAAGGCCTTAACTTAGAATGGCTGATGAACTATTCACTTTCCCCTAGGAAAGGGTCAACATCTAGAATGAAGAAGAAATGTGAAGAAAATGCTTTGTTTTTCTTACGCTGTCTCTTCCAGGTAGCTGATAAGAAGAGCTGGTATGGAGACATTCAATGTCAAAAGGAGTGGAGGAATTCACAGCAATGGTTACTGGAAATTTCTATCTTATTGGCAACAAATCATTCTCATGAGAACATGGACTTTGGGAAAGTGAATTAATTGGTTAATTCTAGGATGAGAGGCAAGGAGAATAATAATTAATTACAGCCAGATGGAAAATGTAGTTAGTTCTTTTATTCTTTGTTCCAAGTAGTAGTTTGAATTGTTCTGGTTTTGATGAGGTTACCATGTAGCTCCCCAGAGTAAGTTTTGAGAGCTAGTAACATGCTTTCAGGATGGCTTTGTATATTCCTTCTTAGAATTAGGATATAGGTAGCTTTTTTATTTTAGAAATATTTGACTTTCCTATGTTTTAAGCTTTTGCTTTGTATTCCTATTTTAATTTTACACTTTTTATATGTTTTGAGATGTTTTACTTTTTAAAATTATTTTAGCTATTTTACTAAGGTGTGATCATTGGATCTAGCAAGGGTTGCATTTTTTAAAAGAAGGTGCCTTGCAAAAAGAGCCTCACAATATGTTACATTTACCAAATTGGACTCAGTGCAAATACCTGGTCTGGGTGTTGTGAAAAAGCAACCAGGGAATGATTTTGTCTTTGATCACAAGAGATAGGAGAAACCTAGAGGAAACTTTCCCTGGCCCCATATTTCCATACACCTTGGAGCAGAAAGGGCTTGAGGCTAGGCTCCCAGGGAAGAGCGATGTGAAGACTGAAAGGAAAAATTAAGGTGGATGAGACTACTTCTAGTTGAATTTAGAACATTGTCTCCCTGGGTTCATTACATGGTGGCAGTGGTGGGATTTCAAACATAGCCAACCCTTGTTTGTGGTTTTGTTTTGTTTTTTACTAAGACAGCTCCTAAAAGTGCTGCTACAAACTTGAAAGGAGGTCTTGAATGGCTTGGGCCTGTCTAGCCTGGAGGAGGATTTTGGAATCCTATCAAAGAATTTAGAAGCACCTTAGCCATTAAAATGGTGCATGGAAGAGAATTTTTCCTCAAGCTGTTTTGCTGGAACAGAACACTTTATTTTGGATTATTGGTGTAGTAGGAAAGTTGCAGTGATATTTCTTTTTGAGATTGTCAGATAAAGTACCACCATTCTGTGTTTTTATTTTGTTAGTCAGCATAGGCAAGATACCATGTATGGGAGAAATAACTCTCCTTAATTTAGCCAAATCCAAAGAGGAATCACAGCTGCTGATGAGATCCTATCCTTCTTTAACACATTTGGGAAAAAGAAGACTGTTTGATTTAGAAATAAAAAGAGAAAAAGCCAGACAAATGGAAAAGGAAGAGGAGGAGGAGGAAGCAGGACTGGGGAATGGGAGAAGGAGAAGATAATGAACAACAATCTCAACAGGATTTGATGGAAAATTTTAATAGTTCAGGCAAGGTACATTGCAAGGAAAAGATGCCCCTCAGCCTACAACTTCACCTCTAACTAAGTAAAAAAAACTCAAACATGATAGGTAGAAAACGTATCCCTGTTTTACAACCTAATGAGGACATCCTCACTTTTGTAACTAGATATCAAAGGGTTTTTTAAAAAAATAGTAGCCAAGTTAGTCTGTGGTTCAGGCATATCAGAAAACAAAAACTAAAATAATAATAAAATAAAAACAAAAACACTACAGCACTTTAAAGACTTACTGCTATATTTTTACTGTTAGCTCTTGTGGATCAAGTCCACTTCTTCAGACAAGGAGTAAAACTTCCAGGCATGGTTTATATAATACACCAGATACAGGGGTCAAGATGTCACAAGGTAAAGGAATCACAAAGCAATGAGGTAAAGAGTAATCAAACAGAATGACAGACAAGCATGGATATCAATACAGCTTCCTACAGCTAGCAGTAAGAATAGATTATTCAGATTAGTTTTAAATGTCCTCGTTTCAATCTCAAAAGTGTGAAGTTGTCAAGGAAAGCATATGCTAATGAGTTTAACCTCTTTCTGGTTTAACCTCTTACTTGGTTACTATTACTTGGTTACCTTTCCCTCACTTTCTGTTACCACTGAAAACTTGTCACATGCTAAGCAAGTCCCTAATATTAAGAAATTTGGAATTTATAGTTGGTCAGGTCTTCTGGGCTCTTGCAAGTAGTAAATGAACAAACCAACCTCAGCTCCATTTTTAATCCTGCTCAGAAGCAGATCTTTGAGACAGGAAAAGCAAAGCAAAGGGGAAATTTTAAAATGGCTCCGGGAAATTTTACCCAGTACAGTAATACCCCGTATAACGTGAGTACCGTATAGCGTGAAAACCGCATAACATTACAAGATTTTCGGAAAAATCTTGTATCGAATAACGTGATTTTTAACGTTATACGATACAGTTGTTCTTCGCAGCAGGGTGGGTGGAAAGCTGAATGGGGTTCTCCGTTCAGCTTCCCAGCCACCCTGCAGCTACGGAGGCAGGGGTGGGGAGGCTGGAAAGCTGACGGGGGGCTCCCCCATCGGCTTACCCAGCCACCCCACAGCTGCGGAGGCATGGGCGGGTGGCTAGGGAAGCCGACAGGGAGTCCCCGTCAGCTTCCCCAGCCACCCTGCAGCTGTAGATCGGGTCCTCTGATCTCTCTGGAGGTGTTTCTGGGCTTCCCCGACGTCCTGAGCCAGTGCAGCAAGCCAGAATGTCAGAGTTCGAATCCCGACATTCTGGCTTGCTGCACTGGCTCAGGACGTCGGGGAAGCCCAGAAACACCTTGGATCGGGTCCCCACACCTCCCTGGACCCAGCGGGGGGGGGGGGTCAGACACCCCAAAATTGGTAAAAAAAACACGTCCTTTTTTTTACCAATTTTGGGGTTTCTGACCCCCCCGCTGGGTCCAGGGAGGTGTGGGGACCCGATCCAAGGTGTTTCTGGGCTTCCCCGACGTCCTGAGCCAGTGCAGCAAGCCAGAATGTCGGGATTCGAACTCTGACATTCTGGCTTGCTGCACTGGCTCAGGACGTCGGGGAAGCCCAGAAACACCTTGGATCAGGTCTGCCCACCTCCCTGGACCCGGCGGGGGGGGGGGGTCAGAAACCCCAAAATTGGTAAAAAAAAAACCAGACGGTTTTTTTTACCAATTTTGGGGTCTCTGACCCCCCCGCCGGGTCCAGGGAGGTGGGGAAACCCGCTCCAAGCTGTTTCCAAAGTTCTCCCACCTCCCTGGAGGCAGCAGCAAGCCAAAATGTCAGGATTCAAATCCCGATGTTCTCGCTTCCTGCAGCCTCCAGGGAAACAGGGCTTTTTTAAACATTGTGTGTTCAATGTATCGCACAACGTTAAAAACCGAATAACGACGGGACTTGTGGAACCAAGTCATAACGTTATTCGGGGTACTAGTGTATATGTTTTGGCTCAGTTCATTTCTTACTTCCTTAATTAAAAGATGATTTTGTCCACTTTGATTATGAAGTTTTGCCAATAATGAGCCATCTTCCCCTCCCCTCTATTAATAATTTTGCTAGGACTGCCTCATTGTGATATCCTCCATCTCCTAAGCAGCAGTCAATTACCTGCACCTGTTTTCCTTCTGCAAAAGGATTGTGGATGTGTAAGAAATAGAGGCCCATCTGTTACTCCTTAGGAAACTCCAGAGATAACAGTTTCTGAGCCATAGTGAGAAAGACCCATACCCACGATTTTAGAGATCTAAAGAAAACTTCATATATTTTGTAACTGGTTTGTCTCTTCTGCTTCTTGTTACTTCATGCTTCCACACTCACACAATCTATCTGTCCTTGCTTGCAAACAAACAAACAAACAAACAGTGAATTGCAAGCTTGAATTCTTTCCTAAACGTTCCAAGTAGACAATCTTGCATTCAATGGCTTATATTTCCATACCAACAGGGGCATCATTATGCAAATGTGGGCATCTAAATCTATTCAGAAATATTCCCAATACCTCCTGTGTAAAATCTCCTGTTATAACCACAGCTGATGAGCACCTGTTCATATTACAGTGAAAACAGGCACTGTTTTCCATCTTTGTGGTTTGATAGTAAAATGATTTAAAGATAAGCTGGAAGATATCCATCTATTCACAAGAGCTTTTTATTTTTCAGAATTGAAGTCAACAGTAATGTTAACCACTGAGGAGGGTGACTAAGCACAGCAATCAATTTCTTTCCTCCTCTCCTTTGCCAATGGGAATTAATGCCCACCTCTGTCAGGTGCTGTTAGCTTCAGTTTTTATGCTATCTGGCTCTTCCAACCAATCATAGCAGAGAACATTCTTCTCACAGGTGGTAATTGTCATGATTTGTGAAGTTGAAAAGCAACACAAATAGCATTTAAATTGCATGCATAAAAAAAGATGGCCATATAGGCATAGCACTAAGTGGCAATCTCACATATTTTGTCATAATATCATATATGCAGGTGTTTTATCCACTAAATCTCAATATACAGGGTCAGTCCAGTTAAATGTGACCAATATATTTTCCTTCCTTCCTTCTTCAACTTTAACTTCACTGGAATGGACCTTCTGGATCATTGGAGGCAGAGTAGGGAACCCAACTCCCAGCCAGATACCTAAACTCACAATAAAGCACTTCAAAGGTAAAGATGGCACCCTCCCATCAGTCTAAAGGTAGACATAGATTGGACAGGAATTTGAAATTTCAGCACTGGAAACTGGATATTATCTTTCACCACATATGATGAAGTGGCCTGGTATTGGGAACCTTTGATAGATACTGCTGAACAGACTTGGAGGTCATATTAGATCACCATCTGACCCTGAAGCACAAATTGTAGCAGTGTGTAAAGTTGCTCTCTTCAATTTCTATCGAATAGCTCAGTTGCGTCCCTACTTGGAGAGGCGGTCCCTCATAATACTAGTTATCCCACTGGTAATCTCTTGTATCGAATACTGTAATGCTCTCTACATGGGGCTCCCCATGTTCCTGATATGGAAACTTCAAAGGGTACAGAATGCGGCTGCCAGGCTGATCACTGGGAAGAGAAAATTTGTAAAAGTCTCTCAAGTCTTTGCCGAATTGCATTGGCTTCCTGATGCGTTCTGTGTCAGATTCAAGGTGGTGGCGCTGACCTTCAAATCCCTAAATGGTTTGGGACCTTGGCAGAGCAACTACCCCTCAGAAATCAGGCCCACTTCACCTGCTCTTTTCTGACAATTCAACTCCAAGTACTGACTCCCAGATTGGCTAGAATGTCTGCTACCCATCAGAGGGCTTTCTCAGTGGTGGCTCTGGCTAACTGGAACATTCTACCTGGGGAGCTGCATTTGATTGACTCTTTAGGGCCTTCAAGAAACAACTGAAAACCTTTCATTTCGAGGAGGCCTTTGGCAGCTTGTTCAAGTCCGAATAGGAGACTCTTCCATTATTTTTTTGCCATCAGGCTAGTGGTTCTCGGTTCTGATTGAACTGGGGGTGGAGGTTGTTCTAAGGTTTTATGGTATTTGCTTTGTTCTTTTTAACATTGTGAGATACCCAGAGTGGTAGTGGATGGGTGGATGTATAAGTCAAATAAATAAATAAATAAATTGCAACCAGCATGTTTTATAAAAATTTGCATTCTGCACTAGAATTGGGATGCTGCACATTCCAAATCTGTATTTACCTTCACATGAATCTTCTGTTCATTTTTAAAAGGTCAAGGCAAGGTGAATTCTCTGCCCTTATTTAAGGAGGGTGCTCACATATGCAGTTAAGTGAAACTTAGACAGATGTTGCAAAATGCATATTTTAGGTGTTGTTTTGTAGAATGCTGTGCTGCCAGTGCATCTGTCTTGCCAGATAAAGACATCACAGCAAAATGAGCTTGTAGTTGCTTAGGTTCATGCTTTTGTGCACACCTGCAGATGTATACAGACTAGTTAAATTCTAGTAATCTATGCAAATGGAAACAAAATTGTTAAGAAGCATGTGTGCACTACTATATATATATTGGGCAACATGGATCTAAAAAAACACACAATAAATAAGCAGCTTGATTCCAATTGTGCTCTTTCACAAGTTAAGCAAACTGTGCTTCTTTCTTAGTAGTTGAATCAAGTGGTGGGGATCAGCAGATTTGCACCAGTTCACCAGAACTGGTAGCAGAAATTCTGGCTGGCTCCACCCATCCAAGTTTTGAAATAAAGTAGTTCTAATTCAGGTGCAATGCAGAGCTTGCCCTCTGGCCACGTCCACCATACCATGCCCACCGTGTGGTAGTAATTTTTTTTAAGCCAACCACTGGTTGAATTCTGTTGTCTTATTTGATCATGTAAGGGCAAATCTACTACCCACACCAGTTGGTAAAGTACTTTGTTACCTGGCAATTTGGGGCAGGGAAGAATTTCATTTGTTGTTTTTTGTGCACCACTTCTTAAAATTTGCAACTGCCTCATACATTTAATGGAAAGAATTTGGAATTGTAGAAGCCTGAATATGAATGGAAACAGCACTGACAGATAATTCTTTTCCTCACCAAAAGGGCACTTCAGTGAATATAAATCCTGGGTACAGTTATAATGATAAAATATCATAAAATTGATATAATGGTATACTGTAAATACTCCAGATCAAAGAATCATAGGATAAACGAGTTGGAAGGGACCTATGAGGCCATTGAGTCCAACCCCCTGCTCAACGCACCAAGCTATAATGCAAAACCTGTGATGAGTATTCTGCCCAAATGTCAAAAAGAGTTAAGAGAGGAAGAAATGAGGTAAAGAGAATTGGAAGAGCAAAGGGAAAGGAAAAAAAAAGCATAAAGGAGTGAACTAAGTGATTTTTAACCCTGCCAAGGCTGCTACGTGCTGTAGGATTATGAAATGGTGGAGTGGAATAGGGTGGAGAGAGAGAGAGAGAGAGACCAATATGAAAAAAGAGGGAGAGTGAAGTTGTGGGAATGGAGCCAGAACTGGATTTTCCCAGAATACTCTAGTCAGCATGGCCATTTGCCCCCAAAAAGTAACATTTCCAAGTTGTGGGCGGGCTAATTAACTTCTAACATGACTAAAATTGAGCACATTGATTAATCTTTATGTGCTGTCTATTCCAACATATGTCAACACTTCCCAGGGTTTTCCAGGTGCAAAGCTCTGAGAAATGGCTTACCAGTCCTTCTGCATGTAGTGGTCTGAGGATTGTCTAGCTCAGTGAAGCTAGACAACGCTCAGTGCACTAGCTGACTTACCTGCTGGGAAGTAGAGTGTGGAATTGAACTTCTGACCTTGTAAAATAAAATTTCTGCAGTAATGTGTCACAAAATATGAACTGTTCTAGTTGTAATTATGATGTGAGTGGGATAATATCCCAGATGGGCAGGATAGATAGATAGATAGATGGATGGATAGATGGATAGATGGATAGACAGATCACATAATATCAAGTCTAATGTGTCTAGGACTCACTGGCTAGGAATGACCCTGAAGATTCCATGTTTGATAGCATTTGAAGACACATAGGTTGCAAACCAATATGTCTTCTCCCATATACTGCAGCCTGTATATGTTAGAATTTATCTCAGCATTACTGAAAGGAGGAGAACTGAATCTAGGGTAAGAAACCTTTCATTGGCTCCAGTGAGAATACAAGTTTGAGAAGGGTGCAACTGAGAGGGACTCTCCCTGTATGCTATATTCCCAATCTGAGGTTGTTTATAGAAGCTTTCTTCTATAAACAACCTCAGATTGGGAATATAGCATACAGCTGACCATCTTCAGTTCAATTGCATGGACTGATGAGCCTTTGGATGACAAAAATATGGGAATCACCACTACGGATTACTTCCCAATCAAAATGAGATATGGCACAGAAAAGGAGTCATAAAGGGTACCCACTTGCTGTGGGTGAAAGCTCCATTAGCATCATAAGCATCTCTTTTTCCTTTGATTCATTTCCCAATTCCTTGCCACTCTTTTTTCATTTAAGGTATATAAATTATTTGTTGCAAGAAGAATTTCATTTGCTATAAATCATCTGTCATTCCAGCTCCTAGTTTTATCATCCGGTGATAGGCAACAATGTCAATGAGCCCCCAGTGGCTTGGCACTTACACGGCAATCAAATTGGAATACTAATTATATTTTGCTTATAAAAGTAATTACAAAAAGAAACATTAATATTGGTAAAATAGGGAATTGGAATCTAATTAGCCCCTTGTTTTCATTTTGGCACAAAGGTGTATTTCATAATCCTAAATCATTTGAGAAGCAGGGTAAAGGGAGGTAGTTGTATTTTATGTTTTGTTGCTTTAAAATTAAACTGCCTTGAGGAGACTTTGGCTCAAAAAGAATTAGAACTGTTTAAAATAATAGACCAATAAATAATAATGTGTTGTGTTTATGCTGAAAGTGGAATGCCTCAGAACAAAGCCTGTTAAACCAGTATGAGTCACAATGGCCTCCCTTTTGTATTTTCTGTGTGGCATAGGAACTGTTATGAAAGTGGCTTCTTCATTCATTATGAGGTAACATGAGAATCACTTTGGTGAATTCGATACTGTGACTTCTTGAGAACAAAACCCAATGATCTTTGTATTATACCTACACCTCCCAAATTGGTAGGAAGCATGGAAACACCTGTCAATATATTGGAGGTTTCACATTCATAACCTTTAGCATCCATGGGAATTGTATCTTATTATTAGCTTTAGTTTAGAGTGACATCTCTCTTCCATGCCTTTCTATTTGTAAGCAAGTGAGTTGTTATTTGTTCTAAAAACAGTCAGTATTATGTACTTCTTTCATGTCTAGATCAAACTTTGAACTACCAAAATGAAGCCACTTTCTTGGCTTTGTCATTGGCCAAGATCAAATCCGCCTTGGTACATGTTTCTGGCACTAACTGGCAGACCAGTAAATGAGTTGGATTCTGTCTCTCTCCACATTCACATGGAATGTTTTTATCTGTCAGCAGCCCACACTTGTTCTTACATTTTAGGACTCTGACCCTCTGCCTATTCAGGGCCCTCCAAGTGACATAGGGACGGTTATGTTCCTCAGCAATATCCTCTTTTAATATATTCCTTCCTTGAGTATTATTACTGTGGGTACCCAATGTGGTGTAATGAATAGACTTATAGATTAGGTCTCAGGATGCCTGCATTTGATTTCCTGGTGCTACCATGGAAAGTTACTGAAGGAGGAACTGATAGAACTCCTCCTTAAATACCAAACTTACCTTAAAAACTCTATTAGGGCTTCTATAAGTAAGTTCTAACATGACCGCACATAACAACAACATTATGTGCTACAGTTAGTGAGGCTGTAGATACATTTTATTGTTGTTTTCCATAGTGAGAATTGACACACTCTCCCTCTTTGTGTGATGAGCAGTGCCCTTCTTATGGGTAATTGGGATCAGTTTTCACTTGTAAAGGATGAGGGGGGAAATCTCACTATTTGTGCTCCCTTCCAAAATACTGAGATATTATGAAATATTGCCAATTTTGCTGGATCTGTAGGTAAAATGTTTCACCACAGCATGAGAAACAGTCTCCTGAATTACAGGGAAAGGACAACACTCACTATTTTGAAATGCTGCCTTTGCTACCAAGCCACTCAGTCTTTACATACATCATATTTCACGTCCACAAGCACAGAATTAAAATACTTTTTCCAGGTGGCTGTATATTTTGAAGTCATTATTACTGAAACACGGTGGGAAAATAGAGTGTATCAGGTAATGCTGTTGGGAGAATGACTTCCATAAAGCAACATAACTGCAGGAAATATAGGATGGTTGTCTATATCTTTTGAGGATTCCATTTGTGCATGTTATGATACAGCTATTATAAATGCAGTGGCTGCATTAAACCCTCATGCTGAAGTATGCTCTGCTTTTCCCAGTATATTAAGGCAATATCTTAACAGATGCAATGTATTTGAAGTTTACCTAGGCCAACACTAGTCCATAAACAATTCAGCAGGCAGGTGGTGTTAAGCTGTGCTTGGTGGTATATAGAAATATCCTGATGCATTTAGCCTGGGACAACATTTCAGCGTTATTGAAACAGGAGTGGGGGAAAGAAAAGTCGGGTGATGCGTCATATAACATCATATAATGTAAATAATATTCTGCAAATGGATTTCCTATTGTTACATAACATACCAAGCAAACAAATGACTTCCCTCCTAAATAGATCTTTGAAATACTGTATTTTGTTTTGCATCTCACAGTTCCTTCATTTTAAGAGCCAATTTGCACATTATGCAAAGACAAATTAGCTTCTTCTTCCTCTTCTGTGTCTAGGCTAGACATGAAATTGCCAAACTGAAGCCACGTTTTGGGGAGTTCATTCTAAAGTTCTTTTCACCTGACCTAGTGTGAGAACAATTAGCCAGCAGAAGGTAGTTGTTGCCCAAGATAAGCCCAATTGTAGTTCAAAAATCTTCAAAGAGGCTCTTTCTGTGTACCCTGACAACTCAGCTATGTGAATACACAGTATTTCCCTAGGACATACCAGTAGTTATATTCTGAAGGGAATTGTACCTCAGTGGTAGAGTACAATGTTTTACATGTAAAAGATCTCAGATTCAAATCCAGAATCCAGAACTAGGAAAGAACTCAACCTGAACACCTAGAAAATGCTTGCCAGCCAGAACTGGAAACACTACCTTAGATGGACCAATGGCTTGACTCAATGGCCAAAATCCTATTGCTTATATAATAAATTGCACTACATTAAACCAATTGAATAAATTGATATGGCAAGTCAACTACTCCATAATTGCCATTGAGTCAAATGAACCTATTCTAATAGTGTCTTACCTTAACATAGAACATGTCCATTCCAAAGCCCCAAAATTATTTAAAAGCAGAAATCCATTACAGACATGTGCTCCTCATTTGCCTTGTTGAAAAAAGAAATCACACTTTTTTTTGCTTCCACCACAGCAAACTGAGCTGCAGGCAGGGCTGAAAAATATATATATAATGTAATTGCTTCATAACCTAGCCAGGAAGCACTGCCATTTTGCTGTGTCATCTGTGTCCCTCTTCCTACAAAGAGTGCAATGCATTGTTTTCCCAAGAAGACAGTGTAAATTATTTAGCAAATCAATTTCTAATTGCATTTTGGCCTAAATGTGCCTTGATGTAGATGTACAATTCCCAAAAGAAAATGCAGACATTTGACTAAACTAAAAATAAATTTATGTTGTCTCTCAATATTTTTTCTCCTGCTAAGATCTCTGCCTCCTTCTCAGAGGGTTGAATTTTGAAACAATTTGGTTTCTTATAGATTTACAGTATGTGAGCTACAGAACTACCAGAACATCTCAGGTTTTCACGGTGAATATTTTAAAAAAAAAAAGACTATTCTGATGCTCAGTATTGATGAAAGGTGTCTCTTTGAAAAGTCCCAATCTTACCAGGAGTGATCCAGCAACATTTTTTCACTATTAAATACACCTTTCTGTTGGCTTATTTCTGGAGGTCTATCTTTTAATATTCATATTTTCAAGAGAGGAGTCAAGCATTGGCTTACTCTTCATACCAGATAGTGGGGAAATTTGGCATTGCTCTCCCATTGCAGATCCAAGGCCAGGATCCCATTGTTCCCCACTGGAAACAGAATGAGGTCCCTAGTTGAGGTGTGATTTCAGACCAAATGGTGGGGCTGTAACTAGATGCTCAGGATGTTTGTAACTTTTGCTGGACTTGTTTCATCTGTTTTTCTGCCTCAGAAGATTGGATGCCTAGGAGGGACCTTAGGTTGAAGGTTTTAGTGTTAGATTTATGGCCTATGCAGTTGGGTTTTCTTCATTGTGTATGGACTGTTTTGTGCATCTTACTCCTCATGGGAGGAGAGGGCCTGTCCACCAACAATTTGCCATGTGACCCATCTTGAGCCAATCTGGGGGTCGCCTGGACTTTTGGTTGCATCATCTATAAAAAGAGAGGTTTTTCAAATCTTCATGGCTGCTGCTAATTTTGGGATAGGAACAGCCAGCAGCCCTGGGCCTTGACTCCTGCCACACAATGGAGGGCCCTCTAAGTGGCCTGGGACCCAGGACCAGTATATTTTCATATGGTTATTATATCATGTTATGTTGTTCATTCATGTTTCTCTGTATTGGTGATTGTCATAGTTTTCTCCCTATCCTGCATTCTCAATGTCATTAATTCTTTGCATTTCTCATTTATGTTTCATAATGTTCCATTCATAATGTTCCATTCCTCTGCCAGCTAGATCCTGCTTTTAAATAAATGCAACTTTTATTGGAAAGTTCTTTTCTGATGTATTTTATACAATGGTACCCCTTCCCTTTGGGGTACTTGCAAAGCTTTGGGTATTCAGGTAATAAAAGTGATGGGGAGCCTCCATGGGCCCCCACAGGAACCCCAGGATTTCAGGTAACATTTCTACAATCCTGAGGCTCCCATGGGTTCTACAGGACAAAAGGGAACCATAGGAATCCTCAGAGCCTAAAACAGGTTGATCGGAAGTTTCTAGTTAGCGTAAATTAAAGGTTTCTGCTGCTTGATCCAGGTTACACTGATGCAAAGTTATGTCACAACAATTTTACATTTTATTACTTAATTAACTGAAGTGTAATGCCATTAAAATAAATCAATACACTTTAAAAAGCCTAAACATTAATTATAAAGGTTATAATTGATCAGGTGCTTCCCAAGGCCTTTCTCACACTCACATGGGCAAGTTAGTGCTACTTTGATCTCGACTTATTTACTAATCATGCCTTGTTTATCACTTTGCTTTCCTGTTTGTTTAAAACTATACTTCTGTGCCTTTTATTGCCATAACTGTCCATGAAAGGCTTCACCTAGTGTGCATACGTCCTGCAATATGACTTCTTTCCATGCTCCATGTTGTTGGCCCGTTTGTTATTTCCTTTCATGTGTCTTGATGGTTCGGAATTGCTTAGGCTTCAAAGAACCACAGAAACTGTGATTCTCTGATGTCTAAACAGCCCCAAACCATTGTGGGAAGTCAAAGGAAATAACAAACAGCTTTTGAGGATCACAGGACACAGACGAAAGCTTAACCAAACATTAAACCAGAGTGTGAAAAGGAGCTAGGAATCATGGCTCTGATTCTGGGTGGCAGATCATCCTGCTGATTTTCAGTGGCTTTTAAAATATGTAATATTTCAGGAGATGAGGACAGCAAAAAAAATGGCTTGGAACCACATATTTCCCACCCCTGCCTCCTAATTAAAGCAGTGGCTTTCTGCTGCATGTTGGAGCGGGTACATGAAATTGCTCTGAAGATACCACTCACAGCAAGTATGAATCTTTCACCGTGAAGGCCTGAAATGCTGGCTACAAGTACAGCTTCAGAAAGAGTGCAAGGACACTGCAAGTACATTTTTGAAGTCAGTAAAAAGATAATTTATGCAGCTGGATAGGGTTGTGCCCTCGAGGTATTATAGAACCAGAACTCCCAGGAGTCCTCATTATTGGCTGTGTTAGCTAAGAATTGATGGGAATGGTAGTGCAGTAACATCTGGAAGGTCATGCATCCCCCGCCCTTGATTTACAAGTTGACTTCTAGATACATATTTCTAACATTTTGGGGGCAGTCAAGGCTGGCCTAGTCACCTCCTGCCGTGAAGTGTTTGGGACGCGGACCCAGCTATTGGCACTCCATGAGCTGCTGCTATATCTCAACTGCAGCTACACAACCCCACTTATGTGGAAAGGCAAGCGAGGAAGAAAAAGACATGAATAATACTGCTGAGTGGTTTTGAACTGCCATGGGCTGTTTGGTTGCCTTTGGAGCACTTTTGGCTCTTTGTCTACAGCCTGCAATTACAGGACAAAGGTATTGTGGGAGCTGTAATCCTAAAGACCCAGATAACCTGCTATTGCTATTGTCACCTCCACTCTCTTCTTCCTCTTTTCCTTACTCCTATTTGTCTTTCTTATCAATGTTAGTGGGAGGGAGAATGACAGGAGAGGCATCAGGGAGTGGCCTGTGGAAAGGGTGCCAAATGAGCTTGCACAGTATGTCTTTGACTTCCTAACTGTATTTTTAACATGTGTGGCTATGCCTTAGCTGTAAGAAGAGGCAATTGTCCAGTGGTCAGAAAGGTGGAACTGAAAGATCATGAAGGGGTTTTTTCCCAAAGGGGAGAAAAGAGAGAGGTTTTTTTAAATAATAATAATAATAATAATAATAATAATAATAATAATAATAATAATAATAATAATAATAATAATAATAATAATAATAATAATAATAATAATAATAATCTACCATAACAAGTTCTGTGAGGGATTATATTGTCAACAAAATGTTGTTTCTTAGCATGTATCATTGCTGTTTGATGTGAGTACCTGGACTGAAACAACTAGTGCTTGTTCTCATCCCATAGAAGTGGCAACATATGTTAATTTCAGAGAGCCTGGTGGTCATTGAGGAGTGGAACTCTTATTTCCTGGTTCATGGAGACCCTCTTCAGTGGGTGCCCAAAGCTCAAGTTCCAACTGGGTGTATCTGGCAGTGAAACAGAGTTGGAGAGGGTCAGAGAGAGGGAAAGGGACAAAGCAGGAAGGAAGTGTGAAATCAAGAGAGGATGGCCAGTGGTGGAAAGTAAAGGATTGGTTTTTTGGAGGACTGAGTTGGAGAGATATGGACACACACAAGAGAAAACTGGAGAACATCTGTTGATGGTTAGTGGCTTCTGGACTCAAAGTCTTGGTCTGGTAGCCTATCTAAGTTTGGAGAGTGGTGGGAGTCTATGGTGACTGATGATATATGTAAACATTAGGGCTCCTTGCTCTGACTGTTGTGGTTGGTTTTTGTATGCTACCTCCTAATGATTGATCAAGCAAGCAAGCAACAAGAGATGCTATGCTTTAACTGCAAGCCTGAGCCTTTAAAGTAAATTCTTCTGATAGGTGATGTACTTCTACTCAACGCAACAGTCATCTGTTTATTCATTTCTTTATATTTTGACAAAAGTATTGCTTTTATTTGATGACATGTCAGTTGAGGAAGAAAGCTGGAAACTTACCCAGACAAGGAGAGGGAGTCATCACTCTCCAGGTAGGGACATACCTACATAAAATCCTAAACAAATACTGCCGGTCAACCATAAGGAGGCATTATAGGACATCTTCCAATGTACTGTAGCTTTTCCTTCTTAGGTTCCTATACAGAGGCTTCATGTAGTTTGGGGTGGGGAAGACAGACTCATACATCTCTGAAACTAGTGCTGGGTTCTAATACAAACACTTTATGAGTTTTTGTTCTACTAGATATTTGAGGAACCAAAGGATGCTAGACATGGCCTTTTCATTTGTCCTCATTCAAACCATACTACCATGCAGGATTGCTATGGCAATAACTCATTTATTAGCTGAGATCCTGTTGACATACGGTAGCTATGCTTGTAAATGTCTGGTGGAGTAATCAGCAAGAGGAGATTTTCTGCTAATGAAAGGCTTCCTCCTTGTGTTCAATATCTTTTCAGACTTCGTTGAATAGAAGATGTGTGATTTGCAGGATAGAAGAAGAAAATATTTACCAAAAATGTCTCCTTGCTGATCACTCCAACACCCTTCAATAGGTGCAGATGTGTCAAGGGAATTTCAGTCATTATCTCCAAGCTCCTTGGACAAGGGGTGAGAATTCCTTGGTTTAATGTATCGTTAAAAACTGTTCTCTGCCACTTACACAGACTATTCTTTTTTTTGAAAAATGGATAATTCTGACAGCCACAGCTTTATACTGAACATGATTCTGGAGTGGAAGATGCAATATGAATCCAAGAAGCAAACAAGCAAACAAACAGTTGTAATGTGGGGAAAGTGTGGCATAGAAGGCAAAGCCTCTTAAAATATATGTGTCCTCTCAAAATCAATACATCTGCCACACCTGTTAGGCAGAGTTATTGTGTGTATAGTAGTAGGCAATTGATGTCCTTGAATGAATAGAGCACTCTGTTCTAACTCTTATAAAGATTAGAGTCCTGTTGCAATTTTACTTCAGAGTAAGTGACACCTTGTAAGTAATGGTGGCAAATTTCAGCCACCAGGGGGGAGAGGCAGAGCCCGCATGGCCGGGGCAGCGACCAACTGCCTGCACGGCCAGGGCTGCTGTCGACAGCCTTTGATTCTCCCGCCCAGGAGCAGCGAATCCGGTAGGAAGATGGAGAGCCTGCACGGCCGGGGCAGCAACCGCCTGCATGGCCGGGGCTGCTGCCGACAGCATTTGATTCTCCCACCCAGGAGCAGTGAATCCGGGGGGAAGAGGCAGAGCCCACACGGCCAGGGCAGCGACCAACTGCCCGCACGACCGGGGCTGCTTCATTGGCCAGGTTAAGCGAATCCAGGGGGAGAGGGCAGAGCCATCCTCAGCTGCACGCACGACCGGGGCTGCTTCATTGGCCAGGTGGAGCAAATCCAGGAGGAGAGGCCAGAGCCATCCTCAGCTGCACGCACGACTGGGGCTGCTTCATTGGCCAGGTGGAGCAAATCTGGTGGGAGAGGGCAGAGCCATCCTCAGCTGCACGCACAACCTCTCTCTGGGCAGTATACAGCCAACAGCCAACCACAGTACTGCACCATTGTACAGTACCGTAAGTACAGCATAGAAAATGTCCAGCAGTCAAAACCCTATCAACCCTATCATAGCACCAGCAAAAAGAAAGAAATATGATGCAGGTTTTAAACTTAAAGTTGTAAACTTTGCCATGGAACATAATAATTGTGCTGCTGCAAGACAATATGGAGTAACAGAAAATATGGTTCGGGACTGGAAATCAAATGAAAAAGCCTTAAAGAGTATGCCAAGGGGTAAGTGTGCATTAAGAAGAGGCACCCCACACTGGCCAGAACTCAAAAAACATGTAGTAGACATGGTGGTTCAGCATCGCCAAAACGGTTATGTGGTGACACGAAATACAGTATGCTTGTTTGCACTTCAGTGGGCCAAATCTAACCCAGATCACAGCAACAATTTTATGGCCACTATATCCTGGTGTAGTAGATTCATGGCAAGGCATGATCTGGTATTAAGGCAAAAGACAAAAATTGCTCAAAAATTACCTGCAGATCTGGATTACAAAGTGGATAGTTTCCATTGATACGTAATAAACAGTGCACTAAACATGGCTATGTGTTAAGTAATATTGGAAATGTGGATGAAACTCCAATGAATTTTGATATGATTGGAAATAAAACTGTCCATCAAAAAGGTGAAAAACTATTTTGATAAAAACAACAGGACATGAGAAGTCAAGTTTTACAGTGGTACTAGCATGCACAGCTAATGGCAACAAACTGAAACCAATGATTATTTTTAAAAGGAAAACAATGCCAAAACTCAAGTTCCCTGCTGGTTGTTTTGTGAAAAAGGCTGTATGGATGAGGAGGGTGTGAAACTATGGCTGGATAATGTATGGAGCAGACGACCAGGTGGTCTACTTCAAAAACGTAGTCTACTTGTGTGGGATATGCTCAGGGCTCATTTAACTCCCACCACAAAGGAAAGGCTTGCGAGAATAAAAACAGATGCAGCAGTTATTCCTGCAGGATTGACATCATTGGTACAGCCCCTGGATGTGTGCCTAAACAAGCCGTTTAAAGATCGCATTTGAGAACAGTGGAATGAATGGATGGTTACCGGTGAAAAGTCATACACAAAAGGAGGAAACATGCGTGCTCCACAGTTGGATGTTTTGTGCCAATTTGTCATAAAAGCCTGGAATGATATTGATGCACAAACAGTAACCAAGTCTTTCAAGGTGTGGCATATCAAATTCATTAGATGGTATGGAGGACGAGTACTTGTGGCAAGATGAAGAGGAAGCTGAAGGTGATGCCACATCATCTGACACAGAATTACCGGTAGATCCATACGATGACTGCCTTGCAACTGTATCACAAGATGTCATTGATGAACTTTTCATGTCAGATGACGAACAGGAGTTTGAAGGCTTTTAAAAGGAAACTGTCATGCCAGCAAACTTGCTAGGGACTTGACTGTTTTATGTTTACTTGCACTGTTTTATGTTTACTGTACATGTTTGATAACATACAGCCTTGTGACAGTTTTTCTGCATGTCATAAGCATTTGAATATAAATTAACATGTTGAAATCAAATCTGATGTTCTTTTATGTTTTATTTGGTGTGTGGAAGGTGTGCAGAAAAGGGGGTCATCTTATACAGTGAGTATATAACAAAAACTATATTTTGAGTGGAAATGTTGGGGTGTCGTCTTATACGCCCAGTCATCTTATACGCTGGCAAATACAGTAATTTGTGGCAGAAGTCCAGAAATCCATTACAGACAGCCTTAAATGAATAACATTTATTTAGCCTTATTTTGATGCTTTTTATTTTTGAATGATTCTTTGGAGATTCCTTCAGTGAAAAATTAGACATCTATGTAATTATATTTGTTAAAAGGCTTACACAAGGCTGGCAGTACACAATACATTTTGACTGATATAGTTATTTAACACAGTATTTTATTTCACATAATACAAATGTTTGGCTGTGATCCAAATCACTTTCTTTCCATGGTTTCAGTGGGACATAAATACATGTAACTGTGGCCTATGGTGTTGCTGTGTAGCTAGCAGTGGTGGGCATCAGCAGGTTCATACCAGTTTGCCAGAACTGGTAGCAGAAATTCTGGTTGACTCCACCCATCCAAGTTTTGAGATAAAGTAGTCCTAATTCAGGTGCAATTTAGGGCTTTCTCCCTGGCCACACCCACCATACCATGCCCACAGTGTGGTAGTAAAAAAAAAATTGGAGCCCACCACTGCTAGCAAGTATGGATTACCTTTAGTAAAAGTGAAGACTACAGAGACTTTATTGAAGGAATTAACCCTATTAATTATCTCTGGACAAGTAACACATGGTCCATGAGGTACAGGGTGCAGCATAGCTTCCTGTTTTCAAAACTTAATAAAACCCATTGTATGAATCAGAAAATTTTTATTTGTTTTTTATAATGTATTCACATACCTAAAGCTTTGTTTTACACAGTTTTGAAGATCAAATCAGGTAGGTGATGTCCCCCATTCTTCATACACTGAGTAAACTGATTTCTGGCATTTGTCATGACTCTTTCCAGCATAGCAGGCTGTATGCTGGGTTGTGATCACTGAACAACCGCTCGAAAAGTAGGCCTCAATAGCAAACACACGCTCCACACTACTCCAATGCATGATGGTGACTGAACTGTGTCAGGACAAAATTTTATAGTCCCGCCTCTTGAACGAGACCACTAGTGCTACGCTACGACATCAACTGACTGAATTGCGCGCATTTTAAAAAAGGAAGTTATGCTGCTGCACCCGGCATAATGGATTTCCTTCTATGGTAGATGATTAGTCATGTTCAAGGTAATATGTATTCTGTGATGTTTTCTTAGACTACAATCTGGGGGCTAAAAGGACTTGCTAGGTGAGAAACAACCATGGCACCAGGATGGGTTCTTATGATTAGACAGTGCAGGGCTGGCAACCAATGAGGCAGGAATTGCTGCTGGGACAGCTGATTGTGGAATGGGGCTGTAATATAGATAAAACCCATTTAAGGCAACTGAAAACCAAGGGGGGCATCCTCCAGCACCTTATCTTAGTATCTATTTAGAGATGGGCACCCAGCCATGCCACACTACAGAAATAATAAATTCAGTATCAACGGCTAGAGTCCTGGAATGGCACAGCAGTTATGGAAATTCCTCACACACTACAAAAGTGATGGGGACAGATTTTAATTTAAAAAAAAAATTGGAGGCCATGGATTACTACAACAGGTTGAAAATAAGTAAAACACCTGGAAAAATAGACCATTGCATGGACTACACCTGAGAAATATGGGTGGAAAACATGATAACAGCTATGTTGGGAATAGCTAAAGATAAAGAACTGAAAAACTTAACAAAATACAGATATCTGGTAATAGAAATAACTCAACTATGGAAGCAATGGACATCAGTGCTCCCTGAAGTTATTGGGTTACTGGGAATAATGCCAAGTAATTTCATAAAATATTGATTATTTTTAATTGAAATTAATTTAGTAAACTAACTGTTGGTTTATTTATTTTTTTGTATGGCATCTTGTATCCCTACTGGGGCTGCAGTGGCTCAATTGGTTAAGACACCGACTGGACGGCGGAAGGTCAGCAGTTCAAAACCTGAGTACAGCATGACAGAATGAACTCCTGTGTCTGTACCAGCTCCTGCCAACCTAGCAGTTCAAAAGCAAGAAATTGCAAGTCAATAAATAGGTACCACTTTGGTGGGAAGGTAAACAGCATTCTGTACACTTTTGTGCCTAGGCAAGCCAGCGACATGTCCATAGAAATGTCTGCAAATGCAGACAGCACTGGCTCTTTGGCTATCAAACAGAGATGAGCACTGACCCCTAGAGTTGGATGCAACTGGCTTTTGAACTCGGGCAACCTACTAGGGAACAACAGTGGAATAAAAATCAAATAAATAAAAAAGAAATAAAATATACCCTGAATAATTGTTTTTGTGATGTGGCTTCTTCGAGCTTCATTTTAATCTTAACCATGCTATAAACCATATGATATTCTTTATTAGCATCATCTTGAATCAAGTGTGAGATGCTTTGTACAAGTGGAGTGCCTCATGAAGATATAGCCATATGGTAATCTTTTTCAGCAACAACCGTTTGGTTGAGCGAATATCAGAAGCAGTTTGAAATCCATTCCTTAACTAAGCTGATGTTCCAACCATCAATATCCAGGTGTTTCCAGATACACCAAGTTTCCGAGTATGAGATGATAGGAACTTCCAATGGACTATTTACATCAGGGGTTCACAAACTATGGCCCACAGGCTGGACCAGGCCCACAGTGGCAAATCATCCGGCCCATGGTGATAATGCCAGAAGCAGAAATGGATGCATTTACAATAGCCATAAATGTGCATGTGCCTGCACAAATGAGCCCACCATGGTTTATGGCAGCATTTATGGCAGGGGAAACATGTCTAGCCCACTCAGCTGTCTGAGGGGGTGTGATCCAGCCTGTGGCATGAAAAGGTTAAGAACCCCTGATTTATGTCATCATATCATGCTTCTGTTAGATAAGCCAGCTCTTCTGTCATTCTCAATTCAGTTGTGAAACTCAACTAGGATAGAGCTGCTCAGTCAATGAGGACTTGGTAAGTCAAAAGGCAAATTCTGTTGATTCAAGTCTAACAAATGTATTTGACCCACATTCAAATAGACTAGGCAAATCACGCTAATCTCTCTTATTTTGGAATGTTACCATCACAATCTACATGTGAAATAAACATTCTAAATAGAAGACCTACTCTGAACATGAAGGCTGTCTGTATCATTTGGAATCTCATTTTTTCAAACATTCCAAATTCCATAGGAGTGACTCCATTGATAAAAGAGGATATTCAGTTCAGGTGTCCTTAATGTAGAGGTTGGTAAAAGCACTGCTCCTTATCTTTATTCCTTTATTTGTTTTCTATCTTTATTCATTCTTTATGACACGGTTTGTTAAAAATAATTGTTAAGACTATGTTCTGACTTTGCTTTCTTTAATAATCTAATGAACATTTGCTCATTGTTTCAAAAGAAATATATCCTGCTGAGGTGAGTGGTCTGGCCATGTGTCTGTAAGAATACTTGAGAAGATGGTAACAAGCAATGCACTTAAAAGTCTGGTCTCTTGGGAATAATGCTGTCAGGTGTACACATCAACAAACATCATGCATGCTTGAATGGCTCTGAGATGGCATAGCAAAGAATGCCAAAAAGAGAAAGGTTGTTTTTATAGATGCAGATAACTACTGTACCTTTATATCTGCAGCATTTAACCATTTGTGACTACCAAATCATTTACAGCTGAAATGTTTGGGTTTTAATGGGCAAAAGCTGACTTTACTGCCACAGTAGTTCTATTCTCCAAATCAATGTAGAGGAAGTAGGCGAAGATGTTCAGTTCTTTTCAGATTTTATACATGTACACAACTGGCGTGATGTGGGAAAAGCTATGGTGCTTTTGGGATTACCTGGAATTCAGGGTGCCATATTTAAAGGGAACAACCTTAAATGTAGTGACAGTGTTCACCACTGTTAGTAGTACACAAACACATGACTTAAATTAAGCTACAACACAGATTGCAAAGTGTTCCATAACACATCCCTTCTGACGCCAATAAATCTTGGCTGCTTGTCAACTTCAGTAATGTTTTAACTCTCTCTCTCTTTTTTGCCTCAGTGCCTTTGAATTAACAAGCATGTAGAAATGACTTGCTTCCTTCTGCAACAGGTCTCTCTCCCCAAGGGTACAGCAAGTCACATTTACAGTGGGTAGATTTGCTGACTAATAGCATTGCTCTGAGAATTGTTTGCATTTCTACAGACAAAAACAAAACAAAAGCCACAGCCCACCTAATCATTTCCCTCTGTGACTTAGTGTATCCTTATATGGGTACCACTGTAACCCTCTTCATCATTTCTCATCATCTTTTCTTCCAATGCTTCTAAACTGAATTCCACACTTACATGAATGAGGCAGAGAGAAAAATTATGGTCAAGGAAGATGTAATCTTTTCCTCTTCTTGACTGCTTCCTACACTCTCATTTGAACTGTGGGACAACAGATAAAAGTTGAGAGAAAGTGTAATTTATGAACCTTAAGGTTTTATGAACCTTAAGTAATTTATGAACCTTAAGGTTTTAATTTATGAATTTCTGTAAGCCGCCTAGAGTCAGGTTCGCCTGATTAGGGCGGGATAATAAATCTAAATAAATAAATAAATAATACTGTAGAGACCATGTAGGTCTGCTACTGATGTTCCTAGATGCCTTCCTTAGGCCCTCAATTATCCATGCAGGACATGTACAATGATGGGCAAAGATAAGAGCAGGACAATCCATGAGGAAGGTCAATGGGCAGGCTGTTGCATTATTTAATTGCATGACTGCACTATATTATATTTTTTCAGTTTTGCCAGAATAGGTTAAAATCTCATCAACACCTGGATCAGGGCCAACCTAGAAGCTTCATGAGGCCACCTCTCAGTGGCATCCTAACGACACAATGTGATACAATGCATCAACATAGTTTATTTTTGTGTTCACTCCTTCATTTTTCTGTTTATACAAGAGACTTTTTGCAAAGCAAGCAACTCCCTTGTAGCCTTTTAAATACAAAGACAACACAGGGCTCATCTTTTCCTCTTGAGAGTTTTTAAAATAAATCTATCATGCATATTCCTGAGAGTTGATATAATGGACTATAATTCCCATTATTGCCCATTATATAAATATGCAATTATCTGCTCAATAGGCTTACAGTTTCTTCATAGTCATCATCAAGTAGCACATTAAGGACTTCTTAAAGACTGTTTTAGCTCATGGATCACTGACCTTCAAGTCCCTGTGACAGCCTATTAAAGAAATGCTGATAATTCAGTCTTCATGCGGGGAAAGGGGAAAAATATTACAAAAATGGTTTATTGGTTTATGATATAATTCCAGACCTCTGTAACACCTTATTGTGGTATTGTACTTTTTAAAAGGTAAAAATGAACATATGCAATTGCTTATTTTGTAGGAAAATGCAATGATTGCTGAAGAATTATGACAATAGTATTCAACATAAGGGAGGGCTAGAGAAAAAGATACTACTAAAGTTTCCTTCTTTCTTGTCATCTGTTAACTACATCAGCCAAAATCCTACTGTGCTTTCATGCCAGCACAACGCAATTAGTGTAAATCTTGATGACAAATTGTTGTAGGCTTAAGACATTAGCACAGGGCATTCTTGATGCACTCCAAACGATGTGACTCAGAAGAAAACAACAAATGCCTCTTATTGTGAGGCAATTCAGGTGATGCTAATTGCAATGCATCAATGGGCATAATTAATCAATTTTGGTCATTATGTCTTGTAGCAGTAAGTTACTATGCAGGTCAGTTAGTCAGAAAAGCATATTGTGTATCAGATAATGACCTGAGGAGTTTCTGGGAGATACAGGTTGAAACCACAAATCTGCACATAACTATTGTGCAAAATCTTTCCAAAACCAGTTAACCCTTGCTAGATTGAATTAGCTAGGATTAACAGTGGGCTCCTCAGATAACCACCTCAAGTTATGGTAGTTAGTTTGAGAGGAAAAGCATCAAGACAAGAGAAACAGGCAACTGTATGTCTCCAGAAAGATCAAGGATGAGTTAGAGGTGGCCTTAGAGAGAGTCTGGATCCAGAGCTTCTTCTTTCATCCAGGAGTTCCTAGGTAAGGGACTGTAGACCTTGCCAGTCTAGAGCTTATGTAGTTAATTTCTCTCCTTTGGTATCAACAGGAGGGAGAGATGCATATATATTCTGAGATTTCTGAGAAATGGTTCTTTGAAAATTTGTGAGAGTGTTAACAATACAATATTTTTGGGTAATCTTTTGTTGTTCAGTTGCACAGTCGATTCCGACCCTTTGCGACCCCATGGACCACTGTCCGCCAGGCACTTCTGTCCTCCACCATCCTCCTCAACTCACTCAGCTTTGTGCCCATTGTGTCTACAATACCATGTAGCCATCTCATTTTTGGCCACCCCCTTCTTCTTTTGCCCTCCACCCTTCCCACTATCAAGGCTTTCTTAAGCGAATCCTCTCTTCTCATTTGATGTCCAAAGTACTTTAGCTTCATCTTTACTATTTGACCTTCTAAGGAGCAGTCAGGGTTAATTTCTTCTAAGACTGACCTATTTGTTCTCCTCGCTGTCCAGGGGACTCTCAAAACTCTCCTCCAACACCACATCTCAAAAGCATCTATTCTTTAATCCCACCTCTACACCCATGGCAACTGTGCATAAATATCTGTGATCTGAGTGTTGTGCATCCAACCATAATTATGTTATTCTTACAGATTAGTCTCCACTTTTTTGTTATGTGAAACCATTGGTAGTGTTTTGGGACCATCATCAGTGGAGACTCTCTCTTCCTGAAATTTTGGAGAAAAACACCCCACCCTGCTTGGTTAACAAGCCGCCCTTAGCTAAAACAGACTAAAAAATCATCTTTATCCTCACATTTTACATTTAAAGTTACACTGAAACAAATATAAATGTAAGAAATGTGTGACTCAAACACATTTTGAAATATTTAAAGGTGGGTTGGAGAAACTCTTTTGTCTGAAGACCTCCTATGAATTTGGAGTTTAGAGTATGTTTCTACTGTGTTATTGTAGAGTGTGGAAAATAGAGGCTCTTAACACAGCAGGCATTTTAGCCTTTCTAATAGCTAGATTTAGGTCCTATTACATAAGGAATGTAAATTATATTGGTTAACCAACATAAGGAAAAAGCATTCCTTTGACATATAGCATTTACCCCCATGACAAGATTAACATATCTTTACACTCCAGGACAACATCTTTCAGGATATTTTTGAGGTAGGCATTGTAGAAAAATATGGAGATATTCTAAATGCCCTTCTCACATCTTCTGTAATAATGAAAGTGTGCATGTGTGCATGTGTTATCTGTATAGAATTGTTGACTCCGTCTTTGCCTTGGGCAAATTAAGATATGTTTTCCCAGACTGAATAAACCAAAGATGGCATATGCATTAAGAGATCAAATGAGCTGGATGCTCATTCTGAATGTTGTAGAACAAACCTCTGGTTTTTGGATATCAGTTCCCCAAAGCCTAAATCAATTCACAAATGCACTGATCAACCAATGTACTGACTTAGGCTTCTGGGAATTGCAGTCCCCCTGTGGGGCATGTGCCTCACTTTGGGAACCACTGCTGTATAACTAGGGTTTGGAGGATGAGGTACATAACATGTGAATATAACCTGAAAAGTAACCCCCAGATTTCAGTAAGACTTATTTCTTCGTGTGTTATTAGCAGAGAAGCACTACAGCCATAATAAATTGCACACAAATTAATTCTGAAGAAGTAAAGAGACCTCCATGAATTTTCAGGTCCTCTATATTGAAGGAGACTTGAGACAGAAATCAAAGAAAGTGCACCCATCCTCAGATGACTGTGCTAATGCTAAATCATGTTTAGTTTTACACTTCACCACAAGCCCTGGTGCTTAACCAGGACTGTTGTACATATATTTTTAGTTGCCAACAGTTTGCTGAAGAGAGCCAGGCATATCTTGGAACTAAGATAACTCAAAAGTATAAAAAATATTGTTCAGTAGACAACCAATACGGTTGGAGGTACTTAATAGGTGGCTCTGTGTTTATCCCAGGCGGGTGGATGCCACTTACCTCGCTGAGAGTTTTTTCCAGGGTCTTCGTATTCCGTTTGTTGGTGCCCGGTCACCTCAGGATGCCCCCAATTTGCGGTCCCTTTTGGGTTTGGAACACGTCGCCAGGGCGCACATTTTTAAGGAAGTGACTTTGGGTAGAGTGATGGGTCCTTTTGATCAGCCGCCTTATCCAAACCTCAAGGTTTCCCCGCTAGGGCTGGTGCCCAAGAAGTCCTCCAGTGAGTATTGTTTGATACATCACCTTTCCTATCCGGAGGGCTCATCCGTCAACGATGCCATTCCGGAAGCACTTTGCTCTGTCCGGTATACTTCGTTTGATGAGGCCGTTGCCATGGTCCGTTCCTGTGGTCCGGGGGCCCTCTTGGCCAAATACGATATTAAATCGCCGTTTTGGCTCCTTCCAGTTCACCTGGACGACTTCGAACTACTGGGCTTCCGTTTTAAGGGTCAGTATTTCGTGGACAGGGCCATGCTTTTTGGCTGTTCCATATTGTGCGCTGCATTTGAGCGCCTTAGCTCATTCCTGCACTGGGCTTTGGTTTGCAGGGCGCGCTCAGATAAGGTTGCCCATTACCTCGACAATTTTCTCCTTGGGGGTCCGGCGCACCCTGGTGCGTGTTTACAATTGTTTTGCTCTTTTCAGGAGCTGGCTGCCGAACTGGCCCTGCCGCTTGCTCCTGAGAAGACTGAGGGTCCGGCCACTACCCTCACCTTCCTAGGTATTGAGTTAGACACGGTCACCCAGGCGTCCCGCCTCCCGCCTGACAAGGTGGAGCGTATTGTTTCCAAGATTCAGTGGTTGTTCTCCAAACTCAAGGTCACACTCAGTGAGCTCCAGGAGCTACATGGGTATCTCAATTTCACCTGTCGGGTGGTAGCTCCGGGAAGGGCTTTTTCCCACCACATTTGCGACACCACGGTGGGCTTGACCAAGCCTTTTCACCGTACACGGGTGATGCGGGGTATGCAGGCCGACCTCTCGGTGTGGCTTTCCTTCCTCCGTGACTTCAACGGGGTCTCCTTCTGGCGCAATGAGCTACCCTTGTCCTCCAGATTTCAGGCCCACTCGGATGCCTCAGGGTCTTTTGGATATGGCATCTATTTTGATGGCCAATGGTGTTGCGGTGAGTGGCCGCCGCACTGGCATGACTCAGGGATCATCCGGGACCTGACTTTCTTGGAGTTTTTTCCTATCTTAGGTGCCATCACCCTTTAGGGTACGTTGTGGTCGAATTCTGTAGTCACCTTTTGGTGTGACTACGCAGCGGTGGTTCAGATTGTGAACACTCAGACCTCACGTTCTCCCAGAGTCATGGCACTAGTGCACCTGTTTGTCCTCGCAGCACTACGACATAACATAGTATTTAGGGCACACCACATCCCGGGTGTTGATAATTTGATCACTGATGGCCTGTCCCGCTTGCAGATGTTCAAGGCATTGGCCCCCGGGGCATGGGTGCTTCCAGTATGGCTACCAGAGTCACTTTGGAACCTTGGAGAACTGAGGTGATAAGGGCCATGGGCCTTTCCTTTTCTGCCCGGACCCATAACACTTACAGGCTGTCTTGCAAGTCCTTTGCTGACTTCAGGGCCCAGGCTCACCTCCCTGATGTGTGGCCACTGCTGGTGGAGCACGTATTGCAATTTATGGTCCATCTGTACCAGACTGGCCTGACGCCCTGTACGATTGGTGGCCGCCTGTCTGCACTTGTGTTTGCGGCCAGGGCTAATGGTTTCCGTGATACCCTGTCTGATTTATACATTCGCAAGGTTTTAGACGGGTGGTCCAGGGAACGTGGCCCCACCCGTGACTCCTGCCACCCTATTTTGCCACAGGTCTTGCGGCATCTGGCCGCCTCGTGGCCTCAGATATGTCAGGACTCATATGAGGCGTGCCTTTTCCATGTGGCCACCTCCGTGGCATTCTTTGCCGCTCTTAGGATGGGCGAGTTGGTGGTCACCTCCAAGGCGGACTGGTCAAGACGGGCTTAGGCACTTTCAGATGTCCTGTTGTCTGGCGGGTCGGTCAGGCTCACCATCAGGCCATCCAAGATGGACTAGTGGGGGGCGGGCGTTCCTGTTGCTGCTTCGTTGCAGCCTGGTGGAGGTGTGCCCAGTGGCAGCGATCACCCAGTACAAGGCTGTTCGCCTGGCTTGCCCAGGTCCATTTTTTGTCCATTCTGATCACTCTCCACTCACCCGTTTTCAATTTTGGAAGGTGACCAGCTCTGCGCTGGCAGCCGCGGGGCTGCCTGGTTTCCATTATGGTTTGCATTCGTTTCGCATCGGTGCCGCCTTGACGGCAGCATCTTTGGGTTACTCAGATGCGGACATCATGCACATGGGTCACTGGGGTTCCTCCCAGTTCTGCACTTATGTACGCCCGCTTGAGGTCTGACTGTTTGGCTGGCACATTTTTGTTTTTTCTTTCAGATCGCCCTCCCCTGTTGATGCCTGCCTGGGTCTGGATTATCGGGCACAGCTATATTTTCTGGGGGGCCCGCCATGCCGCCGAATTGTACTGTGGGATGCACCTTGGCCTCTGGGATCACACCTTTATTATGTGGCATGGGTTCCGGGGCATGGTGTAGAGTCAACTGCTGCAGTTTGTTGTCACATCCAGTCAGGCTGCTGCACCTGATGTTTTCATTGTACATCTGGGTGGCAATGACCTCGGGCGGCGGACGGGCATCGACCTTGCCAGGGCGATCTGCCATGACTTCGCCTGCCTTTGCAGCAGGTGGCCTGCCACCAGGTTCATCTGGTTGGCGATGGGTCCACGTCTGGTTTACCGGGGCGCTCGTAACCCTAGACGTATTGATCGGGCCCGGCAGGGCATTAATCATGCAGTGGCACATTTTTTCCGCGAGGAAGGCATGGGCACCATGATTGAACATCCTACCATTTGGGTGGAAAACGTGCATTTATACCGCAGAGATGGGGTGTACCTCTCTGTGGATGGTATGGCGTCGTTCATAGGGGCCCTGCATCTTGGCCTGTGGGCCAAACTTTCAGCCGCTTGGGGGGGGGGCAGTGAGTAGTTATTACTTCTCTCTATGTGACGGGTAGCACTGGTAACAATATTGAGCAGATGCAATCTAGTTGGGACACAGTTCATCAGTCAGCTGGAGGCACAGCATAGAAAGAAGTACATCGCTGGCTGATGAAATGCGGCCCGGGAACAAGGGATTGCCAGGCTTGACAGCTTGCAACTCCATAAACTGTTCGCCCGATTTTGGGTCAGAAGTTTAAGCAAGGATACGTCTGACAAGGGATCGTTAATCTGGAAACATTAAGTAAATTGAATAATATAAAATTAATTGAGGTAAGTATAATTAGCTGATCCTTATCAGTGCTACTTTGGCCTGTTGCAGGGCAGTTTACATGCGTTAACAGTTAAGCGAGTTAAGTTGGTTACAAGTTAATAAAGTGGCCCAATTTTATAACCAAATATTGTGTCTAACTCCTCATTCCTGGCATACCTGGGCAATGTCTGTGCGCTGGCAGGAAGATCCCCCTGGTGTGCGCTTTGCCCGGGCGCGGGAGAGGGGGAAGTGGCGGCGGCGAGCCTGGAGGGCGGAGCCAGGCACAGCCTTTAAAAGGGCTGCGCGCCTCCGGGACTCACCACCTTTGGAAAGTTGACGGCGTGGGCGCGAGTTGCCCTCCTTCCCTCCCTATAGCCGCAGTGTGATTGTTTTGGTCGCTTCGGGGCCGGATGGGAATTTTGAAACCTGATTGGCACTTGGTTTCTTGTAGTTTTCGCCCATCCCACACTGCTTGCAATTGGTTGAGCTTGGAGGTGTTTTTCGGTCACTTTGGTGGGTAGCACTGGTAACGATATTATAATATAAAGTTAATTGATGTAAGTCTAATTAACTGATCCTTACCAGTGCTACTTTGGCCTGTTGCAGGGCAGTTTACATGCGTTAACAGTTAAGCGAGTTAAGTTGGTTACAAGTTAATAAAGTGGCCCAATTTTATAACCAAATATTGTGTCTGACTCCTCATTCCTGGCGTACCTGGGCAAAGTAAGGTTCTCTTTCTCCTGTTGTACTTAGGTACTCCTAATTAATAACACAAAGAACAGTTGATAAATTCCTGTTGTCATTTATTTAGGGATTCTCAACAAGACAATATATTTCAGTGCAGTATTTTAAAGTACTAGATTCCTTGGATCTAGCTGACAGCAGGACGAAGAGTTATTCCCCTAAAAATTTCCTTAATTTGGACAAGATGCCTGTAGAGTTCTTTTCCTTCAAAAAGCAAAGCACTCACATAAATATAGCAGGCATAGAAAGACATAAAATACATGAATAACCTACCCAGTATTTCATAAAGCAACAGATATTCTGATTTGGGAAAATTCCTATAAGCCCCCAAAATGCTTGAAATGCAATTTTATAAAAAATGTATGGTTTTTCACAAAAAGGTTTGCTGATATGAGAAGTCTATGAGCAGTGCCATGAAATTTCTTGTCATTCTCACGAGTGAGAGGTAGTAAAGGTAAATGTTTCCCTTGCTCAAAAGCCAGTCGTATCTGACTCTAGGGGTCAGTGCTCATCTTCGTTTCAAAGCCAAAGAGCCAGCGCTGTCTGCTTCTGCAGAAGTTTCCATGGTCATGGCAAGCATGACTAGACACTGGAGCACACGGAACACTGTTACCTTTCCACTGAAGTGGTCCCTATTTATCTATTTGCAATTTCTTGCTTTCGAACTGCTAGATTGGCAAGATGTCATAGAATAGACCTCAAGTTGTTAAATATAGCCAAGATGGAGTTTATCAGGGTTTAGACTATAGTAGAAGTGTGGCTTCTTGTGCTAGCAAAAGGCAACCTGTTTGTTTTCACTCCCTGGATCCCGTATGGGAAGAGATTGACAGGGAGGCACCAAGCTTCATCAATAGAAGCAGAATTGTTTACTCCCAACACTAGGACCTGATTGGATGTATGCTAATTACCCAGGATCACCTCATATTTAGAGAGAATTAAGCACAAGTCTTGATAGAAGGAGTGGGTGTGTGATTCTGGGGGAGAGGAGATGTAGACCCTAGAGAGAACAGGGGGAATGGGCTAATGCTACAGGCCCTTTCTCCCTGGATATTCACCATGAGCACATGGCTTGAGAAAGAAAAATTGTTCAAAAATGGTGGTCAAGAAGAAAACACCAGGATGGAGAGGGAAAGGCCATTTCAACAGGCCGCATCTCCCTAAGTCTTCAATATGGTAACTTAGAACAGATAGATAGATTAATTTTATTTAGGAGATGATATGTCTGAAAGCATTCTTTCTCTTAAAGCTAATTTTGATTAGTATATTTTTTCTATGTTGAAATCTGTAACCTGATTTATCAAGAACCATGCTTCAACTTTAATAAAGCTACTTTCTTCAATCAATGTGTGTTCATTGGAATTGGGATGCCAGGTAAAATACAGTAAGTCCACCGGCCTCTTTTTAATGCTACCTTTTTACCTCTCTACTATTAATTTGGCTGGGATCTGTATGCAGATAAGTCCCAGGTTTGTTCAGCTGGATGAGGCTGAGAGAGTGATGAACATACATTCCTTGCCATGAGTTTTGGGTGAGTTCTAGAGGGGATTTTGGAGTAATCCACCTTGGAAGGAATGCTGGAGAGGTCCCAAAGCAAGGTGAGAAATTGTGTGGTTTCATTACACAAGAGCTGGAACAAAGATGGGAGCTCATTCTGTCCTGCAGTACTTGGGAATCGAACTGCTGACTTTCTGCTTCCCAGTCAGCATCTTTGCCACTTGAGCCACTGCAGTCCATGAGAGGTAGAATGTTGTTATTTCTTTGACCTTGTGGACAAGACAAACTAAGACCTCCATCCTTACAACCAATATGCCTGTTAGAAAGTTATCAGAGAATAAACAAAAGAAGACAAAAATCATTGTATCACTTTGAAGACTGTTAAAATTTAATGTTAGCTTTCGTGGAGCAAGTCCACTTTGTCAGACATTGTTGACATCTTATTTTATATCAAATATATTTCAAATTATCAGTTAGCAGAATGGAGTCACTAAAACTTCATTTTGCCTATGAAGTTTCAGAATTTGACTCAATCTGTGCTGCTTGTCATGGTATTACTAGCATGTAGTTACAATCCATTCAGATGATATTCACAGCAATCATACGTCTATCCTGTCCTGTTTCTGTATTAATTTTTTGTTTAAAAACTTCACCTTGGATCACCTATTATTCCTCTGCCTCCTCTTTCTTTATCTTACCTTTCCTCTGATCCTACAATGATTTTATGAAAGGTTGTGACTGGCTTGAGATCAACTGTTGAGTTTCATGGCTCAGCAAGAAGTACAGTCTGGATCTCTCAAATCCCCTCTAAACATCATAACTACTACATTTCATTGCCTCTTTCTTAAATATTCACTAATATACCTGTATGTATAATTGTGTGCATATTTCATTTGAGAGAAACACACCGTCCAACAGGCAACTTCATTTCAATCTGAAGTACAAATTTAGTCTGTTTGTTTTCAAATGCAGAGCAAACAAGGCTTCCTCTATTTCTACAAACTTTTTTTAAAAAATATATGATTGAGTGACTCTCACTATTCACATCTGCTCACCTGTTTAGCCCATGCTTTACCTCTAGTCCTACTTGGGAACTTTATAAATTATTGCACAACAAAAACAATAACCTGTTTCGCCAGGTGGGAACTGATAAGTGGCTATACTGTGCTGGGATTCTATTGGGGTTACTTTAGTGAAGGCATGAGTGCAGAGATATAACTATCACCTTCATGCAGCTGTCTTGAGTGATCATTCAGTAAGCGGAAGAAGCATAAAAACAATAATAGTCATTCATTATGTACATTTCAGTTGCTGCATTTAACTCTACCCTTAACTACCATATAATTATATTTTCATTTAGTAGCACCCAGGAGCCTTTTCTTCCCATCTTGTGCTTATCTTGTGAACAGAGAATGTGTTACATGCACAGGCCTTAGCATCACATTCATTTAACTTTGGTAAAAAGTTTTAAGATCACTGAGCATTCCTCCCTGTGAAAACATTTGGATAAATTTAATAAGGGTTTGTTTTTTTTGAATGGCACAGGAACTGAATAGATTGGTTTCCTGCTTCAAGAAGTACATTATGTACAAAGGAGAAGTATTTCTTATTGATTAAATACATATGCAGGGCAAGTCCAGAGCTCTGGATGACTTATAATGAGCTAAAAATACATCAAAGGTATAGCATACAAATGTACCAGAATAGAAGAGACACTTATAGTTAGTAATGGCAATTTAAATATTAATGTTGTATCAATTTAGTATAGAAATTCTTATGTACAATGGAAATGAATGGGAATGTTGTCATTGTATCAGCAAATCACTGTGAATTATAGTATGCATGTTTGTTGCATGGTATATACATTGTATGTGCCCTGTCATTACCAAATGAAGTCTTTAGTCCAGGGGTCAGCAGCTTATGGCCCAAGGGCTGAATCCAGCCCGTGGTGCCAAAAAATCAGGCCCTTGGCCTCGCTCAAGCTAACTACATGGCCGTGGACACATTTATGACAGCCGTAAACATGTTTAAGACAGCTGTGGATGCATTTATGGCAGGTTTTATGGTGATGGTGGGCACCAGTTCAGCCCCATCAGCTGTCTGAGTGAGTGTGACCCGGCCCCTAACTTAAAATGGTTGCTGACCCCTGCTTTAGTCAATCATCATTTGCCACTGCTGATGGCGTAATTCCCTTTGCAAATGTGGAACTGCATAACAGGATTTCAGCTGGTGAATGAATATACCGTACTTTCCCCCCGAATCCAGGCAGGGATTCAAATACCTGACAATATTTTTAGAGGAGACAGAAGCAGTCTCCTTTTTACAATGCAGTATCTAGAAAAAGTATATAAAGTATAAAACATTAAAAAAAATTAAAGCTGCCTATGCTGAGAACAACATGCAATAAAATCCAAACCCTGTCTTTTGTTTTCTCATGTACTGCATGAATAATTATGACTTATTAGGGACATAGTTATCAGACAGGCAGTTACACCTTTTGTTGGGTGTGCTTCCAACCATCATTTGTGCACAGGCCAAAGGTGTACAAAATGTCACACTGAAGTATAATCATGTTGTTTCAGCTTCACAAGAGGTAATTTTATAGCTCACAAAAACTTCCAGTCTGGCCAGATTATCCTGCTATGATAATAGAGTAGACCATACTGCCAGTGACTCAATGTTGAGTGTCAGAAAGCTGTCAACAAACCTGACCACCTTGAGGATGAACAGCTTTGCAAGCTGAAGACCAGAGGAAAGAGTGATGACCCCCAAGGAGATTAAATCCCACTTGAATACATCTTGATGGAGGGCAGCTGCTTCATCAATCATGGCCTGGGGCTGATGAGCCAAAAGGGCTCAGGACCAGAAAGTGACTCACAGAGCTGGATCAGTGGTATGGGTGTCATTTTGTGATGCAGAAGGCAGATGAAAGACAACTGCATTGTATTCTCAGGAAGGTCTTCATGGTTGATAGCCATGAGGATTGCCTATATTCAGATTTGGATATGGTAGAAGAAAGAGAAGGAGAAGAAGAACTGTTATATGCAAGAAAAGGAATCCCAAAGAATAGCTCCAACTGATTCAATTCAGGGTTGCCAAGCCATTTGTTCCTTCTGCCCTGCTTTGGTTACTGATGTTTTCATCATAAGGTTTATGTCTTTGACTCAGCAAACAGAGTAAGGAAATGTCTCCAAATGTTAGCAAACATCTTCCTTGCTTCCCTTTTAGCTTGTTTGATTTGGCAATTTGTGGTTCTCTACTTGTAATTCCCAACATCCTTCCTCTTTGGGCACAATGGCTA
The DNA here is from genome assembly GCA_030440675.1 of Furcifer pardalis. NCBI lineage: Eukaryota > Metazoa > Chordata > Lepidosauria > Squamata > Chamaeleonidae > Furcifer > Furcifer pardalis. The sequence continues at coordinate 172,493,679 of CP126891.1, forward strand.
GACTTTCAGTTCAGCAACATTCGGAGAACTACACACTTTCCATTCTAGGTCTGTATCCTTCTTCTACCCTCCATTTGGAAGGATGTGAAAACCAGAAGGACTCCATCTCCTCTCCCCACCCCCACTCCACACACATTTTCCTTTGCAACCCAAATGACACTCTGATATATGTGAAGTAGCTCCCTGAATTATTTACTGATGTTAATTGACTGGTAATTATAATAATTAATGAATGGCAACCTCAGATATTGCTGTGGGATGGGAGTACACCAAGATTTGTGAGTGTGGGGAAGGAAATCTGTGTGCATTCACATGCATGTCTCTATGCATTTGCATGTATGGACAATTCAAAGATGTAACAAGAAATTTCAGTTTATCATACACTTGTAGGTATGGGATTTTCAGGGTTGTTTTTTTTTTTTACTTCAAAACCCATAATTCTCCTTTCTGGAAGTTCTACCTGACAGACCGACAACCACAGACACCTAAGGTGTGGCTTACCAGGAGATAAGGCCTAGCTGGGAAGATTTTGTGACATTAACTCCTGATGAGCCACAGATATCTGTAGGTTCAAATGTGCCAGAATGGAAAATCCCATGCCTACTTTAAAATAGTATAAAACGGTAGTTCCCCAGTTTATAGCTCAAGATGTTGATTGGTTTTGACTTCCACAAACCCTAGCCAGGGAATTAGAGCACAGCAACATCTGGATTTGGTTTCTGGAACTGCTCTTTTGAGGCAATAAATATTTATTCTGAAAAATAAATGGATTTCAATCAAGAAGTGCACCAAGCTGTTGAAAAATGTTGAGCCAGTTTGATTTTAGCGAAGTGAACAATGGCCATAAATGTGTTCTTTATCATGATAGTTGCAAGAAAGAGGCTTCATTCCAACTATGAATAGGCACAACTATGAACAGGCACAGCTTTTGCTTCTGCTGCTGACTTCTCTTTAATCTATGGCTGGTCCAAACCCATCATTTCCACAATTACTGGCAAATACTAAGGGCATTTGTAAAAGGGATCCTGAGATAGCGTTCTTGTTCTTGTGTTTTGAACTGACAGATATAACCATTGCTACATTTAACATAAAATATCTGTTCCCATTTTCATGCAAAAGTCTCTGCTTGCCTGGCTATTTAAAATGCTCTAGCATGGGGGTGCCCAAGCAACAGCCTGTGGGCCAGATACAGCCCCCAAAGCTATTTCATCTGGCCCCCAACACCCTCGCCACTCCCATAAGCAGAAGTAAAATGTTCATGCATGGGTGTGTAATTCATCCTATGCATGTGTGTTTTAATTCCGCTTCCGGTGGGAGGAACCACATGCTGTCCCGGGGGGGGGGGGCATGATCCAACCCATGGCCTGAAAAGTTTGGGCACCACTGGTCTAGCACTTGCCATGATTTCTGCAAATGAAAATAAAATGCCCAGATTCCCCACTATTCCAGTGTGGCAATGAAGTGCAATGCACGAGGAGCACACAGAACCTTTCCTGTTTCTTCTGAATGAGCATAAACCAGTGGCTCCTGGCGTAGCTTTGGATGCACATGAAATTATCTAAGCTATTTCTGTGCTTTCCTGTCAAAGCACTACAATAGATTTTGAGTTAAACCAGCTGAGTATTGCTGTTTATTCCAAACCGTTTTCTGTTCCGCTGACAGCTCCATTAGGCAATGATCACTACCTTGAGCAGCTCTGTTCTTTGTTTTATTATGACATTATAAAGAACATTTCGGGCTGCTTAGAATGAAACAAACTATGTAATTGGCAGGAATGATTTTAATAGGCAAAGGAATACAAACCTCATTAGGGTGTACCAATTCAATTAATGACTCACATTGCATTTATTTTTTCCCATCCGAGAAGTCTCATAAAACTGTCTAAATTTGAAGTGGGGGTGAGAAGAAAGACACAAAAGTAATTATTTTTATATCTGACAACATGCACAATGTCTAATTTCTTTCAGATTACCAGACTCCCCACCCCCGGGTTAAGAAACCTATGAGCCAAATCAGGAACTAAATGAATATATGGAACAAGTTGAAATCTGAGTAATTTTCAAAGAGGCTTAGGCTCAGGTAAATGTTGAAAGAATTTGTATAGCCAACTCTTTTAAACAAATCCCTCAGAGCCTAAGATGGGAAGTAGCCCTCAAAGTGGTTATAATAAACAATGAAATAAATAATGTAATAAACAATGAGGTGTTACAATTATCTCAACAAAATAGATAGTTGATCAAACGGTTGCAGCCATTTGTGGTGCTTACATCTCACACTGCTGAGCTGGGAGCTGCATGGATGAATTTTAATGACAAGACAATCAGCTGCAATGTTCTCAGTTGTCCCTGTAGTCATTGAGGTCAAATCTAATAATATGCTGAGCCCTCCTAGACAGTTTGCATACAGTCAGGTTTACTCAGGGCTCAAACATTGCCATTCTCAGATGATGAGGAGATATCGAACTGTCAAACTGGGACCGAACAGAGGATAGCTGATGCATTTTACATCTTCTGTCTTCATGACTGATTTAGTAAACCTAACTGGAGTGCAAGTGAGTCCCCCCCCCCCCCGGTTTCCCCGGAATACTCTGCCATTCCTCTCTCCACCTTTTCTCTATTCATTTACAATGAAAAATCTCTAGAAGAAAGGTATAAAACTACCAGATGTTTAAACAGTTTACCTCTGAATCTCTGAAGGGTTCTTTGTACAGTATTTCGAATTTGGCCTCATAGAATGAGGAAGTGGATAAAGTTTTTCTCTATCTTCGTTCAGAGATAGGACTGTGGAATATTTTAGATTTTTGTTGCATGTTTGTGACAGTTTAACACAACAGATGACAATCACCCAACCTTTCTCCTCATTGTGTGAGTGTTGTATATAATCTTTGATAGAATAGAATAAGTGTCACACATGAAGTGGAAGGTGTGATGTAGGTGTTCCTTTAATTTATTATTATTTATTAGTTCAAATTTATATTGCCACCCACTCGCCATGGTGACTCAATAAGTTGCCCAACAAGCAGTGTGCACTATGTATATCATAGCTGCACAGGAATGAAGCTAAATTATTGTGCAACAGAGCAAAACAATGTTTACAAGGCAATCCAAAAAAATGGGGACACTTCAAATAAACTTTTGTAACATTGAAACTGGGCTCTGGATCAGCACTAAACAAGGCACAGATATTACAGACAAGCCACTGGAGGAGTCTGGACAAACAGTTATTGAGTTAAGATTTTTTTTAATGAAGTAAAACTGTTTTATTAACCTGTGCAGAAGCAAGTGATGCTTTTATGTCCTCAGATTCATAACAGATCAAATCAGCTGAAAAGACCAATCTTGCTTATCTTGAAGGAAAGTGGTTAACCCACTTTTATTTATTTTCAAGAGATCCCAGTTGCAGAGGTTAAAATGTATATTATTTGAACAGGCATCTCAAAAAGGTAAAACAGTGATTACTATAAACTGCATCAAAGAGGCTTACCAGCATGGAATGTTCCAAAGTACTGATACAATATTGCAATTTTGCTATGCTCTGGGGTAATCTCAACTATGCTCTGGGGTAATCTCAACACTTATTCTAATGATCTAATTATCTGATATTCACAAGGTTGTAAAAATATTCTAAAAGATATTTGGAAAAGTATGGAAAACAAATATTCAGAAACACAATTATGAAATTAATGTTGTTTTTGTTTTATTTTGTGGCTAAGGATGATTTTACTTGATGTTGACAGAGCTTTGGTGCCTATCAAAACCATCTTGTCTCCATATATCCAATATCAATTAGTCACCATATAATTGTTTGGTAATTAGGGGGAATCAAGACTTCTAATGTGTGGTGAATATGTGAATTAATTACTTCCAAATGTCCAAAATGACCTATCATTAACAGCTGTGCAAAACAACATCTCAAGTTGGGGGTTTCTCTTTTCCTATGCCCTTCCCCCCAAAATAGTTTCTTTTCTAGTAATTTTTGCTCAGGTCTTGCAGACTAATAGCTGTGGTTTTCTTTTTTTAGTCAAACCAAATCATTTTAAATCTTCCTCTTTTCCTGCCCCTCCCACATTTTCCCCAGCAGTATCATCTTTTTGTGTGTGTGTGAGTCAGTTCTGTATTTTCATTATTATGCTTTACAGGTCTCCAGGTAGGAAGATAAATATCCAGGCAAAATATCATAGACAAAGAGAAAGTTTGATTTTTGTATATGATATGACTTTAGATGAGTATGTTGGGATAATGGCAATCTTATATCCAAACTAAAGCTGTCTATCAGTAGGAGAGACCTTCTGCAAGCTAAAGTGACTGTCTTTTTTTGCCACCAATCAATTAGCAAATCCCCCCTTCCCATCTCTGGCACTAAAGGCAAACTAATTAAGTTCTGCCCTCCTTTTTCTGTTTGCTATTTGTATCCTTCATTGATCTAAGTTTGTTAGTAGCTTGCCAAGATGCATTCAGAGAACTGTCCCTACTCCGTATAGGGTCTAGCATATGTACATTTATTTATATAAATGGGTCCATTATGCCTCTATCCTTTACGTTCTCTGGCTAAAGAAGAGCATCTTGCATTTTCTATAGTGCTTATCTTAGTCCATGGGAAACCTCAGTTCCTAAATCATTGAATTGAATTATTCTATAATTATAAGAAGTCAATAGATTCAGTTTGCATCAAGGACATGAAAAACTCTATATGGATTATATCTTGTTTTTCCAAATACTACCTATATATTCTTTGTTCTTCTCTGTTTCATATAGCATTGTTTTTAATGACTGCTTCGAAATATATGTGGTCATTGATACTTCCCCTTCCTGAAGATGCCTACTTTTTTTTATACACAATTTTCTCAATATGAATTTTCTATCCATTTTATCCATTAATTAAAATACATTTGAACACATTTTTAAAGACATGCATCTTGATTGGTATCTAAGCTGAAATGTCAAAAGAAGACTCTGATATCATGCTCCAAATGATATGAAACTAAAAGATATATGCACATGTTTTAATGCTGAACTTGGCAGTTGGCAAATGACAGTTTCAAAGATATTTTGGGGGTGGGGGTGGTTCTCATTATTCAGTTACACAGGGCATTTCTGTTTAGATCTCTACTTAAGCAGGGTACTTGTTTTCAAAACATTTTGGAGCTCCCAAAGAGGCAAGGCTTTTAAAAGCTTGCAGCATTCAAGACTGTTTTGTGTAGAAAATTCGCTGATTGTCTTGGTATTAGGTATTCCGTAATACCATGCCTTTTTTCCCTCACCCTCCCTTCTTATGAAAAATAAAAAGTAAGAGGAATGAAAATAATGACGTCTCCCTAGAAGTTGCATAAATGAGATTCCTTCTCCTTTGTCAGTGCAACAGGGACCTGCGCTACTGCTAGCAATGATTGACATCCTCTCTCACCTCCTTGTCCTCTCCTCATGAAAATGCTTAGCTGCTCCTGAGAAGCGCAACTGTTGGACAAAGCATAGAATCCAAGGCTTTGCCTTGGGGAGGTCTTAAGCAAGGAAGAAGCCAATCAAGCTGCAAGATGAACAATGTCAGATCAGATATGCCAATCACTGCGTGAAAGGTGATGACCCAAGGAGATGATAGTGCCAACTCTATGCTTAGCTCAATCTATATCACATATTTCTCTGGGGGCAGCCTTTCTTTTTTATAAGTCAGGGCACAGAGAGGTGGTAGGCAGAGGGAGGAGGGAGACCTGCAAAACATGTTTGAAAGCAGCACTGCTTTTTTTGAAATTACAACTCAAATATTCTTAAATGGCTTTCAAACCATTGCACTCTCTCACTTCAAGATGATGGCTAAGAGTCACCTTCCCTTCCCCATCCCTTCCTTCTCTAATGTTATTTCAAAGCTTTTTTCCCTCATTTAAAAGACAAAAGTAAAGTACTTACAAAAGTGTGTAGTGTTCTGATTATAAAACTTTCCAGATTTTTTCCACAGCAGTGTTCACACAAACCTGAAAAACCCTACATTTAAAGGTTGTCCTTTTCCTTGAAGACAGAAAAATAAACAATTCTTCTTTAATGCACCTTATTTCCCCAAGCTTCTCCTCTCATGTAATAATCATTTAAGGGAACATTTTCCCAGACATTATAAAACAATAATCTTGTCAAGGTGTATTAGTAGTGTGCAGTTTGCAATAAAAAAAGGAGATAGAGAGGGAGAGATACAAAAGTTATTTATAGCATAGATCTCTATCCCCCCCCCCCCCCAGTTAAATTTTGAAAATCTTGTCAGATCTGTGAGCACTGGCATTTTCTATCAATTTTTATTTTTGTCCTCTCTGTTATGTACAGATATATCCACATTTTCGCAGAACCACCAAAAAAATTGCCTGGTGCATGACAGGTTGCACAAGCTGCTAATTATCCCAGAATTTAGAGCCAGGTGTTCAAAGATGTGAGCCTAAATAATTCCACCCAAATGTGACAGTTGGGAGTTGGTATGATTGTGGTGATGTTTCCCTGGTACAATGCCTCACTGCAATAAAGGGAATGAAACTAACAGGAGACCAGGCAAAATGAGATAGATTTAATAAGGAAGTTGGATTTTGTGATGTCACAGGGCTGCTCAGCTCATTGGCTGAAATGAGCTGTCATTTCATGTAGTAAGTCCAGTGATGGGCAGATGGGCAGCAGCTGGTTCGCACCAGTTCACCAGAACCAGTAGTAGCTTTTCCCAGTGTTCCGGAGAATCGCTAGCAGCTTTTTGGGGGGAACTACCTCGGAGGCTTACCTTTTTGCCAGTTCCCCCACTGCGCATGTGTGCCTACAGCACTTGGTACGTATGCATACCTACAGCGCTTGATGCACATGTGTGCCTACAGCGCTCTGCCGACTGAGCCAAGCAGCCATTAGCTGCTTGGAATGGGGCAATGCAGAGCCTTGGGCAGCCACGCACAGCCACAGAGGAACCAGTGTCTGCTGCTGAGGCCTTCGGCGGCCTCCTTACTGTCCTCCCAACTGGGGAGGAGGAAGAGCAGCTGCTAGCCTGAAGCTCCCTACAGCCTGCTCTCCAGGATAAGTGACTCTCCTTTGGGTGTGCAGTGGGTGGGTATATTGTAATGTACATTTAATGTGTATTTATTTTTAATGTTTATTTTTTATGTGTTTTATGTGTATTTAATGTGTATTTTTATGTTTTTTATGACTAATGTGTATTTAATGTGTATTTATTTTTAATGTGTATTTTTATGTGTTTTTAATGTGCATTTTTATCTGGTTTTATGTCAATTTAATTTGTACATTTCTACTTATTTTTATGTTTTTTTTACTTTGGCTCCACCAACGTCATTGGCTCCACCCATGATGTTGGATCCACCCATGTTGGCTCCACCCATGACAATATGACATCAGCTCCGCCCACAGTGTGGTAGTAAAATTAGGTCACCACTAGAATAGACTCATTGAATCTTGGGGGGGGGGGGTGAGTCAACTATTCCATTATGTTCATTAATTCAAAGGGCCTCTGCTAGTTGTAATTTACTATGCTAAGCAGCGAAAAGTCATATGATACATGTCACCCATGGATTTTCATTCCAAAATGCACATTGATAAAAGATGAGAATGCCAAGGTTTTCCCTGCTGCAGAAAAGCAGTCTGACAATGATTGAAATCTTAGTTATGTACAACTTATGTATAATTCCACCTACCTTCTCTAGCACAAGGAGGAGGGCCTTCTCCGTGTCTGTTCCAGCACTATGAAACCTCTTGCCAAGTGAGCTGCGTCTCCAGATGGAGCTGCTGCCCTTTAGGAAGGGGATCAAGACCTGGATGGCAGAGTATGTGTGGGGTATGGGCCAGACAGTTGCCCCAGTCTGTTGGCTCATTTGATCCCCCTTTCTCTGTGTGTGTCTTGTTTTAGCTTTTTTATTTTTTTAATCTTTTAATCTCCATTTTATATTATGCTTTTATTGTGTTTTAGGTGTTGAGAGTTGTGTTAGCCACCCTGGGTCTTTTTGAGGAGGGCGGCATAAAAGTTTCCTTAAATAAATAAATAAATACCCACCATCTTTTTCTTGTTATTGTTGTTAGTGTTATCAGCTATCAAGTTGCCTCTGATTAATGGTGGTGATCAAGGTGTTATAACAAAGGCTTTTACCTAATAAGGTACAAGAAATGCCTGATCTTCAAGATGGATTCTGAAAAGGAAGAGGGACTAGAGATCACATTGGAAATATCTTCTAGATACTTAAGCACACCCAAGTGTTTCAGAAAAAAATGAGCCGATGCTTTATAAATCACAGCAAAGCCTTTGACTATGTGGATCACGAGAAGCTATGAGTTGTTTTGAAAGCAATGGGGGGAGTGATGGGCTCAAAAAAAATTACTACCACACTATGGGTGTGGTGTACCTTGCGGGCATGGCCTACTCTGTGGTCATGGCCATGTGACTGGGTGGGTGATCTAGCCGTGCCTGTCCAGTAGTGGGATTCAAATTTTTATACTACCTACTCTGTGGGAGTGGTATGGTGGGCATGGCCAGGGGAAAAGCCCTGCATTGCACCCAAAATTTGGATGGGTGAGGCCAGCCAGAATTTCTGCTACTGGTTCTGGCAAACTGGTGTGAACCTGCTAAAGCCCACCACATAATGGGGGTGTACCAAACTTGATTGTCCTGATATGCAACCTTTATTCTGGGCAGAAAGCTATTGTTAGAATGGGATATCAAAGCAAAGCAAAGCAATCACACTTATATACTTCCCCATAGTGCTTAGTGCATTCTCTGGGTGGTTCACAAGTTAATTAGCATTTTTCCCAGCATGCTGGGTACTCATTTTGCTGACCCCAGAAGAATGGAAAGTTGAGTCACCCTTGATCACTGGCCAGGATCTAACTCAAAACATTTTGGTTGCAAGATAGCAGTTTATTTTTTTAAATGTTTTTTTAATTAATTTTGAACTATTATAACATACAACATATATCTTAATATACACATAAAAATACATTAGAAATCATTTTAAAAAGTTCCGCCATCACTAAGATATATCAGTTCTTTCTTAATATAGTTCTCTTTAAATTTCCCCATTTATTTTTGTCTTCATTTTTGTCTTCAGCTTTTAATTATTTCATCCTGTGCTACACAATGCTTTGGAATTTACTATTTCCACTTTTACATTATTAATTCATTTCCTCAAAAAACTAATTATATTTGGTGCAGGTTTGATTCCCTTTTCTTTCCTTAGAGTATATGCCAGAATGGCTCCCATATATCCCAAAACTTGTTGTGTGTGGTCATGCCTTTTTAAAATTCATTTTACAAGTAAGTTTATTTTCAGCGCCATTTCCTACACTTCTTTATACCAATTATCTATCCCTAAGACCAAATTATTAACCACTGTGCCACCAGGGCTCTTTTATGGAGAGACAGAATGATTTTCTACAGGCAAAAATGTAGAACAAGGACACATGAGATGTTCTGCCAATCTGTTCATGGAGAAGAGAAAGTTGGTGGCAGAAGCTTCAAATCAATTAAGAGATGCAAATGACACCATCTTGCTGATTGAAAGTAACAATGACTTGAACTAATTTTTAAGGAGAGTAAAAGAAGAACGTGCCAAATCTGGGCTGCAATTGAGCATGTAAGAAACAGAAATCATGGCAACAGAAGAACTACGGTACACAACATTAATGTTGAGGATAAAGACATTCAATTAGTGAAATAACTTGAGTTTCAATCACTAATCCAAATGGAGACTCGCAGCCAAGAAATCAAAAGAAGAGTGTAACTCAAAAGAGAAGGAATGAAGGAATTAGAAAAGATCGTCAAGGATGTGTCGTTGGAGACCAGCATAAATATCATTCACACTCTTGTGTCCAAATCACTATGTATGGATGTGAAAGATGGAGATTTTAAAATGCTGGCAGGAAATGACTGCCTTCTCTGATATATGGTGCTGGAGATGCCCTGAAATGGCAAAAAATAAAATTGAATGAAAGTGTCCAGAGCAAATCAAATCTGAATTGTCTCTGGTGACAAAAATGAAGAAATTGAGGCTAATCTACTCATGAAGCACCATATGAGAAACTAAAATTATCTGGAAAGTATAATATTGCTGGTAAAGGTAGAAGGTGGCAGGAAATGAGAAAGACCAAATGTGAGAAGGATTGACTCCCACAGGTTTGCAAGAACTGAGCAGAGCTGTTGATGATATGATCTTTTTGAAGAGATCTTATTCATAAGGTTGCCAAGACACATAACAGCAATAAAAAATGGTCTTCGAAATATTCTGAATTCTCTTCAACTCTTTAAAACTCAAAGGGATGGCTTCCTTTATGGACTCAAAGCATTGATGATTTGATCTTCTTATTTTCTTGCTATCTTCAACTTTTCCTGGCATTACTGTCTTTTCCAGTAAGCCTTGTCTTTTTGTGATGTGCTAAAAATACAACAGTCTCCGTTTCATCATTTTTTGCCTTTAGACAGAGTTCAGGCTTGATTTGTTCTATGGCTCAATTGTCTGCCATTCTGGAAGTTCTGGGAATCCACAAAGGAACACTCTGTTACCATATTTCAAACAAGAACTTTTTTCTGTAAGCTTTCTTTACTGTCCAGTTTTGACATATCTATATAGTAATAAGGAGTACAGTTTGTAGATGATCTTGGCCTTGGTTTCCAATGATACATGATTACTCAATTATATTTTCTACTTCCTTCATTGCTACCTTCAGAGTCACATCCTTCTTTTGATTTCTTGACTGCAGTCTCCATTTGATGAACGAACCAACATACACAAAATGTTTAAGCGTTTCTGTCTCTTCATTGTCAGCATTAAAGATTTGTAACTCTTCTGTAGTCATGATTTTTGTCATTTTACCATTCAACTATATGTTTGAAAAAAGTATGATCCAAAGATCTTGAAGCTTCTTACTTGAGAGTTAACCCAGTGATTTCAGTGATATATATTTCCCACTGCTTGTTTTTTTAAGATTATGCAAGCAAGCTGTCCTAAATGTTGCCTCTGGCCCTGATTCCTATCAGTTCAACCTACAATCTCAAACCTATAGTCATACATCTGTATGATCTCCAGTAATAGGTATTTAGAGCCTGCTAGTCAGCAAGATGTGGGGACAGTGAGTCTAATTCTTCTTCCTCTTTAATCTATAGAGAATTAAGATCAGTAGAGGGTTATTGGTTGAACACAAGTGGAATCCATTTTTTTCCTGGAGAGTGTTGTGAAGAGGTAAAATTGAGCTGTAAAAGGCACTGGATTTTACATATGAAAGGCATTGATATTAAGGTTCATTCAGCCATGTTAATTTGGCAGATAGCTTGCCTATTCAAGAGGACCTATGATTTGTATTTTTAAAAAATTCTGAAAAAAAGAAACTATATTTTTATCATTCCCATCCTCCTGAACTACAGGTATGGTGCAAACATGCTTGGAACATGTGTCTTGTCAGGAAACGACATATTTCCTCATGTTTCCCAAGGGTTGAGGTTGTAGTTTTACCTAGGCCTCAAAGAAATCCTTTCTCTTCTCTCTGTGTCTCACAGGCTACGTGTCACAAGACTGCCTGTTTTCCAGTATTCCTTATCTCGCTAGCTAGCTGAGTTTCATGTTTTCTCTACATGCTAGAACACTGACTGTGCAAGTGTGTAAACAATTATTGTTTTGAGAATGTTTTCTTCTGTTCCCTGATTGGCCAAGGTTAACCCACCTGACTGCAGAACCTCCATTTTGCAGAGAAGTTAGTTAGTTCGATTCTGGATTTCAATGGCTTAATACCCTGGCTATGGTGTGGGACTATTCTTTTTCTTTCACTATGATTACCTAATGAACCTGGACTGTTACCTGGACTGATATCTGTTACTGACCTTTTAATAACTATGTTTTTTTTTCATGGACTTTCCTACATGAACCTGAAGAATAAAGCAGCTATTTCTCTCTGAAGATTGTTGTTCTTTTATTGGCACACACACACAAAGCTACGCTACCAGAAACCTCCCTTGTTCTTCTCTATTGCCTGAGCATAGTAAGAGTTCCTTTCTACACAGCTCCGCTCTCTCAAAGGTGAGGCAAGGGTTAAAAGTTCCAGTAATGAGCAGAAGGCTCAGGAACTAATAAGGAGGTGCCCTTGCGTTGGGACAGCCGGTGTCTGACATGTCTTCCATAATATTTTCACATCCCTGTATCCATTGGATGAAGCTTTAATAGTAGACAAATAATGGGAAAAGTTTAGATTAAGTGATGTGCTAGGTCAGGGGTGCCCAAACTATGGCCTGGAGGCCAGATCTGGCCCCCAATGCCAATTCATCTGGCCCATAAAGCCCTTATTGCTCCTGGAAGCGGAAGTAAAATGTGCCCATATGGGTGGGCTGGATGAATTGGTGTCGGGGGCCAGATCCAGCCCCCAGGCTGTAGTGACCAGCTACCTGAACCATGTGATTGGCCCACAGCCCAAAAAGTTTGGGCACTCCTGTGCTAGGTGAAAAAAATCTTCCCAGAGCAACCCTAATTCTGTTTCATCACAGCTGATAGCCTGGGTGAAGGAGTAGCCTTGTAAAGTACAAATGGAGCACTGGAGATGATACAAAGGTTTCCCAAATGATATTTGTATTGAAAGAATACAAAAGCAGCAATTAAATGATTAACTATAAAGCCTTCCCAGAAGGGGAGATCAAAGAGTTTAAAACATTGCCAGAGTGAACTGCAGAGGAACTCTCTGCTAATGTTAGAGCCAGGATGAAGAAATTGGAGTACCTGCTTTTAAGGAGGCCATAGATATAGTGCCAAATAATAGAAACTGGCATACCAGTTATATTTTGAGACAAACTCTACATGAGAGGTAGGCAAACTGCATCCTTTGGGTTATATACAGGGAACAGTAAGATTTTTGTCACTTCTGAGCTAGTTGTGTATATCTAGTTGTGTATATCTCAGATGACGTTGCATCCAACAAACTATAAATATAAAAATTTAAAACTACGCTGGACAACAATAGTAAAGGTTGTCCTTTCTTGAAAGCCAGTTGTATCCAACTCTAGGGTTCATTGCTCATCTCTGTTTATAGCCAAAGAGCCAGTGCTGTCTGTGTCTGCAAACATTTCCATGGACTTGTGGCAGGCATGGTTAGACATGCATGGAATGCTGTTTACCTTCCCACTGAAGTGGTACCTATTTATCTACTTACAACGTCTTGCTTTTGAACTGCTTCAAATACCATCAAACAAAGAGATAAAGCTTTGCAACACCCTAAATGATTGTGGAGTAGAGCAGTAGCTCACAGAAGCAGCCTGAATGAGGTCTCCCATGAATTAATCCTAAATTGTGGAATTCAGGACCTGGTGTGAGATGTAAGCATAGGTGAACGGTGTATAAACAATGCCAAATGTAATGTATATCTTTGCGGGAAATTGCCAAAGACATTAATCAAACAGACATCAAAAGGAGAAATGCCTTTAAAAAGAGGAAACCAGTAAAAAGGAAGTTGAAAAGGAGAGTCAAAGGGTCAAATCTTTCCAAGTTCACACGGAACCACAATAAAAAAGCTCAGCTAGAATGTATAGCTTTATCACATGTGAAGAAAGGTAGCAAACAGTCCAAAAGGTCACCAGCATAGTTAACTAACAATGTGAAGATTATTAGAGAAAGGAAAGCTTCTCACTGATATATATACCTTAACCCTTTGAACACTACATTTTCCAGTATTACCTAGGGCACTGGTGGCAAACCTTGGCACTCCAGCAGTTCTTGGACTTAAATTACCGGAAACCCAAGTCAGTACACCTGCTGATCATGCAGGGGCATAGACAGGGGGTGGCCAGGGTGGGGTTGGTCTACCCTGAGTCAGCAGTTTGCCCACCCTGGCAAAGCACAGTTTCCCCCTAGGAACTCATTGAAAAGAGGCTTTGTTGCCCATCCTGAAAAAAATTGCCCACCCATATCTAGAACCCTAGCCATGGCCCTATGATCACAGCTTCTGGGAATTTAAGTCCAAGAACAGCTGGAGTGCCAAGGTTCACCATTGTGGACCTAGGGTGATCCCAATCCACCCCAGAGTTCAGTTGCAGCTGTTCACTTTGCTACAAGACCAAACTCACATACATATACAAGCCCAATTTTCACCCAGATTTTGGCATTTTTCTGAAGTGATGCTTAGTCCTATTAATATGTGTAAGAACATCACCAACAAAGTTACTTAAATACATTAGGAGAAGTAAATCGGCTAGGGAGGCAGCTGGATCACCATCACCACTCTTCCACTTCTGTCACGGAAAGCAGTAAATAATGAGATAATTAAATAGGTACTAAAGGAGAATAAACTAAGCAAATGTATTGTGCCAGTTTGGTTTCCCTTATAGAGTGTGCTGACCAATTTGGGAATGAACAAATCAAGAGATAAAGATACAACCAACATCATGTACTTAAATATGAAACTGCTGATCCTACAAGAAGATAGAATACTTTGGAAAGTACCCAGCCTTGCCTGGGTTTAAAACTTATTATCCCTCCCTTCCCTCAGTGCCATCTCTGTTCTTTCACCTATCCTTTTTGTTTCTCACTGATCCCTTTGCTTCTTCACCCCCAGTTACCTGTGTCTACATTCAACTTCATGTCCAGATACTGTCTACAGGAAGGAAACAAACATACTGACCTGTCTCAGAGTAGGAACTGCTAAAAGGATGACTGAAATAGAAAAAGGACATGAAACATGCTTGAAAAGAATGTTAACAATTCCTTTAAAATGTTCATTATTAGTACTAATGAAAATACATTGTAATAATAGAAATAACTGAATTAAAAATGGCTTTCCAACCTTCCTTTTCTCAGAAAGTAGGAATCTTCTGTTCTTAGAAATGAATGTGAGGACCAAATGTCCCTGTGCAGAATGTTTGCCTTTAATTGGAAGTTTCTTTCTTTCTTAAGAGGTCAATTAATAGTCTTCTTTCATGTTCCAATGAAACCCTGGACTGCAAAAATGAAGCCACTTTTTTGGTTTTGTTGTTGGCCAAACTTAAACCCTCATTGGTACATGTTTCTGGCAGTAATCAGCAGACCAGTAAATGAGCTGGATTCTGTATCTCTCCAGTAGCCCCCCCTAGAGTATGTTGGTCTTGCAATTAGGGACTCCAACCTTCAGGCTGTTCAGGGTCCTCTAAGTGGTGTAGGAGAGGTTGACCTCCTCAACTATATCCTCCTTTAATGTTGTTCCTTGTCCAGTGAGTTTCTTCCTCCATCTTCTAATTTGGTTTTGCTCTTTTCTACCCTCAAGAATGTTTTATTTATTTATTTTTTGGATTTCTATACCGCCCTACTTGGTGTGACCAACTCAGGGCGGTGTACAACATAATTAATATACAGTCGATCAATAGAGTCCAACAATAAAGGCAGAAACATACAATATATAAAAAAAAAAGGTAACAGTATAATAGCAAGATAACATTCCATTCAGCATTACAAATATGATTCAGTGTCATAAATACAAATATCAAGTCACACATACAAATACAAATATCATCAACTTTCACAAGTATAACGTACACCCGCCAATAGCTGTTCCTAATCAGCTCTTGCCATAAATTCTTCCTGGATCTAAGCCAGAGGACTTAAGCCTCATATCCATTTAGAGGATGTTGAGGGTCTTTCTCTTGCTTAGTTCTCTCAGCATCCATTGTTACTTCTCTTCTTATCTTAGGTGGAGCAATAACAACAAGAGGGTATATTTTCTCAACTTTTAGGCATCCTGTCACTATATGCATGGCTTCATTAACAGTGACGTCACCTTGTTTTGTATGTGTGGATATGCTCTGTATTGAAGCAGCATACTCTTCTGCAGAGACACTCAGGGCCAAAGTTGATGTACACAGCTTAGATGGTTGAGTTTTCCATTTATAGTTTTTGAGTTTCCTGAATATGTTGTTCCTTGTACTAACTTTAACTTTGATATTCAGGCAGTGCTGCTTAAAAGAGAGTGTCCTGTCAAGCATTACACTGAGGTATTTGAGTGCTGAACAATGTTGTAATAGATTCCTTTGCCATGTAATATCCATCTCCTGATTGTAGAGTGTCTGATACCTATCCAATAGAGGTCTGATGTTGTCAGACAGGTCCTGGCTCTGATATTTACCTACCCAGACTCTGAATTTGCCACCTAAAGTCTTCCTCCTTGGCCTTTCCTAAATGAGACAAGATATATTCTATAACAGCCACTTCTTTAATGGCATCCAGTCTGTGGATTGCCCTTAACTAGAAAGCTTTATCTGTACCTTGTGTTATCTTATTTTCAGGGCCGGATCAAGATCTTATTTTAAATTTCCCCCAGGTGTTTTAGGAAATATTAAAAGTGCTTTTTAGAGCTGCTTGCCACTTTATCCCCATTGCTCATTCAACTTTTGCTTTTATGATGTTTTATGTTGTTTTTATCCCTGGTGCTGGTTTCATCTTGGCTCCATCATGTGCTGTTTGACTGACATTGCTTTATTATACTGCATTTTATATCTCAAATTTATCCACATGCTTCTCAGAGGACTTCGGTTACTGGGTAATATGAAAGAATTTTAAAGGACAGAGACTGCTAAAATAATACCATGTTAGGTACCAGATCAACCCCTCAAAAGCATATTTCAAAGATAGGATGACAGAAAATTAAGAAATGCAAGCAGCAGCAGCTTTACCTTTGATAATAAACTAGTGTAAAATTTTAATTTTGAACAGAAAAAAAATGAGTTAACCAGTATTTGTAGCAATGCCCACTCTTTGTCATCTCACAACTCCTCTTTGGCATTTAAAAAAAGGACTCACAAAGTAATGACTTTAGAGGATCTGCAATATCTAGTCTGAACCTAGGAAATGAAAAAAAGATAAATGCTGTAGGAAAGCTAGGGAAACCATCATCCTTACTGTTGGAGGCTACAGTATACTCTTGCAGCCACCACTACAGTATCAGGGTGTCCAGATAGACACCAGGCTATGCTTTGATGAGCATTTGCAAATTGTGAGCATGCAAAGGCTGGAGCAGTATGTAATACATTGACAAGGATCATGCCAAATATTGGAGGCCTGTGGCAGACTTGCCGAAGACTCCTTTTGAGTGTTATTAGTTCCGTGTTCCTGTATGCGCCCTGATCTGGTTGGAAGCCATGGCAAGGACATTGTACGTGAGACAAATAACTTCAATATACTGTAGGAATGCCTTGTGAGTGTTGCGGGCATTTCAAACAGTCTCATGCAATGCTATGTTTGTCATTGCTGATATGATGCTGATCCATCTGTTGGCAGAGGAACAGGTGGAGATTTACCAGCGAAGGCAAGAAAATCAGGTGATGGAACAACACACAATTGCCATGGAAGCCAGGATAGAGAGGACAGCACGATGGTAGCAGATAGGAGATACATTGACCAAGGGATGGTGGACTCATCATCTCATCCCAGACATTAATGTGTGGTCAACAAGACAGCATGGAGAGGTGGATTATTACCTCATGCAACTGTTGACAGGGCATGGTGGCTTCAGAGCCTACCAACACTGCTTTAGGCTGGATGATGATGCTTCGTGCCCCTTCTGCCAGCCCGTGCAGGAAGACACAGTACATATGTTTTTTCACTGTACACACTTTGATGTAGAATGGGAAATTCTACAGAGGCATTTTCGATGACAGCTGTCTCCGGAAGACATCATTGGTGAGATGTTGAGCAGGAAGGCTACCTGGGTTACAATTTTTACTTATGCGGCCGGGGTCATCTTGGAATTTAGACCTGTGGAGAAACTGAGAGGAAGGCAGCCAGAGGCATAGAGGCGGAGGTTGAGTAGTCAAATTGGAGGAGGGTTTTTAACAGCCAGTCTGCCCCCTGTGAAGCAATGCCTGACAGCGCTTCTGCAGGGTGGCAGGGCATAATGAGAGGTGGTTTTAGTGGCTAAAAATCCCACACTGTGAAGCAAAGGCTCCACAGTGTCTTTTGAAGATCACACACACACACACATACTATCTGGGTATGTGGGCACAATTTTCTCCAGGAAACACCACAAGTACTAAGAACAGGATTCACTTGGGTCAAAGTGGATGGCATCTACATATACAGTATTTATGCCCCTCCAAGTGCCTCACAGGAGGAATTCGAGGCCCTGCTAGACAATTTGGCTGAGGATGCGAGAGGTCGACGGCCACTCATTATTGCAGGTGACTTTAATGCATGGGCGACAGAATGGGGTAGTAGAGAGACCAATAGGAGGGGTGCGACACTTCTGGACTTTGTGGCTTCTTTAGATGGAGTCCTCCTTAATAATGGTTCAACCCCGACATATATACGGGATGGTAATACCTCCATTATAGACTTGACGTTTGCCAGTGAGAGTCTATTTTCACGAGTTAAGATGTGGCAAGTGAGTGACTACTACACCTACAGTGACCATCAGGCCATCATTTTTGAAATTGCCTCACAGGGAGGACAAAGGGTGAACAAGCTGACAGCTCAAGCCAAGTGGAACATCAGATCTTTTGACCACGAATCTTTCATCATTATGATGCAAGAGAACATCCAGTTAACTGGCTCTGTGGAGCATATGTCCTCACAGCTTATGTCACTGGTTACTAGTGCCTGTGATGCGGCCATGAAGAAAGGTTCCGGGAAAAACCGCCACACACCGGTCTATTGGTGGAATGAGGAGATTGCTGAACTCCGGAGGCTGTGCCACCACACTCGGAGAAAGGCACAGTGTGCCCGAGGTAGTGAGGACTATGAGGTTTTGAGGCTTCGACATCGAGAGGCACGGGGGGCCCTGAAGAGAGCCATCAGGGATAGCAAGAACTGCATGTGGAAGGAGTTGTGCAATATGGTCAACAGTGACACATGGGGTAGGCCATATAAGACAGTAATGGCCAGATTAAAAAATTGTACAATGGTCCCACCATCTTGCCCAGTGCTTCTCAAAAAGATAGTGACTACTCTCTTCCCAAGTCAACCGGGACTCGCCTATACCAAGGATGTGTCAGCTGATCACGGCTTCGACATACCAACTATCTCAGAGGAGGAGCTGATCAGGGCCTGTAGTAAGATAGGGGATGCGAAGGCCCCTGGTCCAGATGGTGTCCCCAACATTGCCCTTAAAACTGCCATCAGGTCCCGAC
The DNA here is from genome assembly GCA_030440675.1 of Furcifer pardalis. Lineage (NCBI taxonomy): Eukaryota > Metazoa > Chordata > Lepidosauria > Squamata > Chamaeleonidae > Furcifer > Furcifer pardalis. The sequence continues at coordinate 172,512,756 of CP126891.1, forward strand.
CAGAAATCTTCCTAGAGATGTACAACATGTGTCTCGCTAAGGGAATCTTTCCAAGCCGGTGGAAATTGCAAAAATTTTTCCTTCTTCCGAAAGGGAAAAAGCCGCCAGATGATCCATCATCCTATCGACCAATATGCCTGCTGGATACAGCAGGTAAGGTACTCGAGAGGATTATTTGTAACCGGATGGAGGAGTTCAGCGAAGGAGTTCGGGGATTGTCCAATAGCCAACATGGATTCCGGAAGGCAAGATCTACCGTGGATGCCATCAACATAGTCGTAGACGTAGACATTGCCCGCAAGGCTATAGAAGGCAAACGCTGGAAGAGAGGGGCCAAGAAGTACTGTGCTATCATCACCTTGGATGTGAGGAATGTGTTCAATTCAGCAAACTGGGCCTGTATCCTGGATGCGCTGAGATTGATGGAGGTTCCGGAGTACATCAGACGCATAATTGTAAGCTACTTCACAGATCGAACCTTGATGTATAACACCGATGTCGGTCTTCAAACCTATAACATCACAGGAGGTGTCCCACAGGGTTCAGTGCTCGGTCCCTTATTATGGAATATCATGTATGACGGGGTGCTCCGGTTGCCTATGCCTTTGGGGACAAGAACAGTTGGGTTTGCAGATGATGTGGCGGTAGTGGTTGTCGCTAAACATCTGGAGGAAGTTGTCCAAACTGCAAACGAGTGTGTTGCCAAAATCCGCCAGTGGCTCTCATTAGCTGGTTTGCATCTAGCAGATCATAAGACTGAGGCAGTTCTCGTGACCAGTAGGAAAGCCAGAGAGACTATCACCCTTACTGTTGGAGGCTGCAGTATTCTCTCGCAACCGTCACTACGATATCTGGGTGTCCAGATAGACGCCAGGCTATGCTTTAATGAACATTTGCAAATTGTGAGTGCAAGGGCTGGAGCAGTATGTAATGCATTAACAAGGATCATGCCAAATATTGGAGGTCCACGGCAGACTCGCCGAAGACTCCTCTCGAGTGTTGTTAGTTCCGTGTTGCTGTATGCAGCCCCGATTTGGTTTGAAGCCACAGCAGAGACATCATACATGCATCAGATAAATTCAATATACCGTAGGAGTGCCCTGCGGGTGGCTCGGGCATTTCGAACAGTCTCGTACGATGCCGTGTGTGTCATTGCTGATATGATGCCGATCCATTTGATAGCAGAGGAACGGGCAGAGATTTACCAGCAGAGGCGAGAAAACCAGGAGAAGGAACGACGCACAATTGCCATAGAAGCCAGGAAAGAGAGGATAACACAATGGCAGCAGATCTGGGATAAATCAACCAAGGGACGGTGGACTCATCGCCTTATCCCAGACATCAGGGCGTGGTCGACAAGACAGCATGGAGAGGTGGACCACTACCTCACACAGCTGTTGACAGGACATGGCTGCTTCAGAGCCTATCAACACCGCTTCAGGCTGGATGATGATGCTTCATGCCCCGTCTGCCAGCCCGTGCAGGAAGATGCAGAGCACGTGTTTTTTCATTGTCCACGCTTTGATGCAGAACGGGAAATTCTACAGAGGCATTTTCGACAACAGCTGTCTCCAGAAGATATCATCAGTGAGATGTTGAGTAGGGAGACTACCTGGGTCGCGGTGTCCAATTATGCAGCCGGGGTCATCTTGGAACTTAGACGTGTGGAGAGACTGCGAAGAGGGCAGCCAGAGATATAGAGGAGAAGGAGGGCTAGGAGCCAAATTGGAGGAGGGTTTTTTAATAGCCATTTTGCCCCCCATGAAGTAATGCCTGACGGCGGTCCCGTGGGGTGGTAGGGCGTAATGGGAGGTGGCTTTAGTGGGTAAGAATCCCACACACTGTGAAGCCAGAGCAAGGGCTCACAGTGTCTTTTGAAGATTTCCACCTGCCCTTAAAACACACACACACACACACACACACACACACACACACACACACACACACACACACACACACACACACACACACACACACATTTTTAACCTGGCCATTACTGTCTTATACGACCTACCCCATGGGTCCTTGTTGACCATGTCACACACCTCCTTCCACATGCAGTTCTTGCTGTCCCTGATGGCTCTCTTCACCACCACTCCCTCATGCCTCCAGATGTCGATGCCTCAGAGCCTCATAGTCCTATATAACTCAGGCACGGTGTGCTTTTTGCCAAGTGTGGTGGCACAGTCTCCAGAATTCGGTAATCTCCTCATTCCACCAATAGACCAGTGAGTGTCAATTTCTCCTGGAACCTTTCTTCAGGGCTTCATGGCGTGATAGCGTGTGTGCGTTTGTGTGTGTATGCATGTGTGGATGCTCTAATGAGCAAATGGCAGCTCTTTCCACAAATCAAACGTGGAACACTAAAGTCTAGTTCTTGTATTCTGGTGAATGAAACAGAATGTCTCACAAATGTCACTCCCAGAAAGAAATGAAATAAAATAAAAATACAACTATACAATAATAACACATGAAAAATCTAACTATTCCCTGCCTTTTCCTACAGCCAAACTGTACATTAAAATACAGCAATTAGTCTTTAAAGTGGCACAATGTTTTTGTTTTGTTTACTCTCAGATATGTAGGTATCCAGGTCTCTTTGTCCACTGGGCAACCAGGCCTTGTCAACAAGTTCCAAATGTTTTGCCCTAAAGGCAGCTGTGCATTTGCTCACCATCAAAAGCTTCCCCAAAAAGCAGGTTAAGTTAGGTGGAGTATCTTGGATTTTTTTTTTGTCTTACATCCAATTGTTTATTTATTTTTTATTTATTGTCTTCTTGTTTTTAACTGCTTGTAAGCCTTGCAGAGTGATCTTGTTACCAGAGGGGTGGGATAGAAATGTGATTGTAAAAATAAATAAATATGTTCCCGTGATGTACAAATCTGAAGTCTATCCCTGTGCTTGAGTCTGAATCTTTCACATAATGAAATTGTGCACAGCTAAATGTATTTATGTTTTAGTCATTAGTGCAAGTGAAATCCCTGGAAGCTGAAGATGGGTCGAAGCTAAAGTCCAGACCCATGTTTTACAGTCTTGTAGACATATGGGTTTCACATTGCTACCTACAGGTGGAAAGGATTGATGAGCATGCTGAGATCTCTCCAAGTCCCTTCTCATGACTCACAACAAGAAATTTCCTCCATGGGGATCTGAGCACAGGCCAAATCTTAGCGTAAGAGTCTTGACTAAATTTTCAGCATTGATTATCCTTCTGGATCCATTATGAATGCAGGGGCATCCACGGAGACTATTCCCCAACTTCTGTGGGTATTCCATTTGCTCAGTATGGCAAAACCACTTAGTATCTGTCAGAGGAAGGAGCCCACAACATTCCTATTTACACCTTTTATAGATAGGCAATTAAGTGGGCTAGACAAGTATCTGGCTGCATCCTCTGCAGCTGGGAATGCACATTCAGATGCCATGTACAATTATACAGAATGGCTTTGATGAGTAAAAATTGAATTTAAAACAGGAGCGCAGCCAATATTATTATATTAAGCTATTTTTTGCAATAATGTCTCCTGTGATGTCTTGTCAAGTGGCCCCTCGAAGCAAAAGACTGTGAAATAAAATCTGCAATCTTAAATGTCTCACTTGCTAAGAAGAATGCATAATCTAGTCTTCAAGGGAAGTGCACTGTATCCTTTGTTTGCCCATTTGGTGGTAGATTTGCGTAAAGGTAGTGCTTGAATTACCTTGTGGTATTGGGATACAATCCTCTCTAATAGCTACCCTGTTTTCCCAAATATAGGACTTCCTCATATAGTAAGGCACCCCCCCCCCCTATTTTCCCCACTTCGGAAATATAAGGGCCTCCCCGAAAATAAGGCACTCACCTAAATCTTGCCCTGGCGATCCACTGTATCAGCAATAAATGTGTACTGTATTCTTCTTCATCATGGAAAAATAAGACATCCCCTGAAAATAAGACCTTGTGCATATTTTGGAGTTTTTAAAAATATAAGACAGTGTCTTATATTCGGGGAAACACGGTACTTTGGTCAGCACACAGGCAGGTCATTATTTGTAATTTATTTCATGGTTAGTTGTAGACCATTGAAATTGAATAGTTCCTTCTGTTGAATGACAGAGTTGTATATGCTCTATACCCTTTCTTGGTTCCTTCAAAAGTAGCATGCTAGATCACAAAACTGGTATGATTCAAACACCCTTCTTGAATGCACAGTTTAATGTGGTGAGGGGATTTCAGTAAGTCAGAGAAGCTGAGAGCAATGTGTTCAGAAAGCTAGATTCTCATTATGAGACTGGACTCCTAGTATATAAAGTTAAAGGTCTCCCTTGCTAGAAAACCAGTCATGTCTGACTCTAAGGGTCAGTGCTCATCTCCATTTACAGCCAGAAAAATTGGCGCTGTCTGTGCCTGTTATCTTTATGAATTTTGTCCCATTATTTGTTTAGTCTGTATGTAGAACATATCACATGGAAAGACATACTGTTCAGATGAAGGAAAATGTGAACATTGGTGGAAGAATGATCGATCATTATAGATATGCAGCTGACACTATCTTACTGGCAAAAGACAACAATGACCTGAAATGATTTTTAATAAAATTGAAAGAAGGAAGTTGACAAAGCAGGGTTGCAGTTGAACATTAAGAAGATAAAAAATCATGACTACAGAAAAAATTATTATGCAACTTTAATGTTGACAATGCAGAAATTGAAATATTGAAATTTGTTTATATATCTTAGTTCAGTCATCAATACAAATGAAGAGTGCAGATAAGGAGACATGGGAAAAACTTGGAAAGGCAACAATGAAGGAATTAGTAAGTACAGTACAGTAAAACACCGGATAACGATTGGATCGGATAACACTAAAATCGCATAACGTTAAGTAATCTGGGGAGGAAAAGTCGATCGAATAACGTTAAGGTCCTATGGGATGGATCAGATAACAACCGCTAAAGCCTGTGTGGTTACAATGTATCTCTATGGAGCTTTAACGTTATCCGATCCATCCCATAGGATTTTAAGATGGATTGGATAACACTAAAAATTGGATAACACCAAGACTTGTGGAACCAAGCTTTAGCGTTATCCGATGTTTTACTGTATAAAGAAATGTGACTAGAGACCTATAGTGTACACCTATACTTTATTGTATTGTCAATTATATTACAGGTGAATGCTGGTCCATGATGAAAATTGAAAGGAAGAGCATTGATTCATTTGAAATATGGTTGTGGAGGAGTGCTTTGCAGATATCCTGGACTGCCAGAAAAATACACAAGTGGAACCTAGAAACTTTCACAAGAACTCACATTCTATCCTTGCTAATCAAAATAACTGTAAAAGTATCAGGAAATTGCTTGCCTAAACAGGAAAAAAATCATACAATTAGCCAAAACATACAATTCTTACAGTACAAGCAGATCCAAGTATTCTGTGCCCAATATACACACAGCTAAATAAAAGATGAAGTTGCTTTTTTAAAAACAGGATGAATAGGTGATAACATCAACAGTAATTGTCAATCATATAAAATGGACACTGCTTATAAAGTATGTTAGGGAATCTTTAGCATTCTGGTTTTTGGTTTTCTTAAATCTCAACTGCCATGGGCAATAGAAAGAGATTATAGACATAGAGGTCTAAAACATCTCAAGGTTCAAAAAACCTTCTCCTAGTCTAGAGGCAGGTAGCAAAGATAAACAAGCCAAAGCACAATCTTCATGTTTTCCAGAGGTCTACATCTACATTATTGTATTCCTGATCCCGATGTATTGATGAGAAAGGTGCATAATAAAAAAAGCTGATGGAGGAAAAGTGATTAACATAAAATATGGTGCTGAATGAGAGCTTTGTGGATACATTGGGCTGCCAGAAAGATGAGCAAGTGGGTCCTATAGCAAATCTGAACTATTTTTGGAAGTGAAAATGATGAAATTGAGGCTGTCATACTTCTGGCAGATCATGAGAAGGCAAGATTCACTGCAAAAATATCTATTTTGCTAGAAAATGTTGAGGGCAGCAGGAAAATTGGAAGGTCAAATATAAGTAGGGCTGTTGAAGTTAGAAGGTTTTGGATATCACTCATTGATAGGGTCACCATACAATAAGCTGGAGGTAGCTTGGAATGCATAACAACAAATAACATATAGTTACAGCTTGGACATGTACAAAATATTTCTTTGACATTTCTTCATGTCTCCCTTTTTTATAAATGTTCTGTAAATTCCTTCAGTTTTCAGGACCTCTTTAAATGGTTACTTCAAAGTCACAGTTAAGTAGTCTGTTGCCTTTATCAAAATATTAATATGTCTTCCCCTCTTGCAAACCCAAGCTGTAAAGATGAAATAATTTAGGATTTGTGTCAGAATGCTTTATGTCTCATTTCCCTTAGTCATTTGGACTAAAGAGTAGAACTCCATACATGGTGCAGTTTTCTTCAAGTTAAATTTTGAAATAATGTATTAAAATGAACAAGTTGGTATTAATAGGTTTTTTTTTGTCAAATGGGAGAAAAAGCACACATTTTTAGAAAATGTTTTAGAAGTAACAATAATTTATGTTATGTCTGCATCCATATTCTTCCCCAGATGAGGAAGATCCACTATATCTTTCCACATGAAACTGAAGTCTCCACAAGTGATTAGTGATTCACAAACTTGGGACAGGTCACACACACACACACACACACACACACACACACACACACACACACACACACACACACACACACACACACACACACACACACACACACACACACACACACACACACACACACCAATATCCATGGATCTTGATTTCAGTTATCTGCTGGTCTAAAAATATTCAATAAAAATCATGAAAAACATAATGGATATGCATTTGTATTACACATTACCAGAGCCAGCCAGCACAGGCCACTGTCTGCAAAGTAAAATATAGGGTTCACTGTTATCGACAATTTCAGCTATCTCTGATAGGTCTTGGAATGTATTCACCATGGATACCGGGGGCGGTGGCAGCTTGTACTCCAAATTTTTATTACAACTTCCACAAACCTTAGCCAGCAAAATTAATTACAACACCTCCTCAAAATTATAGACCAAGAAACACAAAGGAATAATTAAAATAAAAATATTTCTTCTCTGACCTGTTTTAAATACCCATCTTTAGAAACATACTAAAGAAACTTGGCCTGGAAATAAAGTTTTGACAAAAAAAAGGTGCTTAGCATTCCCCAGCATTAAAGGGTCACCCTTGCTCGAAAGCCAGTCATATCCTGCTCTAGGGTTCAGTGCTCATCTCTGTTTATAGCCGAAGAGTCAGCACTGTCTGCTTCTGCAGACGTTTCCATGGTCTTGTGGCAGGTGTGCACGGAACACTGATTACCTTCCTGTAAATTATAAAGATCAAAGGGTCCAATTGCTATGTCACCCATTTCTTTCATGGGACAGTCACACAACTGATCACTGCTAGTTTCTCATTTCATATGATTAACTTAGTTTGAGAAATATTTTTAACATTTGCATTTGGAGCAAACTAACACTTAGGGAAGTAAATCAACCAGAATGATTTGTATGGCCCTTTCTTTAGACTTTGTTTCTGCTCAAAAAAGGCTAGAAGAACACCTACCTCAGTGTCTATAAAAATATATAAGGCAGAATCCCTACTGAATATTTAACAAATTAAGAGCATGAATTTAACAAATTAAACAAATCATCCCATATGCTTCAAAAATTGATTTTTAGACATGTTGGAAACACTGTCCTAGGGTACAATCTCCACTACCTTTTCTGGAAGTCATGGCAGTGGTAGTCCATTTGGTAAACAGGTTGGGATTGACCATTCTAAACTGACAAATAGTAGAGTTTGAAGGAGCTAATAAGAAATTTGTCCCTAGGAGGTCAAAACTGACAATCTGCATGCCATTCTCCACAATCCCTACTCAGCGATGGCCAGTAGCCAGGTCGCACCAGGTCGCCAGAACCAGTAGTAGCTTTCCCCGGTGTCCTGGAGAACCGGTAGCAGCTTTTGGGGGGAACCACCTCGGGGCCTTACCTTTTCACCAGTTCCACCACTGCGTATGCACACCTACAGTGCTCAGCATGCATGCATGCTTACAGTGCTCAGTATGCATTCACATCTACAGCGCTTGGCGTGTATGTGCACCTACAGTGCTTGGTGTGCATGCGCACCTACAGCACACTGCCTGCCAAGCCAAGAAGCCATTTGCTGCTTGGAATGTGGCAGCACAGAGCATTGGGCGGGCACGCACAGCCATGGAGGAACTGGTGGCTGCTGCTGAGGCCCTCAGCGGGCTCCTTGCTGTCCTCCTAAGCAGGGAGGAAGAACAGCAGCTGCTAGCTTGACACTCCCTACAGCCTGCTCCCCAGGATAAGTGACTCATCTTTGGGTGTGGGTTGGGTGGGTATATTTTAATGTGTATTTAATGTGTACTTATTTTAATGTGTATTTTAATGTGTTTTATATGTATTTAATGTGTGTTTTTGTGCTTTATGTGTATTTAATATGTGTTTCTATATGTTTTATTTGTATTTAATTTGTATTTTATGTGCTTTTATGTCTATTTAATGTGAATGTAATGTGTATTTATTTTTAATGTGTATTTTTATGTGTTTTTATGTCTATTTAAATTGTATTTTTATGTGTACTTATTTTTATGGTTTTTTAAACTTTGGCTCAGCCCATGTACTTAGCTCCAACCATGATATCATGACATTGTCTCCACCCATAACATCATGACAGTGGCTCCGCCCACAACATCGGCTCTGCCCACAGTGTTGTAGTAAAATTTGTGGCTCTCCATCACTGTCCCTACTGATTATTTGAACTAAAGCCTGATGTCTAATGAATTAACAATATTAATCAATTAATCACATCAGTTTTACATGATAACAACAAGGAATTTGGATCCCTATTTATATACTGTAATTTAATACAAGTAAATTAGTTTTCTTAACTTCAACTAAAATTTACCTTCCTATGAGCTGATTTTGATAGTTGTTAACCATGTCTAGATTCCATAAAGTGGAAAATGGAACCAGATAAATAATTACCTAAAATTTCTGGCATAATTGAACATTTTAAAATGCCAAATGAATTCTGATTCTCTCTTCAACTCTTGGTTGCTTCCATTTTTCATTATGATAAAAATGTCTTCAGAATATTAAGATCAAACCTTAAAACACCATCATATACAGAAAGAACATCTTTAAAAAAAAAGACTGACTTTGATCAGACCAAGTTCTGAAAATTACTGAAGATAAGACAACTACAAATGTCTCTTTTTGGGATCTGTGTGCAGTATTACCTTAATTCAAATGCTGATCACCCACATTATTATCTGTTCTATAATGTATGATTATGATATTTCTTTAAAATATTTTTCTAATTTAATACAACTGCTGTAAATGTGACTTTTAAAACATTGTTCATGACTTTATGATTCAGGGTGACCTAAGCTTAGTTTCTAGCTCTGTTTCCCACCCCCCACCCCACAATGGTATGCTAAATTGAAGTACAAACATGGGTTTGAATACTATCTAGAGGATTTATCTAATTTCACTGTTAGAAATGCTTTCAAGCTGCTCAAAATGCAGCCCTTGTAATCTGATACTACTGACAGGCAAAGAGAAATATTTCTTTTGATTCCTGATTCAGCTCATGTGGGCAATTTGCAGTGGAAGTTATGCTTCTAATATTGACTGAAATGATCCATTTGTTAGTGCTCCATGCAGAGACAATGGATGAAGGCCTTGCAAGCATTCCCTTGTAATGCTCATGAGGTGAATGATGCCTTTGCTATCTCTCCTGATGCAATAATCCCCATAAAATTTAGCATGGGTGAGGAAAATGTGAAGTTGTTTCAGTGGCCAGTAAATCTTATACTCTTGCTGGATACTAGGCTGAAATTACAAGTACCAGAATCTTCTCATTGGAGCTCTTCATGCGAAGGGTATTGGGAAGAAGTTCCCCAAGCACTATTTTCTTGGTAACCTTAAAATGCAGAATGTCCTTCATGACTACAGTTACCTTTGTCTCTTCAAGCAAAGGTTTTCTGGTACATGGAAGGGAAGTTGAGGCAGAATGAAGAAAATTGGAAAATGGGGCAAATGCTGGAAAAAAGTCAGTGCTGTGTACATTTTGGCGCTCTCTCCAAGGAGTTAGTACCATGCTTCCCAAACTACATTCCATGGAACACTGTTGACTTCAATTCCCAGAATCCCGAGTCAGTATATTGGCTGATTAGTGCTTTGGGGAATTGACATAGACTCCTGGGAATTGAAGTCCAAAAAACAAAGGTTTGGAAACAGTGAGTTAAAGAATTTCTCATTTGTGAACTTCTCTGATCTATCCCTATTAACTATTTCTTTCTGCCAAGTATAGCAAAAGTAAGCATCATAACATTTTGTGTGCTGTACAGACTAAAAATGTGGGGAGAAATGAAAAATTGAAGTCAACGTAGAAACAGATGTCTAATTTGGACAGATCTCTAATTTGATCCAGAGCATTTATTGTTGATTTTTTTATATAACTTGTTCTGTGGAGTAGACAAGAAAACCATCTCACTATAGCACTGCATGAAGAGGGGTATAGAGCCATGAATGCTGACCAGTGGTGGGCTCCAAAAAAATTTACTACCACACTGTGGGTGTGGTATGGTGTGTGTGGCCAGGGGGAAAGCCTTGCATTAAGACTACTTTATTTCAAAACTTAGATGGGCGGGGCTAGTCAGAATTTCTGCTAGCAGTTCTGGCAAACTGGTGCAAACCTGCTGATGCCCACCATTGATGCTGACCCATCACCTTTATTTCTGCCCTGAACAGGTCAGAAATATGGTTCTAGCCAATCTAAAATAAGGTTCCCAATTAGGTTCTAGTTGTGCAAAAATAGACACCAGAACTGCTTTCAAACCTTGCCCAGCAGGATTGAAGTAAATGTGTTGTATTATAGAGTACAGTATTATGATTTTGGGGACAGGTGACCAATGGGGACAGACTTTCTCTGCCACTGACACATTGTCACACCTACTTTGTGTTCTCCTAGAAGACAAGAAGCTCTTGCAAAAAACAAGATTCCCATATTGCAATACTAAGAAGATAGTTAACAATTAATCAAATAAGTCCTCTTACACAACGAAACGCCACACTCACAGAGACACAAACACATTACACACTCACTCACTCATTCACACACATGCACACACCACAGCCCTTTGAGACCATTTATGCCTGATGCCCTAAATCAATTAATCATGAGCTTTGAGTGAAACCCAGAAGGGAATATGCTGAGGCTACTGCTATATCAGTCAGTCACAGAGAAGTGGCTTCAGCTAGAGGCTTTTAAAGGAAAGTCATTAAATCAAAGCCTTCTAAATAAGAACCATAAAAGTTTTCAGCATGCCACCTGAGTAAGCAGCATTTGTAGATTTCCAATGCTCGCAAACTTATTGTTTGGCTTAATTAAAATGGTTAGAATAAAAAAAGAAACAAAGAAAAAGTAAGGGTGGGTATCTGTGACATTTCTTATTTAAAAATACTATTTCATGTTGCCTATCATGATAGAATTTAATGGATGACCTTCACATCATAATCAATTGGCAAATTAAAAATGAAAGTTGATGGTAGAATACCGATGATGCTCAGATGGCAACTTCAAGCACATCTGCTTTTGTACATATTTGTTTTTATTCCAGTGGAATTCACTGAGTATTTCTAATATGAATGTTTTGTATCTGGTATCCTGATTTTTACTGGACTATGGCCTATGCCCATGATGGCTTGGCCTTGGGACCCTCATCGTCATTGACCCGAGTATAAGCTGAGTCCCCTTTTTGGAGCTCATTTTTGGGGCTAAAAAACTCAGCTTATACAGTCAAACCTCGCATAAAGAGCACCTCGCTTAAAGAGTAACTCGCTTAAAGAGCAGAATTTTCTGAACGTTTGCTTCGCTTAACAAATAAAACCAACCAAAAACTCGCTTAACAAATAAATCGGGGTTTGCAGTCCCCCCCCCCCTGAAGCCACAATTGGTCACTTACAATGGTGTTTCGTTTAAAGAGCAAACTCACTTAAAGAGCAATATTGTGGAACACATTATGCTCTTTAAGCGAGATACAACTGTACCTCGCCAAATCAAGATACCTGCCAAATCAAACTAATCTATCCCAGCAGCTTCTTTCCCAGATGGCAAACCAGATGCTTAGGAGATGCCCATGAGCAGGACATGAGATCTATACTGTAGCACAGGGAAACAACATATTGGAATTTTATCCAGTAATCATGGAGAGGAGGCAGTGTTGAGATATAGAGTAACCCTAGTGTTGCAAGGGTGTGTCAGCGGAAGTCTGAGAGTACAATGAATAACAGAGTAACCAGACAGATACACTGCATTGTACAAACAGTTTTACTTGTAGCAGAATCAAAGTTCAAATCCCTTCCAAGTCATACACAGTAATAGCAGATAGTCACAACATTGTTTCAGGGTTAAAGCAGAATAATCTTTTTTTTTTACCAGTCTTTGTCAATCACAGAAAAAAGTCCAATACAGGTTGCAAAACAGTAAGCAAACCAAAACCAACCTCTCACCTAAACATCAAACAGTGAATAGCAAACAGAGAGAGAGTAGTGAGAGAGTAATGGAAAAAAAATAGCTGTGGCTGCAGTCTTTCTTTTAACCGCATAACTGACAGAATGAACCAATGAGATAATATAGTAATTATCCTACTCTGTCATTAGTTGAATGATGTAACATCAACTCAATACTCTTAAGGCACTATAATCAGTGATGGGATGTAACAGGTTCGCACCAGCTCACCAGAACTGGTAGTAACTTTCTTCAGTGGCCCAGAGAACCAGTAGCAGCTTTTGGGGGGGAACCACCTTCGGGGCTTACTTTTTCACTGGTTCCCCCACTGCGCATGCATGCCAAGCACTTGGTGTGCATGCATGCCTACAGTGCTTGGTGCGTATGCACGGCCTCCTTGTTGTCCTCCCAAGCGGGGGGGGGGGGGGAGGAAGAGAAGCTGCTAGCCTGAAGCTCCCTATAGCCTGCTCCCCAGGGTAAGTGACTCACCTTTGGATGTGGTGTGTCTGTGTGTATTTTAATGTGTATTTATAATACCTTTACCTACATTGATGTACTACCAGTTCCTAAAAAGGCCTGGCGGCCTGGCTTGGGATTTTTAAGCAAAGTCTTGGAGTTACCTCATCAATAAGCTACACCTGTGCTGTTCCAATTGCTGTTCCAATTGGAGAACCCTTAAGGAGGTACAGCTGTTTTACATTTACATTAAGGCATATTATCCTAGAGAACTGGTTAGGCAAAGACTTAGTACCTAACTTCTTTAACTGTTGAAAAGTTGAAAAGTGCCAAAATGAATCCATCTTGTAGTGAGTTCCTTCTGTAGTTCTTTCCATCTGACCTAGTGTGAGGAAGATTAGCCAGAATAAGCTTTAAGCTCTGGTTTAAAAGCTCTGGTTGATTTGTGTTTGGGGTGTGTGGGTGGATGTATTTTAATGTATTTCTTATTTTATTTATTTTATTTATTTACCGGTTTGTGTTGTGGGTGGGTGGGTTAAGGGGTGTGTGTGAGTGTGCGCTAATTTTTATTTTATTATTACTGTATTTTATTTTATTTTTTTCTTTGGCCCTACCCACAATGTCATGACATTAGCTCCGCCCACACTGTGATGATGTCACAGTGGGATAGTAAAAATTTTTGATATCCCACCACTGACTATAGTACATTTTACAACAAACATGCTATGTTGGTTTATATATTATCCTTCCCAACAAGTTAGGCAATGACCCAATTCCTAACAGGCAGTGGCAGCTACAATTTTTAGACAGGAAAAAAGCTGAGAAAGAAAAGGTTTCTCTTGAATTGATGGTTTCTAGGCAGGTGTTCCAGCCATCGGCTTCTAACACATTGGAGCTGTTTCAGATTTCTAGCCCTTCAGTTTCTAGGCTTTCAGACATGATCAACAAAAACAAGGATAAGGAAATCCAAATGGAGTTCAAGAAGGATATACTGTACTCCCAAGAATGCCACTGAGACTCACATGATCAAACTGATTGATCTTTAAAAAATAGTTTTCAGTCTTTGTTTTTTCTTTTTGCCATCTCTGATGCCACAAGGAAGACACAGTAGAGTTCCAAATGTAGGAAGAGTGTAGAGGAGGAGGAAGAAGAGGTGAAAATGGCAGGAACAGAAATAACTATGTAGCCTCTGGCATTTTGTTTACGATACCATCCATCCATGTCTGTGCAGGATGACAGAAGGATATCAATTTTCTCCTTCAGACACATATGGGAACAATCTTGTTCCCAAATAGCAATCCTTTTCAGCTTTGCCACTCTTTTTAGAATCATGGAACAGATTTTAGATGCAGGGTGTTGCTAAATGTAGCAGTTTTGGTCGTTCTGACATCACCTCAGGTTTGTAACAGTCCCTGTGATCATGCCAGGAAACTCAGTCACAGTGTGTGTGTGTTTATGTGTTGTTTAATGTGTCTTATATCTACTGTACATGCACAGTTTTTTGTATGAGGCACAAGTGAGCTGACTTCAGTTTTGCAGGTTCCTTTTAAAAATGTACTAGCCACTCTGGCCTATTGGTATTTTTTAGACTTAGGAAACAAACATCTCATTTTTCACATTTAAGGCAGACCCACTCGATGCAAAGACAGCTTCCATGTTTATACGCCAGCTTACTTTCCAGAGATTGTTTCTGTGTATTTCAATGATGAGGTTGGTCCCATCTCCAGGTTTTAGAATTTGGACCTGAAATTTAGGGGATGCAAAGCCAACAATTTAACAACCCTCTGTTTTTGTGATTTGTTTTCATGGCTTAAGGACATGTCATTTAGACATACTCAGAAACATCTCCTTTTCATTACCTTGTATGATTTAGATTTGCTGCTGCAGTCATGTGCACCATTTTGCAATCACTGCGGAAGAGTCTGCCCATCATGATATCACAAGGGCCTAGCCCTAAGTGTCAGATTTTTGCCCTGAAATCTCAGGATGGGATCCTGCTGACTGGTAATCTTGGACCAGTGATGGTGGAACTTTTAGAGATAGAGTGCTCAAATAGAGGGGTGGGGCAAACTCAGTGCTGAGGGGAAGGAGGAAGCACTCCTATTGGACTGGTGGGCAGAGGAGCAAGGGAACTCTGTGCTGGGGGAGGGAGGAAGTGATGTGTGTGTGCCAACAGAAAGGGTTGGGAATGCCACATCTGGCACACATGCCATAGGTTAGCCACCACTGCCTTAGACTGTATTTCATCCAGTCATATTTGAAAAAATTCCAGCCTTAGACATTACACAAAAACTCTACTTGGCTATTCTAGAACATTGCCCAAGTATGTTGGCCAAGTTCTGTCCTTCTTTGTGTAATGCCTCAATTGATATAAACCTTGGGCTTTGAAACATTGCTGATATTTTTTTGAAGTCATAAACAAATACACTCCAAATGCTTTGGAATTCGACTTTCTAGGTAGAACATCAAATCAAGTCACTTTATCGCAGGCTAACCATTAGTAACAATGATGGAAAATGTAAATGTCCCATTAAGATTGGCTCTCCTTGTGATCTCAGGTGTAGAGATAAGGGTAGGAGTGTATGAGGAATGCCAGGATGACTCAGAGTGAGAGGCAACTGAGGAGAGGGAAGGTTAGTGATTAGGCCTGCTCTACCCACCATTCATTGATTGGGGGGGGGGATCTCACTTTGCCTAATAATGGTGTCAGCCATGACTGCCATCCATTTCAGGAGCAATATTCTATAAGCCCTGCCAAAATTAGTGCAAAGGGAGTGGCAAAATTACTGTATCCTCTCAAGAAACTCACCTGCTCATCAGAGAATTATGAACCAGATTTGACTGAGATCTTTCAGCTCCTCTCCAAATTCCCATATTGCTTTGTTCATCCTCCTCTGGGCCCACAGGAACAGCCTGAGGGAGAAGATTTCATGGCCTGGTAGGTGGCTGAGGACCTTGCCCCCTCCTCTGGGCCCATAACAATGGCCCAAGGGAGAAGATTCCATGGCCTGGCAGGCGGCTGAGGACATCACCCGCTCCTCTGGGCCCACAACAACGGCCTGAGGGAGAAGACTCCATGGCCTGGCAGGCGGCTGAGGACATATCCCCATCCTCTGGGCCCAAAACAACTCCCAGAGGGGAATTAGTCTGTGTTCTGCTTTGGTTGTTTTGTGAGGTTGTATTTTATGATTTTTACTGTACTGTTGCTGTTTTGACTGTAAGTTGCCCTGAGTCGCCTCGGCGAGTGGGTGGCAATATAAATCTGAACAAATAAAATCCATAACCTGTGCACTCTGCCTCAAATGTCTCAAATGTCAAAAATTAGGTAACTGCTGTGCCCCTATCGTGTTCCATTGGAAAATTCACATCACAAAGCAAGCACTGAAAAATTTGCATTCAGATAGTGATGCAAACATTATGAAAGGTACTGTGTTGATAATTGTGTACTTGATGGTTATATACATTATTAATATTGTTTAGACAAAGGCTATAAATATTTCAAAAATTCAGCTCCTGGTAAAGAACTTTTGGCATATGGTAGGCACTGAATGGGGGCCAGAAAAAATAAAATAGATTTCTGGATGATGGAATAAGAGGTTATCTATGGTTAATTGCAATGGGTGCCTAGAGGTGGATAGACCCAGAAACCAAATTTTACCTTTGAGAATCACCTCTGTGCCACATTCTTTGCTGTTGTTCTCATGTGATTGAGCTCAGTAGCATCATGATAGCTTCTGGGAGCATAATTGAGTTTTAAAATTAGGTGCACACTCTCTATGTGTATTTAATTTAAAGTGAAAAGTAGTTTTTAGGGTGTAACATCAATGGCGAGGTGGCTGCATAAGATGGTCATTCCAAGTATAGAATGTCAATGCAAAGTAAATTTGTCCTTTAAAAGGAAAAATAGGTTCTTTGTTCTCAGCAAACTTCGTCCAAGACTGTCCTTGAACCCCAAAAGTCTTTGGTGAAGAATCACATTTTGTCTTTTTGTGTAAAGAAATATGCCCACAAATCCATTTTGCCCTGATATCATCTCCTTTTGAAGTCCCTGCTGAAAAGACCCTGTTGGGCTCTTAAATCCTGACCCCAAAAAGGACCTGGAGAAATATATTCCCTTCCAAGACAGATCCATACAAATCCCTTTTCCCTGTTGTCAGACACTGGGTTAAGTCTAGCTTTGTCCCAACTCAACTTGCTGGCTCTGGGATATTTCTTCACATCAAGCTACCTGCAGAATAGTCATGTGACTGAGGACCCCAACTTCCAGCTGTTGCAGAATTCCCCATCTGTGGCTGATGTTCGATTCTGACACAGATAAAATACTATTTATTTCTTCAGTAGAGAAACAAGAAATAGAGGTTGTTTGATATCAAGTTGCATTTCAAAGCATGGGGTGATATACATAGGATTTCATATTTGGTTGTGAATCTAGTAATTCAATATCTAAAAACAATAAAAAAAATGGGAAAATGCAACAAAAATGACATTGTTCCTTGAATAATAATATTTCTTTATCTAATTTTTACCTCACTTTTCTCACTGGGATCCATGCTAGTTTACAATGTATTTTAAAACACAGGTGAAAAGACAATCAAAATGCAGTAAATTTCACTATTTAAAATAATTACTCACATTATTGGTTCTAAAGGATCAAACAAAATCCCTTTGAAACAATGCATTTTCAATACACTGTATTTTGAAAGATTTTTTAAAAATCCACCAAAAGTCCAAATTCAGAGGTTAATGGGATTTGTTCCTGTTTTCTTTACTAAAATACATGTAATGCTGAAATTTAGATGTCTAATCATTATGGTGCCTTTGATACACTGTTTAGATCTCAGAGTAAAGAGAACAAAATGTAAAAATCACTAAGAGTAGAGAGCTCCCTGGTGATTTATACATGAAAGGGACCTCTCTTTTTTTTGTTAGTAAATGCAAGTCAATACATGAGATTCTTACCTTTTAGTGTGGATCTTGCAATTTAACTACTCTGAAATACATACACATATTCTTTGCTGTACATAACAATGGCAAGAATGAAACTATCTACCCCATATAATGAGTGCTTCTTACAGCAAAAAAAATCGTACAACAAAGAGGATTCAAAAAACCAATTGTGCCCCATATAACAAAAAATTTTGTTATATGATGCAATGCATCTCTATGGGGAAATCATACAATGAAAATCTCTATGAGAAAAATTGTACAACAATTTTTTTTAATTGTACAATTTTTCCCATAGGGATTTTCATTGAACGATGCATGTATTGTACAAGAAAAACAATATAACAAAGTGCCTTGTAGAATGAATTATTTTTGTTATATGGGGTTCTACTGTACTTGTTAATTGTTGCACCCTTGTAGCTTCACTGCTTCAGGAAACAATGCATGCAAAGACTTAAACTAGTTTCCAAATTGGGGACTTGGGTGCCCATACTTTAGGGGATATGGTTCAACATTTGTTTCAAAGTCTATCCAATTTAAATTTAAAGAACCATAAAAAGATGAAGTAGGGGCCTTGAAATTCTTCACCAACAGTCCTCACCAGGGCAGCAGTCAAACAAGCAACCTGCTTCAAGTTTTCTGCATATGTGACATGTGTTACATTATTTGTAGCAGCAGCACAGCAAAATGGGGTAGGTTTTAGGAAATTTTATGTTCAAATGGAACTCTCCCAGTTCTCCCCAGCTAATAAACACATTTGGATTAGATACTTGAGAGAAAGAGAGAAAAATTACTCATAAAACGAGGTCAGAAGATACATGTCCTCAGGAGTCTTGATGAAGTTGGTTTAGAAAGAAGAAAAGTTTTTCTTCCAGCCATGTGGCCTGGAAGATGGAAGACCTCGAAAGGACATCTTTCATCTTCCAGATCAGAAAGCAAAGAGAGAGAAGGCTAGAGCAAAACAAAGGCCTTAGCATATGCAAATAGGGTCAGGTGATCCCTGACGCAGGAAAGAATCATTGGAAGTGTAATTACAGACAAACAATGCAAAACAATCTCCTTTTGGTTAGGCTAGTGTTTCCTGTCTCTCTCGTCACTGCATGTTGGGGTTGCATTAGAATAATCAACAACATATACTGGACATCTTTTTAAATAACAGTATATTTCATTTACACATTCCAATAAAGTTTATGGCTGGCACACTAGGTTAAGCTGTGCAAACACACTCCTGTCATATAGGCTTCTAAGAGCATTTCAGTGTCCAGGAATACCCCTGAACTGCCCCGAATTAGTGTAGACTGGTCTACATGGTTTTTGCAACTTAGTGACCTTTTACGTCCTCTGTTTCAGTGGCAACCATATGTGGGACTCTCTCCTTTATCTCTGCCTGTTCCATTTACATTATTAGAATCCATTAAATTTCCAGTGTTCTTGAAACTTCTGCCTGGCAGCTGTTTAGGAATTATTTTTGGGTTGTGTTTTTTTCCCCTTAGACATTTTTTTAAAAATACATACCAAAACAAAATTCTCAGTTAGTTTAGCCTTAGTAGGTAAATGGAGACCACCACTAATTAACTACATGTATTATATTGCATGTGTACTTTAATATCATAAAATCGTCCTAGAATATATGATGCAGGATAGTGTACATTTTTTCTTAAATAATTAGTAACAGAAAGAAATGACCATTTGCCCTATGGCATTTGTCACAAAGTGGTTTTTTTCACAAACTAGAGTATACAGTAAAACATTAATAATATTTAAAATATCAACAACAAGCCTTGAAAAGCAGCAAGACAAACAAGCTTCACATTTCTCCCTGCCTGTCTTAAATATTCAACCATCTCTTCCTAGTATCCTATTGTGTGAAACTTTTAGTGTACTAGTTTTGGTGAACCCCAGCTTGAAGGCCGGATGATTGACTGAGATGTAACATTCTGGAGGCTTCAAGAAAGCTTTTTTAAAAAACTTGATGCTCCTTCCCGCAGGAGTTCACATTTTCTGTTTTATCTCTAGGAGGGAGCTTAGTGACAGCCGCATACTGAAAGTCTGTGTGAAATACCATGGGAGCTGCTTAACAGCATTCAGATGCTGAGATGGCATTTGATTCACAGGCATCTTAGTGGAAGCCACTTTACAAGAA
This sequence comes from Furcifer pardalis, assembly GCA_030440675.1. NCBI lineage: Eukaryota > Metazoa > Chordata > Lepidosauria > Squamata > Chamaeleonidae > Furcifer > Furcifer pardalis. The sequence goes on from CP126891.1 coordinate 172,532,864, forward strand.
ATCTAAATGGAGTTGGGAACAGGAGTTGGGGAAAATCTAAAGAGTACGGAAATCATATATATAAGGTAAAGGTTGCCCTTGCTCAAAACCCAGTCATATCTGACTCTAGGGTTCAGTGCTCATCTCCCTTTACGGACAAAGAGCCAGCGCTGTCTGCGTCAGCAGGTGGTCATGTGGCAGGTATGACTAGACACTGGAATGCACAGAATGCTGTTTACCTTCTCACAAAAATGATACCTATTTATCTACTTACAATTTCTACTTTTGAACTGCTAAGTTGGCAGGAGCTGAGACAGAGACAGGAGCTCACTCCATTGTACAGCACTCGGGTCTCAAACTGTTAACCTGCCAACCTTCCATTTGTCATGTTCAGCATCTTAACCACTAAGCCACCACAGCTCCATATACTATATATATTTTTTATGTTTATTTTAAATCTTGACATATATTAAACTGTTTTTAATATATAATTGTATATGTTATATTTTATCTATAATATATGATTGTCTGTGGTATTTTTAAGTTGCCGTTAATGTTTAATTTTAATTGTTTGAACTGGTTTAGAGAGGGGGGATAGGGATAGGAAGAGAGGTAGATACTTTCAGAGATAGAAAAACATATTTCTGTAGGGAAAAAATACAAGAAAAAACCCAGAAACTTCCACTTTGTTCCAAGGTCTACATATATGAACAGAAGTTTTATATCTTTTGGTCTTTTTTTAAACAGTTGGCCAGAGGTTGTAGTCAGTGAGCACAGATCCATTACATACTTTAGTAAAACTAACATATTTTTAAATATGTAATGTTCCCTTCTGAGTAATAGGATATAGTGCTGGCTCTGGTAAGGAATAGGAAAAAAATAAGTACAGTAAAACCTCGGATAACGCTAAAACTTGGTCCCACAAGTCTTATCCGAGGTAAACATTATCCGAGGTATTACTGTATGTGGAGGGAAGCAGGAAGGTTAATATTAAAAAGTGTCATTCCCTATTTTTAAAAAATTCAAACTTTCCTCACTTTCCATTTGGTTAAACTTTGCTGCTTTATCAAACAAACACCTACAGTGATACTTTTACTCTGCTTTATGGCTATTTCTTCCAGCAATGACCTCCAGAAAACTACTACTAATGGAAGAGCATTTCCCCATGTTTCTTCTGGCAAGCTGATAGTCACAAATGTCACCAATGGACTATCTGTAACACACAGTTGGTCAGTGGAACATTATGTAAATACCACCAACCAACACAATGAACAACCAACACACACACTGTCAAGTTATTTTTGACTTATTAGTGACTGTTTCCAGGTTTTTATAAGGTATAAAGTTGTGAGGAGCCTCGGGTTGGAAGCAAAGTGGTAGTATGTGTCAATTACTAAACTGAACCACATTCAATCAAGGAAGGTCAAATTGGTGTTAGAATTGAGCTGAGACTCTCTGACATGCTGAATATCGCTTTAACTGAAAAAGTTGAAAAACTGTGAAAAACAAATCTCTCCATAAAAATGAAAGTTTTTTGGGGAGCAATGACTCACTATGGAATGATCTGCCTATTGACATTTGGCAGGGGTCTTCTCTTCAAGGATTCAGGAAAGAGGTCTTTTCAGATATACTTCCCTAACATGAGGACTATATTAAGTTTGCTACTACACAGAAAGAGCTTCCTTGAAGATTGTGGTAGTTTTTGATCACAATCAGGTGTATCCTGGTAATGGCAACTTTGTGTTGCCAACTAATCTTTCTCATACTAGGTCAGGTGAAAGGAACTGCAGAATGAACTCACCAAAAGGTGACTTCATTTTGACAGTTTCACATCTAGCCTAGACATGGAAGAAGTTAAATATTTACTATTAAAGATTTATTGTTTTTGAGTTTATGCTGCCAGTTGATGTTGGGGCATTATGATTATGATTACAGTACAGTAATACCTCGGATAACATTTACCTCAGATAATGCTAAAATCGCATAACGTTAAGTAATCTGGGGAGGAGAATTGGATCGAATAACGTTAAGGTCCTATGGGATGGATTGGATAACAACCGCTAAAGCCTGTGTGGTTACAATGTATCTCTATGGAGCTTTAATGTTATCCGATCCATCCCATAGGATTTTAACATGGATCAGATAACACTAAAAATCGGATAACACCAAGACTTGTGGAACCAAGTCTTAGTGTTATCCGAGGTATTACTGTATATTAATTACTATTCTGGGGTGTGTGTTTTTTTGTGAATGCTTATGCATTCCTACTACCCAGAGTAGTACATGTGGCACATTGGGCAGTATAAAAATGTCAATAAGTACCATATATACTCGAGTATAAGTCAACCCAAATATAAGCTGAGGTACCTAATTTTGACCTGAAACACAGGAAAATAGGGGGCATGCTTTAAGACGCTGCTAGTGTAACAGCTTTCCTTGTTAGCTTGTGCTCTCAATGTGGTAAATAAAGGAAAAAGGAACTCTTAAAATTGTGATTTGAGCCTCCAAAAAAAAAGTGGAGCCACATTGAGAGATATTGAAGCCATTTAGAAATTTTGGAACTTTGAGTCAGAGCGGCGGAGGAGGGCGAGGTGAAAGCCAAGCCAGCTGAGCTGTGGCCAAATGGGACTCGAAGGAAAGTGAAAACGCAACTCTGGTAAGCTGGCAGCAAAGATGGGGCAAAAGACGAGGCAGTCAGACCTCCGTGGAGCTGTTTAAGATGGGAAAGTTAGTGCTGAAGGTTGAAGGAAGTAGTGTGGAGGGGTGTCGAGGTGAGAGGAGAGCAGAGAGAAGGCGAGAGGAAGGAGGTGAGAGGAAGAAGAAAGAGGAGTAATGGTGGCAGAAAAAAGTTGAAATTGGAAGTTAAAGTTGTAAGGAGAACGGAGAAGTTGAGGGAGATTGCCAAGTTGGATTTCAGGTGGTTAAGACAAAATTGGACCTGGATAGTAGTAGAAGGAAGGAAGGAGAAGACGAAAAAAGAACAGAAGGAAAAAAGCAGTTTGGAATTTAAAAGGAGACAGACCTTTCCCTTCCTGTGGGTGCTGGCCTTGGAAGCAGAGAACTTTGGGTAAATGGAGGAAGGGGCGACCGGCTGAGCTCGTCTTTCAATGTGGATTTTGTTGGTCTCTTTTTTTAAAATTAACAGTGTGGGGTTTTCTTTTTCTCTTTATTATTAATAATCAAGTTATACACTGTGGATTATCAGCTATTGTCCCCCCCTCCCTCGTCATCATTAACTCTATGGATTACAAAATTAGTTTTCTTTTTTCCTTTTGGGTTTCTTTTTCTTTTTCTTGGGCTTTTCTTACTCCTTGTGGATTTCAGTGTACCTTCAATCAACTAAAAGGCTAAAAATATTTGGAATATAATCAAGTGTATTTGAAAATAATTCTCAATTAATTTTTGGACACTACAATTCAGTGGATTACAAATTCTTCTTTTATTAAAAAAAATCTTATATATTGGATTTTTTTGGGTTTCCCCCCTCCCTGTGGATCTTAACGTAATTGCAATCAACTCAAAGGCAGAAAAGGATTAGTTTTGCTTATTATGTTATTGGAATACAATTAATTATATATGGAACTAATTTGGAATTAATTTGGAATTCACAGGACAATTAATGAATTGTTGTTTTGGACACTATCAATTTGGATGTAATTAATTGGACATAATTGGATATAATTAGGTTTGGACTGATTGGAACATATTTGCTGAAATCAATTGGATCGTTATTACTAATTAAATATTAATCAATTTTTGATTTCACTGGGATTATAATTATAGAACAATTATGGAAATAAATTGAACTATTACACTGACATTTACAATGTATAATTATAATTAATTGAAAGATTGGGACTGAAAAAAATCAATTGTATTTGGAATTTATTTATTATTTATTTATTTAGATTTATTATCCCTCCCCAATCAGGTGAACCTGACTCTAGGCGGCTTACAACATGAGTGCAAAACAACTAAACAATGCAAAATCCCACATGAGTGCAAAACAAACTAAACAATCCCACTATACCCCTACAAATTCAGCAATATGGTTTAAAATTAATTTTAAAAAAAAATTAAACTGTAATTTACAAAATACTAAAAAGATTTAAAAATTTAAAAATTTTAAAAAGTTTAAAACAGCGAGGGGGTGGCTGTCCCATCAGATCAGCCACCCAACATGGGACCCCCATTCCTGGAGCCCCACACCTGCCCTGCCAGCCAGGTTTTTAGGCCCTTCCGAAAGGGCAGAATCTCTGTCTGTAGATGTAGATGTAACTCAGTTGGCAGGAGGTTCCAAAGGGCCAGAGCAAACACAGAGAAGGTCCTCCTCCTGGTGCTAGAGAGATGCACCTCTCTAGCCGATGGAATGATAAGAGAGCCTCTCCGATCCGCCCTGGTGGGACAGACAGATGTTCTTGGGGTGACGCGGTCTCTTAAGTATCCTGGCCCACTACCATATAGGGCTTTAAAGGTAATGACCAGCACCTTGAATTGCACCCAGAGACATACTGGCAACCAGTGCAGCTCCCAAAGCAGTGGTAAGGCACAAGCATAATGCCCATACCCCATCACTACCCGAGCCGCTGCATTCTGGACCAGCTGCAGCCTCCAAATGGTCACCAAGGGCAGCCCCATGTAGAGCGCATTACAGTAATCAAGTCTGGAGGTGACCAAAGCATGTGTGATCATGAGCAAGGAGTCCCGATCTAGGAGTGGGCGTAACTGGCATATTACATGAAGTTGTGCAAAAGCCCTCCTGGCCATGGCTGCCACCTGCTCTTTGAGCAGTAGTTGTGAGTCCAAGAGGACCCCCAGATTATGCACCAGGTCTGTTTGGGGCAAAGCTGCCCCATCCAGAACCAAAGATGGCAACTCCCGAGATAGCACAGGACCCCTTACCCATAGCCACTTCATCTTGCCAGGATTCAGTTGTAGCCCGTTGTCCCCCATCCAGACCTTGAAAGCCTCCAGGCACCTGGAAAGGACTTCCACTGCACCACTTGGGTCCCAACGGGCTGAGATGTACAGCTTGGTATCATCTGTGTATTGGTGATACCTCATCCCGTGGGAACGGATGATCCCACCCAGTGGCTTCATGTAGATGTTAAATAGGAGAGGTGAGAGTACCAAGCCCTGAGGCACCCCATATTGAAGAGACCTAGGGTTGAACTTTTCATTCTCCAACCACACCAATTGGGTCCTGCCCCTTAGAAGTGAGGAAAACCAGGCCAATACAGTGTCCTGGATCCCCAATCCTTGGAGCCTACTCAGAAGGATACCGCAGTCGACAGTATCAAAGGCCGCTGAGAGGTCAAGAAGAGCCAGGACAGACGGATGACCTCCATCCCGTTCTCTCCAGAGATCATCCACCAATGCGACCAATGCAGTTTCTGTACCATATCTGGGCCTGAATCCTGACTGAAAAGGGTCCAGATAATCTGCTTCATCCAGGACTTCATGTAGCTGTCATGCCACTGCCTTCTCCAAAACCTTACCCAAAAAGGGTAGGTTGGATACCAGTCGGTAGTTCGTAAGTACCGTAGGGTTGAGGGATGGGTTTTTCAGGAGGGGTTGCACCAAAGCATGTTTTAAGGGTGCTGGGAAACACCCCTCCTCCAGAGAAGAATTTATAATTGCCTTGACCCAACCGCCTGACACAGCATTAGATGCCTTGACTAGCCAGGCAGGGCATGGATCCAATTCACAGGCAGTGGCACGAACAGATCCAAGAAGTCTGTCCACTTCCTCAGGGCCAACTGGATCGAACTGATCCCAGATAACATGGCCAGACTGTACTCTGGTCAACCCCAGCTCTATATCTTCCACGCCGGGGTTAAACTTCAAGCGGATCTGAGCGATTTTCTCCACCAGATAATCAGCAAAAGCCTCAGCCGATCCCTGCCAACCAGGACCAGACCCCCCCTTTACCAAGGAGGGACCTTGTCACCCGGAACAAGGTCACTGGGTGATTATCTGTGGAAGAAATAAGGGCAGTGAAATATTGACGTTTCACCACCTCCATCGCCACTATTAATTTGGAATCAGTTTGTAATTAATTTGGATTCTTGATTGGGAGTAGGTGGAATATAGTTGGAATTATTGGAGTAATTGGATCAATTGGATTATTTGATTGTTTAGACTATATTAATTGGCAATTAATTGGATGGTAATTGGGTTATAGATAACAGATATTAATTGGATAATTATTAATAATTAATTTTGAATAACGTTGGGAATAAATTAAATTATTGATTGAAGGGGGAGGAAGGAGGAAAAAAGAAGGGGTAGGGGGAAGAAGATTGAGGTGAAGTATTTTGAGTTTGAGAATTTGTTTTCTAATATTACTGTTGAGATGGAGAAGAAACTGGAAGAGGAGGAGGTGGTGAAGCCCAAGACAACAGAGGGTAAGAAAAAAGACTCTAAAGAAAAAGCAAAACTCTCAACTTTGCCTTATACCAGTGGATGAAATAATTATTATGACTGAACTGGGAAAATTAATTAAAAGATTGGATAAGATGGATAGAAATAGACAAAAAATGAGGAGGCAAGGATGCAAGATAATTTAAAAAGTCACATTGATGTTTCACTAAACAAGATGATTTCACTAAACAAGTTAATGTTAATTTTGGGAAGGTGGATGAAGCAATTGTCTTCATGAAATCAGATATTAAGTTAATACAATCCAATATAAAAGGGTTACACAGAGAACAAAAAGATGTTAAATTCAAGATGGAGGTTCAAGAAAAAAGAATGGATATGATGGGAGAACAAATGAGAAAGAAAATATTGTCATTAGAAGAATGCTGAAGAAAACGCCACACCAGTTGAAAATAAGGATTGTGAATTGGTTGAACAGTGTTAAAATGGGTAAAGATTTTGTTCTGGAAGATATAGTGAGTGCATTTCGACTGGGTTTGAAAAAGGGGAGAAGTGCAAAGAAATGGTTTGGAGGACAAATTGAGGGTGATGGCATTCATAAAACAAATAGGTCTGGCGTTTTAAATATTGATGGGTGTGATGTGGAGGTCTATAATGACATATCAATGGATGAGTGTTCTTGGAGGTACAAGATGAAGCCTGTAACAAAAATTTTGTGTGATAATGAGATTGCATATAATTGGAGGTTTCCTCAACAACTGAGATTTTTTATGCAAAAAAATGCATACAATTGACTAAAAAATGAATCCTTTGGAGTATTTGCGATTGATAGGTTTAGCGAGAGGAGGCACCCAGGAATAGAGAAAACCGAGACAGAAATTGGTGGAATCAGGGGGCATCAAAAGAGAAGAAGATGAGGGAGATGAGGGTGGGACAGCAGGAGGAGCAGAGCATGGACGTAGTAGTGTTGTGGTAGTTTCAGAGTCTGAAGAGGGTTAAGTTGGTAATTTAGGATTGAATGACAAGGAATAGAAAAATTCCTTTAGGTTAGAAATAAAAGTTTTAGCATAATAGGTGCATCTTGCACGTTCCCCCTTTCTTTGGCAACAGAGGTGGCTTTTAATTGTGAAGGTAAGGGAGTGGAGTAGAGAACTTTATATGTATTTACTTTTTTTCTTTAAGTAAGATAGAAGGGCTTAAATGTTTAGATAGGTGCACATGCTTAAGAGATTGTGATGGATCCAACAGAGAATTTAATGATCAATTATGAAATTTATTAAGTTACTGACTGGGAACGTGAAAGGTATTGGCTGTCAAGTGAAGAGAAAGAGATTAGAATCTGCCCTTAGGAAAGACAGACCTGATGTAATCTTTCTGCAGGAAACACATCAAAAATCAGAAGATGCAAATAAATTATTTTTAGGTTGGACCCAGATTTATGAGAAGTCCTTTGGAACCTCAAAGGCAGGAGGGGTGGTGATCTTGATTTCGGGTAGGTTGGGTTTTATGCTGACAAAGAGTATTTGACCTGGAGGGTAGATATCTGATTGTGAAAGGCATGGTATGTGAGGAAGAAATAACATTGGTGAATATCTATGCCCCAAATGAGTACCAAGATAATTTTTTGGAAAAAATATATCATATACTGTATTAGAAAAAGAGAAAACAATAAAAAAGGATTGTGGCAGGAGATTTTAATTTAATTAGGTCTAATATAGATTGTACAAATGTAGCAAGGAGTGGATATAAAATGGAAATTTTGGATAAATGGATGAAATTATTGGGTTTGAGGGAAACTTGATGTGTTCCTGCTAAAAGATTAGGTACAGATATGTAAAGATAGTGGAATTGTATTAGTAAATAAATGGAATAAAAAATATTTAAATGAACCAAGCATAGAAAGGGTGAGGACAGGATTTGAAGAAATGGCCTATCTTATAAGAAGGGGGCAGATAGGTATCAAAGGGTTGGTTAGTAAATTTTATAGGATTTTAAATCAGGCAATGTACAGGAGGTATTAATGACAATATGGGAACAAGATTTGAACATACAAATCATTGAGTTGAGTTGTAAAAGTAAATGGAAGAGAAGAATTATGAGAATAACAGACAAAGTTCTCATAATTCTTCTCTTCCATTTACTTTTCCAACTCAATTCCAGTCATAGAACATAATTACAAAATGATTTGGAGGTGGCACCTGACCCCAACTTGGCTGATAATACAAAAATAACAATGTGTTGGAGATGTAAAAATACACTGAAGACGTATGAACATATGTGGTGGAGTTGTAGTGTGGTTAAAGATTTTTGGATAAATATTGAAAAGGCGATTAATGAAATAATGGGTGTGAGCCTAAATCTGGGATCGGGTATCACCTTATTGACTGAGGTGGATAATATTAACATGGACTCAAATAAAAAAAGATTTGTTATCTATTATATTAATAACAGCAAGGTAATGCATTGCAAGGGATTGGAAGAATGATACTTTGGTAAAAATTGAAGATTGGTATAAAGAAATGTGGGGAATAGCATTGAATGATAAGCTTACTTGGGAATTGAATTTTAAAAAAGGTATAATTAAGGAAAACAAATTTTGGAATATATGGAGACCATTTTTAGAACATATGTTAACTAAGGGTAAAGGTGGCAGACCAGCACCAGGTCAATTGGCTTTTTGGAGAGTAAGAATTAGAGGGAAAATCGCAGTCTCCGGGGCTTTGTAAATATCACAGGGGATTTTTATTTCTGTTTGTTATTACTTTTTTGGTTAACTAATATCAAGGTATTACTCAAAGTGAAATTTTAAATAATATTAGAAGTATTTTTATTATTACTTTTTTATTGTTTTTTGTTGTGTTTGTATATTGTTATGTACTGTGTTATGATTTTTTGTGTGTTTTGTTAAATTTTCTTTAAAAGTTAATAAAAAAAATAGGTTGACCCGAGTATAAGCCAACGGTGAGAAATGCAGCACCTGCTAGTGAGTTTCAATAATCAAAATACACTAAAATAGGGTAAAATTACCTCATGGGCATTGACCCTAGTATAAGTCGAGTCCCCTTTTTGGGATGCATTTTTGAGGCTAAAAAACCTGCCTTATTGTTGAGTATATACGGTAAGTAAACAAGCAAACATTAATTTAACATAGTGGTCGCCAATCTTCTGGAACATGAGGCGTCATTTGGATATCCAATGCTTAAAGAGGGCCACATCTTACATCAAAATGTAACAAAATTATTAAGTTACCAATTTAGATCACAAGTAAACATTCAGAGGTTAAAAAAAGGATGCAAAAATGCACAAAAAGAGCTAGGGGCAACAGGTTGGGGACCGTGCTCTCAAATAAAATTTCCTCAGTTTTCCTCAGCCTTATATTCTTTTGCAGCTACAGATGTTATGGTGACCAGTTTAAATTGTCTATTTTACAATTGTAGCTTTTATGTGTTAGAAAGTCAGAACTGACTTACAGAAACCCTAGGAGAGATTTCAAGGTAAGTGAGATATTTGGAGAGAGGCTTCGCTGAAAGTCAGTTGTTTAGCATAGTAATATTCAATAGAGTAGACTTATCAAAACTTGTGGCTATTTGGTAAGTCAACTCTTCCATAAATGCCATATATACAAACAGTCTTACTTGAAGCTTACTACACTAAGCAATAAGATTTCACCCAATATATATGGAAAACAATATACAGATAATCTTTCTGACTCCCTCATCTGTAACGATGATTTAGGATGATTTCCTGATTTGGGACAATATGTTTTTGTCAGTGTATATTCTACTGACTTTTCTTTTTAAAATATCATTTGCTGCTGCATCAAATGTATCTCTGCACAATATTGTTTGTAACTATTTTGACACATGGATTTGACAGTTAGCATTGCATTCAGAAGTAAGGTACTGTATATGAATACCTTATATTCAAACAAATGAAGGAGGAAGGTGATACCTTTTATAGAATCACTTTTAAAAAATCAAACATTGCAAGCTTTCACGACTCAAAGGTCACTTCATCAGGCAGACTTTCATGGCATGTTGCTAAAGCCAGGTTAGAATTCTTAGGTGTTCCATGAGAAAATAACTAGCAGACTATATCTTTTTACAATCCAAAATCAGGAAGCCAGGGATTTGCATATTACCTTCCAATGTTTGATTTTTAAAAGTGATCCTATAAAAGGTATCTCCTTCCTCCTGCATTTGTTTGATTTTACTTATGGGTCATATGGCTTATTTTTGCTTACTAAATGACCTTATATTCATATACCTTACTCCACTTGTGAATAAAGTAATGCCTATTTCTCTCTCCTTTTTTAATGTATTAAAAACAATTGATTTAAACTTTATATATATAAAATTTCATTCTTACCTTGCTTGACATGTCACTATTTCCAACTAAGTGCTTAAGAGGTTAAATAGAATAGAAACATAAATGTTAAGTAAGTCTTACTAAAGGATAAATATCTGGAGTATATAGGTTAGGTTTCTTTCAACAGAAAACTCCTCTTTTGAAATGCTCACATTCTGACAGTGTGACAAATTGCTGGAACAAATGCTAAATAGTTAAATGGACAGGTGATGGATGGCCTCATAATCCGGGCAGGGCAGCTGGCATAAGATACTAATTGGTTCTGTGGAACTGGTTTTAGTCAATAAATTCACTTGAGAGAGGTTTGGTGTTTTCCCCGCTTTTCTCCCCCACCCCATTTGACATCTGTAAAGAATGGAGTGCTCTAGGTGATAAACCACTTGGAACATATTAAACCATCAGCAACTTTATTTTGCTCGTGACACTGTCTTCTATTTTCCAAACAAATGCAGGAGGAAGGAAATACCTTTTACGTCAGACTGCTATAACAAACAAACAAACAGACAGACAAACAAACAAAAAACAAAAATAAAAAAACAAACAAACCTCTTCATCCGCCCCTCTGGATGCACCAGCCAACAATATATAATTATTTTCAGGGAACACTATCATATCTAAACAGAATGGTTGCCAGCCAGTTTTGATCTGACAAAAGACACAACAAGCTTCTGCTTTTGATATAATTCAGATCTTGAAATTTCCTTAATTTTGTTTTGTTTGATGTATTGTGTCTTTATTGAATCTAATGACCCAGAACAGAGTCATACATTAGGATGTACATTGACACAATTATAGACTACTGTCCTGCTGACTATCCCAACTTGAGTAAGAGCCAATGAATCAATAAAGTTTATTAATGTGTTAATCCACCATTCATCAGTTGATTCTTGTAAAATAACCACTCATACCCATGTTGGCATATGCACATTTTTTGTTGCTCCTAAGCTATCCTAAGTGACTTTTGCTTTTGAAACAGAAAAATGGCAAAGTTGCCCCCAAGTATCTCAAGTGCACAAGCTGGACTTTCTGAGGAAAAAAAAGTTTACATTATTTTTCAAAAATTTTGACAGGAGGTGTGGGTGTTTGGGTCCCAGAGATCTTGGGGAGGGACAGATATAAAATCCTGGATTCTTTACCTTATTCATGATGTAAATACTCCAAGTCTAATCTGCATAGATTGTGATATGTCCCGGGGCAGAATCCAGTGCCCTGTTTCCACTAAGTCCCACTGTTTTCATCACAATTAATAATTTCTCTGTTCTTCCTACAATGTCCTCTAATGCACCCTGAAAAGTGCCAGAGAACTATGAAATCCTCTAAAAGGCACAAACTCTCTCTCTCTCTCTCTCTCTCTCTCTCTGTTTGTTTGGGTAGTATAGCAGTCTGACTTAAGACTGTGACAAGAGGAATGTCCTAATTTTCTTCACATTGGATACAGAAATACAGTGTATGATCTAGGCCCGTTTGCCTGGAATACATCCTCAAACATAAATGTAAAGCCTGAAAAATTAGTCTGAATAATCTCTTTGGTTTAAATGAGGGGATGCTTGGCAATCCTCTCTTACCTGCAGTCTTACACTTTGATCTATATTACACAGGGCTGTGGTGGGTCAGTGGTTAAGAAGCTCGCCTTGTTAGCTGGAAGGCTGGCAAGTCAGCAGTTTGAGACCTGGGTACAGCATCATGGATTGAGTGCCTTCTCTGTCCCAGCTCTTGGGGACATGAAAGGAGCCTCATTTGGGTGTCTCCTGAGTGGAGTTTCTCCCACAAAAATCCTTTCAACCCAGAATGATTTCTGACATGAAATTATTATTATTATCTATGCTATACTACATCATAGATACAGACAAGAATCATTCATTATGTTGAAATTTTGCTATGTTGCATACATCCTCCTCCTCCTCCTCCTCCTCCTCCTCCTCCTCCTCCTCCTCCTCATCATCATCATCATCATCATCATCATCATCATCATGCCCTGTCAAGTCAATTCTGATTTATGGCAACTTTAAATTACTGTCTAACAAGGAAGCGTTTATTATGTCGGTTAGTGTTATCCTGGCTATTCATGGTCTGTTAATTTAATTCTTTATTATGATTGTCTTGTTAACATATCCTAATTTTGTTTCATTCTCTGCTTCTCACTTTTGTTTCCACTCAAGGAGCATGAGTCTTTCAAGCAATCCAGCACTCTTTCCACATCTGCAAAAAAGTTGTGCATTTTGTCAGATCAAACAAGGCCAAAAGATTCCGATTTTGTTAGAAATGTAGAAGGAACAAAAAAAGGAAGGCACCTCCAAGCCATTTGTTACTCATGCAGACTGTTCAAGGGTAAGGGATGGTGGGACTTCACAGGTTCCCACCCTAGCTTAAAGAGCATAATTCGTTCCATGGGTTTGCTTTTTAAGCAAGTTTGCTCCTTAAGTGAAACACCATTGTAAGGGACCAATTGTGATTTCTGGCAGGGGGATTGTGAACCCTGATTTAGTTGTTAAGTGAGTTTTTGGTTGGTTTTAGTTGCTAAGTGAAGAGAACTTTCAGAGAAAATTCTGCTCTTTAAGCGAGTTAGTCTCTAGGCGAGGCACTCTTTATGCGAGGTTTTACTGTATCATTATGATTTATTTAGATTGGTATAAAGGCAAAAATATAATTGGTGAAAAATCAGCCATGTGAGGCAATCACACAGAGGTTTTTCCACCCCAGTCAGCTCTCCTTTTCACAAAATCAGTTGCATGCTTAATTTCTCAACCATGGAAACATCTTCTAGGGTGGGGTGCCCAAACTATGGCTTGGGGGCTGGATGTGGCCCACAATGCCAATTCATCCAGCCCTTGTCACCCTTGGATACATTTTACTTCCAGGAGCAACGAGGGCTTTGTGGGCCGGATCTGGCCTGTGGGCCATAGTGACCAGCTCCCTAAACCATGGCCTGAAAAGTATGGGCACCCTGTTCTAGGGCATGACAGAGAGCCTTTTGGAGAAGATGAAATGCACTGCAAATAAGCAGGATTTTAGCCCTATTGTCAGTTTTTTAAATGGACATACATTATTTTCTTCCCACACTCAACCCTCTTGCTTTGGGACTTTTTCCTTCATGAGAGAGAGGATTGCTGAGCACCTTCCTCTCAAATCTTAGCTGAAGTTATTATTCAAATTAATTTTTAGCCTATACTGTTTAAACCAGGGATTCTCACACTGTGGCCCATGGCATTATTTCATGTGCCCCCCTCCATCACCTCCACCACAACAGGAAGTGCCATGTGGTGGAGGAAGGGCAAAATGGTCATCTAGCCCCCGAAGCTGTCTGAGGGAGTGTGACCCAGCCCCTAGCTTTAAAAGGTTGAGAACTCCTGGTTTAAACGTATGCATGCATTTAGGTTTTGGGCATATTCCAGGCATATAAATCTAATCACAATCCTGTTTTCTGTGCATTGTTCTCCTATTATCTATGGATAGCTTCTGAGTGAGGTATGAGAAGATACATTTCAGGTGGTGTCCCATCATTTGATATAATCAGATATATAACTCCACCTTCCCTCATCATGAGGGGAGAGGGACTTCTCATCTACCTGGTGATAAGAAATTAGCATATCCCTAAACAATTTTATTTTTATTTTGGAGTATCAAAATGTTCCTCTCAAGTATCCCTTAGCAACTAGGATTTTGGAAATCCTGTCTGAGCAAAAATAGGGCAGGCAAACGTCATCATCTGTCTTTAGGTCAAGAACCTGGATATGGTGGAGCATAAAGATATGATTAAGTGGCTTAGTCCCGAAGAAGCCTGAAGGAAGGGTTGATATTTTGGCTTACAATAGAAGCAAAATTAACTGGAACCTTTCCTCTTTCCATTGTCTGCCATGCTGATGTCTGTGGTGCTTTCATTTTTTAAAACAGGGACCCATATAATTTTTGAAGTGGCATCTCATTGTAAAATACTTGACAGAGTATTAAGATGAACCTTCTGTTGTGTTATAGACTGTGGTGCTTAAATTATGGAAAGAGGATTGTTGGACCTCAAGTGTACTTGGAAGGCAAGTATTTCTGATTCTGAAATGTCATGGCCATAATGGATCAAAGAACTAGAGGCACCACATTTAGGGGTGGTTGTTTTTTAAAAAAATAGTAGCCATGTTAGTCTGTGGTTCAGGCATATCAGAAAACAAAACAAAATAAACAAAATAAAATAAAAACACTGCAGCACTTTAAAGGATAACTGCTATATTTTTATTGTTAGCTTTCATGGATCAAGTCCAATTCTTCAGACAAGGAGTGAAACTTACAGGCATGGTTTATATACACCAAATTCAGGGGGTCAAAGGGAGAAGGGCGTGTTCAAGCAAAATGACAGACAAGCAAGCACAACAATACAGCTTCCCACAGCCATCAGCAACAATAAATTATTCAGATTAGCTCTAAATGTCTCCCTTTCAATCTCAAAGGGTCTGAGAAAGCCCATTCTTGTCTCTGATCAGCCTTTGACCTGCAAACAAAAACAGTGTACCTGGTTACTTCCTGTTTTGCTAAAGAGAATTGGCAGCATATAGCAATCTGTGTATCAAATTTGATAATGTCCCCGAAACCTTTTACTAATATTTAATTCCCTGCGATGGGTGTCTAACAGATGGTTGTATTTGATTTCTGCTGTCTCCCTTTCAATCCTAGTTTTGTAATTTGTCTGTCCCAGAATTGTAACTTTCAGGTCTTGGATAGAGTGTCCAGTTAGATTGAAGTGGTTTGAGACAGGTTTCTCTGTGTTGCCATTCCAGATATCTGATTTGTGTCCATTAATTCTTTTGCATTAAGATTGTCCTGTTTGTCCTGCATAAAGAACAGACAGACATTTTTGGCAAGAGATGGCATAAATCACATTGGCAGAAGCACAAGTAAAACTGCCTTTAATGTTGTGTGTGGTGCCATTGGATCCAGTAATACTGTTTCCAGAGTGAATGTGGGGACATAGTTGACATCTGGATTTGCAGCAGGGTCTAGGTCCCATATCTGCTCCACTTCTGTGTAGTCTGTTGTGTGTCAATAGTTGTTTGAGATGGGGGGGTTGTCTATAAGTGAGTAGGGGTCTGTCACCAAGGGCTTTGGAAAGTAAAGCACTCTTGTCCAAGATGGGTTGGAAATCCCTCATTATGCGTGTGAGGGGTTTAAGTTGAGGGCTGAAGGTGACAACCAGTGGTGTGTAATTGCTTTCCCTTCTGGGCCTGTCTTGTAGTAGATCACTCCTGTGTATTTGTTTATCCTTGTTGATTTGTTCTTTAACCATATTGGATGGGCACTGTAGTTTGAGAAATCCTTTTTTAAGTCCTTGAGCTTGGCATCCCTGTCGTGTGGGTCTGAGCACATGTGGTTATACCTGAGGGCTTGGCTGAAGACAATGGAGTTTGTTGTGTGTTCTGGATGGAAGCTGGAGACATGAAGGTAGGTACATCTGTCTGTGGGTTTGCAATATAGTGGGGTACTAAGATGTCCATTTTGTAGTTTCACGGTGGTGTCCAGGAAATGTACTTGTTGTGTAGACTGTTCCAAACTGAGTTTGATATTTGGATGAAAATTATTGAAGTCTTGGTGGATTTTTTCCAGGGTTTCTTTTCCATGCGTCTAGATAAAAAATATTTCATCAATGTATCTCAAATAGACAAGTGGTTTATAGGCACGACAGTTAAGAAAACATTGTTCTAGATCAGCCATGAATATATTAGCATACTGTGGAACCATGGCAGTTCCGTTGATCTGGAGGTGGGTTTCATTGTTGAAGTGGAAGTAATTGTGTGTAAGTACAAAGTTGCACAGGGAAGTGACTGTGTGAGCTTCATTTTTGTTTTTAATGATGTTTTTTATGGCTTGTAATACATCTTTGTGTGGAATGTTGGTATACAGAGCTTTTAATGAGAATGCAAGGCATTTTTCTTTTACTTGTATCCTTTATTCATTTATTTATTCATTTTTATTCATTTATTTATTTATTCATCTGGATGGTGTTCCAGTTCTAGATTTGGGGTGATGATTATTGCAAAGAATTAACTTCCACTTCTTCGTATCAATTATTTGTCATATTTTATTGTACTATATTTACACTAGCATGCTTAGTTATACAGTAGTACCTTGGATAACAATGAGACTTGGTTCCACAAGTCTCGTCGTTATTCGGTTTTTAACATTGTGCGATGCATTGATCGCACAACATTAAAAAAAGCCCTGTTTCCCTGGAGACTGCAGCAAGCCATAACGTCGGGATTTGAATCCTGAAGTTTTGGCTTGCTGCAGCCTCCAGGGAGGTGGGGGAACTTTGGAAACAGCTTGGATCGGGTCTCCCAACCTCCCTAGAGCCGATGTGTGCTATTTTTTGAAGTTCTCCCACCCTCCTGGAGGCTGCAAAAAGCCAAAATGTCAGGATTCAAATCCTGACGTTTTGGCTTGTTACAGCCTTCAGGAGGGTGGGGGAACTTTGGAAACAGCTTGGATCGGGTCTTCCCACCTCCCTGGACTCAGCAGTGGGATCAGGAAGCCCAAAATTGGTTTTTAAAAAAAGGCCATTTTTTTTAACCCATTGCGGGCTCTCTTACTTCCCTGCCTGCTCCAGGGAAATCAGAGGACCTGATCTAAGCTGTTTCTGGGCTTCCCCAATGTCCCCAGCCAGTGGAGCAAGCCAAAATGTCAGGGTTCGAACCCTGACTTTTTGGCTTGCTGCACTTGCCGAGGACGTCGGGGAAGCCTAGAAACAGCTTAGATTGGGTCCTCTGATTTCCCTGGAGCAAGCAGGGAGGTGAGAGAGCCTGAAATGGGTAACCAATTTTGGGCTCTCTGACTTCCCTGCCTGCTCCAGGGAGATCAGAGGACCCAATCTACAGCTGCAGGGTGGCTGGGGAAGCTGACGGGGACTCCCTGTTGGCTTCCCTAGCCAGCCACCCTTGCCTCCGCAGCTGTGGGGTGGCTGGGGAAGCCGACGGGGGAGCCCCTCATCAGCTTTCCAGCCACCCCACCCCTGCCTCCGTAGCTGCAGGGTGGCTGGGAAGCTGAATGGAGAACCCCGTTCAGCTTTCCAGCCACCCTGCTGCTACGAAGGACTGTATCGGATAACGCTAACAGATCATTATCCGATGCAAAATTTATTTAGAAATTTTGCATCATTATCCGAATTTAGCGTTATCCGATGCAGTTGTTATCCGAGGTATTAGTGTATTATGCCTTATATACCACCTTGACATCTATTTAGATGAAGGGCATTTTGGAAATATTTTGAGCAAAACTGACAATCCATAAACGGTGGACCATTCCGGGTGGCAAGTGATGCAAACTGCAACCTTTTCTAGATCTATACAAATAACAATTTTAACTTCTATTTTCATTGCCCTATGAGTTTGAATCATACACACTGAAGTTTACATCAATGTAACACTAGCAGAGTAAAAACATTTGGTGTAGTTGTGCTGTACTTATCTACTACACAAGCAGTAGTGTAAGAAACAGCATACAAAGGCGATCTCTTGAATACTGGCTGTGCTAAAGTATAACCATTTATTGACTAGTACAATAGATTTTGTGCTGTGCAATAAAGCTGTTGGACAGCGGACACAGCCCTTATTTCCATAAATACTACCTTTAAATCTGCCTTGGCTTAAGGATTTAGTGGCTGACACTATGTTGGTTAGTGTAGCAAGTCATACTTGAGTAGACCATTGAATCAATAGGGACATATAAAGTCAACTTCTCCATTAGTTTCATGAATTCAAATGTGCTTACTCTAGTTGTGACTTATTTTAATGTGTGCCTTTGGTTGTCTGTGATTGCATAAGAGGCCTTAAACCCCTTGGTGATGTACTTTACTTATGTGCTTTTCAAATTCGTGCAACTGAGCCTATAGCTTTCAGGTCCTTTTAGAATACAGGCTGTGAGGCTTCACAGTAGCTAAGCATAGAAATCTTTCAAGCTGAATCATATTTATTAAAGGAAGAAAGAGAGAAGTGAAAAAAGTTAACTTCTTTATTCTCCTTTTTATACTTTGAGATATTTGACTTGTGCTCCAGGATTTGTCTCAAAGAATAGACCCCCTGCCAAAGATTAAAATGCCCTGTGAATCACCAGGCATTAGTCACTGCAGATTATGGGGCACCTGGCCTTAACTGACTTCACTTCTTTCAACACTGGCACTGTTATCATAATTCATATTCCATATTGCCATTGTCTAAAATACTTTTTGCTCTTCTTGGTTAATTCTGAAATATGAAAAGGTAGATTCCTTTGTAAAAGAATATTTGTTAAGCTTATTCGTCTGACTCTTTGCTAAAACCCTGACATTACTTTGTGATTATGTGACAGGGGATGCTGAGTTGATCTGGAAGTAAATTTTCCTGTACCTTCTTGTGACTTCAGTTCTATCTTCAAACAGGGGAGGAATAAACATTGTTATAAGAGCTCCACTTGTAAAAGAATAGGGCTGGATTTATTGCTGAGTACAAACACCATAATAACTCTTTACCTCCCTCTCCCAAACATACTTGATGATTCCATAGTAAAAGTGTATATTCTCAGAAGAAGAAAACTCTATTACTATAAAGGATAGTAGATATTCACAGGGGGAGATAACAAAACAAACAAAAATTGTATGATTTTGTGTAAATAACCCGAGTCCAAGAAAGACGATCAAGAAATCCAGTCAACATATTTCACTACTGTATGAAACAAAGCTTATCAGAAGACTTGCCTGTTTTTCATGTCCTGGAGCTGTACAGAGCTTTGTATAGAATTTCAGTCTTTTACTGTTCTCACAAGGAAATGGTCACACTAGGGTCTATGGCATATTGAAACTGATAAGAGCCCAGCAGAACTTATCAAGACCTAATGTGACTATTGGTGAAATGTTCTGGCTAAAAGTATCATGGCTCTGCTTTATGTTTACCATGAGATGGGCCCACTTACCATATGGTATGGGGGCTTTGTATTAATATGTGGCCACTAAATCAATCTGTGGTGGAGCACTTTTCTGTCCACGTGGTGCCTTAAATGGATTGATTGGAATAAGACAGTGGAGCTTAGAGAAGGCACTCAAAGGAGGGTTTTGTATCTGTGGTGAGAAGGAAGTTTAAGTCTCGATCACAGATACTTCTTACTGCTGTAAAGGTGGACAGAATGGTATTGACCTCTGGGTGAAAAGAACAGACATTTAGAGGTTCCCAATACCCCAAGCTTGTTTGGGATGACATGGAACCCTTTAATTCAGCCCACGGCATAGAGGTTTCTAATATTCCTAGCATGCTTTGAAGAAAGGGATGGAAGCAAAATAAATTTGAAGGGCTCCATATTTCTGCTAAATGCAAGACATCTGTATTTTTCCCTTTTCTAAAGATGTTGAGAGGTCAGTGGTAGCTACTGTATTTGTCTATCCGGGAAAGACAAAATGGGGTGGGCGTTCAAATATTGCATACCAAACAAACCCCAGCCAGATAAGTGACCAAAGGCCATGAACTCAATCAGTAAAATGAAGCTAAGGAGGGGGGGGGGAGTAGTCAAATGGTGTTTAAAAAATAGCTACCCTGCAGCCATAAATTAAAAGAATAGAGAGGTATCTCACTTAGTGCTCTGCCATATTGCAGACTCAATGTGTCCCTGGGCTAACATCTGCTTGTAGCCATGAAAGAAAAGCTGTGCAATGGTAGTACTGAGATATGTTGTTCTTTTTCTGCATCTCAGAACAAGATGACAAAATAATGAAAAAGAAGGCTGGGTTGAGGCATAACAAGGTGGATCTTTTGATAGTAAATGGTGATTGGACATTGAATGGTAAATGGGAAAATGTTTTTTTTCCTCCTCAATAAAAGATAGTGGGCATTCCTAAAGTTGTTTTTTGGGGAAAATATATGTATTTGAACTCATGTGGTTTTGCATTCCTGCAAAACAGAGGAGGAATTAGGATTCTCAAAAGCCATAAGCAGTACTGAAAATTTCTGTGTTGCACGAACTAGGAGAAAATAGTAGTAATGCTGTAAAAATTACAGGTTAGTTCATTCCTGGCAGATGTGGGTTTTCTGTTTGTTCCTGGTTTGTCAGGATGTTGTGTTATGCTTATGGTATGCTTACATGTGTATACTTAATTTCATAATAGGAAAAGGCAGTACCGGTACTTTTGTACAGAAACAGAGTTTAGTTCAAATTACATCTCACCCAAACACAACAGAGAAACAATAACATTAAGCATTTCTGTCTTTCACCAGAGCCATGATCTTTCAAGGAGGTTAGGGAACAATCAAGATGCTGGGTCACGATGTCAAGATAGCTTGATTCAACTAGAATCTTGAAACAGTGAGATTTCTTCACACACTCAGTTTCAGAGTAGTTTGTTCATAATTATAAAGTACCTAAATTGCACCATATCTGTCTAAACTGGCTAACTAGATATCTGACTGAGTCTCACTTCCCCTAGTCAGTAGAGTTATGATTGACTGCCTCTCTATCTTGATATACTTTGAGGGAATTCAGACTTTTGGGAACCTCTTCGGCTGAGATGTTCAGAATGGCAGCCATGACTTACTTCAGTGTGGACTGCTCAAGGGGACAATTCAGATGGTAGTCCTATGTTCACTTGTCCATTTCTTTCTACCACATATGTTTATTGTCAAGGGAACAAACAGTGTATGGGATTCATTCTGCTTGTTTTGCTAAGAATGTAGTTTAAAAGGTCATATATGCTTCATTCAGCAGACATCCAAAGTAGCAAGCAAACAGAAGAATAACAAGGATATAATGGGAAGGAGCCTAGGCTTTGGAGGTAAGAATGAACATAAAAAGTCAGAATATTTAACATGTCTTGAAAATACTGCTGAATGCTAAATATTATTCCAAAATATATCTCCCTGAGTATAGTAAGATAGGAATTATCACTGCATGCCATCTGCCAATATTAATTTTCATTATGCATTGGAAACCAAATACTGTCAAATATTAGAAATGACATATACATGTGAAACACTGAGTGAATAATCAGACAACATTCAAATATTCACTGAACTTTTGACAACAAAATTCATATGAGAATGTGAATGTGAATTATTAGAAGCAATTTACTGTTAGAGAATGGCAAGGTTTCCCAAGCTTCTATCAGATTCACTTGTAATTAATGTAAAAATATCCCTCTATTGCACTAAATAATGTGCTCTAAATAGGAGGAGAATTAAGATGCTCAAAAACCAGAAGAGAAAGGAAAGCTCATTCCCTGAATATTTTTCACAGTAGATAAGGGGGAGGGAGACTGAATGGCCTATACCAGTGGTGGTGAACCTATGGCATGCATGCCAGAAGGGACACTCAGAGCCCTCTCTGTGAGCATACGCACCATCACCTCAGCACAGAGTTCACCCTGCCCCTCTGCCCAGGAGCCCAATGCGAGCACTTCCTCCCTCCCCCCAGCACAATGTTCACGCACCATGTTGGCACTTTGCGATAAATAAGTGGGTTATAGGTTGCAGTTTGGGCACTAGGTCTCTAAAAGGTTCACCATCGCTGTCCTATAGCTATACTTTCTTCAGATGTCATGTTTGAAGTAATCAACATTTAGCATGCAAGAATTCTGAAAAAACCAAGACCAGTCCAGACCAGTCATGAATACAATTTCAATGAGGTATGCAAAGAAGACTCTGAAGTCAAAGCTGAGCAACCAGCCCACTTACATTCAAAGGTGACAGGAAGCATGGTTATAGACAAGAAAATGGGTTGGGAATAGGAAGGCCCAACAGGACCCTGCAGTAGAGCAATATTGTACCTAGGAGGAGTGGAGAAGTGGTCTGGGGTGGGGTGGGAGGTTGTCTCCTTGCAGAATATTCCAACCTCACTTGGTAAGCCACTGTTATAATGAACTGCCATGTTACAATTTAGACAAAATATACTGTCAGGAAACAACATCTTTTTCCTAATGTTCTCAAGGCTTGAGGTTGTAGTTTTAACTAGGCCTCAAAAATCCTTTATTCCCTCTGTCTCACAGACTACGTGTCACAAAACAGCTTGTTGATAATCCAGTGTTCCTATGCTATCTCCCTAGCTAGCATGTTTTGACTGCACTAACAGTACATGTGTGTAAACAATTATTGTTTTGAGAAAGTTTTCCTTTGTTCCCTGATTGGCCAAGGGTAACCCACCTGACCGGTGAATCTCCATTTTGGTGAGAAGTTAGTTAGTTCGTGTTTGGATCTCTATGGCTTAAGACCCTGGCTATGGTGTGGGACTATTCTTTTGCTTTCATCATGATCACTTAACCTGGACTGTGACTAGACTGATATATGTGTTATTGACCTTCTATATTTACGTTTTTCCATGGACTATGCTATATGAACCTGAAGAATAAAACAGCTGTTTTTCTCTGAATATTGTTTTCTTTTTTGGCACACACACACAGTAAGAGTTCTTGTTTATGCAGCCTGGCTCTCCCAAGTGTGTAAGGTAAGGGTTAAAGTTCCAGTTATTAGCGTAGTCTCAGGAACTGAGACTACGCATCCTAATCATTGGCATTCAGTTGAAGACTGACCCCACAAAGCTGTGTGGCTCCTTTAGTTATGGTAGCAGTTCATGGCATATGTCTAGGAATGCTAGAAGGCCAAATGGAGCTGAAGGTCATACACACCAGCTCTGGTGTTGGCTCTCCAGCAGGACATTCATTTGCAGGCAGAACTGTGGGATTCTTTTAGTGTTTTGTTATTGTTGCGAAACTGCCCTGAGTCATTCGCGAATAGGGCGGTATACAAATGTGAAAATAAATAAATAAATAAACTAGATCAAACCATGACTATTTGAGGTTCAGGTAGGAGGAGCAGACTGGTCCTAAATAGGCAAGAACCAGTCTGCTCCTCCTACTCACTGAGCTTCAGTAAGAAGGCTACCAATTGCTTAAAGTGTAAGCATATTTAGTCAGGAGCAATCCGAAAACATTTGCAGAAATTTACAATGAACATATAAAGGTGTGCAGGACTAGAGATGGTGATGATGGTGTAGGAACTAGGCTTACCTGCACCTACATTTTCCTCCATTCTTTAAGCTGATTGCCTGAATACTACTCATATTATTGATAACAAGTATCGGTAAAATTGCACTCTTGCATAAAACTGAATATCAGTTTTATCCAATTCTGATGGTTTTTGCAGCTTGCCACTAATTTGACTGGTAGAGTCCTCCCTAACACTGTTATTGGGCCATCCTCATCTTACTGATTGTTTTGGGTTCCTGTTTTATTGTTTGTATCACTTTTTCATGAACCATGGAGTTCTCGTCCACATTTCGAACTCATTTTTCCCCTTTTCTTTCCAGCTAAAGCTGATAACTGTGAGTGAACTTCATTTCTCTATCCTTATGATACATCTCAGGTGATTGATTTTACTACAAAAGGGTAGACTGTGTCCCAAGGGAGAACTGGAAAGACTGGGCTGAATCTCTTCATTTTTTAAAAAAATATTTTGTCTGGCGTTCTGCTAACAAAAGGAACAACCAAATTCTGAATTTTCTCTTTTCCAATAGCAAGCTGGAATATAATAACAATCATGTGCCATCAAGTCAATTCTGATCCATTGCAATCCTTTGTAGGATTTTTATAGGTAAAGAAAATACAGAAGTGGTTTATCATTCCCTTCTTCTGAGCATATCCTGGAGCTATGCAGCTTTCCCTTTATAACACAGTCTGACTCTTCTCTCTACAGTTGGGTCCCCAACCTGCAGCCTGTGGGCTATAGGCATTCCCAAGCTCTTTTATAACAGCCTTCCAACCTGTTTGTTTACTGCTAACACCATCAAGACACTTTGCCTCAGACCCATACCTTTCTTCCTGCCTCAAGCAGAAGCATATACTATTCTTCTTCTTGCCCTTTTCTTACAGAAAACACAATAGCAACATGGTTTCTTCTGGTCTCCATAATTTCTTCTGTCAGCCTCCTCTTGGTCTTACCCAGAGGCGTAGCTACCGCCGTATCAGCCGTATCAATTATACGGGGGCCCCGGGCTATGGGGGCCCCCAACGGCAAAAAATAAAATTAAAAATAATCTCCTCATAAAGGCTCTGTTGCGGCAGCAGAAGCTGGTTGAGGATCCGCAGGGAGCCCCGACGGTACTGGATCGCTTCCAAACCCATGGCTAAGTTTCCACGGCAGGAGGCGGAGCCGCAACAGAGGAGGGAAAGGGGAGGCAAGTTGTTCACCAAGCCTCCGCTGGGTCCTAGTGCGCCCGATTCATGGCTCCCATTCCCTCGCCCCATCCCCGGAGAGCATCGAAGCCGTGTAGACCGGCTAAGCTTCGCGTTAATTTCAGTAGAATTCCGAGCCTTAATTGGGTCTCTTTCGGGAAAATAGCAAAAATCCGAGTTTAGTCATAATCACAAGGCCCAGCTGCTTCCGAAGAGGTGGATTGATAGGTTAAGCTGCCGAGTTAAAAAAAAAACAGCACTTTTTTTTACACCAGTGCAGGACAGAATGAGCTCCCGTCTTTGTCCCAGCTCCTGCCAACCTAGCAGTTCGAAAGCAAAAAAAATTGCAAGTACTGTAGAGAAACAGTGTTCCGTGCGCTTGTCATGCCTGCCACATGACCTGTCACCCCAGCGTCGAGGTGGAGAGCACCGCCCGGGCTGGCGCAGCCTGCCAGGGAGCCCCTGCGGCGACCGGGGGGAGGGCCTCGGGGCTGCCTCGCTGCGCCCGCTCGCCTTCCACAGCTGCCCCTTGCCTTCGCCGTGCGCGTCGAGGGAGGGGTCGTGCGATGGCAGCAGCGGCGGCGCGGCGGTGACAGCAGAGGCGGAGGAAGAAGAGGCCCCAGGATTAAGGTAAGTGAGGTTTTTGTGTTTCGGGTGGGTGGGTGGGTGGGTTGAGGTGTGTGTGGGTTTTTTTTTTTACATTTTAATTCTATTTTATTTATTTTATTTTTATTTATTTTATTTTAATTTTGGCCCTGCCCATGACGTCATGACGTTGGCTCCCCCCACGACGTCATGATGTCATGACGTTAGCTCCGCCCCACATATAAAGGGCCCCCAAACAATTTTTATACGGGGCCCCGCCAAGGTAAGATACGCTTCTGGTCTTACCATCCACTGGCATTTTGGGTACTTTAATGCAGTCACTATGGTCCAGAAGGTTAGAGAACACTATTTTACCTGAACCACTAAGGTTTCCAGCCAACAATATTTTGTTGTTGTTCAATCGCACAGTCGATTCCAACCCTTTGCGACCCCATGGACTGCTGTCTGCCAGGCACTTCTGTCCTCCACCATCCTCCTCAACTCGCTCAGTTCTGTGCCCATTGTCTCTACGATACCATCTAGCCATCTTGTTTTTGGCCGCCCCCTTTTTCTTATAGGGCGGCATATAAATATGAATAAACAAATAAACAAACAAACAAACTAAGCTGAGACTACAAATATTGCTCTTTGCCCCTATAAAATAGTGTTTCCGAACTAACAAACCACAGCTTTGTGTGGGGAATCTGAGGAACTGACGAAATGATCATGATTATTTTTTTAAATGTAAAAATAATAATAACATGGTTAGGAAGCTTCTTCACAGATGTCATCTTGACTTTAACATTCCAATTAAAAGTTAGCATTGTTAACATTCTAAATAAGATGTAACACAATGCAAAACATTAATCTCAACCAGTGTGTGTATGTGCAAAAGCTCCATCAAGTGCTGATATTATTGTCAGAGTGCCTGTACATTAGAATCTCATGGGGGAAAATTAGGATTCTACCTGGCCTTTATCAGATTGCATCATTTTAACATTTGACAAGTTGTCAGCAGGAGAGGCAATTATTTTAAGCAAAACATTAAAGACAACATTTAACATCTTTGCAAAAGGAGAGTATTAGGAAGTTGGATTCATTTAACTGGAGTCCAACACTTTACATAAGAACAAAATTAATACTTAAAATAATATTTAATTTAATTGGCTTCATCATATTTGGAGGAAATGTGGAACTGACAAATGGAAATTGCAATATTGCTCAGGAGGCTCAGAGGAATGGCTTATATTTATGGAACAGGTTGATCATATTTACAGTTTGCTGAGGCTCATTGATTGCAGGAACAGTTTGTGTAATAAGAAGAGCATATATCTTAAGAGTTGTGGCATGTTGGATCTCTGGAGTGCAACGGAGAAGAGTGTGAAGGGAAGCAGATGTGGTGATTATGAAAAGGGAAGTAAAGATTATCAGATTATTAACTTTATTGAGGCTGTGGTGACTCAGTGGTTAACAAGCTTGCCTTGTTAGTTGGAAGGCTAGCAAGTTGGTGGTTCAAGACCTGGGTACTGGATGATGGATTGAGTGCCTGTCTCTGTCCCAGCTCTTGGGGACATGAAAAGAGCTTCATTTGGGTGTTCTCTGAGTGGAGTTTCTTCCACAAAATTCATTTCAACCCAGAATAATTTCTGACACAAAATTATAAATTATTAACTTTATTTTTATTTTTCCTTCTTTCAGAAGGAGCAACACTCCTGGGCCAGGATACTTAAGAGACCGTATTGCCCTAAGAACATCTGACTGTCCCACCAGAGCAGACTGGAGAGACCCTCTTGTGGTTCCATCCGCCAGAGAGGCATCACTCTCAGGCACAAGGAGGAGGGCCTTCTCTGTGTCTGCTCCGGCCCTATGGAACCTCCTGTCAATTGAATTACACCTCCAGACAGAGCTGCTGCCCTTCAGGAAAGGGCTAAAAACATGGCTGGCAGGGCAGGTGTGGGGCAACAGTGGCATAATGGCCCCAGCCTCCTGGTTAGTTAAGTAAATATTCTCTTTCCCTTTTAATCTTTTAATCTTCGATCTTTTAATTTGTAACTTTTAAATTTCTGATCATTGTTAGTTTTAGTTTTCAATGGTATTTTTAGTGTATTTTATGACATTTGAAGTTTTTATATGTTGTTATTTTTTTACTGCTGCGTATTACTTGATTGTTTGTGAGCCGCCCTAAGTTGGGTTTCTTGAGTGGGCGGCATATAAGTACAAAAATTAAATTAAATTAAAATTAAACACTCCCATGAAAGGGGGGGAGTTAGAAGATAGAATACCAAAGAAACTTAAGAGAGTGAGAAAGTGTGCCTCAGAATAGCATGAAACATCTGGAGAAGATCAAGAGAGCATTTCATCTGATAATAGAAAAAACCAGCATGGTCTATCAGTGGAAACAACTCCAGTAGGTTGAACTATTTAATAAAACAAGATGAAACAGAGCTAGGAGTCACTCAGCCTATTTTCATGTCGGAGACAGGCAGGCAGACAGACAGAGACAGAGACAGAGCTTGTGATGAGAGTGACATAGAATAATAGACAATTCTTCAGTGCAACAGATTCTACTCGCTTTTGACTCTAGCTTTGTCCACCATTGGTTACAATCTCTGCGTCATCCTGCCATTTCACAGGAGAATTCATCCCAGAGCCTGTAGATTAAAAAGAGTGAAAATGAATCAAAATAATGGCCTACTAATGTACACAGAGGACACAGGTTGTGTCTCAAAGGCATTCTTAATTGATGATGGGCTCATCAGACATGGTTTGCTTTTAGCACTTATAATTATATTTCTGGGTCTGGGAATGGGGTAGAACTCATCAACAATGATGGCTGAGTACCAGCCAAAAGGAGTAAATATATGTGACCCAAGACATTGGGAGGGAGTCACCACATATAAGTGTTTATATGGTTATTCTAGATGCCTGAAGAAAAAGGTTATCCATTGCTACTTGTCATGATGGTATAATGCAGCCTTCTGACTCAGAGGCAACTTGCTTCTTCTGAACACCAGTTGATGGGGGACAACAGCAAGAAAGTTCTGTTGACTGCTTCTCTCCCTTTATGCTTCTTCTGGCTATCTGCTGGCTACTGTGGGTGACAGGATGCTGGACTGTTGTTGTTATGTACCATCAAGTTGCCTCTGACTTATGAAAATCCTATGAATGAGCTCAGCACTTCTAAGTTTTAGGCTGTGATTTCTCTTAGTGAATGAATTAATTTTGTGTTTTATCTTCCTTTTTTTCTCTTCTGATTTCAACCTTTTCCAGTATTATTGACTTTTCCAGAGGATTTTGCCATCTCATTATGCGGCTGAAGCAAGACAGGTTCAATTTCATCATTTTGGTGTCCAGATATAATTCAGAGTTAATTTGCTTTAGGACTCACTTGTTTCTTTTTCTGCTAGTCCAAGTCCTACAGAGTCTTCCAACAACATATGTCAAACAAATCAATTTTCACCCTGTCAGCTTCCTTTCCTGTCGAGCTTTCAAACACATACTTGGAGATTGGGAAGGATGGGAAAACTGGAGCCTTTTGGCATCCTGAAGTCCCTTATATTTGAAAAAGCAGCTGTTTAGAGTTGGCTTGTATAACCAGGTGGAGGGAAGAGGGAGAGCAGAGACCATGGTCCTTTGAGATTTCACAGCTATGCCATTATATCCTTGAGAAGGAATATGCTCAAAATCATTCCATCAAGATGTTTATGAACCAATTAAGTGCCAGTTAGAAGAAACCAGTTCTATCTGGAAGAAGAGAAAATGTACATAAATTGTTCTTGCAGAAGTTTCCAGTTTGAGAAGCTTTGGAGAGCTTTGGATCATGATAAATGCAAACCCTGGAAGGATAGATGATGGGTATAAACTAGAAAAGGAGAAAAGGTCATTTATGCTGGCTTGCTCAAGATTGCTGTCATGTTTGCATTCTGCCTAAGCCTCAGAACTATGCTGCAGTAGTAGTATTGAATAGCTTTAGTTAACTTTCTTGTTTTATTGGGGTTTACTTGGAAGTTGCTTACCTCTGTATTTTTATAGAATGGATTGGCTTTATTTCTTAATGTTACTTTTTGAAATTTTGAAATTGTTTTGCCCCTATATTTTGTTAGAGTCATTATGGATTTTCTTTTCTTTTTTTTTTTTGGTTGTTGTTCAGTCGCACAGTCGATTCCGACCCTCTGCAACCCCATGGACCACTGTCCGCCAGGCACTCCTGTCCTCCACCATCCCCCTCAACTCGCTCAGCTCTGTGCCCATTGTCTCCACGATACCATCTAGCCATCTCATCTTGGGCCGTCCCCTTCTTCTTTTGCCCTCGACCCTTCCAAGCATCAAAGCTTTCTCAAGTGAATCCTCTCTTCTCATTTGATGTCCAAAGTACTTTAGCCTCATCTTTACAATTTGACTTTCTAAGGAGCATTCTTGGTTTATTTCTTCTAAGATTGACCTATTTGTTCTCCTCGCTGTCCATGGGACTCTCAAAACTCTCCTCCAACACCACATCTCAAAGGCGTCTATTCTTCTGCATTCAGCTTTCCTAATGGTCCAACTCTCGCAACCATACATTGCCACAGTTAATACCATTGCCTTGACTATGCAAATTTTTGTTTTCAATGTGATGTCTCTACTTTTCACTATGCTCCCCAGGTTTCTCATTGCTTGCCTCCCAAGAATCAGTCGCCTTTTTATTTCATGGCTGCAATCACCATCTGCAGTGAGCTTAGATCCTAAGAAAGTAAAATCTGTCACTGCTTCTACTTCTTTCCCATCTATTTTCCATGGACTGATAGGGCCTGTTGCCATTATCTTGGTTTTCTTGATATTGAGTCTCAAGCCAACTTTTTCACTTTCTTCTTTCAACCTAATTAGGAGCTTCTTTAGGTCCTCCTCACTTTCTGCCATTAGGGTGGTATCATCTGCATATCTCAAATTGTTGATGTTTCTTCCAGCAATTTTGATCCCAAATTGTGATTCCTCGATTCCTGCATTGCGCATTATGTGCTCTGTGTATAAATTGAATAAGCATGGTGACAAAATGCAGCCTTGTCTTACTCCTTTTCCTATTCCAAACCACTCCGTCATTCCATTTTCTGCCCTAACTGTTGCTTCTTGATTCATGTACAGATTTCTCATGAGGCATATAAGGTGTTCTGGTATTCCCATCTCCTTAATTATTTGCCACATTTTGTTGTGGTCAACACAATCAAAAGCCTTCGTGTAATCAATGAAACAGAAGTAGACTTGTTTCTGATATTCCTTTGTTTTTTCCATGATCCATCTTATGTTGGCGATGTGATCTCTAGTCCCCCTGCCTCTTCTGAAACCCGCTTGCACTTCTGGTAATTCTCTCTCCACATACTGTTGCAGTCTATCCTGTATTATCTTGAGCATCACCTTGCTAGCGTGAGGGATGAGCGCAATTGTTTGATAATTTGAACATTCTTTGGCATTACCCTTTTTGGGGAGTGGAACGTATACAGTTCTTTTCCAATCCTGTGGCCATTGTTTTGTTTTCCAAATCTGCTGGCATATAGAATGCAATAATTTGATTCCATCATCTTGTACGGCTTTGAACAGTTCAACTTGGATACCATCAACTCCACTGGCTTTGTTGTTTGCAGTGTTTTTTTAGGGCCTTTCTGACTTCACTCTCTAGAATGTCTGGCTCATGTTCAATGTTCTCATCATTATGATTATCAGGGGTGTTGAGGTCCTTTTTGTATAGTTCCTCTGTGTACTCTTTCCATCTTTTCTTAATCTCTTCTGCATCTGCTAACTCCTTGCCAGCTTTGTCTTTTATCATGGTCATTTTCGCTTTAAATCTTCCCTTGAGTTCCCCAATTTTTTTGAAAAGATCTCTAGTCCTACCCCTGATATTGTTTTCCTCTATTTCTTTGCACTGTTCGTTCAGGTAGGTTTCCTTATCTCTCCTTGCTTTTCTTTGAAATTCTGTATTCAAGTGATTGTATTTTTTCCTTTCTCCTTGGCATTTTGCATTCCTTCTGTCCTCCGCTATTTTAAGAGCCTCCTCGGACAACCACTTAGCTTTCTTAAATAAGTTTTATAAATGTTTACAACTAGTCTGATTCTTTTTGGAACTGGATTCTCTGTGGTAGTATTTCCATTCCTTAACTTTTCCATGCTAGCAGTCATTTATTTTGTGTATGCTTTTGGCTTGCTACCTTAAGATATCAAGCAGTGTGGAAGAAGGGCCTGATGGGGAGATTTTCCCAATCACAGCATGCCTGGAAATCATCCACAACAGGATATTTCTTGGCTAGCATAGCTATGTGGTTTGTTTGGTCCTTTCTCTTTAGGTCAGTTTCCTTGGAGATGTAGGCCTTTAGATTTCTCATGAAAACATGAAGTTGATGGCTTTGATTTTGTGTTTATCCCTACTACCTTGTCTGTAGACTGCCAGTAAGAATCTTTGACCCTCAATATATTATGAACTTCAATTCTTATAATCCTTTTTCATTGGCCATGCCAGCTGGGGCTTAAGAATTTTTCATTAACTATAATATTAAAGATTTCCTATCCTACTTTTGATACAGTATCTATGTTGATTATGATTAACAATTACTGATGATGGTATCACCCATCCTTTTAAAACAGGAACCTCACCTTTTAATTAGCTGTGGTATGTGCAGAACACTTGGATCAGTATGGATTGACAGTCTTGGCTAAGCCTTGCTTCCTATTTGGGAAAGCAGCTTCCTGACATGATGCTCGCAGGTGCTTTTGATAGGACAGAACTTCAGTTTCCATGAAAGTTTTCAATATTTTTCAGTGTATTTTAAACAACTTGCAGTGGTGAAAGTGGAAAGTGAAACAAAGAGAACATGTTCACACATAGTCTAGCTTCATATCCTGGCACATGTTCAACTGAAACTGTAGCTTTTAACTGCTTTTGTGGCAGATACCATCATGTACATATTAAAAGCCCACTCACTGAACTGAACTGTGGATTTTAATGTGACACTTCTGGTGGTGTGTTTTGTTGTTTTTGTTGGCTTGTACTTTTTTCTGTAAATAAGGTACACATGCATACTTTGACAAATGGCTGTAAAAAAAGCCTTACACTCTGCATTGCTTTGGAATATCAGGGCATAGCCCTTTCCTGTTTCCCTACAGCTGGAGTTGTAGTTTTAAAGGAACAGGTAAAGGTTGTCCTTGCTTGAAAGCCAGTTGTAGCTTACTCAAGGGTGTGATGCTCATCTTAATTTATAGTCAAAGTGCCATCACTGTCTGCGCCTGCAGACATTTCCATGGACATGTGGCATGACTAGACACTGGAGTGCATGGAACAATGTTTATCTTCCCCATTTATCTACTTGCAATTTCTTGCTTTTGAACTGTTAGGTTAGCAGGAGCTGGGATAGACACTCTACTGGGTCTTGAACTACTGACCTGCCAACCTTCCAGTCATCAAGTTCATCTTCTTAACCACTTACTCAACAGCCTACTTCTACATTTTATCTGGAGATTTCTTTTACTACATAATTGTATATGAAAGCAATTGGACAAATTTTAGCTTAGTATTGGTGTATGTATTGTGCATTTAAAAGACACATTTAACAGGTGTCATTTAAGGTGCATTTAAAATGTTCGTTTTCCAAAATGCTATATGCTATTGGCAACTGGTACAAAACTACCGGTACATACGGTAGTTAGAAAACTTCCCCATAACAATAAAGTACCTAAAAACAGTTGCAGTTATGCTGTGAAAGAAGGAAAAACTTGTGTTTTGTCCCTTGGAAATAAATTTCCCAAACTTTTGAAACATACAAATATATTGAAATGATTGCTTGAAAAAGAAAATCTTCCTGTAGAAATATATTTAACAAAATCAACAGCGAGCTGACACTCTGGACTTACATAAAGCAAAAGAAAGTATCTTAACCAGTTCCAGCTGATTTTCTTAAAGAAATATTGTAGGCTCACAAAGGAGAGGCAGTTGTCATTTTAGCTTGTCTTTTATTCCTAACTATTATTAGCCACAATAGAAAGGCTGCTTCCCAAAGTACAGTTGTCACTATTCATTTTTGAGGGTGTGATAACATGAAAGCTATACCTATACAATAGCTAGACCAGAATGCAAATCCTTGATTATATTTTCTTTCTAGGTAATGTTGAAGATTTGCAATGTTCTTCGTTTCTAGGAGGACTGCATAAATGTTTTTTTAAAAACTTTCAATTCTACCTGTGCATGTGCTAGGATGTTAATTCATGCAAAGTGTGCGTCTGACTGGAACAACTGGTCTTACATCTAAATTATTTCAATCTTGAGTGGGTTATTTGACCCTTTCTTTAAAATCAGCCTGGAAACATGCCTATATAAACAACAGGATTTGGGAATATATATATTCCACTATATATCCACTATTTTATATGGATTTCCTCTTGTTATGCGATTTTTATGTTAACCAAGCCACTTGTTAACCGAAGTTCCACTGTATGTGTTGAAGGAGGAGAGTGCAAAAGCTGGCTTGAGACTTAATATCAAGAAAACCAAGATAATGGCAACAGGCCCTATCGGTCCCTGGAAAATAGATGGGAAAGAAGTAGAAGCAGTGACAGATTTTACTTTCTTAGGATCAAAAATCACTGCAGATGGAGATTGTGGCCATGAAATAAAAAGGTGACTAATTCTTGGGAGGCAAGGTATGAGCAACCTGGAGAACATAGTCAAAAGTAGAGACATCACATTGCAAACAAAAGTTTGCATAGTCAAGGCAATGGTATTCCCTGTGGTAATGTATGGTTGTGAGAGCTGGACCATAAGGAAAGCTGAGCGCAGAAGAATAGATACCTTTGAAATGTGGTGTTGGAAGAGAGTTTTGAGAGTGCCCTGGACAGTGAGGAGAACAAATAGGTCAATCTTAGAAGAAATCAACCCTGACTGCTCCTTAGAAGGTCAAATAGTAAAGATGAAGCTAAAGTACTTTAGACATCAAATGAGAAAAGAGGATTCACTTGAGAAAGCCTTGATTCTGGGAAAAGTGGAGGGCAAAAGAAGAAGGGGGCAGCCAAAAATGAGATGGCTAGATGGTATTGTAGAAACAATGGGCACAAA
Source organism: Furcifer pardalis (assembly GCA_030440675.1). Lineage (NCBI taxonomy): Eukaryota > Metazoa > Chordata > Lepidosauria > Squamata > Chamaeleonidae > Furcifer > Furcifer pardalis. The sequence goes on from CP126891.1 coordinate 172,567,405, forward strand.
GCTGAGCGAGTTGAGGAGGATGGTGGAGGACAGAAGTGCCTGGCGAACAGTGATCCATGGGGTCACAAAGGGTTGGAGTTGACTGTGTGACTTTTTTGAACAATAATGATAGTGTTCCACTGCACCTGTAGCATCAGGCGAAAATAAGAACTGCAGGATTTCCCCCAAATAGCTCCCTTCTCCAACACCTTGCTGCTACTGCTGAGCATCTGCTAACTGGGACAACCACAAACATTTTGTCTAGAAATAGGGCCATGCTTGTCTTGTCTATCTTCAGCAGTTGGGCAGATAAGAGGATTTTTATATTTTCCACATGATAGGTGATATAAACATCATTGTACAGTTTGAAAAGCCTCCTGTACTTAAAAACTGAAATATCATAGAACCTAACAAACATACAGGAGCCCCACTGTCTTCTCCTTGGGGCCACCTGAAGAACTCAGCTCAGTTTTCCATTCAACAATTTAACAGGCTTATGAAATTATTCTGCTGCAAATCCTACCTCACGTCTCAACATGGCACAGTGGTGGCCTTGGCTGTCCAACAGCTATAGTGGCAGGGTTGAATTTGGCAGGTTCAACCATGCTACAAAGGTGTCAGTAGTGATCTGGAATGGTTCTCCATTCTGGAACTGCAGGTCAGCTAAGTGTGGTTGGGTACTCAGACAATGTACTTCATCAGTACGTTGCTCTAACGTGGCCAACTTCAACATGAGCCCAGCCAGCTGTGTCATCATATTTAAAATGGCTAAAGGAGCATCAAGAACATTGGCTTCAATCCCTCGTGCACCATTGGACCCTGCTACAGTGACAGTAGGACCTCCTGATGGTGAGAAGCTGCTAAAATCTCAGGGAATTAGAAACAGTGGGAGACGATACTTCAATCCACCATATTAAACTAGACGTGATGTACGGATCAACAAAACAACCAAGTAAGTATGAAATTATTGACACAAACTGGAAAAGTAACGTTTTTCGACTCCACCTCTGAAAAATCCCAATTGGCATGGCCACACAATGAAAAATAACTAACTTGCCGAGCTCTGGTAAATGAAAGAAGGTTTGGTTGAGTTTGCATTGCTATGACCAGTTGCTTTATCAGCATTATTCTTTAGCTAGCCAGCACTGATCAGAGTTTTGCTTCAGGGCTTGGTGTGCCTCAGGGACACATTTCTTTTCCGTCCATTTTCCTAGGATAAAATTGAAGTTTGCTCTGGCGGTGGTGATCTATGGTTGACACCTGGCCTCAGAATGCTTTCAGCTTTCAGCAAGGGAATTTTGCAGGAGGTCGCACTGGGTGCTTGTTTTTGTGCTGATTGACAGATAGCGTTCTCCTCTGGTAACTGCTATCTATAAACCAGCTGCAAATAGTCCTTTATGTGCTCTGCAGTTTCTGTTTTTCTTTACTTAACTTTTAAAATTATGGCATCCATAGCTTTTAAGTCAGAGTTTCACATTGCTCAGATTGTAACCTTGAATAATTATCCCTATGACTCTTCAACCATGACCGCTTCTGATCATAAATTTATTTACTTGGAATTAAGGGGCATACTTACATACACTTTACATGCAAATCTGAAGGAAGCTGTTATTGCTACTCTCTTTTTCAGAAAACATATATTTGGAGGCTATTATTTTGATTTGCATTGTTATAGAGGAGGTGCGTAATCTATTCACCTCATGGACTTTCACTTCCGTTTTTCCTTCCTAAGGCTGACCAGGCAGGCAAACACCATGCAAAATTGGAGTCAAAGTGTTTTCTGTCTTGGTCCATGAACTTTTCGCCCTTCTCTCTCTCTCTCTCTCTCTCTCAAGCATGTATCTGGAAACATATAATGAAAAAACAAAAACAAAAGTGGTAGTATAGAGACTGTTATAGGGTAGGTCCTCCTGTTAATGTTATCTGTGGAGGTGATGTGGTGATTTCCAGTGCTACTGCCATGAAAGACAACGATGGACTGACAATATTGTGGAAGGAATCATGGTATCAGCTTTACATATATAATTAGTGATGGGATGTTACCGGTTTGGACCGGTTCGCCCGAACCAGTAGCACCCCATCAGGAGGGGTTGTTGGGGGTGGTGGTAAACCCCCAGGCAACCACTTCAGTCGCCTCTCCTGCACCCCTCCAGAAATGTATTTGGCTGCCTGGAACTCCACATGCGTCAAACCTCCGTTTGACACATTCACAGTTGTATTTTTAGTGTGCATGTGTAAAATAGAGGTTTGACACATGCACACTAAAAAAAAAAAGAACTGAACATGCATCAAATGGAGGTTTGACGCATGCGCAGACATTTATTTATTTTTTATTTTTTTGCTCCACCCACAACGTCATGATGTCATGACACCATGACGTCAGCTATGCCCACGACATAATGACATCACAGTGGGGTAGTGGAAAATTTAACAACTCACGACTATATATAATCATCTTGTCTCACATGTTAATGGAGAGTCATGCATTCTGAATCAGACTGAGTTTTTTGTAGTTGATTCTGGACTAATCACTAGTCAATTGAATGAGGAAACATTTTGAAGCACAGCAGACATTAGTAGCATAGTGATACTGCCAATTTCACAGCCTTGGCTTCAGGCCTGGAAAACTGCCCTCCAATTTTCTGCCGATTCTATAGGTGAAGCAGAACATTTGTCCATCATGTCATTCTTCCTTCACCCCTTGCCAAATTTACCTTCAACTATATTTCTTCCATGGTCATTCATAGGCATGATGTTAACCACCCTTTTGCTCTTCACTGGAAGACTGGAAGAGTCAACAGAATACCAGAAAATGCTAAATTTAAAGGAGACTCCTCTGTCTTTGGATAAATTGTAGAAACATAACACAGGAATGCATCCTCAATTGTCTGTGCCAGTGGTGAAAATCTATGACTCTTAAGATGCTGGACTACTACTTACTTTGGGCTCAGACTGTCCAGTGGCTAGAGAAGAAGCCAGCTTGAGTCCAACCACTTCAGGAAGGACTTAGTCTTTGTTAATGTCTCACATAATTAAAAAGCTGTTGTGACATTGCATGAAAATCAATAATAATGACACTACACCCCCACTGAGGATACACTTGTGAAGGTAAACTGTGGTTTAGATGCTTGAATTTTTTTGGGAGGGAAGATTTAATACCACACTAACTCCCAGATTTCCTGAAGGAAATAAACCCTGACTGCTTCTTGGATGACAAATATTGAAGATGAAGCTAAAGTACTTTGGACACCTAATGAAAAGAGAGGACTCACTCAAGAAGGCCTTGATGCTGGGAAAGATTGATGGCAAAAGGAGAAGGGGATGGCAGAGGATGAGATGGTTATATGGAATTGTTGATGCAATAGGCATAGAGCTGAGTGGGCTGCAGAGGATGGTGGAGAATAGGAGTGCCTGCCATGCAGTGGTTTATGGGGTCGCAAAAAGTCGGACTCGGCTATGCAACTGAACAACAACAATAACCCCCAGTTTTACTGAAAAAATGCATCAATCGATGTTTCAGCTCATTAATTCAAAATAATGCTACATAAGATTCCATAAGTTTCCTTTTTTGTTTTGCATTCTGAGATTGCTGGGAAAGACTGGATAAAACTTGTAGTAATATTATTTAACAACTTTCTCCATTTTCATTTTTGCTTTTAGATAAGAACTACATTTCTTCCATTCCACTTTGTCAGGAATTATTGACACTTTCATTTAAATATAATTGCTAGTATTAAAAGAAGCTCTTTTCACTAAATTATGTCCTGTAGTAAAACCTGTCTAATTTTACATGTACCTCCAGTCCTTAAAAATAAATAAATTCATAATTATTCTATGGTCACCATTTTACTTTAACAAAAAAAAAAGTGCTAATACTTTCCATTCCTTCCCAGAATATCTTATGAGAATTCTTAACAGGTACAAAGGGCGTGAATATTCAGAAGCAGAGTCCCATCCCTAGCATGTTAAGTGACTTTCTGGAGGGGTAAGAATTATAGGAATGGAAGGGTAGAGATACCCATGTTCACAACCTGCAGCAAAAAAAATGAAATGGTGGGAGAATCAAACACACTTTGCATTAATGTCCTCAGGAAATGGCTCCCTGCAGTTGGGGATTAGAAGCATGTGCATTTTTCCACTAAACACGATCTCGACAACTGAACAGGACTGATAACCAGGACTAGAAATGGCTCAGTTTTTTGTCTGAACAGCATACCTCAGGGGAGAGAACACTTGAGAGCATGTTACTACTCAAAGCACCTTAGACAATACCCAAGGCTAAGGCTCATGTTTTATGATAAGGAAAGATGACCTCCTTGATAGATTGAAAGAGGTTGCATATAGGAGTATGGAATAACTCCAATGGAAAGTAGAGAGGATTCCTTCTGATGTAATGGCCCAGAGGCTAAACTGGAGAGATATTCCAGCTCACCAAATCCAAGCAACCTATTTAGAATAGCATGCACATTTGCATAATATGCAGATTAAGCATATCATTTCCCCGCTGTTTCTCTGCCGAAATATTTCAGCTTCAGCATCTTTTATACAATAGCCTTTCATCTGTGAGACCCAATGCAGCATTACAGTTGGAGTGTCATGCCTATGAAGGGTAGACCCAAGTTCAAATCCAAGCTTAGTCACAAAACTTACTTGGTGTCCTCAAACTATTTGGTACCAACCCACCAAACCTTCTTCCAACCTAAAATTATAGGGTTTTTTTTCTGGGTAAAAGTGTGGAGGCTGGAGTCATAGAAAGCTGCCATACACATTGTTGGTGCATATAAATGAGAAAATAAAGATAATTTGCCACATAGGGTCATTCTCACAAAAACTCTCAGAAAACAGTTGTTGATTCCCCTCCCCCAAGTTTTTATTGATGGCAGAAAATCACACACATTCACTAGAACGCCACAGAGAAATTCCAGCATAAATGATACACTATAATCTGATTTGCAGGTAGGAATCAGTCATTTCCATCAGAGATACAGACTGAATGTTTTATTGTCACCGTGAAATATCCTAGCTTCACTTCTGACTTTCCTGCACTATATCAAAACAAGTGCCAAAGTGCCACTCTACTGTGACACTTCTTATATATTGTTTCTCTTCTCACTATAACTCCTTCTCAAAACACCCCCCCCATCTCAATAGCTGTTTTGCTGAACTGCTATGGGCTAAATTATAATAGGAAATGTGTTTCATAGCAGCACATTTCTTCAAAAATTTGCTTCTTGGATTACACCACTAAATATAGAGCTATAAGAGTGACTGACCATGTTGGCCGATAGATTCTGGCAACCATAGTTCAAGAAAATAAATTTCCCAATTTCTGCTTCCTGATAAATACAGATATATGAGTCTCTTGTGTACATTTACTGGGATGTGAAGTCCATTTGGTCTAGTAGAATGTATATCAAGTAAACATTTCAAAGAACAACAATATACTCTTAGAACAGATACATGTACATTTAGTTATTTGAAAAGGACATTTTTTGTATCCTCAATGTTGTTTGAAAGATTCCCAGAAATTTAAGATTCACACCAACACTCGTAAGCTTAATAAACTTAACACAACAGCATTAGCCGGACCAACGCCCGACCAACGGGGCTTGGAGGACTCTGGCCGGGAGCGCCTGGATTCGTTACACCTGCCGGCGCTCCCGAGCCTCACCCCCACACCGGGCCACAAAGCCCCTGTGGCGGGACCTTTCCCCGGACGCCGGACCAATGGGGCTTGGAGGACTCTGGCCGGGAGCGCCTGGATTCGTTACACCTGCCGGCGCTCCCGAGCTTCACCCCCACACCCCCACACCAGGCCACAAAAGCCCCTGTGGCGGGATGTTTCCCTGGACGCCGGACCAACGGGGCTTGGAGGACTCTGGCCGGCGCTCCCGAGCCTCACCCCCACATCGGGCTACAAAAGCCCCTGCAGCGGGACGCTTCCCCGGACGCCGGACCAACGGGGCGAGGAGGACTCTGGCCGGGAGCGCCCGGATTCATTACACCAGCCGGCGCTCCTGAGCCTCACCCCCACATCGGGCCACAAAAGCCCCTGCGGCGGTATATTGCCATTGGCCATTAGGTATATTGATTATGGACTGTAGCCTGAGTATATTGTGTTATATTTATTTTTATTTTATTTTGTTTTGTTGCACTGTATTTTATTTTATTATTGATTTATTGTAGTACTGCATCTTGATTTATTTATTAGGATGTCCTGATGTTTTGTAATTGCAACTGTTATTGGAGATATATATACTGTATATGTGATATTTGTAATTTATTATGCAATATTTATAACTGTTTTTATGCTATGAATGTGCTATGTACTGTAACTGTTTCTTCTGTAAGCCGCCCAGAGTCGCTATGCGAGTGGGGCGGCATATAAGTCGAAAATACAAATACAAATACAAATTAGCAACAAAGCAGATATTTCTAATAATTTGTCCTTCACCATTTTCTTCTCTTTTTCCAAAATTTTCCTTCCTCAGGATAGCATTTAGCTAAGCTCCCAGAAAATATAAAGAACCTAATACATCGAACTTGTAAGATGCATTAATTCAGAATTTTGAAGAGTTACTCTATTTGCACACAGCTTTGCCAATGGATTCCAATCTTTTCGAAATAAGCTAAGAGAAATTCTTCCCACAACTCCAATATTTGCCTATGAAATTGGTGTAGCAGACAATTGTTTAATTTACATGTCTGTAACATATTAAACTATGGCTAGGGTAACTCATGAGGTGATGGACAAAAAGAAAGTCAGAGAAATGTCTCTCTCTCACACACTTTTGTTTTATCTAAATCTATATCTTGACTGCTACTATCAGGTTTTTGCTTCCTCCTTCTGTGAATCATTTCGTGTTTGTTACTCTTTGTTTTGTTTCTTTTTTTAGCTAGAGAAATCACACCAGCATATCTGCTGCTTAGGAACCAGTAGTAGGGGCTTCTTTATCCTCTTGCACTATCCCAGTTGGATTTCCTAATCTGTAATCAGGAAAAGGCTGAAAAAGACTAAGATGCATCCACTCTTTTCAAGATAATGGCTGTATTGGCGGCCGAGAATGGATAGTTCCAGGGTTGTTTGGGGTGGCAACTACTGGGGAACAATGGTGGCTGAAAGTAACACTGGTGGATGAAGCCACACCAGTGACATGTGAGCTAACTTTTATTAGTACAGTACTGCAAGGAAAGAGGAAATGGTAAACCAGTACTGAACATTTCTTACCTTGAAAGTAGGAAGTAATGGTAAACCACTGCTGAATATTTCTTACCAGCACCACTTTAATGAAGCCCCAAATCCCCACAATGACAGAGTGGGATAGACAAAAACCAGTCCAGTCTCAATACTGCCAACCAAGAAAACAAACCATAAATTCCTATCCAGCCCCAACAGGTCACCCCTAGGCACTCAAGACTGCACTTTGCAGGTACTGAAGATTCATTCAAAGAGGCAGCGGTCCAGCAGGGTTAGCCTTTAATAGCCTCTCCCATCCTGCTCCTTGACCAAGGAAGGTGACAATAACATCCCACCTCTTTGCTGTCCCTTCCTTCCGACATGAAGGACCACCACCCCTTCTTCCCAGGCCTATCCAGCCATTTCTTAGGAGGGGCATGTTCTTTTTTAGTGCCTGTCTGTGTTCAGTCCTTTCCTCATTTTCTATCTGATGACCTCTGCTGGAGGTGGGCACTAGGCCACTAGACAATGCCAATAAATATGAAATAATCTTAACAGCTATAAGCTTGAAACATGGGAGAGAAGAAGAAGCTGATCCATACCCATCCAATCAGCTACAATCACTCATTTGCAGCCATGTTTCAGTAGGTGTTCTCAATATTTACTGACATCATGTGACTGCTAAATACTGCTGCAGATGACACAACCTGAAAACAACAGCACAGCAGTGTAATAGCAAGTTTTTTAAAAAAAAAAAAATCCTGTGACCAGGTTGATCTGAATTTTGTGATGCTTTGGTATTTATTTTATGGTGTAATTTAAATTGCTCATGTTGAATATAAATATTCACTAGTACTTAAGTTTGCTCTTGTAAACCATTTTCTAGCTTACATTGGCTTTTCCCCAGATGCTGCAGATAACCAATAGGCTCTGAACTAGCCATAGAAATTGGGTCCCTTTTTGAATGCTTGATTTTGTATATTACTAAAAGTGTGTGTGAATGGTGAGGTGGGGAGAGAGAGTCTGTTTGTGATTCAATGAGATAATTTTGACAGCAACAGCAATCAGACAGTGATTGGGGCGATTAGCCCAGCAATTTGCTGTCACATCGTATCACAATGTTGTATTCCTCAGTTCAGTGTTTGCCATTTGTAAATCTGCCAATGTCGTTGTGCTGAAAACGTCAGTACAATATTTCTGGGAACGCTGCCAAAGGGGAATTGCATCACTGTGTTTAGTCCCTTCCTCACTTTCTGTGTGATGATCTATGCTGGAGATCGGCCTGTTTGGATTGCTGTCACATCCCTTTCCCAGTTAGTTGCGAAGGTTTGGATAAGAAATGGACACCTATCCTGCTTGTGTGAATCATTTCTCTTGCTCATTCTTCTACTAAGGCTGCAACCCAATACACATTTCAAACAACAAGCTCTGTTAAATTTAATGAAACTTACTTTATTTAAAAAACTATCACCTCTTATTTGTTTATTTATTTATTTGTTCATATTTATCCAGCACCCTTCTCACTGAAGTGACTCAGGGCAGTTTACAAGTAATAAAAGACATCACAATAAAACCACAAACACTACCTAAAACCCCAAATATAAAACTGTTAAAATTAAAATTTAAAATTTAAATCTAAAAAGGTTAAATGCACACCAAATTGCTACATTTTACTAATCTTACTGATTAAAAAGTAGAGGGAGAGAGGGGCTTAAATCATTCAGTGTGATGGGGTCATTGTGCATCCCATATCCCATACTATTATTGAAGGTTATTACTCAACTTCATTTAACTCAACTATACAAGTTACATAAACATTTTCCCCAGTTTCCAAAATATCATATATTCATATCCAAGTTTAATTCCTTTAGATTTTCCCAAAACAAGAAAGAATAAATTCTCCCAAAATGTCAACATACTCATTTTTCTTAATAATATCTTCCCTCCCACTCCTAATTCACGTCAGTTTATAATTAATTGCCATATTCCACATTTCTTTATACCAGGGGTAGGCAACCTATGGCCTGTTGGATGGATCCAGCCCTCAATGCCAAATGATCTGGCTCCCACCCTTAATCCAGCCGCCGCCGCCACAATAGCCTCAGACTCAGTTACGACTCATTTATTACAGCCGTAGATGCGTTTATGACAGCAGTATCACTCACTCACTCAATCAATCAATCAAATCTTCATTATGTTATAAGACCAACATAGAACAATAAAGGGAACAGAAGTTAAAATGGGAGTACTTGGAATATACCAAAAGTCAAAAGTGGTTAAAAAGGAGCGTTTCTGCTCCGAGTTAAGGAGTAGTAAAATTAGTATATAGATCAATTGTGTTACAGCTATTACTAAGCCTATGCTAAGGTGCTAGTAGTTCATTTAGCTGAAGGTCCTGCCAGGATTGTTCTTCTGATCTTACATGCTGAAGCACAGAACTTGTCAGTGTTGTCAGTGAAGGTTGGTCTTTCATCAGATAGCAGTTAGTAGGTGTATATGCTGTTTGTCCAGCCAGAATACTTGCAGAGCAGTGGAGATATGGACCTGTTCTGGATGTCACTATAAGAAGGGCAGCTGCAGAGAACATGTTCTGTGGTTTCAATTTCTCTGGTGTCACAGGGGCATTTTCTCTCTGTCATTTGTGTACTTTGGAACTTACTTCAAGAACTGCAGAAGTGTGTGTGTGTGTGTGGGGGGGGCTGGCAGCAGGCTAGTGTAAATGTCCTCTGATGACTTGGTGTCTCAATTTAGATCAGGTATGGGGCTATGGAAACAATGTATCTCCAAGATTCTAGAGCCAGGAAGGTAGGGGCCCTGGACAGGTCTTCTTGCCTTTCCATGTCTAGTGTCAGTGGCATAGCGTGAATTTCAGAAGGGCTGTGAGCCTATTTGACCTAAAATTCTAACCTCTTTGCCCACTCAGCAACAATTTATCCTTTGTTGTAATTATTTTTGGTAAGTCTTAACTGGAAATGCTCAATGTTGAAAGAAATGTCTTTCTTCCATTTAAAAAGTCCTTTTTTGAGGACCAATATTTAAGTCCCTATGGTCTAGATCATACAGTCTAGATCACAACCTTTTTTCAGCCATGTTCCATCTAATCATATCTAAAATCCTGATCCCTCCCCCCATGACATATAATTCTTATTATTTAAAAAGTGAACTCCAATTCACTGGAGGAACCCAAAAAAGCCATTAACTTGGTCTAAACAAGCTTTCAAATTTCCCCTCTTAGTAGCAGTGCCTGGGTGTGGCACATATTGTGTCATGGATAAATGGTTGTGTATATTTTTAAGGACTATTCTAGAGAGTGGCCAGCTGCTCAGGATCAGCAGCTAACAAAGAAGCCTCTTGTGCATACTCATCTTGGAGGTAACTTTATGGGCCAGTGATTTTGTGACTTTGGCACTTCGTGGTAATGACTTTTTGTGTCAGTGGATACAAAACAGCTTGGATAGCTGGTGTTTTGTCTTAGAGCTTGCTTCTACCAAGAACTTTGGAAAGCTATGCTGCAGAGGAGGAATTTGCCTAACAGCTGTTTTCCCAAGATCTGCAATCATCTCTAGGGAACCAACAAGGACTCTGTTATAGCTTACTGGGTAAGCAGAGAGTGAGCGCTGAAACTCTCTAAAGACTGTGAACTCTTGTATATATGATGTTCCTGAATGCTGAAGCTAAGCCTGTTGTTTTTGTCATCACTGTAAATATTTTCCCTGCACCTCACCTCATGAGTAAAAAAAATTCTGTTGCCTCACACGAACTGTTTGCCTGTGTTTTTCTGGGCTTCCAAGCCACAATTCATCAACACTGAAGGCAGGGGTGTGGAAGGGGCAAATCCACTCTGGAATACTCGGTCATCCCCTGCTCAAGTATGACTAATAAATGGTAAAGAAGAAAAAAGCTCCATTCAGTTACTCTAGGTATAATTTGTAGATTAACTGAGTAAAAGTGACAAATTGAAGAAGATACAACTACAACAAGGGTTGTTGTTTTTAAAAGCACCCAATAATAAATATGTTATGTGGGGTAATTTGTGAAAAACCTCATTTCATTCCCCATAAATGCCACTATGTATTATAAAATATTTATTGAATTAGTTGATTTAGTACTGAATGATAGATAAAGCTATTGTGACACCAAACACTTACAACAAATAAACATTCCAATTGATAACATTCAGCAACAACCAATTAATTTTCAAGCCTGACATGCAAAGCCCTTGAAAGCATTGAAGCTGGAGATTCACACTAAACAGATGCCTCTTAAATTGAGGCTCAAATGAGGTTAGATCTCAACCTTGGTGGCTCGGTCTATCCACACTGGGGATGGGCTTGTATAATTAAGGAACACAATTGCTTTGGAAGACCGTGCAAATTCTTCTTTGGTTTCCAGACTAAAACTATGAAACTGAGATATTGGAAGTGTGTTCATCTTAAGCTAGGATGTACTGGTGGAACTTTTTTTGCCTGGGAGATTCTGGGAGAGCACAACTTATCCAGATTTTGTACTGAGGGTAATGTACTCCCCAATTTGGAGTCCATGTGAGAAGTGGGGGTCTCAGACTATATAACAGGTGCACTGAAAATTGTCTTTGTGACGGCCATGCTGATTTCTAGCCTTTCTGGTTATTGACATGTTAGTGTGCATGAATAAATTTTATTTTTAAACATTACGTTGACAAGGACAAAGTACCAGCCACCAAAAATTGTGTTTGAGCAGCTCAGTATGTCTCCTAGCCATCATTATTTGTCAATGGTCTGTGGCACGCAGCTGTCGACCAAATTCATTATGGCTCCAAAATTAGCACTAAAAATCAACTTAGGACAAATGGTGCACAAAAGTGTGAGAGTGTTTTGGAAGCTGCGTTGGCACTCACTGATGTAGTCTGATGTAGTCTTGGAAAGGGTAAAGAGCAAGCTGTTCCACTGGAGGAAAAATGTCAAAAACACACACAACTTATTTTATGAGTAATAGCTTTGTAAGGAAACGAAGACATGCAAAAAAAAAATAATTTCATCAAAGAGAAATGCACAGGTATGATTATTCAGCAGCAGCAGCTGCTGAGTTCTGAAGATGTGATTGTGTGTAAGAACTTTTATCTTAGGAAATACAGGTGTATGTGGTTTTTAAAACTACACTCTTATCTAAACAGAAAGGAAAATAATGTTACAAACCAGTTAGCTACTTCTTTGCAGTTCTCTTTACCAGTCCTATGAACTGAAATGGAGAACGTTTAACTATAGAATATCTATACATTTCAGAAATGAATTCACAAAAGGTGCCTTCATTTTGGCAGATTCATGTCTAGCATAGACATGGAAGAAGTAAAATACAGTAAAACCCTGACTTACATATCCCTCGAGTTACATAAAATTCGACTTACATAATGATTTTGTGATAAAACCATGTCCCGATTTGCGTTAAGTTACATAAATATTCTTTTTTCCTATGAGTTTGCTTCGAGTTACGTAAAAGTAGTTTCCTTATGCGTTTGCTTCGATTTACATAAAAATTTCATTTTTCCTATGGGTTTGCTTTGAGTTATATAATTTTTTCCCTATGGGTATTCTTCGAGTTACATAAAAACGATTTAAGCAAAAGCCTACGGAATGGGCTTTTTTTTCATAAGTAGGGGTTTTACTGTACTGTATATCCCTTCTCTGCTTATGGAATAGACACAATCACTCAGCTCATGCATGTGTGTAATTGGATCTGTCCAGTATTTTCAGTCCACCCACTTTGCCAAATTCAGAAAAAGGGTACATTTTATGAACATGGACATTGCTTCTCCACCTATTATCTAAAATGTGAGGCAATGTCTTGACAATGTCTTACAATATGGTGCCTCCATTGTTATGATTGTATTAACTATATTGTTACAATGTTATATTTATGTTTTAGATTGTAATATTGTATTGCATTGCATTTTTTCTTTTTTTCTTTCCCCCTTATTTTTAGATATATTGAGTGTATTAACTGTATTGTGTTATGATGATATAGTTATATTTATGTTTCATATTGTAGTATTGTTGTTTCATAGAATGATATATTTGTGTGTTTTCTGTGAGCCGCCCTGTGTCGGTTTTTACTGAGTAGGGCTGCATACAAATCAAATTAACGACAACGACAACGACAACGACAACGATAACGATAATGATAATGATAATAATAATAGGAAAAGGGATACTAAGCATACATAGTAAAAGCCAGCCTGACAATACCGAGCACTCAAGGTGGTCTGTAGAATCCCCTCTTGTGCTCATTATCAGTTATCAAAATACCAAAGAAAAATCTCAGAATGTAATTCCCTTTTTCATCAATTAAACACCTTTCATCAGAACACAAAGTAATTGTTATAGCTTTTTTTAATAAGAAAAATTGGGATATTGTTTTTCATTGTATTTTTCATGGATATAGGGCATGAATAAAGGGATAATTGGCTAGGGTAAGACAGTTATTAATTAGCTGGCCACAATAGCTAAGTTCTGCAGAAGAAATGAATTATAAGCAGCATTGATACTGCTCAGAGATACCTTTGTTGTGCAAAGCAGCTTCATTTTTTGCATATTTACCCACAGGTAGTGCACAGACACAGAGCTTGGGAACTGGAAGGTTGTCAGGTCAGCAGTTTGAGACCAAAGTTCTGTGAGACAGAATTAGTTACCATCATCTGTCCCACATCCTGACAACCTAGCAATTTGAAAGCAAGGTATTCCAAGTAGATAAATAGCTACTGCTTCAGTGGGAAAGGTAACAGCATTCCATGAGCTCTGGAATCAAGTCCTGCCTGCCACATGACCACAGAAACATCTGCAGATGCAGACAGTGCTGGCTCTTTGACTCTAAACAGAGTTTAGCACCACCCCCTAGAGCACTGATAGTGAACCTCGGCACTCCAGCCATTCTGGAACTTCAATTCCCAGAAGCCCTGATCAGCAGGAGTGGAGACTTGGGCTTCTGGTAACTGAAGTCCAAGAACAGCTGGAGTATCAAGGTTCACCATCACTGTCTCTTTAAATGCACATGTCCACATACAATCACATATGATATATCATCTTATGAAAAATAGTATTTGCACTGCTTCTGCATATTGTCCAAATGACTGAGTTTATTTCCAGAGTCTCAAAGGCGTCATTCCCATTCATAGAGAAGCTGCCACTTGAGAGAGAGAAATCCCACACTTCAGTAGACCCCAAATCCCAACCCATAGATTTCTAACATCTGGCTGGAGCAAGTAAAGTGTGCACTCAATTAGTCTGTAATGATCACATGCATACACTTGTCTATAGATCTGTGGGTTTGGCATTCATAAATATTTTATGCAGAAAATGAGTTTGTTATCTAAGATGTTATCACTTTCTTGCTGTGAATACTAAAGTGAGAATGGAAAGTCAGATGCTATCAGAATAATCTACATTTTCTAGTCAGATAATTTTTTTGTGACTCTTAGTTGGGGATAACTGATTGTCCCCATCAGCTAAATAAACAGAAATGATTAGCGAGTAGGAACTTTCTCTCCCCCCACTTCCTCTCACAGAGTGTAGATGCCTAAACCCTGTGAACGTTTAATTTGCAAGTTCACACTGACTGACTGCTTTAAGACTGGTATGTATGTATAAGGTCTGTGATGATTCCCGTTAACCTTTCTTTCCAAAGGGAAGGAAATGTGACTAACTAATTTTGAAGATAGAAGTTAAGACTGGCAGTTGAGTTGAAGTACAGTGAAGCTGGGAAAGAGAGAAGGCGAAATTGCAAAAGGGCTAGAGGTGGGTTTTTGTTTGTTTGTTGAGGCTTTGTTTTGTGTTGTTTCTATATTACAGGAGGAAACACTTGATCTGAGTATTAAAATAAAATTATAATGGCTGGCTCTTAATTTAAGATGCTTTGGAGTGACTGGTAATGACAAATAAGATGGAAATATAAGTCAATGATCCAAAACTTTTTATTGTAATATCTTCACAAAAGCTTCAAATCCAAGTCTGGCCAGGTTATCCTGCTATGGTAATAGAGTAGACCATACTGCCAGCAACTCAATGGTGAGTGTCAGGTGGCAGTTAACTAACCTGACAACCCCTGAGGATTAGTACTGCCTTGGGTGCCAAAGTCCACAGGAAAGGGTGTGGGTCCCCAAGTGGATTAAATCCCACATGAATCCATCTTGATGGAGGGCAGCAGCTTCATCAATACTGGGCTGAGGAGGACTTTGCATGCCGAAAGGGCTCAGGACCAGAAGGTGACTAACAGAGCTGGATCAGTGGTTCAGGTGTCACACTGCGATGTGGAAGGCAGATGAAGGGCCATGGCATTATATTCGCAGGACAGTCTTCATGGCAGATTATCATGATGATCACCAATATTTGAAATTGGATATGGCACAAGAAGAAGAAGAAGAAGAAGAAGAAGAAGAAGAAGAAGAAGAAGAAGAAGAAGAAGAAGAAGAAGAAGAAGAAGAAGAAGAAGAAGAAGAAGAAGAAGAAGAAGAAGAAGAAGAAGAAGAAGAAGAAGAAGAAGAAGAAGAAATTACACTCTTATGCTCTCAACAGTCATGATATTTAGGCATGATGTAATATCCTATGCTGTGATAAGTTATATTTTCAACATTGCCTTATAACTAGATGGCTGTCAGTGACAGAATAGCAGAAAAAAGTTCCAGATTTGGCTTTTGGTTGGAATAGATACATGGAGGTTATGACACTGAGGTGATGGTGCAACTGAAGCTGTGTGTGTTTCAGGTAGAAGGCAATCAATACCACTGACAGAACAATAGATCTGGAAGGAACCTCAAAAGCCAATCTCTTCTACCTCCTGTACAGATAAAACATTTTAATCTCTCTCTCTCAATCAAACCAGAGTGAAACCAAATGGGATTACAGTATATTTCTACTGCTCTGTTTCCTCACTGGAATCAAGTTTGTGAGTTGAACTTCCTGTCTCATTTCTTGCTCAGCCCTGAGCATCTTCAGAGATTCTTGGATTTGTGGTATCAAGAGGAGTTGGGTTGACTTTGCTTGGGCTTCTTTCTTCAGTCAGATAGGATCTGTGAGTTAGGAAGGAAATGGGATGTCAAACCAAACTTTTTCCTGCTGCAGAGTAAATGACACATGAACTAGAGGGAGAGTTTTACAACTGTAGGCCAGAAGAGACTCAGCTGTGCTTTACTCACCATCTTTCAAAAGGTTTTTTGATCTCTGGATAAAGCATTTGTTAATACTTTAAAGATTTAAACTTAAGATCTCTAAAGAGCCTTTCCTTTCCTTCTTTTTTTCCTGAGGTAGAAAGCTACCATATGTGATAATTTTTCTTAAGTATGAAATTCTCTTCAATACCTGAAGCACAGTATTCTCTCTTGAGGCATTATGGAAAAGAGATATGCCACCGAAGGGTTTAAAAACAGGTTTATTTTCCTCCTCCACCCCTCCCCTTCAATTTTTTGAGTGAGGTGGAAAGAAAAGGAGGGAATGTTGATTTCAGTTATTTAATTTATCACAATTCTTTACAACAGACCTTGTGCACAGAGACATCCATCTTAAAACTGACATTTATAACCTGTTTCTTTACAAATTTTATTTTCAAGGGTTCTTTGTTGCTGGTTATTGTTGTTTAATTGGGTGTTATCATTTTTTCTTGTTGATATTTATAATTTATTCCATTTGATTAATTTTTATTGTAATGTTTAAAAATATGTTGTAAGCCACCTAGAATGGGAAAATACCCCAAATGGGTGAGATATAAATGTAATAAATAAAATAAAATAAAATAAATTGTAATTGATATACACCTGTGCTCAGAGTCAGCTACCACATCAAGGGTAGACATTGTTTTTCTCTTTAAAATATTATTTTTGCTTACAACACGAGAAGAAGAAGAAAAGAAAACATGTTTAGTCACTACTTCATTTTTAGTTTAACGTTAAAAATTATTCCCTCTGGTGGCATTCATGAACCTTTTAATAATGAACATTTTCATGTCCTTGAATCTTTTGCCCAGTTTTTCCCCTTGTGCAATTGTCAGTGACCGAAAGCCCTACTGACAGACAAGGGGGAGGAGAGGATAGAGTTTAACATCAAATTTATTCGAACACCTTTCTGATATGCACAACCAGCAAAGGTGAATAAAAGAGGTTGATACCATTCTTTTAGTGTATTGTAGGTTTCTAAATGAATGCGAGTCCCTTTTTGAAAGCTCAAATTGGAAGAGGAGGGATATTAAAATAAAGATATGATCCCTTTGCTGAATTGAAAAGAATATGAAGTCTCAGCATTGATGGAGGAAATGTTTATGACTTTTGGGGATCTCACAGTTAAGCTGCAGTAAAATCTTTGAGAAACCTACCAACACAATACATGACCCAGATAAATGTTGACTTCCCTTCACATTCCTCAGATGTTTTCCTTGCAAAAGTACATTCAAGACTTGCTTTGAATTTTATGTTAAGCCAAACTGGATGGCAATGTCTTTGTCATATCTAGAACACTAAGATAATTTGGTTGGCTTCTTGCCCCCTTTATCCAGTCTAGCAAGGTGCCACATATCTTTAAAAAGTTTTTTTTATTTTGTACTAGTTGATAAATTTGTTTCATTTTTCATTCTCCTTTCTCTGGAAAGAACTCATTGATAGGCAGCCCCCTGATAGAACCAAATGCAACTGTCAAATATGAGGGTACAGGCAAGGCTGCATCTTAAATCCCTGTTATCCAGGTATTGTTACAGAAGTCATGCAGCAAGATGGTTGCAGAAAATGAGCATCTTCTCATCAGATAATAATGTTATTGGCTATTCTGTAGAACACACCATAAAGTTAGGAACTTTGGGTCCTTCTTATATATTAAAATTCCTCATGGTGAACTTAAAACTCTATTGATTTTCATAACCTAATTCATATTTTAAGAGTAACTCATTTATTTATTTATTTATTCATATTTGTTCTTATTTGTATTGCCTCCCTCTTGCCGAGGTGACTCTGGGTGGCTCACAGGTGTAAATATAAAAACATTCCATAACAATAAAATCAAGAAACTTATCTAAAAACCATCAAATATTAAAAACCTTAAAATAACTGTAACATATTATCTTCTACAACCACTAAAACCAGGCTATACCTTATATAAGCCGGGGGGGGGGGTCCACACCAGTGGCACCCCACATCTGTTGTGCAAGTCAGGTTTGAGAGTTTTTCTGATGGGGAGGAGCTCCACCTGGAGACAAAGCTTCATTGGCAGGAGGTTCCATAGGGCCAGAGCAGATGTCGAAAAAGTTCTCCTCCTGGTGCTAGAGAGGTGAGCCTCTCTAACTGATGGGACCATCAGGGAGCCTCTCCTATCTGCTCTTAGTGGGATGGGCAGATGTCCTTTGGATAATGCAGTCTCTTAGATACCTTGGTTCACTACCATGTAGGGCTTTAAAGGTCATCACCAACACCTTGAGTTGCACCTGAAGGCACACCGGCAGCCAATGCAGCTCCCACAGCAGTGGTAAGGCCTGGGCATAATGCCCACACCTCATCACCACATGGGCAGCTTCATTTGAAACAGCTCCAGCCTCTGAATGGTCATCAAGGATAGTCCCATGTAGAGCACATTACAATAATCCAGTCTGGAGGTGACCAGAGCTTTGTGACCATAAGCAAGGAGTCCTGGTACAGGAGCGGGCACAATTGGTGAATGATACAAAGTTGTGTGAAAGCCCTCCTGGCCACGACTGCCACTTGCTCATCAAGCAGGAGTCATGAACCCAGAAGGACCCCAAATTACACACCAGGCAAAAAAAGCCCCATCCAGAACCAAAGATGGTAGTTCCTGGGATAACACAAGGCTCCTGACCCACAGCCACTCAGTCTTGCCAGGATTCAGTTGTAGCCCTCCACACAACTCATGCATGGACAATGTAAAGACTGCTTTATGGCTCTCTGTGTCCTGCTGCTCAAGGAGCTTGTTTGCTCAGACAGGATGGATAGAGCTTTGTATTTACAAAGATGGTTTCTTTTATCCAAGATGGATATCACTTTCTATTTCTTACTGAATCTATGAGCTATGCCACATGATCTCTAACATTCTTTCTTTGTTTGTGTCAGATGCACCACCATCATATAATAACATACAAAGCTAAAATTAACATATCTAAAAACAAAACAGAATTTAAAAGGATTAGATGGCCTTCACCCAATATTGGGCTACATCAACAGCATTTCCTCTTGCCAACAAATGGTCCTCCTCCATGCACATTGAGAGACACCATGTGCATTATATGATATGGACAATAGTTTGTTCTTCTCCACATTCACACATGCTGTCATCTACAGGGAAATCCTACTTTCTCAGATTGGCCCTTGATATTCCTAACACTGCACATTCCACACTTGCCATGGTTGTTCTTGGCTAGACAGTAGAGAATCATGTGGTTCTGTCCAGTTATCTGGTAGCTCCTTGCTCACCTTCCATAGTTCTAAGGCGGTCTCTAACATAGGTATCGCCTGATGATATGCAGCTCCCCAGTGGCTCAGTAGGTAAAAGCACTGTGCTTGGAGACTGAAAGGATGGGGTTCAATAACCCAAGAGCTGCACAATAGGGGACATGAAAATAGTCTCATTCAGGCATCCCCTGCAAAAATCCTTTCAACCCAGAGTAATCTCTAACACAAAAACACACACCTGATGAGATATTGATAACCTACTTGCATTTTTCCTACTAAAACATTCTTTCTTTCTTTCTTTCTTCCCCTCACTCCCAGAATTGGGGTTTAGTATAGACAATAAGAATTTAAGATCCAGTCTTCTCCCATTTTCCATATCTCATTTGGTTTTTACATCTTCCTGATGAAATATTTTTCCAAAAAAGGTTGTATAGTTGTTTGTGTTTGTTCACATTTTCTGTGCCTTTTTGATTGGCCTCATAAAGGTACAGTATGTTTTTTGATATTGCTTTTGTGCCAACATAGCTATTCTTGCTGGAGATTGGAACATATTACACACATCTCCAATTTTACAATGTGCTTCTAGGCTCTAAGGCCATTTAAAATATATATGCAAAAATGTGTATAGCCAGGCAACTTTTATATAACTATAAGTATAATAGGGATGTGTGCATGCATTTAAATAACCCAACAAATGGTGATATTAGATAAACTTAGGTTATAATTTAATACAGTAAAACCTCATATAACACTAAAACCTGGTTCCACAAGTCTTGGTGTTATATGATTTTTAGTGTTATCTGATGCATGTTAAAATCCTATGGGATCCATAGAGATACATTGTAACCACACAGGCTTTAGCGGTTGTTATCTGAAGCATCCCATATGATCTTAATGTTATCTGATGCAATTCTTCCCCCCAGATTCCTTAATGTTATGCGATTTTAGTGTTATTCGATACTAATGTTATATGAGGTATTACTTGTACATACAAAACTCAAACACAGTAGAAATGAATTCCTTAGTTGGCAATACTCTTATTGAAATGAATAGAACTAATTTCTTAGTAAATACACATAAGCTTGTGTTATAAATAAGTGAGAATAAGAAATAAATATTTAATCACATTCTTCTTTAGTTGGTAGCTAGCCATAAGATGGCCTGTTTGGTCATCATTTTGAAATGGGAATGTCTGGAACAATTAATTTTTTTTTGTTCTGATCTCTTTTACGATGGGATCAAAGAAACTGTTACTTTTTACATCTCCTTTTTTAAAGTTCAATAGTCCATCATTCATGGCTGATAATAAAATTCTCTTTTATGAATCAAAAAGGTTCAGATCAAAACAGGAGGAGAAATTTTGTGAAACAAAGCCACAGCTGCAAGACACATGAAATAGACTAGGTTGTGGCATGAACCCAGAGGAAAGGTGACTGTTGGAATATGTGGCGTGAAAATAGAGTGTTATGGATCTAAAGAAAAGTACTGGAATACTTTCAATACCTTTCCCTGCTCCCATTTTTTAATGAGGACAGGCCAACAATACGAGTAAAGGTAATGAGGCATAAAGGAAAATCTGGCGAGGTTCCTATAATATATGCTTACGGGTGGTCTACAGAGTAGGAGACAAACCATAATTTTAGCAATGGCAACCAAGCAACAGCAATGAGACTCCCATGCCCACAGAGTAGGTAGTAATTTTTTTTTGAATCCCACCACTGCTATGGCTCTCCTTTACAGTTGCTTAGGCAGAGTGGAAAAAGTGTGCTTCTTCTTTTAAGCTATCTGTTGCATGTTTGGACTATCCTTTTTTATAGGCTTTAGAACCACCTGTATATATACAATGAAAAGAAAAATCTCCATACACATATCCAGTGTGAGTAACTGGAGTTATATAAAATGTGTATAAAGCCAGTTTGGTTAGCTAAGGCATTATGCATTGGTCTGGACAGAACAATTCTGATGATAGTTTATTAATCCAGAAATAAGCCCCAGGCCTGCTCACCCACCCACCACTTTCCCTCCCTTATGTGCCTGTTTTACTAGTCATGTAATGGTTGCTTGGAAGCAGAGTTTCATGGTACCTCTGATAGACAGTCTCTGTTAAATCTAGATATCTGGCCATGATATGAATTCAGAATCAAAGCTTTGTTTCATGTCTTCAGTCTGCCCATTTTACAAAAATGATTATTTGTTGTAAGCATTAAAGACATGTCAAATTATTACTTTAAAATGGTACCATCTCCATTTATTCTTGATTTGAGATTTCCTTTCAGACTTTCCCCAGATATTTAGAACTTGCCTTAACATATATTCAGAATATAACTAACAGAATATAGGAAGCAATACTGGCTTGGCCATTTTTCTTTCTTTAAAAATCATTTGAGATGTTTCATGCTTCATGTAGCTGTGCTGGCTGTCACTCTGTTGGCAAAAAAGGCTGCAGTTCCTATTGTTGCAGATTGTATTGTTGTGACAAGCATGTAGTCATAGCTATGTCCCAAGCTAAGCTATATTCAGTCTTTAAGTAGATAAAAGGCTTAATCGGACAAAAAAAATGAAAATAGTGTTCCATTTCCTTTATGCAGAAGTTCCATGACCTGCTTCTCAGTTAGATATTTGTTATCCCAGAGAAGATTATTAGATGGAAGTAGTTTGGAAGGCCCAGAGTTATTTCTGGTCCATTGCTCTTAATTTAGAGTTACAGTAGTGTAACTCCACAGTAAATTTGAGATAGAAGTGCTCATGGTTCAGTAATTAAACTGTAGTACTGCAACCAAAACTGTTCTTGGCCAATCAACTTTCAAGACAGTGCTGGCTCTTCAGCTATAAACAGAGATGAGCATGGAATGCTAGAGTCGGATACAACTGGCTTTCAAGCAAGGGTGGCCTTTACCTTTACCTTATTTAACTATAACTCTGGAACCAAACAACTTGTTCCAATTAAATAATCTTCAGCAGGAGTAATCACATTGCAGTCAGTGTTATATGTTCATTACATCCTTCCCCTGGGCCCAGCTGGCCAAGTCCTTCACTAGACTCCCTTCCCATCAGCCATGAACCATCCAGCTGATGCATAGGCTGGAAGAGGCAGCAACATCCCCCAGGTATCAAACCCATCCGGGAACAGTTTCATCTGAAGTCCTGCATTTAACCCTGGGCCCTTATGGGACCCTAATGATTGCACAGGCCAAATGATACTTTAGTGACCTGTGAGCCCCCCACCACTACAAAGGAGTGGTTTGAAGACTCCTCCAAAGATCATCAAGATCATTGTAGCCCCCATACTATGGAACCTCCTTCCAGTAGAACTACACCTCCAGGCCCAGTTGCTACCATTTAGGAAAGAATTGAAGACTTGGTTGGTAAATGGGTCTGGATCTGGGATTGTCAACAAGCTCCCCTTTCTGGCTTGTCTGAGGCTCCCTCCTCCTGTAATTCATTTTGTAATGTTAAGGTTTTGTAGATTTTATATTTGTTTTTAGATAGTAAATGGCACAGCGGGGGTGGGTGGGTAATATTGCTATGTTTTTAAGGGTTTTTTAAATTGATTTATATTGGTTTTAACTTGTGTACACCACTCAGAGTCCATTGGATAGAGCATTATATGACTCTATTAAATTAATTAATTAAATAATTAAATCAAGAAAATAATTATATTCCACAATAGACAATTCTTCATCCTCTTCTTCAAACATTTCAGGCCTGTCTTTGGAAAGGTTTGGGTGTGTAATGACATACCCTCCCATTGAAATCACAGTCTCACCTACCTTTCTGTTAAGGAAGAAGCAAGGCCATTCTGGACTGCCAAAAAAACCGCACCCTGAATCACACCAAATGGGTAGTACTGTATTTCTAAATATGCCAAGACCATTCCTGGCCATATGCCTCAAACAGCAATTTCTGATTGTCTCATGGCTTCATTTCCTACATGAAACAGCAGGACAGCCAGGGCCCCCTGTATTGCCAACATTGTTACACTAGTGACCACATCCCTCCATTGCAAACCAGAGACGCCAATCCACCAGGTCCAAAAATGAGGAAGGCCCATCTGTAGACCATGCACTGTCTCTTCCACCCTTCATGCTGCTGAACATATTCAGCTGTCTCCCAATATAACAGCCACGACCAGCAGCCAAGGCTGGCTAATTGTAACAGAGAAATAATCAAACAGTTGAGAACAAATGTAGAGTCACTGCTATAATAATTGCAATCATAGTACCCATGATCTTGTAGCACATTCTCAGAGTACCTTATTCCCAAGATTGCCCCATTATATGTAATTATGTGTTGCTACAAAGTCATATACGTATATCACAAGTTATTGCACTCATTGTGCTATTAGGTTCTCAGTGCATGCACGAATTGGCATCCATGTCATAACCTAATCTTTATCAACCTGGTGCCATACCTCCCGTGGCAGGAGCTCCTGCTGCACAGATGCCTCTGGGGCCAGAGTCCAGAAAATCTGTAGCTGTTGATGAGATAGAGCATCAGCAATCTCATTATGCAAACCAGGGACATGTTTTCCGATGAACAAAACATTATATTGCAAGCAGTGCAAAGTAAAAACTCTTACCAATTCCTTGACACTTTTGGACTTAGAGGACATACTATTAATAACCTGTATTACTACCATGTTGTTACACCAAATGGTAACTGTGGAATGAGTCCACTCATTTGCCTATAACCACAAGGCACCAACTATAGGAAAAAAATCCAAGAATGTAAAATCTCTCATAATTCCATTCAAATGCCATGTTGCCAGCCATGTGTGCAACACCATCAGCCTTGAAAATAAATGCCAAAACCAGATGTCAACATTGTATCTGTGTGTACTTGCAAGGAAGAGTCAATAAATCTACTAGCTCTCCAAAATGATACTCCATTGAAAGCTTGTAAAAACTCCTCCCACATTGCTCACATTACAGCTGAAACCCTTTTTTGTGTGAAAATGACAGGTAAGCCCTATCATGGCATCACAAAGACTCCTGAGAAAAGCTCTTCCTGGAGAAACCACCCTGCAAGCAAAATTGAGATGTCCTACTATTATTTGCAATTCATGCAATGTGACAATTCTCTTTTGCATTACCAGCCAAATCCGGTGCCTCAAATCCAGCAACTTCTCCACAGGGAGTCTGGATAATTGAGCCTCAGAATCAAGTTCAGTTCCTAAGAATGAAATGCAGGTTGACGGAACTTCAGATTTCTCTGGTGCTAATGGCACCCCTATCTCTAAAATTACATTTCTATTTCTAAAATTCATGGCATGCCTTCCTACCCTCTCCCAAACAGATTAAAAAGTTGTCTAAATAATGTACAATGGAATGTAACCCTGAGCGTTGTTTCACCACCCATTTCAAAAAAGTACGAAACAATTCAAATAATGCACAAGAAATTGCACAACTCATGGGAAGGGCCCTATTAATGTAAAAACTGCCATGGAATTGAAATCCCAGCAAACAAAAATCATCTGGATAGATTGGCAGTAAATGAAATGCAGCCTTAATATCACATTTAGCCATAAAAGCCTGTACCATGCTGAATGATGTGTCGAATGACGCATACTTAACACTGAAAATTTTGGCTGGTATAGCATCATTGACTAAACCACCCTTTGGGTATGATAAGCAATGAATAATACAAAAATCCCCCATCATTTTTTTCCAGGAAATAAGCCCATACATTGTTCAAAGAAGGTTGTTGAAAAGGACCCAAAATTTGACCGAGTTCCACTTCCTTTGTGATTTTTTCCATAACCTAGTCTTCTCTGCCTATTATAGATTTGAAATTTTCTGCCCATTTTGCAACCCTCTCACCTTGTACTTCAATGTGAAAAGCAGAAGTAAAATCATCCTGTAAAAACTGCACCACATGTCTCTTGATGTAAAACATGAGTGATTCCCTTCCAACTTAATTGGGCTGGACCCCTCTTGGTGGATCAGACAGAAGTCTTGGTGACATGTTAAATTTATGGCATGCAGTGAATGCATGGTTGGCCCCACACAATGAGCATTTCATGTTTATATTTGCACTCCTTTCATTCACAAGACCCATGTGCACTCCCTAGACATTTGGAAATTTGTGATTTATTGGACTTGAATATCCTAACTTTTTTTTAAAAAAAACCCCTTAATCAGGAACTGCTTATACACTTTTGTTGCTGTTCAGTCACACAGTCAATTCTGACCCTTTGCAACCCTATGGACTATTGCCCTCCAGGCACTTCTGTCCTCCACCATCCTCCTCAACTCGCTCAGTTCTGTGCCCATTGTCTCTACAATACCATCTAGCCATCTCATTTTTGGCCGCCCTCTTTTTCTTTTGCCCTCCACCTTTCCCAGCATCAAGGCTTTCTCAAGTGAATCCTCTCTTCTCATTTGATGTCCAAAGTACTTTAGCTTCATTTTTACTATTTGACCTTCTAAGGAGCAATCAGGGTTGATTTCTTCTAAGATTGATCTATTTGTTCTCTTCGCTGTCCAGGAGACTCTCAAAACTCTCCTCTAGCACCACATCTCAAAGGCATCTATTCTTCTGTGCTCAGCTTTCCTAATGGTCCAGCTCTCACAACCATACATTGCCACTGGGAATACCATTGCTTTGACTATACGCATTTTTGTTTGCAATGTGATGTCTTTACTATGCTCCCCAGGTTTCTCATTGCTTGCCTCCCAAGAATCCGTTGCCTTTTTATTTCATGGCTACAATCACCATCTGCAGTGAGCTTTGATCCTAGGAAAGTAAAATCTGTCACTGCTTCTACTTCTTCCCCATCTATTTTCCAGGGACTGACATGGCCTGTTGTCATTATCTTTGTTTTCTTGATATTGAGTCTCAAGCCAGCTTTCACACTTTCTTCTTTCAACCCACAAGCTAGCAAGGTGATGTTCAAGATAATACAGGATAGACTTCAGCAGCACGTGGAGAGAGAATTACCAGAAGTGCAGGCGGGGTTCAGAAGAGGCAGGGGGACTAGAGACCACATTGCCAACATACGTTGGATCATGGAAAAAACAAAGGAATATCAGAAACAAGTCTACTTCTGTTTCATTGACTACACTAAGGCCTTTGACTGTGTGGACCACAACAAAATGTGGCAAGTAATTAAAGAGATGGGAATACCAGAGCACGTTATATACCTCATGAGAAATTTGTACATGAATCAAGAAGCAACAGTTAGGACAGAATACAGAAGGACAGAGTGGCTTGGAATAGGAAAAGGAGTAAAACAAGGCTGCATTTTGTCACCCTGCTTATTCAACTTATACACAGAGCCCATAATGCACAATGCAGGGATGGAGGAATCAGAATTTGGGATCAAAATTGCTGGGAGATACATCAACAATTTGAGATATGCTTACACACTTAGATGTTACATTAATGGTTCTTAGGTGCTTGGTTAGGTTTTGAACTGTTAATTTTATACTAGGCTTCAAATGTAAATCTAATGATTTCATAGTGACAACTCCAAAGGAACAGTACCTTGTCATGGTGAAGGGGCTTGTGTGCTCTAATGATGCTAGACATTATACTGAAAAGGTGGAATCATATCAGACAGGTCTTAGCAGAAGAATCCAACTAAATCTGTTCCACAACCAATTTAATATTATGAGAACATGTAATTCTAATTCCTTGTCAGCTTGATTATCACCTGGATTAACAAGGATCATTTTGGATGCTATGGCTCCTAGGCATCCATCATAAAATTTGCTACAGGGCTCAACTCTTTTTGCTAGGCAACCAGGATATGGAATTGATGAGCAACTGGAAGGCAATAAAAATAACCCAAAAAATCTGACAAGGGAATAAAACTATTCAATTATAGAAGCTGATTACCAGTCTGAACCATTAAAACGTGAGTTTCAAAAACTTATGTACCAAATTTGGAAATAATACCACCAAGTCTTGGAAATAAGTGAGCAAAGACTAATGGACCAGAGATTCCTTATTTTGAAATGTAAATTATTCACCAATTTTGAATTATGAGAGATTATAATCCAAGCAGTTCAACATCCAGTAGCAAGCATAATTTATAGGGCAGCTAATTTAGAAACCAAGAAGCAAGTAGTGGAGGAAAGAAAGGAGACCAATAGGGCTACTGAAAAATAAGAAGTAACAGATGGAAAAGACTTTGAAGAACCAATGGTTTTTAATGTTAAGTTGATTTTATTTTATGGTGACCCTTTCTAGGGTTTTCTAGGTAGAAAATACTCAGAAATTGTTTAGTATTCCCTGCTTTTGTGTTCAACTTACTGATGGCCACACAAGCTAATTGTCCTCATAGAAAACAGTGGGCAACTGAACTACCAACTTTTGGCTCCACCAAAAAAAACCTAAACCCTTGAGCTATCCAGCCAATTAGAGACAAACAGATATCTCAAAGTACAGTATAAGATAGAACTGTGGCATATGTTAAGGTTCTATGAAACAGAAGATGTCAACAGTTACAGCAGTTATTATCATCATAGTAAAGTATTGGGGGTGATCTTGAGGTGCAGAAGGAAATTAAGTAAGGCTTCCTTTTCTTGTTACAGACTGTTCTGAACAACATTTGGCCTTTGTAATTCCTAATATTACTGCCCTGGAACAGTTGGTCATGGAACTGACCTGAAGGCTGGTGTCCAGCCCCTAATATGAGTTATAACTCATTAAATTGGAATAGTGGCCACTGTGCCATCAGATTTAATTTGTATGTTAGCAGGCATTGCCAAGGAAATCTGACATAGTCATACTTGCCATCAAAAAGAAAAGGTCTTTTAAAATGAGAGAGGTAAAAAGAAAGTTGAGAAAGGAAAGCCAGTGGGCTAAAATCTTTCCAGAAAGTTTAGAGGCTACTCAAAATCCCATAATTGAGTAAAAACCAATAATAGAAGGTCAGCTACAAAGGATGCTGTGGGTCAGTGTAAGGTCCAGGAGGCCACCAGCATGTTTAACAAGCAGAGACAAGGAGACTATTAGAGAAAAGAAGGCTTCATTCAGAAAATGGCAGGTTGGTCTTCTGTGAATAAAACAGAATGCTAAGACAAGCATCCAATAATTGATGCATTGAGACCCAAAAAGATTTTGCTGTCTGTGTCACAGGTAACCTTAAGACCAAGAATACATTTTTTGGGGGGCGGGGGGGGGGAATCCCTAAAATATCAGAAGCTGGAAATCAGTTGGAGAGACTTTGGTACTGTTGGGTAACAAGGGAGTTGAAGGAATACCGAAACAATAAGAATAATAATAAAAGCAAGGGTGCAGAGAAGCTGAATTATTTTCATCAGCTGATGTGGAAGAAGCATAGTCCCAGTCAGAAATAACTGACAAAGAAACTAATAATAAGTTTGCCTACAGCTAGCCTTTTGTTGTTGTTTTTTGGCATGGTTCCCCACATGCCTTTTTTTTGTGTCTGACCCCATTCAGTGCTTTCTTTTAATTACTAGTAGAAAGGTAAAGGTCACCCTTGCTCGAAAGCCAGTCGTATCTGATTCTAGGGTTCAGTGCTCATCTCTGTATATAGCCAAAGAGCCAGTGCTATCTACAGATACTTTTGCTTTAATTGCTCTGTGTTTAAAAAAAAATAGTGGTACTCTTCTCAAGACCATTAGTTCCCTATTAATATGTTGCTTTTTCTTTTCTTTCTTTTGCTGCAAAATGAACTTTATTATCAGCTTTCCCAAGACAGTTTTAGCAGGAGTAGAAGACCATGTCAAGAAATCAAGCTGAAGTCTGCAAGGAACACATTTATTCCTGGCTGTTTGTTTTTCATGCCTATCCGTTATTACTGTTTTTACCTGCTTCACTCAAGCTTAAATGTAGATAATAGGATGGAATAGACAGCAGAAAAAGACAGCAGAATAGCAAGTGAAATGAGCCTCAAAGGTATTTACATTTTATAAATTATGTTTACGTAGTATATCCCTTCCATGCTCATTCAGATTCACAGAATACAAGTACAATAAGCCTTGCTACCCTCAAGGACCTGAATCTAACTTAAGTTAAGACCAGTTATTTCAGTGGATGAGACTAAAGCACATAGTTCAGCATTCCCATTGAGATCAATGTGACTTCATAATAATACTTGGACAGGATTACCATATATACTCAAGTCTATATAAGCCAACCTGAATATAAACTGAGGTACCTAATTTTGACCTGAAAACCCAGGAAAATAGATTGACCCAAGTATAAGCCAAGGGTGGGAAATGCAGCACCTGCTAGTGAGTTTCAATTATCAAAATACAATAGTACCTTGGATAACTTTATGACTTGGTTCCAGAAGTCATAACGTTATCCGGTTTTTAACGTTGTGCGATGCATTGATCGCACAATTTATTGAAAAAAAGCCCTGTTCCCTTTCTGTAGAGGAAAAGGAACATGGGGGTGATCTGGTTTACTTAGCAAGCCAGGCCGGGGGGGGGGGGGTGTTTCTGAAAAGAAACAAGGAAAACTTTTTTCTAACTTCTTTTCAGAAATCTCTGTCTGGATTGCTAAAGGGCTTGGCGATAAAGGCAGAGGGGGCTTCTTAAGAGAGGCTTGGGACCCTTTCCCAAGCCTCTCTTTAGAAGTCCCCCCCCCCAGCCTGGATAGCTAAACCCCATAGCAAGCCAGCCCCAGGGTTTTTCCTAACTTCTTTTCAGAAACCTTTGTCTGGCTTGCTAAGGGGCTTAGCAATCGGGGGGGGGGGCTTCTTTGGGGAGACTTGGGGCCCTTTTTTCCAGCATCTCTTAAGAAGGCCCCCCTAGCCTGGATAGCAAAGCCTCTTTAGCAAGCCAATTGGGGGGATCTCTCCCTCAACACCCCAGCTGTCCCAAGCGATTGCCTGGGACTGCCGGGGTGTTGGGGGAGAAGCTATGTATGTGCATGATCTCTCTCCCCAACACCCTGGCAGTCCCAGCAATCACCTAGGACACCTGGGATGTTGGGGGAGAGATCGTGCATGTGCTCGGTTTCTCCCTCAACACCCTGGCAGTCCCAGTTTGTGATTGGATCACCGATTTGGTTGGGGGGGAGAGAATGGGCATGCATGCCCTCCCCCCCAACCAAACCACCAATCTGAGCAGAGATCTCTGCCCCAAAGCCCACAGAGCTGGTCTTCAGCCCTGCAGGCTTTGGGGCAGAGATCAATGTCGGGGAATTTGAGACAAACATTTGCATCGCACAATGCTATGTTAACGTTGTGTGATGCAAATGTTTGCCTCAAATTCCCTGACATTATCTGATGTTTGTGTTATGCAATGCAAACACTAACCGAAGTATTACTGTATACGAAAATATGGCAAAATTAATTAAATTGTTGGCACATCTCAATCCAGCATGGGCTTGGGACCATTTTTAACAAAAATACATATTTTTAGCAAAAATACATATATGTCTGGGGTCCAAAAGGATGGGGACAAATCTGAAGCACCTCAGCTTAACTTTCATAGTAGAGAAAAATAGGTTTTACATGACATTCCATTTTCCTCTCTCAAAATCTTCTATGTTTTATCTAGCATATACATTTCAAAGTACATTCAGATATGTGCATCCTTGCTTGTGAAGCTAGTCAATCCCATTTTATGCCAAGTTATTGCATTGCATTGCAGAGAGGCATCCTATTCTTAAGCAAAACAGCCATTGTACATTGCTCAAATGACTAACTAGTTGACCCAATTTAGGAATGTGTAAAAGATATACAGTAATACCCCGTATAACGTGAGTACCGTATAGCATGAAAACCGCATAACGTTACAAGATTTTCGGAAAAATCTTGTATCGAATAACATGATTTTTAACGTTATACGATACAGTTGTTCTTCGCAGCAGGGTGGGTGGAAAGCTGAACGGGGTTCTCCGTTCAGCTTCCCAGCCACCCTGCAGCTACGGAGGCAGGGGTGGGGAGGCTGGAAAGCTGACGGGGGGCTCCCCCATCGGCTTACCCAGCCACCCCACAGCTGTGGAGGCATGGGCGGGTGGCTAGGGAAGCCGACAGGGAGTCCCCGTCAGCTTCCCCAGCCACCCTGCAGCTGTAGATCGGGTCCTCTGATCTCTCTGGAGGTGTTTCTGGGCTTCCCCGACGTCCTGAGCCAGTGCAGCAAGCCAGAATGTCAGAGTTCGAATCCCGACATTCTGGCTTGCTGCACTGGCTCAGGACGTCGGGGAAGCCCAGAAACACCTTGGATCGGGTCCCCACACCTCCCTGGACCCGGCGGGGGGGTCAGAAACCCCAAAATTGGTTAAAAAAAACCCGGATGTTTTTTTTTACCAATTTTGGGGTCTCTGACCCCCCCGCCAGGTCCAGGGAGGTGGGGAAACCCGCTCCAAGCTGTTTCCAAAGTTCTCCCACCTCCCTGGAGGCAGCAGCAAGCCAAAATGTCAGGATTCAAATCCCGATGTTCTCGCTTCCTGCAGCCTCCAGGGAAACAGGGCTTTTTTAAACATTGTGTGTTCAATGTATCGCACAACGTTAAAAACCGAATAATGACGGGACTTGTGGAACCAAGTCATAACGTTATTCGGGGTACTAGTGTACAGTATTTGAAATTTCCAGTTTACTGTGGAAGGGTCAGGGGGACAGACCTCTGTCTTAATTTATAGATTTCATAAAAATGGCTCATAGCCTTCTCACAATTCTGCATAGGATATTTTGCTTCTTTCAGTCCCCTCATTATCAGCCAGCTCAAATTGTGGGATACTTCTAGCAAAAGGGAGTGGCACTGGGGGAAATTGTGTGAGCTCTTGGAAAGCCTCTATCTTTGAGGATGCTGCTAAACAGCTGCATCTCCATGAACACAATGGTGGGCTGTATGTTGAAGGAGATAATTTTCATGACAGTTCAGGAACTTCAAATATGTATATTTCTAAATCCTACTTTTTTGTTGTTCAGTCGCACAGTCAATTCCTACCATTAGTGACCCTATGGACCAATGCCAGTCAGACACATCTGTCTTCCATAATCCTCCTCAGCCCACCCAGCTTTGTGCCCACTGCATCTACAATACCATCTAGGTATCCCATTTTTGGCTGCCCCTTCTTCTTTTGCCCTCCATCTTTCCCAGCATCAAGGCTTTCTCAAGTGAATCCTCTCTTCTCATTTGATGTCCAAAGTACTTTTGCTTCATCTTTACTATTTGACCTT
The DNA here is from genome assembly GCA_030440675.1 of Furcifer pardalis. Taxonomy (NCBI): domain Eukaryota; kingdom Metazoa; phylum Chordata; class Lepidosauria; order Squamata; family Chamaeleonidae; genus Furcifer; species Furcifer pardalis. The sequence goes on from CP126891.1 coordinate 172,600,075, forward strand.
CTAAGGCGCAGTCAGGGTTTATTTCTTCTAGGATCGACCTATTTGTTCTCCTCACTGTCCAGAGTACTTTAGTGTGTTCAAAGTGTATCTTCTATCAGGTAAGACCTATGGCTTTCTCCAACTTCCTTCTGAGTTCCTCTATATTTTTCTGTCCCCATCTATCAGGAGGTCTTAGTGTGCCTTTAATCTCTCTTTAATTTAATTTAATTTAATTTTTAGACTTTTATGCAGCACCCTCTCACAAAAGCGACACTGGGTGGCTTCTCAAGGAATGCCTTTTCTGTTCACTTGCTACCTTGTCCCACTTTACTCCAGGCAGCATTCCCTCATTTACCACTGTCTCTTGATGACAGATGATGATGTCACTCTTAGCCACTAATCATTTTAGGTTTTTCCATATTGCAGAAACTGCAAGGAAGTTCTCATTTTCTCCATGCCCACCACCACAGTGGGTGACTGCTGCTGCTGCTGCTGCTTCCATGTCTATGTCAGATGTCTTCTTCTGCCAAAATGAAGCCACTTTCTTGGTTTTGTCACTGGCCAAATTTAAGTCCTCATCGGTGCATATTTGTGACAATAATCTGTAAATCATTAGGTGAGCAGGATTCTGAATCTCTCCACATTCACACTGCGTGTTGTTGTCTACCACCAGCCACCATCTGAGCATGTTGGTCTTACATTTAGGTACTCCAAAGCTCAGCCTATTCAAGCTCCTCAAAGTGACATACTGTGTGGAATGGCCATGGCTATAGCATCCCCGCCGCAGCCGCCATGTCCACCAACAGACTCTCTCCAGCCAGTTGGGCTGGGGAATGGGAGGCAGCTGCATGGACTGCCCGGCTGGCCAAAGATTGCCACTCCCGCCACCACAGCTGTTCCAAGGCCAGCCCCCTCCCTGCTGGGAAGAGATAAGGACTCTCTTGACTCACCTGACTGCTCTGTATTTTCTGTGCTATTGTATTTAATATTTTTTTTTGCTTTTTTGTATTATATAACTGTGCTAGTATTTGGTAATAGTTCTTCTCAGCAGGCAGGAGTTGATTTTTATATGGATAAATTGCTACAGGGATTGACTCTCCTGATTGTATTGCATTTTCATTTTTATGTTAGATTTACTGACTGTATATGCTTATGTTGTATTTATATTTGATATTGTAATATATGTTGCCCGTGTTATGTTAGCCGCTCTGAGTTGTTGTTGTTGTTGTTGTTATTTCGATTTATATGCCGCCCTACTTGGTGAAAACCAACTCAGGGCGGCTTACAACATAAAATCAAATACTACACAATATAACAGATCAACAATACAAAATCACAGCATCCCAAAATGCAGTGCAACAACATAAATATAAACACTATATAATCAAAATACTGTCCATAAACAGTATACAATACCGAATGGACAATAAACAATAAACAATATATTCGCAATACAATTCATATCCAATACAAAGAAAATAACCATACAGTAATCAATTCTAATATTGACCTATTTGTTCTCCTCGCTGTCCAGGGGACTCTCAAAACTCTCCTCCAACTGCACATCTCAAAGGCATCTATTCTTCTGCGCTCAGGTTTCCTAATGGTCCAGCTCTCACAACCATACCATTGCTTTGACTAGATGAATTTTTGTTTGCAATGTGATGTCTCTACTTTTCACTATGTTCCCCAGGTTTCTCATCACTTGCCTCCCAAGAATCAGTCGCCTTTTTATTTCATGGCTGCAATCACCATCTGCAGTGAGTTTTGATCCTAGGAAAGTAAAATCTGTCACTGCTTCTACTTCTTCCCCATCTATTTTCCAGGGACTGATAGGACCTGTTGCCATTATCTTGGTTTTCTAGATGTTGAGTCTCAAGCCAGCTTTTTCACTTTCTTCTTTCAACCTAATTAGGAGCTTCTTTAGGTCCTCCTCACTTTCTGCCATTAGGGTGGTATCATCTGCATATCTCAAATTGTTGATGTTTCTTCCAGCAATTTTGATCCCAAATTGTGATTCCTCCATTTCTGCATTGCGCATTATGTGCTCTGTGTATAAATTGAATAAGCATGGTGACAAAATGCAGCCTTGTCTTACTCCTTTTCCTATTCCAAACCACTCCGTCATTCCATTTTTTTGTCCTAACTGTGGCTTCTTGATTCATGTACAGATTTCTCATGAGGCATATAAGGTGTTCCAGTGTTCCCATCTCTTTAATTACTTGCCACATTTTGTTGTGGTCGACACAGTCAAAAGCCTTAGTGTAATCAACAAAACAGAAGTAGACTTGTTTCTGATATTCCTTTGTTCTTTCCATGATCCATCTTATGTTGGCGATGTGGTCTCTAGTCCTCCTGCCTCTTCTGAAACCCGCCTGCACTTCTGGTAATTCTCTCTCCACATGCTGTTGCAGTCTATCCTGTATTATCTTGAGCATCACCTTGCTAGCGTGAGGGATGAGCGCAATTGTTCAATAATTTGAACATTCTTTGGCATTACCCTTTTTGGGGAGTGGAACGTATACAGATCTTTTCCAATCCTGTGGCCATTGTTTTGTTTTCCAAATCTGCTGGCATATAGAATGCAATAATTTGATTCCATCATCTTGTAGTGCTTTGAACAGTTCAACTTGGATACCATCAACTCCTCTGGCTTTGTTGTTTGCAGTGTTTTTTAGGGCCTTTCTGACTTCACTCTCTAGAATGTCTGGCTCATGTTCAATGTTCTCATCATTGTGATTATCAGGGGTGTTGAGGTCCTTTTTGTATAGTTCCTCTGTGTACTCTTTCCATCTTTTCTTAATCTCTTCTGCATCTGCTAACTCCTTGCCATCTTTGTCTTTTATCATGGTCATTTTCGCTTTAAATGTTCCCTTGAGTTCCCCAATTTTTTTGAAAAGATCTCTAGTCCTACCCCTGATATTGTTTTCCTCTATTTCTGTGCACTGTTCATTCAGGTACGTTTCCTTATCTCTCCTTGCTTTTCTTTGAAATTCTGTATTCAAGTGATTGTATTTTTTCCTTTCTCCTTGGCATTTTGCATTCCTTCTGTCCTCTGCTATTTTAAGAGCCTCATCGGACAACCACTTAACTTTCTTACGCTTCTTTTCTTTTGGTATGGTTTTCCTTGCTGCCTCCTGCATGATGTCCCGCATCTCTGTCCATAATTCTTCTGGCACTCTGTCTATCTGGTCCAAGCCATTAAATCTGTTCCACACCTCCACTGTGTATTCCCAAGGAATGTTTTCTAGGTCATATCTTTCTGGCCTAATTATTTTTCCTATTTTCTTTAGTCTAAGCCTGACTTTTGCAATCAGTAGGTTGTGATCTGAGCCACAATCTGCTCCTGGTCTTGTTTTTGCTGACTGTATGGAAGTTCTCCATCTTTGACTGCAGAGTATGTAATCAATCTGGTTTCGATGTTGGGCATCTGGTGATGTCCATGTGTAAAGTCTCCTCTTGTGTTGCTGGAAGAGAGTGTTTGCGATGACCAGTGCGTTATCTTGGCAGAACTCTATCAGTCTTTGGCCTGCTTCGTTCTGTGTTCCAGGACCAAACCTGCCTGTTATTCCATTTACTTTTTGATTTCCTACTTTGGCATTCCAATCTCCTATGATAATGTGTACATCATTTCTTGGTGTCTGTTCTATGAGGTGTTCTAAGTCTTCATAGAACTGGTCAATTGTGGCTTCATCTGCACTAGTGGTTGGTGCATATACTTGTATTACAGTGCTATTGAATGGCTTGCCTTGTATTCTGACTGACATCATTCTATCATTTTTGAGATTATATCTCATTACTGCTTTTCTCACCCTTTTATTGACAATTATGGCTACTCCGTTTTTTCTGAGGTTTTCTTGTCCACAGTAATAGATATGATGGTTTCCAGAGCTGAATTCGCCCATCCCTGTCCATTTTAACTAGCTGATTCCCAAGATGTCAATGCTTATTCTTTCCATTTCCTTTTTTACCACTTCCAGTTTTCCCTGGTTCATAGATCTCACATTCCATGTTTTTTGTTATATATCTATTTTCAAGGAATGAATTTAATACGACTTAATTCTGCCACTCTCAGTCAGAAGAAAAAAAATATTACATTTGTCTCAACCACATCAGTTTCATAGTGCTCTAAGGTCAAGGTTGTCATTAGCTGCTGCTGCAGGGTTGCCTTCTTGATAATTTGCCATGTAATTAGCATAGGAATTGTGTGAATTTGTTTGAAGGAGTTAGTCTTCATTTTGTCTTATATTTGCAAGCTGCTGTTTTCCACACAGTTGTCTGTTTTAATGCTGCATGCACTCTTGCAATTTAAGGTCAAATTATTTTCTCATCACCTTGCTGATGCGTGGAATGGAGTTAAAATTTGATTTTAATGTGTTTTTAAAGATATACAATTGTGCTGTTTTTGCTTAAGCTTCCAGGGACATTTCATTCTTTTTATGCTGCTCTGATGATCAATAATAAAAACCAAATACCTGAGTAATATCAAGCTGACTGTTCCCTCTTACCCATAAATAGTTAATCAAAACAACCACTATTTTTTTACATTTTGCCCACATTTTCCTAACAATGTGCCATGTAATTTGAAACATTAAACACATTACTAAGTTTTCAAAGCTCTTTACAATCAATTCATTTGATTTCAGACCAGAGTACAAACAATTCCGGTTTGGCTTGAAGTAGACTTAAGAGGCATTCAAGTTGCATTTAAGTTCCACTATTCTGGTGTAACCTTCAGTTCCTTTTGCATGATGTAGAACTCTTACTTTGGGATAGATTGGCTTCTGGGTCTTCTTTGGAACTCCATAAAATAATCACAGTCTTCTGTAAGAATGTATGAACAGTTCAACATTGTACCCAGCAAACACTATGGACATATGTCACTTGCTGTCCCTCACTACAAATTCATAAAGCGTGGAAGGTGTGCAGTGGTAGAAACATGTCCAGAAATTTTGAGTTGGGTTATGAAACAAACGTCAACCTGATTATTGAAAACATCAATGCTGGCAATCAAGATGGTGTACAAAATACCCTTTTGTCCTCACTAGCATTTACAAAGTGACACCAAACAGAGGGAAACTACTTTTTTCATCTTTACATGGAGCAGGGTTCCTAACATAGGCATACACTGAGACACATGCTTGGTGGTGCAGTGGTTTAACTTTGGCACCACAACCAAAAGGTTGTGAGTTTGATCCTGACCAGGACTCAAGGTTGACTCAGCCTTCCATCCATCTGGATGCTTACTGTACCCAGGTTCCCCATATCTCTCCTGCTGCAGTAGCATACAGACTTCTGGTGCTTTCTTCTGCAATGCAAGTTGGGTTGAGGTAGAGTCAGGTGTCCTGGCATGCTGTGGTCCATGGGGTCGCTAATGGTCAGACTCGGATGTGCAACTGAAGAACAAAAAAGATCAGATGCCATGCCAATAAACATGATTCCCATAAGGTTGACCTGAATGGCACATGCTGCTTCCATGTTCTCATCCTTTGGGACCTTTACCTTCAGCCCACTTCAGGGTTCTCGACCATTATCACATCCTCCTGCTGCAAGATGGAGAACAGGGCATCTAACTCCTTCTTCACCTTTTCCCATCCCTCCATCTCTGATGCAATAGACGAGAGATGAATCCTTGTCCTCTTCCTCCCTTATATTAGACTCCCACTAACTGGTCCCAGCCCCTGCCTCCTCAACTAGGTGTGGCTTGTCTTTCTCCAGCTTCTGTTTCCCACCTGCAACCTCCTTATCTGTGCCCTCATTGTGCCAAATAGAGTCTCCATAAGACCCACTGAGATGGGATGGCAAGGGCAGACAACCCACCAGGAGTGTCAAAAACATCTGCCTGAAATTATCCTGTTTGGAGAGAAAATTTGACTGCCTTGGAATGAGTTCACCTCAACTTTGGTGTCAGTGGTTGTCAACTGGAATTTCATTGAAAAATGTTTGGCTCAAATATCCTCAGATAATTTGCCTAGTGAAGTATCTCTATATTCATTAGAACCTTGTTTAACGTGGACCCCTCCTATCAAACAACATGTACCGAGATTTTCTCTAGAGATGTTTGAGGAATTTGATTAACCAAATATTTTTGACTCACTTGAAATATCCCAAAGTTTTTTTCCCTCAGGAGAAACCTCCAAACGCCCTTCTAATTTTGCTTTAAATTAAATTTAAATAAAATAATTTGCTAGCCCTGCTTAATCTATTTACAAGTGAGACTCCAAGGTAGCTACACAAAAAAAAATAACATTTCTGCTTGTAGCAGTGAGATGATAGTTGGCTCCAAAATATAAATGTGTATTAGTCTTACCCATTACCAAGAGGTTGACACACAAAAACTGACAGAACTAATGAGCAAGCAGATACTAATGATTTTTGACATAATGTGAATTATATTTGTTGCATTTTGCAACAGAAAGAAGAAAATGGACAACAGCCATCTTACTCCAACAAGCTATTAGAATAAAATAATTATTCATAAGAAAGAGTAATTGGTCATTCCAGGAAACTGTTAGATTGTGCTCTCATCAGTGTTATTGCATTTGTTTATTTGCATATTTGTCAATAAAAGATACACAGTCCTATTATGTTCCTTCAACACATCTTCTTCTTTCACCTTATCTGAAACTGAATATTGGTGATCATTGTGATGATCAACCATGATCACTGTCCTGAGAATACAATGCAGTGGCCTTTCATTTGCCTTCTCCATTGCAGCATGATACCCATACCACTGATCCAATTCTGTGAGTCACTTTCTGGTCCTGCATCCTTTTGGCACACAAAGTCCTCATGAGCCCCAAGCCAGTATTGATGAAGCTGTTGCCCTCCATCAAGATGGATTCAAGTGAGATTTAATCCACTTGAGGACCATCACCCTTCCCTGTGGTCTTCAGCACCCAAGACCATTAGTCCTCAGGGTTGTCAGGTTAGTTAACTGTCGCCTGACACTCAGCATTAAGTTGCTGACAGTATTGTATGCTCTGTTACTATATTTTTTTAAATTCTTTATTTATAGGTATATAAAACAGAACAAAGGAAAATACGCATAAAACTAAACTCATACATAAGAAAAATATCACCTTCGTATGTTCTACAAAGAATTCAACACCCATGGTATATATAGAAAAATCAATCAAGTTAAAACATAAAATAGTACATAGTCATACATTAATGTTAACATTCGTCTCATTTACTAATACAATTATTTTCCTACTCTACTTCAATTCACACATTTCTCCTCACCCTTGTGCTATTTACATTGTCCGGGTGATTGTAACTTTTTATAGTTTCCAAAAATCATTTTGTTCTGGTACAGGGGCCATGCCCTTCTTCTTAACCATCACGTGATCAACGAATGGTTTCCAGATTCTCCAGAATCTATTACCTTGAATTTTGTCCTTTTTAATGTTTAGTTCCCAGGTAAGCTTGTCATTAAGTGCTAATTCCCACATTTCCTTATACCAGTCCTGCATTCTTAACTCTTCATTATTTTTCCAATTTCTTGCTATACACTGTCTAGCTGCTGATAACATCACAGACATCAATTCCTTGTTATCATTACTCATTTTCTACTTATCAACTTCTGTTAACAGAATCGTATCCTACCCCAATTCAAGCTGCATATCCAAAATATTCTTAATTTCATTTTCTATTTCCCCCCCAAATTTTCTTAAATAGTCGCAACTCCACCACATGTGTACATATGTTCCCCTTGCTTGCTTACATCTCCAACAATTGTCACTCAGTCTTCTATCCATCTGATGCAGCCTCACTGGGGTTCTATACCATCTCCATATTAACTTATAGTTGTGTTCTTTCACTCTTACTGACAAGGTTCTCATACTCATCCTCCTCCACATTTTCTGCCAGTTTTCTTCTATAATTTCCACATTCAATTCCTGTTCCCAGCTATTTCTCAACACTTCTTGTATTTTTCCACTTTTATTCAATATTTTATAAATTTTACTTACTATACCTTTAATTCCTATGTCCCCTTTTCTTAATTTGTCCAAGAGTATTTCAAAATTCGTAAGCTCCCTATTTAAACCACAGTCTGATAAATATCTCTTGTTCCAGTTATTTATCTGGAGAATCTTGAACCAATCTATCCCTAGTTGATAAAACAACTCCCTTCTTTTTTCTTGATTTCTACAAGTTTTGACCCAATCTTTCAATAATGAGATCCCATTCTCAATCAAAATACCCTTAATCCTCATATCTAACTTTATTGGAAAATTGCTAAAATCTTCTAACTCTATAATCAGTGAGGTGCCTGGGATAAGGACTTTCCTTACTTTGTTCCATTCCTTTATTGTTGTTTTTATCATCCTACACTGTATCTTCTTTTTCTTGTCTTCCTTTTCTGCACATAAAAATATTGCTTTACCAATCTTTGAAAATTCCTTTCTTTCAATTTTTCCTCATATTGGTTCTTCCGTATTTAGTATTTTAATAACATTTCTTATTTGAAATGCTCTATAATAATTACAAATATTTGGTATACCCAATCCTCCTTCTTTTGGGGGTAAATACCATAACTTTTTGACTATCCTAGCTCCTCGTTTCCCATTACAAAATTTATTTATAATGCCTTGATACTCTTTTAATTCTTTATCAGTATGCTTTAATGGAAGAACATAGAATAAGAAATTTAATTTAGGTAGTAACATCATTTTGCATATTGCTATCCTGTCAAACCATGACAAGTTTAATTTATTATATTGTGCTATTTTCTTTTCAATCTCTTTCTTTTGTTTATTATAATTTAGTCCTTTGAGCTCCCCAATTTTATTAGATATCAATACCCCTAAATATCTTATCTTCTTTTAGACCTGTATGTTATACTTTTGTTTTATTTTTTCCTCATCTCCTTTATTCCCATTAGACAAAATCATTTCTGTTTTATGCTCTGTTACTATAGGAGAATAACTTGGCTAACATAACTAGAATCATCCTTTGGTATTGACAAAAGTGTGCATTTTAAGAAACTGCCTATTACACTTTGGCAAGGCTCCAATGGGGGAGACATTTGTTTGACATAGAGCTGGAAGCTCTTTGGTGTTTTGTTTGTTTATGCCTATAACAGAAATAAATTAATATAACAAATTATAATACAAACTATGTGACACCACCACCACCTTTGGGACCTTTAAAATATCTAATCATTTTAATTTACTTCTCTTTAGTTACTGCACCCCGTTCAGTGCTTTGTAAAACCAAAATCTCATTTCTATTAATGGGAGCCTCGCCCAACTAAAAGCTATAAGAGGATTAAAGGATGGAAAAGACAAGAATGAAATAAACATGGGGAAGTAACTATAGCAGTGTTCTTAGTAAGATAATTTCCTGTGCTTGGAACAATACGGGTGTGTGTGTGTGTGTGTGCGCGCGCGTGCGTGCGTGCGTGCATGTGTGTGTGTGTGTGCGCGTGCGTGCGTGCGTGCATGTGTGCGTGCGTGTGTGGCTATTATTACCAGTACAAAGGTATTCTGAACTGAGTGTGTTCAGAACAATACTTAATTTTATTGAGGATCCTAGGTAAGGTAAATGTCCTTACTTGAAATCCATTCATATCTGACTCTAGGATGCATTCAACTGTGTTTATACCCATAGAGCCAGTGCTGACTGTGTCTGCAGCGGTCCCCTTGGATATGTAGCAAGCATGACTAGACACCCAAATGCACGGAACACTGTTTAACTTCCCACCAAAGTGGTACCTATTTATCTACTTGCAATTTCTTGCTTTTGAACTGCTAGGTTGGCAGGAGCTGGGACAGAGACAGGACCTCACTCCATTGTACAGCACTTGGGTCTCACTCTGCTGACCATCCGACCTTCCAGTCATCAAGTTCAGTGCCTTAACCACTAAGTCACTGCAGTCCTATTAAGGATCCTAGCCATGGCTAAAAAGGACAATAAAGGAAACTAACAATTGAGTTTACAAGCTAGTTACCTCACACTGTGGTGATGGATTTTGTGTGTCAAACTGTGCATGAGAGAAAGTGTTCAAGTGTTGAATCATCTCCAAACATATGGTATTCCTTATGCTTCCAGGAAGGTAAGAATTTGAACTACTCTTCCTTTATGGCATTGTATTACTGCTCTGGTTCAATGTACAAACCAGCATACAGAGTTTCCATATCACTCAACTCTTATTCAGATGTTCATTAATCTGACACTATAGAGCACTAAGAGGGGTGTGTCCAGTTTTACTCCCAGCCCCATTGATGCTGAAGAGGAATTCCAGATTGTGTGCAAGCTCTAAATGCAAATTAGAACCAGATTTTCCAGGATTCTTGTTCATATGAAGAGACTATAACCAAGCAAAAACTCTTCAAACTCATGGCCACAATATTTTCCCTTGTATATAGTATCCTCATGCAAGCAAAAACCTGGAAAACATGTTTGTTTGTTTGTTTGTTTGTTTGTTTGTTTGTTTGTTTGTTTGTTTGTTTGTTTGTTTGTTTGTTTGTTTGTTTGTTTGTTTGTTTGTTTGTTTGTTTGTTTGTTTGTTTGTTTGTTTGTTTGTTTGTTTGTTTGAACAAACTTTTATGCCGCCCTCCTCAAAAAGACCCAGGGTGGCTAACACAACTCTCAACACCTAAAACACAATTAAAAACATAATATAAAATCAAGATTAACAGTTTTAAAAAATTAAAAAAAAACTAAAACAAGACAAACCTTTGACTCTGCAGACAAACTTACTCATCCTTTCAGGTAGCACAGCCCTAGAAATATTGTCAGAAAGAATCAACAGGGGTTTGGAGGGGAGACCAAGATGGGCACTCCCTTCTATGTATTTTGACAATAATATTTATTTATTTATTTATTTATTGTTGGATTTATATAACCACCTTTATGCCTAAGAGACCCAAGGCAGCTTACAACATCAGCCAAATCTCATACCCAATCCCCATTAAAACCAAATACTATAAAACTACAGTAAAACCTCAAGTAATGAATAAAATCAGTTCCATGGTCTTGTTCATAAGTTGAATTTGTTTGAAACTCGAGGCATCCCCATAGGAATAAAGAAAAAGTCCCCCCACCCACCAAAAATCAAAACAGTCCCCACCCACCCACCAAAAATCAAACCACCCAAAAACAACAGCATCATTGAAAGGAAAGCATGCAAAAGCAAAAACGCTGTTCCTTACCATAAATAAACGTTGAAAATGGACAGAAAACTTAGAAAAATCCAGCAAGAAACAGCAACAGGCACCCATTTTGATGCCAAAACTCTATACAAAGAAATTACTCCAAACACTCTACTGTCACCTATAGGAGTCAGAAAGGCTGCATATACCTCCCAGGGTGCAATGCATTCTGGGGGATCAGATTATGTAACCTGAAGCAAACCCATAGGGGAAATGGTGTTTGCTTCACTGGAGGCAACACAGAGGAAAAATAATTAATTCATAAATTGGGGCATGTTCATAACCCGAGGCATGGATTTCAGGGCAGAACCAATTCATAAGTTGAATTATTCGTAAATAGGGACATTTGTAAATTGGGGGTTTACTGTATAATTGTTAACTTCTTCAAAAACAAAACAAAACACCACCACCTCCATCTTTTGAATGTGAGACATCATGCTTCTCAATGTATGATTCAGAGCACTAGGAAATACCCCAATATTACTACACAATATAGAACATTGCTACATGATATAGTGACCATGATATCAGTAGAAAAAATGATGTCAAATTTACAGAGCAAAGGGTTGGCTGATGGATGACAACACCAATGTCAGCAGTTGTCAAGTACCAGCTGCCCCCCCCCCATGCTCTGGTAACCTCCCTTAACCAAAGCCCCCAGAGGGCAGGCTGGCCAGCAATAAAAAACTTTACAGCCCTTAGCTCCTTATCATCCACAAGGAGGTTTAATTGGTAGCGTGTTCAAAGGCTTGTGTGTTAAATGCAATGCTTCTCTTACCCTTTTAGTCCAATGAAGACACATTGTTCAGGCTAATGATGAAGATTTATTGATCAGGTTCATAAAGCATAAAAGTCAGTAAATAAATCAGTCCAGTACAGTCCACAGGTAATCTAGGTAACCATTTTTAAGGAGCAAGAATGCATAGCTCCTAGGCAAAAGAATGTTAGCCCATAGAGATCCAGAAACGAACTCACAAATCCAAACAGGTCTTAATCCATGGAGAGACAAAAAACGAACTCTTCAACTTCTCTGCAAACATGGAGAATTTGCCGTCAGGTGATGTAGCTTTAGCCAATCAAGTAACAGAGAAAAACAGAGAATAACTTTCTCAAAACAACACATTGTTTACACACGTGCACAGAGAGCGTTCTGGCACTTAGACAAAACATGGATCTCAGCTAGCTTAGAGAGATAAGGAGGCAGTCTTGTGACATAGTCTTGAGGCTCAGAGAAGACAAAGGATTTTTTTTTCTGAGGCCTATTTGAAACTACAACCTCACCAAGCTTTGAGAACATTAGGAAAAAGATGTCGTTTTCTGACAGCAGTCAATATGGTGTACAAGATGCCCTCTTGTCCTCCCTATCATTCACAAAGAGATATCAAGAAGGGGAAAACCCAAAATCTTTTTTCATCAGTTAACCACTTCTCACCCAAAGCCGAAGCAATTGTGAGGGTTGTTTTTCATCAACTATTCTAAGTACTCTATTGTTTGATGCCACAAAATAATCAAAATGCCTAACTGTGTGAACTCAAGTACATGTCTATGTACATGTCAAATATATAATTGGAAGGTATTTCAATGACTGTTCATACCCAAGGAATTTAAATGAATGTTGAGTGTTTCTGTTCCTTGCATTTTAGTTCACAGCGCTCCCAGCCACCTGTATTGAGAAAGACATCTCAGCCATGTTCCCTCAGTGCCTCTGTTCTTTTATGCTTAACAGTGGAGCACAACTTTTTCATTTATTGAAAGAAGATGAAAGGAAAACATATGGATACTTGTTGTAAAGTATCCAATTATAAATCACTCTCAGGAGTATGCAGCGTAGGTCAAAACAACAACAACTGATGCCTGGGGATTTATATGAACCGTTGGGAAGCAAAGGGAATAGCTTACATTAGGGCATTAAATTATTTCTGTCTTTTTCTGTGGAGAAATTTATGTTAACTCACCCTCACCTTTCTGTATTTGCTCAGTAGTTGTTGGTCTACATTAAAAGCAGCAAATATTGCCAGTTATTCTCTTAGACTTTTCCTTCTTTCAAGAATGTATAAATCATCCCCTTGTGCTTGATACATTGCCAGCATCTAAATTTAAAACATGAGCACCCACAAAGATCAAGTTCAATTGGTACCACACTTCAGCAAAGAAAAAGAATGGGCTAAGCTTGGGGGTCATCATAAATAGGTCACAATGGATAGGTAGTGTGTGAAGATCGTAGCATCAGTGAGATCTCAGGATACTTTGGGGACTGTTCCCAGGTTGCCCAACATCCAGGGTAGTAGGATCCTAAGATTCAGTCCCAGAATGGGAGGGGAGCACTAGTGGCCAGCTGACAGCGCTGCCCACAAAAATCCTAAGACCTGGATGGTGGTGATTGGTCAAGTTTAACCTGTGGTGCCTGGCTGAGACCCGGCTGTCCTTGGACAGCACACCCTCAGGGCTCAGGGCTTGCCCAAAGAGGGAGCAGGAGGAGGGGTAGGGTAGAATCCCCTGGTTCCACCCCAGGACCCCACACTACATAAGCCCCACTGCAGGAAAAGGAACATAAATTAACAATCAATAAACTTTTGGCCCTTACTCAACTCCAAAATCGGGTTTCTGTGTCTTTGTTCTGGGAGGGGGGGGGCAAAGCAGATTCACCCATGTGTAAGAGGTCAGGTTTCATTTTTGGCTGATTTGGCCTGATTAAATCCATTTTAGGGCAAGAGATTGGCCCTAAAAAGCTAAGGTTAAATTGCCTGCTAAAAGGAGCCTCCAAGCAAAGCTTAATTATAGAAAGAGAACCACTAACTAGGTCTTTTGTGGCTTTTTGCCCTGGGAAACAAAAAAGGGGCTTCTATTGGCAAAGCTGTGCATAATTGTCCACCCAAGAAGGCATTGGGGTAGTGAGTTCTGTTGTCATCTCAGTCTATAAAAGGCTAGGTTTACACCACCCTAATCAGCCATGATTGGACTATTGCCCTTCACACACCCAGAAGACGTCATTATATTGCCTGTAGGTAGGCTATGCTTGTAACCTGACACACGTGGAGGTGTTTTGTAAACAGAGATGGTGGTTTTCTATAGTACTTAGAAACTTTGCAATACAAATTGTTTTTTTTATTAACAGTGTTATGTGTGTTTTGTCTACCTTGTATTTGGATTTTTGGCAAGGATCTAGAATAAAGGGTTTCTAATGTAAAGGATAGGTCTTTATTGTGCATAGGGGGTACTTTAACTATCAGGGTACAGGAGTACTATGATACGAATCATTAAAGTTGATAGTTTCAGCAATTTTGGAATGTGCTAATGAAAAAAATGTTACTTGTACCTGATGGTGGTGGTCACTACTATACTTAAAAAATCATAACTTTAAAAAACTGACCAAGCGTCACAAAGTATGTGACATAGTAATATCAGACGTTCTCTTCTTAATGTGCCAAATTTGGTGCTGATCTAGAGCCCAGTTTAAATGTTATAATTGTTTTGTTTCAGGTCCCTCATTTTCAGAATTGCCTTTTAGAATGTTGATATGACAACAATAATAGTGCCTGAATGCACTTAGTGTTATCACTTCATATACAGCATTTCTCAAGAAGAGAGTACACACATTTTGTTGACAATAATGAACACTTCAATATTCATGTCTCATGCATACATTACCCCTATGACCAACTGCAGGAATATATTCATGTAGAAAATATGTCTGTTCTGAGCCTTTCCCATTCTTGCAATCTCTATCTGTCAAAAGAGTTCCATCTCACATAACAAGACAACAACTGACAGTTAAAATAGATACTTATATATTTACTATCTTGGAGAAGTGTCATGAAATGGACACCCTAGTGTTTCTTCCTACAAACAGGATGGAGAATTTCAAGAGGTCATTTCAAGAGATGTGGTCAGATACAAACACAGTGATAGTGCCTGAATAATGACGATAATTCTATGCTGTCAAGACAATGTTGACTTACAACAACCTTTCTCAGGGTCTTCCAGGTATGAAATATTCAGTAGTGATCCACATTTCCTTCTTCTACCTATGGGGCTGTGTCGCTTACCTAAGGCCAATGTGGCAGATTCTTCTCCCTGAAGGAATGGTAGGAAATTGAACTTCAGACATCTAGTTCTGCCAGGTACTCTGACATACTGAACAGTCTTGGCAGAATAGCTCTGGAAAATATCACTACTTATATCATGTGGGTATTTTTGTTCTGTAGCTAACCAAGACAAGCAAAAAGCTTTTGAGTGGGGGGCCTGGCAAAGCTCTTGTTATGTGCTTAAATTCTCATTTTACATAGCATTAAATGGTGTGTAGAGACATCCACATGCCTTCCAAACCTGAAAGCAAATGCTTAATTATAGATACAATAAAGAAGCACAGCTGCATATGGGCAGAAAATTACTTCTTTTGAAGAGTTTGTCACTAAGATAATCTACATACATTATCTTCTAGGCAACACCTTCCAATTTAGGCAAAAGAAACACAAACACACCACAGGACTGTTACAGAGAAAGAAAGGGATCCATTTACACCTCATGAAACAACATTTGCATTTGGAAATAGATGGAATTCTACATGGATTGTTTGTTTTGATTTTAATTGAATTCTATGGCTATTTTACTTCAAAAATGTTTTATGATATAATTAAACTTTTCCTCCCCACCCCCTTGTGCCAGCCATTCAAATGTAAAAGGACATTCCATGACAACATCTGTATCCCTTAAATGTATTTTTTTAATGGGCCATATGGGGACTTTTTCTTCTTCTCATAACTGACAGATCCATTTGTTGCTCAAAGGGCTTTTGTTATCAGATTGTGAAACTGTGCCTTTGTCCACCACTTGTGTTTAGTTACATGGTCTTTGGTTACAAAAAAAGTGGCAGGTAGAGTCTAAGGACACTACCATCAGGGATTTAGTCCGTGAATTCAATGTGTTGAATTATGCTCATTAGTTCGTTTATTTCTTTTATTTCATTCATTAGTTAAGGGTGATGTTTCAAATGGGAGAAAATAAAGACATTATGTTCATAAAATTAAGTTTTTAATAAAATGTTCATAAAATTTAAGGTTTTCTGAGCTAAGGTAAAGGTCATCCTTGATTGAAAGCCAGTCATATCTGACTCTAGGTTTCAGTGCTCATCTCTGTTTATAGCCAAAGAGTCAGCGCTGTATGTGTCTGCAGACATTTTCATGGACATGTGACAGGCATGGTCCCTATTTATCTTCTTGCAATTTCTTGTTTTGAACTGCTACGTTGTTTTAACCCAAAACCAGAAATCCCAATTTCATTTGTGTTTATCATTTGTGTTTATTAGCTCACTGTACACACAAAAATTCACCACAGGTGAATAACTGCAAAGGACCTATTTTTAATAAATATTTTAACAGTGGTTATGACTTCAAATGAAAAACTTGCTACAGTGTATCCATTCTCACACCAATCTATCTATTCTGGTGTGGAGAGGTTTTTTTTTTTTTTAAGGAAAGAAGATTAGAAAGAAAGTGGGGTTTTTTTTAAACCTTCATAGAAAATGTATCTGAAGACCAATCCAAATTGTATAAGTGTCAAAAGAAAGGTTATTATGTCCTCTTTCAAGTGCACTTTAGATCTCTTTGATCAGTTGATAAGTTTTTTGTTGGATCAATGCCAACACACACACACACAAATGGAAATCTCATTTCATAGAGTCACGTTTTTCCTCAATATATTTTTTGTGGATTCCTACTTTGGTGTCATCTTTCTTCACATGTTGTATGCGAACTATATCCACCTCGGGAAGTTGTCATATTCATTTTTTAAAAATTGGTTCCCCCTCCTTTTTGGGGTTTTTTGTGACCTCATTTAAGTGGGGGCTTTTTGTAAAACATTTCATAGATTATGTTTCCAAAGTCAAATGGCAAATCTTAAAGTTTCCCCACAAAGGCTAATATTTCCTCTTTCAAACACACTTTGGATAATCTGAATAGGTTGGGTTGTTGTTTTTCCGCTGCCCCCCTCCCTGACAACTGACACACACACCCCAGCAAAACTGTCACTTTTCTGATGCTACTTATGAAAGCTTTGCATTTTTGGCTTTTGGTTTCTACCAATTCTCAAAGTCACCGAGGCAATCTTTCAAATGACATAACCCTTATTTTCATGGGTGCCTTAGTTTTGGTATTGCAGCTTGGCAAAAGTACATGATTTTGATTACATTGCAAAAGCTGCCAGACCACCCAACCAAAATGTAAGACGTTTATAGAATTCACATCAAAATATGTTTTGGCTGGACCTCCAATGGGTAAAAACCTGTTAACCTTCACGTCTGTTATGATTGTTTGAACCTCTCTAGCAGTGGCTCAAGTGGCTAATATCCTGACTGGGAGGTGGCAGATCAGCAGTTCGATTCCTGGGTACTGCAGGATGGAATGAGCTCCCATCTTTGTCCCAGCTCCTGCCAGCCTAGCAGTTTGAAAGCAAGAAATTGCAAGTAGATAAATAGGGACCACTTCAGTGGGAAAGTAACAGCATTCCTTGTGCTCTGGTGTCTAGTCATGCCTGCCACATGATCACAGAAATGTCTGCAGAAGCAGACAGTGCTGGCTCTTCAGTTTGAAACAGAGATGAGCACTGAACCCTAGAGCCAGATACAACTGGCTTTCGAGCTAAGGAAACCTTTACCTTTTAGTATTTACATATCGTCTACATTTCATATCTAGCTAGAAGATGCTTTTCCTTCCTGCATGAATTCATGCACATTTTGGGAGGTGTTTTTCCTAATGAATGTGGTGAGTTGTTGGGTTTTTTGGTGGTTTCTATTTTTATTTTTTGCATTTTTCTTAGTTATTGGTAACTCGTTACTTCCAAGACCTGGAAACAGCTAATCTGATCCATTACTTACCTCAAGAGTATTTGCCCATATTTGGAACTTTCTGCTCTCCTGTCTCTGCAAAGCCCCACTGCCTGCTTGAGAGCAATTTGCAAGGGCTATTTTTATGCTTACAACAGAGAGAGATTCTAAATGACATTCTTTGAAATTGATAAACCTAGAGCATAATCAAGCAACACAGCCTACTTTAAACACCTATTTATTAGCTTGCTGATTGTTGAAGGATTTTACATTATCAAAGTACACTGGAACCCGAGTTCATTATGACCAAATCTTCATTACAGAGACACTTACCTATACTCTCTCTGAGCTTTCCTTTGCAATGCTAGTCTTCTCAGGCTGCTTTACAGATATGCCCTTGTTACGTTAGAGTATGCTTGATAGAATATTAAATATTGTGGTATCAATGAAGCAGATTTCTCAAGATACCTGGTTTTCTTGACATTTGACTCTGAAACTGGAAATAGAATAGATCAGACATTCTTGAGGTGCCTTAATAATCACTGGAATGCAGTTACACACACATACTCAGACACATGCATGCACACACACGAACAAGGTACAAAGGAAAGTTCTCAACAGAATTTTCTGCAGGTCAGCTGGCATTGTCAGCAGTGAAACTTCAAATTAGATTTGGCTATTGCAGCATTTTAATATAGGAGGATCTAAGCCTAGAGTAACTAATGATTTCTTGAAAGTTGTTCATTTGTGTTAGCACTTCTTCATTTGTCACTTTCTACATCCATGAAATCCTTAGCATCCTACATGAAATCCCCATTTTAAATGCTGCTCTCTGTTGGAAAAATCTCTTTTTGCACAAATTCCATGCCATGCAGCAGAACCCAGAATGTATTGATAATTTTGCTGCATATTACCTTCTTCAAATGAAGGAAGCTGCTCCAAGCCATTTGTGTTCAGATTTTTGTTACATGACTGTGCCCATAACTGTCTATTTAACCAGATCCCATGGTATTTCTATTTGCCAACAATGTTCACGCTTCATTTGGCATCTTTATTTTTGGATCAGAAACTGAGAATTAATGAAGTTGTAATAGTTAAACATATGCCTAAAACTATGTCACAGTCTAAACTTGAAATGTTATCTACACATTATTCAGATTCTGATTTGCTGAGACAGTTTGTTGAAGCATAGGAAGGGTGTCCACTTTCACTTTTCTTCTTTTAAACAGGAAAATATAAGTTACCACTGAGGACCATGTGCTGTAATGCATATTTTATAATGCTCACTGTGGCAATAAATCTTCACAGGGATGTTCTAGTCTAACCCACTTTATCCTGTTCTATTGATATGCCTGTGAGACGTAAGGATAACTCTATAGCCATTAATGATTCCATAACTACATTACAAGGCAGACACAGGGAGATATTTGCGGGTGATAAGGGCTGAAAAATGGTCACAAAGTGTAAATGATCTCTTAGAATGTGACAACAAATCCATTAATGAGAAAGATAAAAATGACAGGATAAGATAACTTTAAGCAAAACAATTGCATTAGCTTGTTGAGAAGAGAGGGTTATTTATTTAACTATGGGCTTATAATCTTTCCTACACGCTATGATGCTCCTGATGCTTATCTGCAGGTTTATTGTTCTTTGGATAAGGAGTTATACAGAAGACAAGAAAAGTGAAATGCTAGAAAATGGCTAGTAATAACCATTAGGCCATCCATGCCACCTCTCAGGCTGCCTATATTTTTTTGATCCTGGACAATCTATCAGTCTACAGTTTGGGCAACGTAGGAAGCAAACTAAAATGTTTATCTTCTTCTTCTGATGTATCTGAATCTGAATATTGGTGATCCTAATGGCAATCAGCCATGAAGACTTTCCTGAAAATATAATGCAGTGGCCTTTCATCTGCCTTCTACATCTCAGCATGATACCCAGCCCACTGATCCAGTTCAGTGAGTCACTTCCTGGTCCTCTGTCCTTTTGGCACGTAAAATCCTCATCAGCCCCAGGCCAGGATTGATGAAGCTGCTGCTCTTCATCAAAATGGATTCAAGTGGGGTTTATTCCACTTGGGGACCATCACCCTTCCTTGTGGACTTTTGGCACCCAAGGACATTAGTCCTCAGGGTGGTCAGGTGTTAGTTAACCATCACCTGACACTCAGTGTTGAGTTGCTGGCAGTATAGTCTACTCTATTACCATAGCAGGATAATCTGGCCAGACTGGTTAAACAAAGATGTTTATGGCAGAAACAATATTATCATGGGTGTCATTAATCACATTGTTTAGTATTCAATGTAAATATAGAAAACAAAAATATAATGCATATTGACACCGTGTCCAAAATCCTGTTACTAACAACAACAACAACAACAACAACAACAACGATGACGACGGCGGCGGCGACAACGACGACGATGATGATGATGTGTCAGAGATTACTCTGGGTTGAAATGATTTTTGTTCGAGAACCTCCACTCAGGGGATGCCTGAATGAGACTCCTTTTATGTCCCCAAATGCAGCTCTCAGGTATCAAAACAAACCTTCCAGTCTCCAGTTCAGCGTCTTAACCACTAAGCCACCAGAGAGCTGCAATCCTGTTGCTTAGCATAATTAACTGCTTTCTAGTAGTTCAATTTACGCAATGGGGATGTAGTGGGTCAACACCTCCACATGTTTTATTAATGAAATAGGTTTACTCTAGTTGTGACTTACTATGCTAAAGTAAGTCATACTTAAAGCAGGCCCATATGAATCAATTGAATGTCCAGAGGAGTTGGTTCAATTGAACAGATGCAGAAGTTGATTCGCCAGCTCCCCATAGATTCAATAGGCCTACTGATGAAAAAAGGAGCCAGCTTCTGGAATTTTCCCTTGGTTAAGGATACATTTCTGTACAATGTAACCTTTACCTATTATAGACACATTCTCTGTCCCTGTGTCATGCCCTCCATGCACATAAACATATTTTTGTGAAAATAATAAAAATGGCCTATTCAATTTTTCTTTATAATAAGGTGCTTCCCACGCATCTTCCTTGAAAATTGAGTCATGCTCCTGGAAGCTTCCCAGGAGCACTTGGAAACAAAGTATTTAAGAAATATGCAGCCTGTTTCAAAGGGAAATGGAGATACTGAGGGTGTGTATCTTTTCCCATCAGTACAACTACAGCAGCAAAATGAACAATGACAAGAAGAACAGCAATTGTCAGGATGTACCCACCGGTGGGTTCAGGGATTGGCAACATAATTCGCTACACCTATGCACAAACTAACTATTTTGCGGGTATTGCAGTGATTTAGTGGTTAAGACACTGAACTTGATGACCAGAAGATTGACAGGTCAGCAGTTCAAGACCCAAGTGCTGCATGATGGAATGAGCTCCTGTCTCTGTCTCAGCTCCTGCCAACCTAGCAGTTCAAAAGCAAGAAATTGGAAGTAGATAAATAGGTACACTAGTACACCGGATAACGTTATGACTTGGTTCCACAAGTCTCGTCGTTATCCGGTTTTTAACGTTGTGCAATACATTGATCACACAATGTTTAAAAAAGCCCTGTTTCTCTGGAGGCTGCAGCAAGCCAGAACGTCGGGATTTGAATCCTGACATTTTGGCTTGCTGCAGCCTCCAGGGAGGTGGGGGAACTTTGGAAACAGCTTGGATTGGGTCTCCCCACCTCCCTGGACCCGGTGGGGGGGATCAGAGACCCCAAAATTGATTTAAAAAAACCAGATGAGCCGATGCGCACTATTTTTGAAGTTCCCCCACCCTCTTTGAGGCTGCACCAAGCCAGAATGTCGGGATTCGAACCCTGACGTTTTGGCTTGCTGTACTGGCTGAGGATGTCGGGGAAGCCCAGAAACAGCTTGGATCGGGTCTCCCCACCTCCCTGGACCCGGTGGGGGGGTCAGAGACCCCAAAATTGGTAAAAAAAAAGCCCAGAAACAGCTTGGATCGTGTCCCCTCCCTGCTCCAGAGAGATCAGAGGACCCAATCTACAGCTGCAGGGTGACTGGGGAAGCTGACGGGGACTCCATGTCGGCTTCCCTAGCCACCCGCCCTTGCCTCTGCAGCTGTGGGGTGGCTGAGGAAGCCGACGGGGGAGCCCCCCGTCAGCTTTCCAGCCTCCCCACCCCTGCCTCTGCCTCTGTAGCTGCAGGGTGGCTGGGAAGCTGAACGGAGAACCCCATTCAGCTTTCCAGCCACCCTGCTGCTAAGAGCAACTGTATCGGATAACGTTAAAAATCGTGTTATTCGATACAAGATTTTTTTCCGACAATCTTGTAACGTTATGCGGTTCTCACGCTATACAGTACTCGCGTTATTACTGTACCACTTTGGTGGGAAGGTAAACAGTGTTTAGTCATGCCCGCTACATGTCCATGGAAACGTCTGCAGATATAGACAGTGCTGGCTCTTTGGCTATAAACAGAGATGAGCATTGAACCTTAGAAATGGATGCGACTGGCTTTTGAGCAAGGACAACCTTACCTTTACCTAACTATTTTTTAGCATTTCACATTTTTCTTCATCGTTGTCAGTGTCAGCAGCAGATACTTTTGTCCAAGCATCCTTTTCCCCCTGCAAGTCATTATTTTCTCCGTTGGTGGATGTGTCTCTAGTGATTCAATAAGTCGATCTTGGCATGAAACATCCACCCATACATATTATACTGAATAGATGGTGGAGGGCATGGATGAGTTTGACAATGCTTTTGTGCTGGTTGCTTATCTCTTTGTGTCTGCATCGTTCCCCTTCAAAGTGATTGGTAGCAGCAGAGATGGTTTGATGTCAAAGTGGGTGGACTTTAGCCGCTGTCTTCCAAGTTTGTGGGTTTATAAGTGACACCTTCATGGTTTGTTTCAGCTGGTCCTAATAGCGCTTCAAAAGAGCTCAACGAGGTCTTGTACCAGAACTAAGTTCCCCATAAAGAATTTGGCTAGGAAGCCTGGAACCATTTTTAAAATATTTCATATACTTTTTTATATTTTACTTATACCTGCCTATCCAAAGCAGACTAGACCTCTTTAAGGTCAACGTAAAGAGACAACATACTTTTTTTTACTTATTACAACACACCCTCATTATTACACCATAACTAATGATGTGATCTTTTTTCAATGGTTTGATTCCCACATGCTTATGATCCTGTTTCAGGCACTTCTTGAGAGTCATCCATTGTGTCTAGATAAGGGGGCACAGAACTACACCCTTTTCCACAGCTACCAGAAGAAAATTGCTTGCATAGAAAATGAAATTATTCTTGGAGCTTCTGAAGCTTTCCCTTGATTTTCTTGACTTGAAACTGGATTTGTTCTTAGTAAAATATTATCAGAAACAAAATATTCAAATAATGGGAAACACAAGATAAGGTCTAAGTGTTTTTATAGATTGGGTTTGAGCAAGCAATATTGGTTGTTATGTCTATATGGATTTTATCTTTTCCACCTTAATGGACTAAAAAGTGCATTTGCAGAATGAAACTATATTAAAAAATTGATCTTTTGTTTTGGTGTATGGGATTATTTTCCCCATAGAAACTTCTTGTTATTTTCTGACATCTAAATCTGTTTAGACAAAGACATATGGCAAAGTCCCAGCTTCACTAACTACCCTGAGATTGCGTTCACACCAGAGGTTGAAAGACCAAATCCATCTGGCTCAAAAATCAATAACAGATCAAGTTATAGCTCAGAGCAGTGTGTTTTTACAAATTTCTTTTAAAAAAGAAATAAAACAAAAAAGGAAATGGAGACCCCCTTTTATAGAAAAAGTTGTGGCCAAATTTATTAGCAATGAATCTTTCTAATTCATACTGAGGTGCAGAACAAACCAAATCATTACTGTCCACAACAACAATGAGACATTAATTTCTCCAGTCTAGTAGGACAATGTATACTTCTCAGAGTTAGTATAATAATTAGCATAGTGCCCTCATTTAGATATACTACTATTTTCTTGAACTCATTGCAGTCTCCATGTCTTGCTTACTTCTACACAGTGGTGGACAGCCAAAATTTTTACTACGACACTGTGGGTGGAGCCAACATCATGGGCAGAACCAATGCCATGATGTCATGGGCAGAGCCAACATCATGATGTCATGGATGAAAAAACCCATAAAAATAAGTACACATAAAAATACAAATTAAATAGACATACAAATACATAAAAATACACATAAAATAAACATTAAAATAAATACACATTAAATAAACATAAAAGTGCATAAAAATACAAAATTAAATACACATAAAACACATAAAAATACACATTAAATACACATTAAAATACACACACACACCCCACACCCTAAGGTGATTCACTTACCCTGGGGAGCAGACTAGAGGGAGCTTCAGACTAGCAGCTTCTCTTCCTCCTCCCCACTTGGGAGGACAGCAAGGAGGCTGCCCATGCACACCAAGCGCCTTTTGTGCATGTGCAGTGGGGGAACCAGCAAAAAGGTAAGCCTCCAAGGTGGTTCTCCCCACACACACACACACACACACTGCTACCGGTTCTCTGGGACACCGGGAAAAGTTACTACTTGTTCTGGCAAACTTGTGCGAACCTGTTGCTGCTCATCACTGCTTCTACAGTGATATAATTACTACACAAGCTTTGGTTTACTATATCAACACACATTTCTGGAGCTACCTTGATAACAACAAACCATTGAAGCTGCCTAGCTGTCTACTGCTGAAAGATGCCATTGCTTCTACTGTAGGGTTAGGTAACTGAGACTCCAGATGTGTTTGACCTATAATTCTTGTCAACAATAGCCAGTAAAGTAAATGCTGAAGACTGGGGCTGTTCTAGCCCAAACTTTCAGTAAAGCCACAGTTGTGTAATCGTGGTCTCATCCTTTACATTCATCTTTTAATTTGGACAAACTGTGAGAGTGGTGGTACCCTGCTTTAAGGAACCCATCACCCACATGAATTATTCTTGTTGAAACACAGAAGCAGGGTACCACCAGTCTCACAGTTTGTCCAAATCCGGCAGGAAGTTCTCCTCATCCATCTGACAAAGCCTACAGTAGAAGCAATGGTATCTTACAGCAGTAGACAGCTAGGCAGCTTCATGGGTTTATTGTTAAATTCATCTCAACTCCCAACTAAGCAAATATTAGGCTGAACTACAGAAAAAACAGAAGCATAATGAGATTGTGGTCATAATTCCATTGGTTAGCTATGTTGATGTAAATGCAACTATCAATTACTGCTAATTAACAAGTTGTTGTTTGCCTCATCACATAGAAGTCACTAGTGTTGGTACAGCAGAGGGATACAAACTGACATTTTTAAACTAGTGACAATCTACCAGTGCATTGTATACCATTGCATTTATGGATAACTCAGTGGTTTAGGTATTTGTCTGCAGAGCCATGAGATGGGAGTTCATTCCTCTGATGTGCCTTCCAAGAGAAGGGCCAGCTTGTGTATCCATGGGCGTGTCACACAGCCCTCGGGTGCCCCCAGAAGCAGGGAATGATAAACCACCTCTGACAAATCTCTACCTAGAAAACCATGAAAAGGGTTGCTATAAATCAAAATGGACTTGATGACACATGGTTATTATTAACTAACCTAAAGGATTTTGCCCAATATACAACTATGAATTAGTCTTCTAAACTTTGTCAGTGCTTTGAAAATATGTAAGTAGTGGTGGTGGGAAAGGTCTTAAAATATAAGTTTGCTCAACTGTAAGAGACCAAGATTAATAGGATACCATTCCCTGAAGTTCAATGGATAGAGTGGTGATATCACAGAAGAAGGTCTTTCTGGTTTCACAAAAATGGATGGATTGGGATTGCGAGGACTCCAAGAACTACTACTCATAAATACACCTAGGATCAGGGTAAAATTTAGCTAACAAAGTCTTATGATTTTCCAGAAAAAGAGATAGAAACACTACTGTGCATCTCAGCAGACAATCAAATGGTCCCAAAGTTGAAATTGTTCTGTAAGGACGCAAATCATGGGTGGCCTTATGCACTGGATCAAGGATATATGGGCAGATATTCTAGGGCCAGTGCTGCTGATTCTATGTCCACAAAAACAGTTTCATGCTGAGTGAATAAACTATTCTCTGGCACCAGCTGGGAACAGTGAGAAATGTGTATCCAAGCTATAAAACTACCTCATACTCAACATCAAACATTTGTCACTTGCAAAAATGTGTATACTGAAATTTATCTCCTTAAAGAACTGGAGAAGAATAGAAATGTATAAAGAATCCATCTAGCATCCAGTTATATTCAAAATCAGGCAATTTGATCATCAACTTGACAATAGACATTATTTATTTATTTTATTGTTCTTCTTCTTCCATGTCTAGCCCACATGTAAAACTGGTAAAATGAAGCCGCCATTTGGCGGGTTCATCCTGCAGTTCCCTTCATGTGACCTAGTGTAAGAAAGATTAGTTGGCCACATAAAGTTGCCTTTGTTGTTGTCGTGGTGGTTGTTACTGTGTTTTTCAAATATGTGTTTTGCTTCAAGATTCCTTCCTAATTTTCCTGAAACTTCTTTAGCTTCCCTCTCAATACTTCAGATATTCTGTTACCTTGACTTTTTCTTTAGGCAACATTTTGTGGCAACTTTTCCCTGCTGTAGTTTAGGTATAATTTGGCAGCAAATTTGAGATGTGAGAAAAACCTACTGGGTAATTTATCTAATCTTATAACATTCTTCTAGCTTCCCTTCAATTGTCTCTCAGTGCTTCATAATACATTGTTTGCCTGAGGTATTCTGTTAGGCAACATGTTAAGTGCAAAGTCTCTGGATTCTTGAGTTGTACTTGTAACAAAGTTGTATTCTGCACATTTCCCAGCCTTTCAACAATCTGGTGATACCAATTTTCAACATTCAAAGAAGTGAACGTTTCATTGGTACATAATCCAATCACTCCATGCACTATCTGCAAGATTACACTAAGGAAGAAATAAAAAACAAAATGTTGTTTGTTATACTAAATAAATGTAGCTAATTCAAAATGCAGGGAAATCTGTACTATATGATGAATTTAATTCAGAATCAGTACCATGTTTCTATGCAAAGCTGCAAGAGATATAATTAGTAAAGTAATATCTGACTCTAGGGTTCAGTGCTCATCTCTGTATAATTACCTGTATGTTAATATTGAAGTCATTCTGGATCCTTATACACCTAAAATAGCACTATGCATGTTGAGATAGAAATAATATTCTGAATGATTTGGCTGTCTCAACATGAAAAGATACCTCAAGAACAAATGTTAAACCCATACAAGATTCTTCCCCTGAAGCCGAGTATGAAATAAGGAACACTTTTTTCCTCAAGATGGCTGTCATTTTGGGGTAGGGAACCCCAAACTGTGTCATTCTTTTGCTTTCATAATCAAGGCACATATGGACAGTAGGCTCAGAAAGATTGGATGATTGTAAAGAAAGTTACAACCAAACCATCTTGTGCTTCAAATTCTTAAGCAAAGCAACTGTTATCATAGTTCAGGACAATCTGCACGGCTGTACAAATTGATGAAATTTGAATAAATGCCAATTTATTAACATCTGTGAAATTTGTGTAGGACATTACTCTCATAAGTATAACTCTACTGATAGTTTGAGCAAATTCTGTGCCATACTCACCAGCAAGAATGAAAAAAAGTCACAGTTCCTTGTTCACCTATGTGAGGATGACGTGATCACAGAGTTACCTCCCAAATGCACACACGAAAAGTATGCTGCTAGCAATTAAAGCAGTGTTGGGCATGAGCCGGTCTACACCAGATTGCCCATACCGGTAGCAAAACTGGCTGGCCACAGCCAACTCCCAACCCACCCCGCCCACCTCGCCGCCCCACCAGCTCCATTTCCCCCTTCATCCAAGACTTTTCTGGGGCTCTGTTTCAACCAGAAGTGCCTTCCCAACTCCTCTGGAGGGGCTGGGGAGGGGCTTTTAGGCTGAAACAGAGCCCCAGAAAAGTCTTGAAGGGAGAGATGGCTTCGGAGGTTCACTATACAGCAATGAAAATAGAAGCTTCTATTTTCATAGCTCTATAGTGAAGAGTAGTCACATGGCCAACAGGCCATGCCCACCCAGTCACATGGCCACACGCACAGTGTGGTAGAAATTTTTTTTTTATGCCCACCACTGAATTAAAGGTCTTTCCTAAATGATTGCAGAAATGAAAGCAATTCTTAAGGGTATCAAATCCTGACTGGCTAATTGGGAGGGGGGAAGTAGAAAATTAGGACAAAAGTAAATGGAGTATCCTGGAAGATGGCTAGAAAATTAAACCGTATAATTTGCTGCAAAGCCCACATAGATAATCCTTATCTCCCCACTCATTCTTTTGTGTCTCAGAGAGCAATTTACAATCAAGATACAGTAATTAATGATTTTGCCATTCACTTCTACAAATTATATACACAGCATGGATCCAACTCTGATTTCATTAATATTTAGAGACCCCTGTAAAGTAGTTACTCCTACATGAGGAGAATAGTTGTTCAACACAACAGTCTTTGTAGAGCAGCAAAAGGGCACATAAATTATTTGTATATGCTGTTAACTTAGCAATCATTTAACAAGGTTTCCCAGGAATCAATGGTAGCACATTTATTTGCCTCTCAACCTGTTTTTCCTAGAATGACTTGTTTTGAGGATTGTTGGGAGGGCCATACACAGCAAGTATTTTTCCCATAAGTTTTGAAACTAATATAAAAAGAATTAAGTAGTCAACACATCTTTCATTGTGGTGGTCTGCCCAAACTTCCTCCTATACCTCACTGAATATACAAAGCAGATATATTTTAAGATATACAAATGCTGTAGAATCAATGATAGGCTAATGAACAAGAGACAATCTGGTTGACATGGGCAAAGATGGCAGGGGAGGTAACATACCTAGAAATCTTTCCTTTAAAAAACCCCTCTCAAAACAATTCCACTGATCACGCACTGGCTGCAGTTGACATGGGTGCACACTTTGCCCTGGCAAAGGTTGATGCCTATATAATTGGGTCGGGACACATTTGATCAGTCAACTCGGTTGACAGCATAGAGAGAAAGACACCACTGATTGATTGATTGATTAAATGCGGCCCAGGAACAAGGGTCTGCCAAGTTTGACAGCTTGCAGTCCCATAAAATAGTTCACCCAATTTTGGTCAGAAGTAAAACAGGAGGAGGATACTTCTGATGTGGGATATTTAAAATTACCTAATAAACTAATTGTTAAGTCAGAGTAAAATTATTATGATCAATTATTATCTCAGACAACCTTACCAGTGCTATTCCAGCCTGTTGCAGAGCAGTTTATGCACACTAACAGAGTTAAGCAAGTTAATTAAGTTAAAAGTTAATAAAGTGGCCCAATTTTTCAACCAAACATTGTTGTCTGTCTCCTTACTCCAGGGGTCCATGGGGCAATTATATGTAGAATTGATGGAAGTAGAGTACTGTACAGTAAAACCTCATATAACACTAAAACCTGGTTCCACAAGTCTTGGTGTTATATGATTTTTAGTGTTATCTGATCCTCTATGGGATCCATAGAGATACATTGTAACCACACAGGCTTTTGCGGTTGTTATCTGAAGCATCCCATAGGATCTTAATGTTATTTGATGCAATTCTTCCCCCCAGATTCCTTAATGTTATGCGATTTTAGTGTTATTCGATACTAATGTTATATGAGGTATTACTGTATATGTTTTTCAGATATAAGCTTCTGTTAACAATGTAGAAACCATTCCATCATACTATGAGTCAGCGGAGCTAGTACTGGGAATGGGTTATTGTGGGGAAGAGAAGTCATTGAAGTGATCTTTTATAGAACATTTTTAAAATTAAGTTAAGGGCTATGCACCACTTGTGATACTGGAACTGTGGTTCCTTGCTTGTTATCTACACAAAAAGAAAGTGGTTAAGGACAGGTGACTTTTATTAGGAGGTAACTATCATAAAAGCCCTTTAAAAAGTGAGGTGGTGAGGACTGTTGGAATATAAACCATGACTTGATTTGAACTGGACAGGAAGTTGCAGTTGTTTTTTTAAACTCTTTTCATGCTGAGAGAATGCATTTTTTTTTGTTTCACTAGGGAGTTGTGCATTTGGAAGACTGAGGTTTTGAATAATTTTGCAACTGCAGAACTGTACAAGAGTCAAAACATTGTCAGCTTTTTAGGATCAATAGATGGTTGTGTGCATCTTTGTGAGAAATCAGTCTTCCCATCTCTGTATCAATCAGAGTGTATGTGTTTGGACATAGGTTCACAAAGCAGAAAAACAACAACTGCTAAAGATGTTTTGTACCAATTGCAGAAAACTGCACAAACCATAGTTCCTCTTTTTTAAAATAAATTAAAATAAAAAATACAACCCACACTTTTTGCTTTATTTTCACATCACGACAAGTGCTCTCTTCACAGTTTGGGAGCCCTCAGCCATGCTAAGATTTTCTGATATCCCAAGCAAAGCACACTTTCACAATGGATGTAGTCTTCATATAAAGTATAGGAGCAGAAAGAGAAAATCAGTGATTCTTTTGGTGCCACCATGTTCAGTCCGAGTGCTGAAAACTGTGAACTGAAATCTGAACTAATGTATCTGCCTCAGACACACTGTAGTCCTATTTAGCATGCTTTAATAGGAGGAATACACATGTGACAAGGAGAACACATTTGACCCATCTAAGTCAGCCATCACTTTCAACATGTGAAAGCATCAGTCCAAAGAGGTCATTTGGGTAGATTCTCTGAATGAAAAGAAAGAAAGAAAGAAAGAAAGAATTAATTAATTAATTAATTTGATATGGCCACGCTCCTCCTCTGCCCAACAGACCCTCCCTTTCTCTCTCGCCCTCTCCATCCAGGAGAGAGAGGACTCATCTGTGCCAGGGCTGGTAGGGTTAAAAGAACACTCTGCCACTGCCCAATGGACCACCATTCTTGGCCAGCCTGCCCGGGGAGAGCGGGAGAAGCTGCGCAGCCCAGTCGGCTTAGAAAACAATGACATTGTGGCTTATGTGTTGTTACATGTTGTCAGGAAACGACATATTTCCTCATGTTTCCCAAGGCTTGAAATTGCAGTTTTTAGCTAGGGCTCATAAATAGGCCTCATAGAAATCCTTTGTCCCTCTCTGCCTCATAGCTGTCTCACAGCCTACGTGGCACGAGATGTCACTTAGAAACGTTCTCTGTGTGAAACATTTCAAGGCAATAACAGAGGGTTGAGAAAACAGGGAAGGACAAGAAAATCCTGGTGCTTCTGTAAGTGTCAAGGTGGTTATGGGCCTATATAACTAACTGCTAGTTAATAATGCCAAAACTGCTTTCTTTAGCTAACACTTCCATTGCACTGCCATTTTGTGATGGGTGAATTAGTGGTTTTAGGTATCTGAAAGGGGACCTGAAGTTAGAACACTTGAGAAATGCAACATTGTGTGCTATTGTGTTCTCCAGATTCACAGCAGCATTGCAGCAATCGTCTTGTGTGGCAGGGCCTAAGTTTTGTAATTTAAAAAGTCAGGAACAAAACAAAGCTCTGAATATAAGTGGAGTGGTATTCCCTCCAAAATGATTCACCAGTACACTTTGTGGTTCTCTGATCAGACACTGTATCTTCCATGAAATCCTGAGTTGTAAAGTGAATTAAAAGAGAAAGAGTGAGCAAATATGCTCCATAGAAAATCAATGCTGGTATGCTGCTGTTTCATTTTTCATAACTTGTCATAGAGTTTGTTCTTCTCCAAATGCTATGACCCATTCCTCAGGTTGATTTTATTCCCCTAATAGAGGTGATATTATGATGGAAATGGGAGTTTGTGAGATAAATGTTTAATAAATATATATATATATATATAACATTTATCTCACAAACTCCCATTTCCATCATAACAGGCAGGAATTTGTTAAAACTGTGATCATGAAATGCACATTGTTCAATCAAAATGCCTCAAAAATTGCAGATTTTTAAACCTTGATCAGCAAATGTATCTACATTCATAGCTGGACACCTAAAATTCAGGTTATAAAATTTAAAAATTGTGATATATTTTAGACCATATATTTTATGATTTAAGATTGAATTCTAGTTAGTTTCCCCTTTTTAAGCTCTGTTGTGATGATTTATTTCAGTTCTTTCTTCTCACTGTTCTTGACATGTTACAAATTTTTTTATTTCTATTCTGCACATGGTTAATGCTCTCAACTTCACAATTGCTTATTGATGCAAATTGAAGGGTTTAATAAGGTCAAAAGTCATCACTGAGCAGATTTTTATTATTGTATTTATATCGAGTAGTTATAGTCAATAAAAAAATTTCTGACATACATACCAAATTTATTAATGTCCAGCCCTAATCCTTGCATATGGTTTGTATTTAGTTAAGCTTTCATATGATTAAGATGCAGTTCAGTAACAAGTGGGATTCAAAGTTTGAATTCTCCATGTGCCTTATATCCTAAAAGTCCAAGCAGCCCTCCTCTTTGTTACAAAACTAAGAAGACCCTATTGAGGGAGATGCATAGGAAAGGTAAGAAAGTGTACTTCAGCTGTGACTGTCCTGCACTGAGCAAAGGGTAAGACTAAATGATCTTTATGATCCATTCCAACTTCACTATGTATGTTTGGTCTTAGTTGCCAATTGGATGGTTGTGTGGAAATATGATACTTTCAGATATATTGTCTGAAAGTTTCCATTGCAACCAACAATCAAATTTTGGATTCAGTTGGTTTACGACTGGGGCAAGAAGCTGTGTTCTTCCAGAAATATATGCAGGTGAAGTTCTTTTCATTCAAACCATGACTTGATCCTGGATGCAACATTCTACCACTGATATTCCAATTGTGAAGCTGGAACTTTAACAATGCATCACAAAACATTGACAGTTTTCACACAAGGAAAACCCTCAGAACAAGAGAAAATTGAAATTTGGTTGGAGAGTGATTTTACTTGTTTATTTTGGTCAATTAAAAGTTTAAGGTATGAGAGGTTTATGACTATTAGAAAAGCAAAGGTGAAGACACAGCTTAATGCAGTGCTTCTTTTTCTGAGGTAATAATGGCTTTACTGACAGAATTCTTTTCAACAAGGTTTTAAAATGCTAAACTCTGTCGCTGTTGAAAGCATAGGGTCAGCTAAGTGGTCACACATCGGGGGACACTGGATTGCTAGCCGAAAGAAAGGCTTTCTCATGCCTGTAGCATAAATCGTTGTCTGCTTATGATGCTACATCTGGGAGGATGGTACATTAACTTAATGCAGCACCTGAAGTGACAATAATTCTTGTCTCTTGGCCTAAAGTCTTCTCCTTCCTGATTTATGACCTTGACGTGAAATGTTGCAAAATGGCAAATGGAAAAAAGGAAAGATATATAAGGCAGCTTTGACATAATAGGTCAGTTTGACATCACTGTTTGCTCCTCAGATGCAAATCAAAAATACTGTTATGATTTTTAATAATGTCACTATTGACTCTCTTTTCCCTTGGGCATCTGTTTAAATTAAGTTTAGCTA
This sequence comes from Furcifer pardalis, assembly GCA_030440675.1. Lineage (NCBI taxonomy): Eukaryota > Metazoa > Chordata > Lepidosauria > Squamata > Chamaeleonidae > Furcifer > Furcifer pardalis. Next base: position 172,633,554 of record CP126891.1, read on the forward strand.
GCAATCTTCACAATGAAATAATAGGTATAGGCTGGATTTCCATCAAGTATTTCACAGCATATTTCATGTTAATAATAAAATATCACAGATAGGATCTGGCTTTCCATGCCACAGAAGCCTTTCTCATAAGGGTGAGCATTATAGAGTGGTAATGGCAGACAGTCCTTAGCATTCAGCCATTTGGTAAGGCATGTTGTTTTTGCTCTCCATAAATTTAATCTAGGGTCTTCTGGTTTCATACTTAGGTGTGCAGTTATCTTTTTCTTGATTTTAGCCATCAGCTTTGGGGCTGATATCCATTAAAGTCATGGATCTAATGCTGTGTTGCCTTATTTTGTTCATTATTTGCTGGTACTTCTCAATGTACTTCAAGAGGACAAGGCCAGCTAGACTAGACTTTCAGAGGGAATAGGTTTCAGGCAGCCAGTAATAATCTTGCATGATTCATTAAAAGCTACATCCACTTGTTTGGCGTGTGCTAATTTATGCTATACTGTGCTAGCATATTTTGCTCTGGAGCAACATAAGGACAAAGTTATTGTTCTTATTGTTTGTGGGCTTGAGCCTGCCAGTTTCCTCAGTATTTCTGCTGGCAATTTTCTGTTTAAACAGTGTTCGTTCTACGTCAGGGCTTGGACCAAAGTGACACCCATATTCATTTGGTTAGGGCAAAGTTGCATAATTTTGCCTTCCCAGCTAACTCAGTGCTAACCCTCTGTCTACCACAGTTTTAGTAGCTCCTTGCTATCTCTCATTGCCTACCCTCCATCCTGAGGACAGCTGGTCATAGTTGAAACCAGAAGTCCAACAAATAGATATTATGTTTCCATAAACATCTCTGTCAATAAATCATGTGGAGAGCTCTGTTCCTTATGTTTACCCAAAGGCTCACCTCCTTGATATTGCTCCCAATGGAGTTGACCACACAACCAATATCTCATTCCCACAGCAGGATTTATCACAGATTCAGAGGAACTCATGCATGTCTCAGGTGGCAAATGTGGAGACAGAGATGTGGTCCAACATTATTGTTGTTACTCTGTTGTTACCAATCATGCTGTTGTTCCTGGACATGCAGGATGGCGTATTTTGGGAGTTCGTGTTCAAAACAAGCAATTTCCTTCCATTCCTTGCAAAATATATGTTAGTCATGCTTTCAACACATCTTTTATAACTTATTTGAAAGCCTGAAGCCTGAACTGCATTAAAGCCTTTGCTGCATTTTCTGTATTTAGCCTTTGAAGAATATTTGAATTTGATCTATAAGGAAACATGGTTTATACAATGACTCATGTAGCTTTGAAAATCCAGCCCACAAGTTAATATCAATTAACTTATTACTGGGATCTTGTTATCCTTCAAGCATTGCACATCATTTTCAAAACTTTTGGATGATAAAATCTTGAGTTAAACACATACTATGCAGAGCAACATGTGCCTTTCCCTGGGCCTCATGAATTTTAAAAATGGAAGGCATGGGATTAATTATCTCCATAAGGAATCTGCCACAGGAAAAAACTGATGAAAGAAATATGAGAAATACCAAATCATATTATTCATTTATCTTAAAAATGTATAATTTGCCCTTATGTATATATATATATATACTTTCAGGTTGGTTGACAGCAATACTTAAAAATGTAAAACCACAAGCAAACAAAATAACAGAAATAGTGAAGTGTATAAAGATATAAAGAATAGAAATTAAAATAATAATCATGCTGCAAATTCCATTCTGTGTACTCAGATATCCCATTATATTTATGGGGATTTACTCACCAGTGTGTTCATGTCATGACAAAATCTGAGAAAACCAAATGTCCTTTGCATGTCTGAAACTGCAGGAAAGTATACCTTCCTGAGAACAGTATTTTAGAAATTGAATGAACCAGGACTGACATGGTCAAAACCCTGGGGCTTTCTGGGAAGCAGAAACTATAATGTCATCTGTCTCTGCCTCTCCCCCCTTCCTGAGCATCCCAATTCCCTCTGTCTGCATTCCCAGTTAGAGGAGGAAAGGACTGATCCCTGTTTCAATGCAGTGTAGTTGAGGGAAATTTGGTTCTGTATAGACAATTACCCCCACTAGGTGAGAGATTTATAGGGGCATGGGGGCCTGAGCAGTCTAGCTCAGCAGTGTTGCAGGACTGTAACTCACCAAAGCATCCTCCATCAGTTCCCTCAGGCAAGTTGAAGGCAGAGGGCACATGTCATGGTCTGCCTAGCTAGCAGGTGACATGATATTCAAATGCCCCATAAAACACACATGTAAGTGGACTTGGTTTCTCAAGTTCACTTGCGTGTGTGTAATGTCATCACAGAGATGTCCATTAATGTATAGATTCCTCGCTGAATAACATTTCCAAAGTATCCAAGGTATAGACAATTATGAGCCATTAGCATTGCAAATCACCTGGTCTTTATTTGTTTCAATGGTCCAATTCTTGGGCCTTAGGGCTACGTAAAAGGCTTGCCAAGAAGAATCCTGCTTCTTCAAATTTACCATTACACCAGTCCTTAAGTGTGTGTTTCACTTAAGAACTGTCCAAAATTCAGAGTCAGTATCTAATAGAGTACAGTACTTTCCTTGGAAGAAAACTAGTTCTACCAATGAAAATGACAGGGACCAAACTCTCTTCTGTCTAGTAGACCCCACCTAGGAACCATAAAGAGTTTTAGTCTGCATGAGAAGAATTATCAAATAGGCTGAATCTATTTGGTGAACAGGATCCATCTCTGGCCATTTCTATGAAGTGCATTCACATGGAGTGGATTCATTGTGTTTCCAGAGTTGGAGTCATCAGCTGTCATGATACAGCGACAAACACACCATTGGAGTTTTGCCACAAATGTCTTAAGAATGAAACAAAAAGAACTAGAGATTTACCGTATATGCCGGTGTACAAGATGACTGGGTGTATAAGACGACCCCCCAACATTTCCACTCAAAATATTGAGTTTGTTATATACTCGCTGTATAAGACTACCCCCTCTTCCACACCTTCCACACACCAAATAAAACGTAAAAGAACATCAGATTTGATTTCAACATGTTAATTTATATTCAAATGCTTATGACACGCAGAAAAACTGTCACAAGGCTGTATGTTATCAAACATGTACAGTAAATATAAAACAGTGCAAGTGCAAAGTGGTACTTATTTATCTACCATATATACATGAATATAAGCCGACCCAAATATAACCCGAGGTACCTAATTTTGAGCTTGAAATCCAGGAAAATAGATTGACCTGAGTATAAGCCAAGAGTGGGAAATGTAGCAACTCCTAGTGAGTTTTTCACCCTGCATTACACCCTACATTACACAATTGTAATGTAGTAATTAAAATACAGTAATATTAATTATTTTATTGATTTTTTTAGAACTGTACTTGCACCACCCACCAGTGGTGGCGCTGCAGGTAAAGTGGGTGGGCAGGTCAATTGCACTGAGGCAGGAAGTGTTGCTCTAGCCTAGCCTCTTGCTTCCCCTGCAAAGAAGCATGGCCTTTTTCCTCCATCTTGGGCAGAGCAGAGAGATAAGGGCAGAAGGTACCAGTAAATGAAACCCTTTCTTTTTCCCCACCAGTTTGAAAGGGAGACACAATTGTAATGTAGAACTTCTTTCTTCATCTGAATGGTATGTAGAATGAGGTGGGTGAGCATCAGGAGGCCACTATGGGCAGCTATGTCTATCCCAACTGAAGTGCACCCGGTGTATAAGACGCCCCCCCCCCTTGGAGGAATGTTTTTCAGGGTGAAAAAGTCATCTTATACACCAGAAAATATGGTAAGTCATTTAACTGTATTATCTTCATGTGGAATAGATACTTAGATGTATTTGTAATGTTTTGCTTGAGCTGAGCAGTGCTCTTTGCTCTTCTGATCATCATTCTCTACTGTTTACCTTCTGAATTGGGACATAATTGCATAGAATGAGCTATGCATCCCTGATGGAGGGAGGAGTACAATTAGGCATTGTATTAACTGGATGACTTTGCTATGTCCCAATTTCTTCACTGAAAGGTGGGCTCTAAATAACTGTGGAATGTTGGCCACTTTTTATTTATTTATTTATTTATTTAGATTTGTTTATTGCCCTCCTCCCCAAAGGGACCCAGGGCGATTCACAACACAACACATCAGCATCGACAACAATTTATAACCAGTTCAAAAAATTAAAACTTTTAAAAGTGTAAAAGAAGCTTAAAAACCTAACATTAAAAACTAGGCGTTGTAGCTAGGAGGCACTGGGGGTAAATTTGTTCAAACCATCCAGCCAGCTGGGGAAATTGATCCATCCATTCCCCAGACCTGACTTGACAACCAGGTTTTCACTCCTTTCCTGAAGGGCAGCAGCTCCATCTGCAGGCGTAGTTCTACTGGGAGGAGGTTCCATAGGGCCAGAGCGGACACTGAGAAGGCCCTCCTTCTAGTGTCGGAAAGGTGCGACTCTATGGCCGATGGCACAACCACTTAAAGCTCATTCTTGGATATCTTCAACCACACAAAGAACACACTGGGGCAGGTGTTAGTATCCTCTTCATATGTCACTGTTCTGGCCACAATGTAGTTCTGCTGAGCTTGCCCCACAAGAGTTAAATATTTTATTAAAAGGTTTAAAGGAGTGTGGGTAGATGGACTCAGAGGTGTAATATTGCAGCTGGCTAAGAGTGCTGGTAAGCGCATAAGGGTAGTTAAATCTCGTTTTGAGAGTCCCCTGGACAGTGAGGAGAACAACTAGGTCAATCTTAGAAGAAATCAACCCTGGCTGCACCTTAGAAGGTCAAATAGTAAAGATGAAGCTAAAGTATTTTGGACATCAAATGAGTAGAGAGGATTCACTTGAGAAAGCCTCGAAGCTGGGAAAGGTGGAGGGCAAAAGAAGAAGGGGGCGACCAAAAATGAGATGGCTAGATGGTATTGTAGATGCAATGGGCACAAAGCTGAGCGAGTTGAGGAGGATGGTGGAGGACAGAAGTGCCTGGTGGACGGTGGTCCATGAGGTCGCAAAGGGTCAGAATCGACTGTGCGACTTAACAACAACAAAAAGAGTGCTGGTTAAGAGCATAAGGGTAGTTAAATCTAGTTTTTCTAAGTGGAGTGCTGGGGTGCCAAAGGGTCAGACATGACTATGTGACTGAAGAAGAAGAAGAAGAAGAAGAAGAAGAAGAAGAAGAAGAAGAAGAAGAAGAAGAAGGGTGTCGGCGTCAGTGGCGACAGTGGCAGCGACAACAACAACAACAACAACAAAGAGACTTAGCAATAACCTTGGCAATAATCATCACAGCTGAGGACAGACTGATGGAGGACATCTTGTGAAGGGATAAACTCACTGAAGGGTGTGCTGTATCTGGGAGGAATAGCAGCTCTGTTACCCTGCACCCTAAATCCCATTGACCCAGGATATGTCTTCCCTCAGCTCAGCATGAGGGTAGTTCAGTCTAGTTTTTCTAAGCAGAGTGCTGGGTGGGTCAGGATTGCTGTTGGATCCAAACTGCAGGAAGCTTACCCCAAAAGGTTGTTCCTGTGGAGCATTAGGAAATTAAGTTGCTTATAAGGTAAAGGTCATCTTTGCTTAGAAGTAGGAAAAAGATTGATTTACTAGCAGGGACAAACAGCCTCAAGGCTTTGCCAGGACTTGCTCATTCGTTCTTTTCAGAAAGGGAAGAATTTGGGAGTAAACCCAAGGCTTGCTACATCTCTCAGTCATCTGGGATAGATGAAAAGTAGTAGCTCAAAACAGCTACCATAGAGGAAGAGCAGGTGAATTTAGATCTCACCTGGGTTTTTTCTTTGAATGAAATCTTATAGCACAGTGGTTAAATTGTTGTACCACTGCCAAAATTGTGCTCATAAGCAGACTTCATTCCTGAAGGGGCACAAGGTTGACATCCGAGGTCCGTAAAATAAGTACCCAGCATGTTGGGGTTATTTAAGTGTAATTGCTGTTGCTATTTCTCTTCGACATGCTCCATCTTAGGAGCAGAAAAACTAGGAAGGATGTGAAGAGCTTTTCCTTTGGCTGGGGTGCTTGGGCCACCTGATGTTACATCAGGGACCTGGAAAGTGGTGCCACGGTAGTCCAGGAAGGATCCTCCTGGCTAGTTTGTTTGTTTGCTTGCTTGCTTACTTGTTACATTTATACTGCACCAATCTGGGATATTTTCCCACTCTGGGCAGTTTAAAACATAATAACAATAATAATATCTTCACAATAATAAAAAGATATAGACCAACTGATCAAAATTAAAAACATGAAGAAAGCAAAACAACACCCACACATTAAAAAAAACAGAAAGAAAAAACCTTTGGGTGATGGGGGGGATACAATAAAATACTGTACCTAACACTTGGCCATTGGCAATATATCCTTAAAAGCCTCTTTTAAAAGGAATGATTTGATTGTTTTTTTTTAAAATATAGGCAGAGATGGAAGCTGGCACAACTCAACTGGAATAGAGTTCTACAAAGTTGGTGCCACCACCAAGAAGGCTCTTCTCTGAGTCACAGGCTTTCATGATTTTTGTTGGAATAGTAGCCGTGTTAGTCTGTGGTTCCAGGCACATCAGAAAACAAAAACAAAAAAGTAATAAAACAAAAATACTGTAGTACTTTAAAGATAATCTCAGGTTTGGCACCTGGAGCTGCACCCTCTGGGAAGAACAAGTGATGCAGGCTGAAGTTCTGAGGGGAAAATGTTCTGCCAGGTAGGAAGGTCCCAAATTGTTTAGGGCCTTAAAAGTTAGAACTAACAACTTGCACCTGATACGGAAAGGAACAGGTAGCCAATGTAGCCCTGCTAAGGCTGGGGAGATATAATCAAATTTTCTCACTCCAGTAATCAGCCTGACTGCTGCATTTTGCACCCATTGGAACCTCTGTATCAGGAACAAGGAAACCCCCAAGTACTGTATACAGCATTACAGTAATCAATATGGGAGATTACCAGTGAGATAATTAATGTTATGAGGGACTGCCTGTCCAAGTAGGGACTGCTGCAATTTGTGCTTCAAGGATGAGGATCTAACATGACCCCTAAATTGTGTACTTGGTCCCTAGGGGACTGTAATGGACTACCATAGTCTTGAGGATATTATCAAGGTGCACCTTCACATACCCTCAAAATAAAGTATGGAGTCCATCCTGCCATATCTAGCACAAAGGCAACCTTTTTAGAGGCATTCAGGTTCCTGAAATATGTGGCAGTAATAATTAGTGTTGTTTACATAGGCATGGAGAGCGCAGGCTGAAAATTACACTAACTCTTTCTTGTTAGAGATGTAAATGCAACCAAGGCATGCAACTGAATGCTAAGACAATCAATCACTTAATAGGAAAGACTCTCTTCTAAGCAAAACTAAATTATTTGTTTGGATCTACCCAGACAATTAGAAAAGTTTCTATCTTCCCACTACAGGGGCCATTTGACCCTATTTGCATGTCTTGTGACATTCTTTGTTCTGGTCACTAATTGTTTCTTTACCTTCAAAGAGGAAAGATGCTTCTATCAGCATGTTCATCTCCCCACCCACAGTGCTGTGAAGAAAGGCCAAAGTGAGTAATTTTCAGAATCCAGTGTTGTTCCAAAAAGTTTGGCTGCCAGTTTAAAAGACTTGACAATTTATTTTCTGAAACTAAAAACAAAAATAAAAATCACTTTGCAAACTTCTTATTCCATGTGATAAATTTGAAAATTCAGGAGTCTTCATGACATTTGAGATTTGTGGGAGATGATTCCTAATTTTTAGGTTTGACCTAATGCTGTCCTCATGTAACAGCAATCAGGAGAAAGGAGTAGGAGTAGGAAAATTACAGGAGTTACAGCAAGAATGACAGCAAACAGATGATGAAGAGGAGGAGGAGGAGGAGGTTTGGAAGTAACACAGCCAGGCTCAGTATTTGGCCAGATGAGATGAATCTCTTCTGGAATAAAAAGAAACAACTATTTCTTCAATAAATGCATCAGGCCTTTGATATACCTTATGAAGCTATGGCCTATTTGTCAAGTGCTTGATTATACACCTTTCATGTCGTGTGAAATAGCACAAACAAAAGTGCTGTACTTGCAAGGTGAAAAAGATACAACTTTGAAACATAAAAGTAACAGCCAGCGTGTCACAACTTCTCAAGTATCACTTGGTGGTAGATAAAATATGGCACGCTGTAGCGTCGGCTGGCAAACTGCAACATCAGGGTATTGCTTTGTGTTCATTATTTCATTTTCTGTTTAATAGGGAAAGTTTTGAACAAATGTATTTGAAAGGAATGCACTTGCTGTGCCATTGCTGCAACTGGCAAGATAAACAGTATAGGAGAAATACTTCTTATTAACAGGTGAGTTGAATTATTTTACTCAGGTAATTGGGGAATTCAAATTCAGAAACTACGGAAAAGGTCAGGAAGAGATGGGAAACAAATAAATAATTGCAAAGAAAATAATGGGATAAATTTATGTGTCCTGCATAGCCCTATATACACAATATTAAGATTCTGCATTTAGCATAAATGGGTACCATGAAGATATGAGTCCTGTCTTTCATTACCGTACAGAAGAATGTGTCAAGGCATAGAAACTGAAAGGGAGATCAGAAACCCTGGGCCAGGTTTTACTACAGCTTTTACTACACAGTGCTCTCCCCTGGCAAGATGGTTCCCAGGGCAAAGCACCAACCCCACAAAATAGCCTTGTGGACATGGACACACACACACACACTGAATTTTTTTTAAAAAAATGTATTTGCTGGCATATGAAATGCATCGGAGTATAAGACACACTCCATTATTCCAAAAATAGTCCACTATAGGCTATTATATTTGTTGTTGTTCAGTCACACAGTCGATTCCGACCCTCTGCGACCCCATGGACCACTGTCCGCCAGGCACTCCTGTTCTCCACCATCCCCCTCAACTCGCTCAGCTCTGTACCCATTGTCTCTACAATACCATCTAGCCATCTCATTTTTGGCCGTCCCCTTCTTCTTTTGCCCTCGACCCTTCCAAACATCAAGGCTTTCTCAAGCGAATCCTCTCTTCTCATTTGATGTCCAAAGTACTTTAGCTTCATCTTTATTATTTGACCTTCTAAGGAGCAGTCAGGGTTGATTTCTTCTAAGATTGACCTATTTGTTCTCCTCGCTGTCCAGGGGACTCTCAAAACTCTCCTCCAACACCACATCTCAAAGGCATCTATTCTTCTGCGCTCAGCTTTCCTAATGGTCCAGCTCTCACAACCATACATTGCCACAAGGAATATCATTGCTTTGACTATGCGAATTTTTGTTTGCAGTATGATCCATCTTATGTTGGCGATATGGTCTCTAGTCCCCCTGCCTCTTCTGAATCCTGCCTGCACTTCTGGTAATTCTCTCTCCACATACTGTTGCAGTCTATCCTGTATTATCTTGACCATCACCTTGCTAGCATGAGGGATGAGCGTAATTGTTCGATTTGTACTGTATCTTTATACAGTACAAGATGTACTCCATTTTTACCAGTTTATTTTAAGGGGGAAATGTGAGTCTTAGATACCAGCAAATAGGGTATATGTTTTGCTTTTACAGCTCATGGGATTACCATGTGGAATTACACATTTGGGTAGGATTGGACAATATGACTGCCTTTTAAGATGTGAAGCTGAGCTCTTTCTTTCTCCCTGCATCTTGTCCACTTGAGGCTTCGGGATCCTTTACTAATTGGTAGAATTGGTTCATTTTAAAAAGCTGTTTCAATCCTTAAATAGAATTTTGGCACTGAGGCTGCATCATATGGAGGTAGCTACAGCTGTGCTATCTCCATTGTTGCTTGTCACCTTCCTTTGATCATGGACAAAAATCTAAGGTTTAACAAGAAAGTGGTTTAGAAGGGATACTGACACAGAATAGTGTCCATAGCTGGCAAAGAGGGCTGGGAAGTTGCACTTAAAAGGAGAGAACAACCAATAGACAGCAGCTCAAAGACTGAAATATAGCCAAGCTACATAAAGAGGAAATATTTTAAAGTATACTTTAAAAGTAGCATTCCAAGTTCTGTCTCAAGGCTTGAATTAAGAACATTTATTTATTCATTCATTACAGTTATATCCTGTCCCTCTGGGATAATGTTCCGACTCTGGGCAGCTTACAAGATATTTAAAAAATCTTTATAATAGAAAAGTAGACATAAATAATAAGTGGACTAAATTAATTATAAATAGCAACAAAAAGTTAATAACTGGATACTTTAAATCAGAGGTTCCTAACCTAAGGCCAATGGGCTGAATCCAGCCCATGGTGCCATTCCATGTGGCCTCCACCTCTCCAAAGGCATCTGAGAAACAAAATGGCCACCCCTTTGAAGCTGTGGGGACAAAATGGCCACCTCCATCAAGCAGATTGGGTAAAATGGCCATCTGCCTCTCAAAGCTGACTAAGAAAGCATGATCCAGCCCCTGGCTTGAAAAGGTTGGGAACCCCTGTTTTAAATTCATAAACAAAAATGAGAGGAAGACTACTCAGTCATGCAATCAAACCAAAGGCCTATCTAGTCTAGCATCTAGTTTTCTGCAGTAGCCAAACAGGTACTTATGGTAAAACTACAAGCAAAGCTTAAAAGGGGTAGCCGTCTTCCCATGATGTTCCTTAGAAACTGGCATTGAATCACATGTGATCTCTGATCCTTACCAGCTTCACCCAAAACCTGAATTACTAACCAAATCACCCTGATTCAGGAAGGGCAATGGTGGGCATCAGCAGGTTCACACCAGTTTGCCAGAACCGGTAGCAGAAATTCTGGCTGGCTGTGCCCATCCAAGTTTTGAAATAAAGTAGTACTAATTCGGGTGCAACACAGGGCTTCCCCCTGGCCACGCCCACCATACCACGTCCAAAGTGTGGTAGTATTTTTTTTTTAGCCCACCACTGAGGTAGGGTACACAGAAAGAATCTCCTTGAAGGTTGTGGTATTTTTGAAACACAATTGTGAGTACCCCAGACAACTGTCATCTTGTGCTGGCTAATCTTTCTCACACTAGGTCAGATGAAGCTGGAACTTCAATTCCGAGAAGCCCTGATCAGCAGGAGTGCTATCTTGGGCTTCTGATAATTGAAGTCCAAGAACATCTGGAGTGCTAAGGTTCACCATCACTGTCCTATACAGTGGTGTCCTGAAACAGAGGATCATGGTACTTATCAGAAGGGAGGAGTCCCTGGAATTAAGACCAAGTGGTGCTGCCAAGATTCTAGTAAAATACCATGATGTATATGTTGTTGAACAACAAAGATGCAGAAAAAAATTAATTCACATGTGAGTGTGAAAGTGTCAAGCAAGTCTGACATAATCTACTGAAAAAGAAAAATTATCCATAATGAGAGAACTGCAGGTCAGTAAATATAGTATCAACAGGTCAAGAAATGAAGTGAACAGTATAAACTCTCATCAAGATTCTTGAGAGCTACTGAAAACCACATAATACTATAAAAAAACCAGTAATAGATGCTTTTATAGAATGTACAGTACAAATCAGAAAAGGCAACATAAGGTCCAGAAGATCTCCAGCATGGTTATCAAACAGTTTCCATAAAGTTATTACAGACATTTTTAAAAATAAAATAAAAGGCCCAAATAAATAGAAGAAAAGAAATCTAAACTTATACAAAGACAATGCAAGTGTACAGTAAACAGTTTTTTAAAATGGGGGCTGAATTTTATTGGGAAGAATACGACTTGTAATAATTAACAATTTCTGTAGATTATACAGAAATTTTAATGGTCTAAATAAGTTATGAAACCAGCTAGAGAGACAGCTGGATTGCTGCATTACATAATAGCTGAAGTGATATTAAAGGTCAATAGAGAAATTCTTGAGTGGTTGAATGGATTATTTTTGTCTGCCTTCAAGAAAGAAGATTTAAAGCAAAGACCATGAAAGAACTAATATTTCCAGGAAGGTGGTCAGAGGTAATGAGGCAAATGCAGCTGACAACACTGGGTAAAGATGGTATCAATCTTAGATGTTGTTACACAATATGAAAACACAGATCACCTAACAAATCTATGCAACAACCAGAATGTTGTTTTCACAGTGTCTTCAGCTTGAGCCAACAGGGCCCTTGCATCCCATGTTAGATGCACAAGTGTAGCACTGTTCAAAACTGGAAGAAGTGGTGCTATTTTTTCTTAAATTGCTTAAAGCTGGAATTTGATTGTGTGTTAGATTTATGAAAGTACAGGGTGTTCCAAAAGTTGCCATACATAACAGCAGATATCTTGGGACATGTTTGCCATGAGTGAGGGAGAAGACTACGTGTGTGTGTTGGCTAAGCCCACTGGTGTAACTTCATCAGTGGGAATTTCAGAAGTGATTTTTCCACAAGTTAAGAAGTTGGCTAAGCTTTTATTCACAAACTCCTGTCATGTGACTTGGGGAAGGACAGCAAATGTCTATTATGATGTCTTGTTGTTGTTCAGTCACACAGTCGAGTCCAACCCTTTGCGATCCCATGGATCACAGCATGCCCATCGCATCAATTATTCCATCCAACCACCTCATTCTCTGCCGCCCCCTTCTCCATTTGCCTTCAATCTTTCAATATGTGGCAATCCACTGGGGAAATATACATTTGTTGAAGCTATGCTGCCATAGCTATATAATAGGATCAGTAGTGTTGCGTGGATTTCAGCCACCCAGGGCATAAGCCAAATTTGCTGCCCCCTCGTGGATGCTGGTGCCCATTCCTGCTAGAGCTTCTGGGAATTGTAGTCCAAGAACACCCATATGCTCCAAAAGTGCCACCTGGGGTGGGCTGCCTCCTGCCCCCCCACAACACCACTGCATAGGATACTAACCTTTCTCTCTCTCTCTCTCTCTCTTGCTCGCTCGCTTGCTTGCTTGCTAGCTAACTAGCTAGCTAGCTATCATCATAAGCTAGAAGGAGATATTTATTTTATTATGGATGTTAAATTTATTTACACTAAACAGAAGTTATAAATGAGATGTGTGGGTTTATTTATTTACATTTTTTATTTACTTATTCATGTGTGCAACTCATAGCCAAGAATGCAAGAGGAAAAAGTAAAATTTTGACCTAGTTCGGATGTCATTTAAAAAAAAAACATCTTTGTATACACACACACACACACACACACACACACACACACACACACACACACACACACACAATTGCACAAATTAAGTTAATTGAGCCTCTAAAAACATGGCTGGCAGGACAGATATGGGGTACGGAAGGTATAATGACCCCAGCACATTGGATGATCTGAGCCCCTCTTTTTCTCTACTTTTAAATTAGTAGTTGTAGCATCTGGTGTGTTTTTTAATCTGTTTTTAATATTTTTTAGATTTTATTTTTAAATTTTAACAGTTTTAAGGTTTTTAGATGGAATCTTCCACTTCCTAATCCTGGGCTCTACCTGCCCAGGGAAGGATAAGACTAATGTCCTCTGGCCAGGAGGAGGAATGGATTTTAGCTGTTTGTGCTGTCTGTGTGTTGTTTTTTTTCCTGACTGTAAATCAATGCTGATGATACCCAGCTATACATCTCTGCCCGTGGGGACCCAAGCGGTGCGGTGGAAGTCCTCTCCAGGTGCCTGAAGGCTGTAATGGTCTGGATGGGGGACAACGGGCTACAGCTGAATCCCGGCAAGACTGAGTGGCTGTGGGTAAGGGGTCCTGTGTTATCAAAGGAGCTTCCACCTTTGGTTCTGGATGGGGCAGTCTTGCCCCAAACAGACCCGGTGCGTAATCTGGGGGTCCTCCTGGACTCACGGCTACTGTTCGAAGAGCAGGTGGCAGCCGTGGCCAGGAGGGCTTTTGCACAACTTCGTGTAATTCGCCAGTTACGCCCCCTCCTAGACCGGGATGCCCTGCTCATGGTCACACATGCGTTGGTTACCTCCAGACTTGATTATTGTAACGCGCTCTACATGGGGCTGCCCCTGATGACCATCCGGAGACTCCAGCTGGTCCAGAATGCGACGGCCCGGGTAGTGGTGGGGTGTGGGCGTTATGCTCATGCTTCGCCGCTGCTCCGGGAGCTGCATTGGCTGCCAGTATGTCTCCGGGTGCAATTCAAGGTGCTGGTTATTACCTTTAAAGCCCTATATGGTAGTGGGCCAGGATACCTAAGAGACCGCGTCACCCCAAGAACATCTGCCCGGCCCACCAGGGCGGATCGGAGAGGCTCCCTTGTTATTCCCTCGGCGAGGAAGGCGCACCTCGCCTGTACTAGGAGGAGAGCCTTCTCCGTGTTCGCCCCAGCCCTCTGGAACCTCCTGCCCACCGAATTGCGCCTTCAGACGGAGCTCCTGCCCTTCCGAAAGGGCTTGAAAACCTGGCTGGCAGGACAGATTTGGGGACCCGGGACCATGGGCTCCCATACCAAGTGGCTCATATAAGGACTGCCCCCCCTGGGTTGGATCATGGGATTTATTGGTATATATCCCTGTGTTGTTTTAATCTTTCGATTGTTTTAACTTTGACGTTTTAGTGATGGTTTTATTCTTGTTTTATTCTTGTTTTATTCTGGTTGTGGGCCGCCCAGAGTCGGGTCCTCCCGATTGGGGCGGGGTATTAAATTTAAATAATAATAATAATAATAATAATAATAATAATAATAATAATAATAATAATAATAATAATAATAATAATAATAATAATAATAATAATAATAATAATAAATCGCCCTGAGTCGCCATGGTGAGTGGGCAGTGATATAAATCTAAATAAATAAATAAATAAATAAATAAATAAATAATAAATGCTGGAGGAGGAAATTTAAAATATCTATTTCTGGCTTTAAATCATCAGAGTAATTCATTTTAAACTGTGGTTTCAGAAGAAGCCAGGATCAAGCTGGGTTTTCTGATTCTGGAATGTTACAAAGCTAAAACATTTTCATAAATCACAGCCCCCTTCTCCAAGCTCAGATTTGTTTAAAGCTGGATGTGGACATTTAGGAACTTTTCCTTTGGCATATAAAATAAGAGGAACAGGCAGCACACAAGCCTGAGAGCCATTCATATGGCAATGTAATGCTGAGGGCCATTCATATGGCAAGAAGCTATGGGTTCCCATTGCAACTGACTGATGATGAAAGATTAAGGCAACCACTGTTACAGAAAGTCACATTCCTTCTCTTCTGTATAACATGGTCTGCTACAACCTATATCCAAGAATGTATTTTTCCTGAAGCAGGAAAAATACCATTGACGTGAATTTGTTTAAGGTGGATCCCAGCTTGCCATGAAGTGACATACACACTATGATCACAGAGCCTTCTCCTGTAGCATATATGAAATGAAACATGCAGGATTTAACACCAGGACTGAAATATCCTTGAGAATATTATCAAGGTGTGCCTTCACAGCCAGTCCATCTGGCATGGCTTCTTCCGCCTCTATGGCTGTTGGGAATCAGAGTTCCTCCTCCATTCATTTTGCTGTTGGGCCCAATAGGATGGTTTCCAGTGGCATTTTCTCCACTGAGGAGACCGTTACCCCAACTAAAGGGATCATTCGCTCATAGCTTTGGTCCCTTTAGGGAGTCATGTTATTTACCACCGCCCAACACTCAACATTTCTCTATAACATAATCACAAGACATAGTGATTATGTGGTTTGTTGCCCTGCCTCTTATATACTAGTCAAGGATGTGACATGGAAGCAGGAGTACAGTATGACCTATAACACTGTCACAAATTTCCAAATTTTATGTAGAAAAGGAGCCAAGAAACACAAACTGACAGCATTCCCATGGCTTTAATAATATCAGGATTGCTAGAAAAAAAATATGCAACACATAATTGTTTCCTCTTTTTCCTCTTTGGAAATGTTTCGGTGCTGGTTTCAGTAGTGCTGTTTCCCCTATAGTTTATGTGTGAGAAGTGCTTGCCTATTCGTTTTATTGGGAAACATGTTAGATGCTGTCAGAGTAAGCACTTTGTAGATTGCATTTTTATTTGTGCTGAATGCTAGAATATATTCATTGTAGATGTTTCTCTCTTTCTATCCATGCCCCCCTCCCCCAGTTCTGCACTTCAACGTAAATATTCTTGGGGAAATATGGTGTAAATATTTACATTTATTCTTGTTGATAGGAATAAAACAGCAACATCCCAATATGCTGTACTAAATATTTACATCGCTGCTGCAGTTGGTAAATGCATTGGAGAACAGAGCTATCATTCTCAATGTTCACAAGCAGTAAAAGGTTTGATTAGCCAAGGGGAGCTTACTCTTACTGTGGCGAGAGCAGGCTGTTAAATGTAAACGTTTTACAGCTTAAAGTTAGAAATAATTATGGTATTAAATTACCAATTTTCTGGCTATTTATTTACTCAACACTACCTCAAAAAAGCTTCCCAGTGTTGTAGCAATGGGTGATAAGGAATTCATTTATGATTCTGAGTAGTCTTTTATTCCCTTCTGTGAATTGGCTGGGATGCACTAGTAAAGGTAAAGGTCTCCCTTGCTCAAAAGCCAGTTGTGTCAGACTCTAGGGGTCCATTTATAACTGAAGAGTTAGTGCTGTCTGCATCTGCAGACATTTACTTTAGGCTAAATCAGGAGTTTATCTCCCTTCTGTTTACTCAGAGTGTTTGATTCAGAATAAGTTGTACTCAAGGTATACCTGAGACACCCTCTCTCACATGAGTTGCCACTTTTTCCCAGTACACAGGGACTCTTATCCTTCTGTCAGACTCTGTTACTACCCAATTAGGCACTCAACATGATTTACAGTCTTGTATCCACATCCTTGGTGCACCTGGGTCCTATTTCAACTTTGACTACACTCTGTCAATGATTTGGAAGATCATCATTTCATCTTCCTGTAAGATTGGCACCACTCCTTCCCGAAGTGGAAGCCTTTTAAAACATAAATGACTCTCTTCTTTTCTTTTTTCCATCCAGTTTGGAGCACGGCTAAGCAGCTTATATGGATGTTGATATGATAACTGCCACTAGAAAAACAAGGAATGTTTGATACCTAAGAAGTGTTTTTATTTTTGTGAAATAAAACACAAAACAATGAAAACAGGATGAAGATAATCCCATTCAGCCTTTTATCTCATCGACTTTTCAACCTGCATACATGCCTATCAAATCCTTAATCTACCTCTGTCCATCTCACTCTAAAATACTACTCATCAAACATTTTTTCCTGACTCTCTGTCTATGTGTAAGACTCTAACACTATCTGTCCATCTCCCTGGACATATATCTCCACGTTCAGTCTCTACCCACTCACCCTCATCTATCTAACCATCACAAAACATTCACCCACTCTTATGTATCCTCTCTTCCATCAGCTAGGGAAAACAGCTTCACTTCTGTGAAGGCTCTTTTTCTCCCTTCCCCGAGCAACTGCCACCTTGATTCTATTTGGCACTTATCCAGTAATCATCTCACATCCAGCCAATTCATTCTGTCACACAAACAGACCATTTACCTAAACACACATAATCTCCACACAACACCAACTAGGTGGTGACCAAAATTGCCACAAGAAACTACCAAGGAAATAAATGGTAGTGAAGATTATCATGCCCTATTGATTTAAATGGGAATCCCACCCTGAATGTTTCCCAGGTGTATTTCCCTTTTTATAGGCCAGAAATTTAGCAGATGTACAAATTAGCAGCCACATGTCCCATGATTTTCCTTATAATATTCCTGGATAGTAAAGATCACTACAATAAATATAGATCTATACTTGACAAATAAATATTATCATATTTCTCCCATTCTAGGGACACTGAATCTGCTTGGGGTTTTGCACAAACTCTACAGGAGGGAGTTGTCCAAATTTCCCTATCTGCATGTAGGTTGAGAACTTTGGATATTTCATGTAATGACTGGATGTCACTGACCCTTCAGCTTCCAGTATTCCAAACACTAACTCTGCAAACTGAGCTAGGATTGGGGAAGCTTGGAGACTTCTGATCTCCAATCACTGGTTCTTTTCTTACTATATGGTATATGGAAAGCGGGAAAGAAAGACAGGAAAAGAAAGGCATCCTCAATATTTCTAGGGCAATATCTTTCACAGTCCCCACTTTTCCTACAATAGATTATAGGTGAAATAGAGAGCAAGCCTCAACTAGAACAGTCCCATTGAATCTATGGGAATTCAACTCTTCCAAAAGTTCCCTTGATTTTTATCCAATGCTAGCAAAAATAAAATAAAAATCAGCCTCATTGTAAGAAGTGTGGCCAAAATATGAATTTCAGCATATTACAAGGTGAGTAATAGTGATTCTGAAAGTGTTTGAGCACCTCCTCCTTGCCTTTCATCATTATCCCCACAGAATATTTGACCACATGTAAAGGCAAAGGGAAAGGTTGTCCTTGCTCGAAAGCCAGTCGTATTCGACTATAGGGTTCAGTGATCTTCTCAGCATTGTCTGCAATTGCAGACTTTTCATGGACACATGGAAGGCATGCCTAGTGGCAGGAGTGCATGGAACATTGTTTACTTTCCCACCGAAGTGGTCCCTATTTATCTACTTGCACTTTCTTGCTTTTAAACTGCTAGGTTGGGATAGAGATGGGAATTCCCTCCCTCGTGCAGTACTCGGGTATCGAACTCTGACCTTCCAGTCTGCAAGTTGACTACATGACAGTATCATAAAACTTATTAAGAAGAACAGTATGCAAAATTACCCTCACTCAAAATGAGCAAACAATTGTGGTTTCTATTCACAATCTCTGCGTTAAAAAGAAAGGGGGGGGACAAAATACAGAATAATTCTTCATTTAAGAATAGCACTGTTGTTGGATATTTATGTCTGAAAGGCAGAATGTTTTGGTTCCAGATTTAGTTATGCCTTGTGTAATTCTGTTGAGATCAATGGGACATATTGACTGAATCAAATTGTATGGATTTGATCAAAGGCATTCAATGAATATCCAAATCCATATCAGCATTTTTGTACTTGGTACTGTAGAGGTTTGCAGTACCAAATTGTTTGGTTTACATGGGAGGTTCTGTATTTATATGATATTCTGTAACACTTTAATACTGCCACCTTTCCTCTAAAATGGTTAAGGTTGCATATTAAGGAGTCTCCCATTTCATTCTAATAAGCTATTGTGTTAGGATAAGTTGATGTAATGGCCACTTGTGAACTACTGTTTTCAAGTCTGGCATTCAATTCAACACACCACAGTATGCCATTAGACAGTCCAAAACTCTTGCACAGACAATTCACAGTGTGTCTAAGATTGATCTTAAAGGAGTCCATGGTGCTTAAATTAAAATGGCACTATCTTGAAAGCCACAAGCCTTGTTGGTGCAGCAGTAAAAAGGAGAGACACAATGACAAGTCTAGACAGTGGAAGATAAGGTGTTGGATGCCTGAGTTATGACCCACTAATACTGTGTGTAAATCCTACTTTTAGTTATTTATAAGCCCAGGGAAAGAGCTTGAACTATTATTCTTTTGTGCTTAATGTTTTTAAAGGTCCAGAAGAGCTAATGCTGTTGTAATAGCTTCTTGTTGAATGGGTGACTGTTGCAATCCTGGGCTCAGCACTAGTCGAAAGAAGAAAGACCTGCATTTTTATTTTATTTTATAAAAGACAACATGTTATGTGTGCTTGTCATTGTATCCATTTCCTTATTATAGCCAGCTTTCAATTTCTCATATAACTATAATTTATAAATTGCTACACACTTTCTTTTATTGCAAGGTGAATTCTTTCAAGACCAAATGGTAAAGTTTATGATAAAATCTGTCTCCAAAGAGCAGTAAATGAGAAAATTCTGGCATCCAGAACTGCCTTCCTGTTGCTTAGATGAACTTAGCTTTGGGGTCCAAAACAGATCTTTATACTCCAGGTCTTTCTTCTCAGAGCTGATGCCAAACAGTTACCCTGAAAAAGAGGCAGAGACTTCATAATATGGTACCTACAATCCAGTTAGCCACAGATTTCTACTTATTAGGGCCTTAATTTATGAGGGAAACCTGAAAGACAAGGTTTGGGGAACAACCACATGCTTGATGAAAGGGAATTAAGTATGGGACATTTGTATTTAATGGAATTCACCCTCCTGAATTCACCATAAATTTCCCCAGCCAGAATTATGGGAGCTCTAGACAAGAAATTAAAGTCCTTGTGAGAGATTTTGATTAATGACAGGTAGACAATGAAATTACCAGCAGCCAGGTGGCTGGGAGCAGTTAACTTTCATGGGATCTGTAAGGAATTAGAAAACTGGTAGTCTCCCCAGCCATTAGGCTCTGGGTATCTTTAAAAATATCCCTATCAATTTCCTAATGCCTTACTTCTCCCAACGAGTTTAGGTACCTTTAGCCACTACTACTACCAAATTAATATCAAATACTTCATTTTTCATTATTCTTACCCTAGATTTTGCTACCAATAACACTATCAGCAGAAACACACAAATACTGTAATCAGAGGAAGGATAATTCTCATTTGCTTGTATATGTTACCTGTCTTGATTTGTCCAAGTGGTTCTCCTGTAGGGGATGGAACTGGAAGAATAATCTGAACAGACAGAACATGTTCAAGAAGGGCTTGGAAATGTATGGTGTTTCTTATGAGTGGAAATGGTAAGAACAGAAGTTCATCAGTATCTGAACAGCCATCATTTCTCACAAAAGTTCATATTAGATAGCTAGACTAATATTCTGATTTCGGGTACAGTAGCTAAAAATATGATTGGCTATGAATGTAACTCTAGTAGTATTTATTTATTTCTTGAATTTATATTGCCACCCCCTCACCAAAGTGACTCTAGGCAGCTCACAATAAACATTACAAGATTCAAGTATAAAACGTCCCCAAAGTGATAAAAGCACACATACCCTTATGTTTAAAGCCATTAAAAAACCTTAAAATGCCCTCTCAACAATACAATAGTTTAAAACTAAATCTAAAAGCCAAAAGCTAAAAAGTATGATTAGGCTTTCTTGATTTTTTTATTGTGTCACAAGCACACAAAGGTTAATTATTATAGAACCTTTCAGGTAAGAAATGTTGTAAAAATTCTAATTAGGGAAGAATCGATTTGGGAAAAAATTGAAAGGAGGGATTTTTCACAAATGGGTAAAGCAATGTTCTTAAGTGAAGATCTAGGTAAAAAGAATAAAGATATTCAGAATAAGCTGATAAAAACAACTATAGAAGAATGGAACAAAGTAAAGGAAGATCTTATTCCAGGGATTTCACCAATTATAGAACTAGAAGACTTCAATAATTTCCCAATTAAAATAGATAGGGATACTAAGGCATTATTATTAGAAAATGGGGTTTTAACGTTGAAAGATTGGGTCAAGATTTGTAGAGATCCGGAAAAAAGAATGATGCTCTTTTCACAACTGAAATTAAATTGGTTTAAGATTCTCCAGATAAATAATTGGAATAAGAGATTTTTATTTCATAACGGTCTTGAAAGACAACTCACAAAATTTGAAGAACTTTTGACTAAATTAAGAAAGGGAGACATAGGAATTAAAGGGATAGTCAGCAAGATTTATAAGATCATGAATAAAAAAGAAAAAATACAGGAAGCCCTGAAGAATACTTGGGAACAAGATTTGAATATGATAATCTCGAAAGAAAGGTGGCAGAAAAAATGGAAAAGAAGAATTATGCGAACTATGTCTGTAAGAGTAAAATAGCATAATTACAAGATGTTTTGGCAATGGTATCTGACCCCAATCAGACTGCATCAGATGAATAATGAGATAAGTGATAAATGTTGGAGGTGTAAACAATCAAAGGGGACATATATGCAGATGTGGTGGAGTTGCAATGTGTAAAGGAAATTTTGGGGAAAAGTTGAAAAGGAAATTAAAAATATACTAGATATGTGGTTGGAATTGGGACCAGATACTGTATTGCTAACAGAAGTGGACAAATTTAAATTGAGCAACGATTGTAAAGAGTTGATGGCTGTGATGCTGTCTGCGGCTAGACAGTGTATCGCAAAGAATTGGAAAAATGATGTATCATTAAATATACAAGATTGGTACAAGGAAATGTGGGATTTAGCTCTCAATGATAAGCTTACATGGGAAATAAACGTTAGGAAAGGCATAGTTCAAGTGAATAGATTCTGGGGAATTTGGAAAAAAATTGTGGAATATGTGATTGTTAAAAAAAACAGTATTAATCCTGTACCGGAACAAATTAATTTTTGGAAAATATAAATTGATATAACCTCCTGGACATTGTACATAGCACAGAGGTGAATAAAGCAATAGAAAAATATATGTAGAAGAAATAACAGCCGTGGTAGAAGTATATTGTAAAGAGCTTTTATATTGAAGATGTATATTGTATTACCACTTCTTTTCATCCATTCAGGGGTTCCCCGAATGAGGCTCCTTTCATATCCGCCTAGTCAGGTTCACCTGATTGGGGCGGGATAATAAATCTAAATAAATAAATAAATAAATATCCTCAAGATCTTTTCCCATTGAAGTGGTCCCTATTTATCTACTTGCAATTTCTTGCTTTTGAACTGCTAGGTTGGCAGGAACTGGGACAGAGACAGGCGCTCATTCCGTCATACACTGCTCAGGTCCTGAACTGCCAACTTGCTGACCTTCCAGTTAACAAGGTGAGCTTCTTAACCACTGAGACACCACAGTTCCCTGGCTTCCTGATTCTCATCCATGCTCCATTATGATCCTTTGTGCCCCTATAGCCATCTCGAAGTGCAAGGAAATTTTATCCCTGGATCAGTGTGCAATGTGGCCTGGGGGGAGGGGCTGTAATGGAATTGATAAATTAAAGGGTTGTGGAAGGTCCACCCAATGAAGAACTGCTTGCACAAAACATCTCAGAATTCAAACCAATGTTGTTTATTGGTGGGAACCCTGTGCTTTACCAAAACCTTGTTTACATTCTTTTCATAATCTTCCCTGAAGAAATAAAGAATATTGATCTCTCAACCTGATTTTAAGCCCATCCCATCTTGCACATCAATTGAAATTAGATATCTTTTTACACAGAACCAAATGTACTCTTTGTCTGGAAAGTGTATAGTGCTGTTTGTGTGACTGTGTGTGAGAGAGAAAGAGAGAAAGAAAGAGGAGTTGGAGTGGATGCTAAATTTGTGAAGTTCTGGTATACCTGCTATAACTTTAGTATTGTTTCTTTAGGAAAAAGTGAAAAACGTAATTATGGATAAATTGTAATATCTTTGGTAGCAGGCTCAGTAAACAAAATGTCTCACATTACGGAAATATGAACATGTTCCTCCAGGCTACCGTGTTATTTCTACATCCTGGAGAAAAAAAATCTAGATTTAAAATCCTCTTTCAATTACATTGAAATGGTTGGACTATGATGACTGGAGATAGGAAGCTAAACAACATTTCTGGAGAATTTTGTTCTAAACACACTTGGTGATTTGGGCATTATTTATGATTATAGCAATGTGAGTTCAAATGGAAGGTGGTGAGGATAATGGCTTTTGAGCATACTGGTAGCTGAACTGTGGGAGTTCCTTTCTCTATTCCTGATATCTTTGCCATTAGTGAACCACCTGTGTTAAAGTACTTTGATGGATGATCCCCGATAGATGTCCTGGAATGAAACTGTAAATCATGTATTTGACAAGCTCTGAATCTCATGTACTTGATAGCTATGTTCTGTTGAAACAGCAGATCTATATAGGTGTGTAGCACTAATATGGAAGACCCTTGTTATAGCAATATTTACTACCATCTGCCAATATCCTGTTTGTGCCTAGGCTTGCTTTTGAACATTTCCTAGGAGTAGTTGCCAGTGAATGTTGAAACTGGTGCCTTAATGTGCATGAAGAGTACAAAGTTTCAAATGAGCAAATTATCAGACAAGACACAGAACAAAGCAAAAGTAAAGAAAAAATAAAGAAAGCAAAAATTTGTTGTACCTTTAAGACTGTTATATTTTAATATGAGCTTCTGTGAATCAAATCTACTTGACATGAATGTGGGACTACATGAGCGCAGTACTACTGCAACCAAAAGGTTGTGAGTTCAATCCTCACCAGGACTCAGGTTAACTCAGCCTTCCATCCTTCTGAGGTCAGTAAAATGAGTACCCAACATGTTGTGGGCAAAATGCTAATTAAAGTGTGATCCACCCAGAGAGTGCAGTAGGTGCTATGGGGTGGTATATGTGTGATTGCTTTGTGAGATGCCCTCAAGAAAAAGAAACAGTGATTGGTTGAACATGGGTTGTAGATTGTGTGAGTCAATAGGGAATTTCTCATCTTGTGTTAACTTAAGATCCCTGTTTGATATTCAGTCCTTTTCCCAATGACTAGACATAAACTAACATGGCTATCACTTGAAAAAGTGCAAAATTGATAGCCTTCATTAATTAGCTTCGCAGTGTAGGGTTTTCAGATTTTAAACAAAATAATGAGAAAAATAACAAGAGCAATATTTTGCAAAAAGATAATACCCTTCTTGTATGATGTATTAGACATCATATAGATACTCCTCCAGGGTCCCTGGGTCTCTTCCTACTATCTATCTGTGAATTAGTAAATGGAGGAGGTTAGAGGAGATGAAATGATGAAAGAGAGGGGGGGACAGGACAAGGAAAAGAAATGTGTTGGTGGAATAAGTGAGTGATGCATTTTTCAAAAAATAAATAAATCACTCTTCTTTCCAAAACAAAAACACAGATTGGGGAGAAGAAGAGTAAAACAATGAGTGAGATTTTTCAACTCTTTTTCCTGATATGGTTTTAGTGTAATCAGTTCACTTAAATGACAATCTACCATCCTCTGAATTTACAACAAAAATTGTTTCCTCCAACATAAATTGAACTCAGTGAGATTTTTTTGATATGCAATTTAATTAAATGTAGAAAGCACTGTCCCCAAAAGCCACATTGGTCTCCTCCTTATCTTCCCATCATCAAGCAAATACCTTCCTTATCAGGCAGGCTTTTAAGCAAGAAGGGGTAAGCTCATGAATGCCATATTTATTACATTTAGAGATTTTCTGAATGTTTTAAAAATGTTTTTAATCTCGGTTTTAATATTTACAAATGTTTAGCTATTTTTTTTTCAAATATAATTTTAATTGTATTTTTAAAGCTGTGATAATTGTATTATTTTAATTGTTGTGAGCCACATTGAGTCACCTATGGGTAGATAGGTGCCATGTAAGTAATATAACAAAATAAATAGTTAAATGGTTAAATCTTTTCAATTAACATTCTGATTTCTTCTTTCTCCATCTCATGTTGGGAAGTTGTGGGAATCAATTTGATGAAAGCAGCAACAGGACCTTTGGAACTGAAAGCTTTCTTTGTTTTCTCTTTTTCCTGATCTGTTTCCATTCATCTGGCTAATATATGAATCCTATCAACACTCAGGTGGCTAGATAGCTGAATGAATTAAATATCTGGCTGCAGTTTGATTCTCTTGGAAAAGAGCCAGTGTGTGTAGGTTTGGGCAAGCTGTGCAGTTCTGGGACAGCCCCAGAAGATAATGATAAACCACTTCTGAATACTCTGTACCTAGGAAACACAGTTGTTGTTGTTGTTGTTGGTGATCTACATGGAATTGTTACTTACTTGGGTTCGACACACATAAAAATTCCTTACATTCCTTCCTTGTCAAGTCATGCAACATCACAGCAAGAACTGTGCTTTTCAAACATTTTTGCTTACATGGAAAGCCTCCATGTGAACATGAACCTTTCCTCTTCAGAAGCGTCATTTTCTTTGTGAGGAAAAAATGACAGTAGGTAGAATAGTTTCTTTACCTTCTTTGGATGATGAACCCAGCTGATAAAGTGAGAGAGGCTTCTGCCATTTTAAATCATGATGCCTAAATCTATTTTTTTCTGTCTCTTCTCCTCCCTTTTCTCATTTTTGTTGCAGACTTACAATTGAAAACCTGAGGTCAGAGAGTGGTGTGAGTTTTTAAGCAATCCATTATTCAATTTTAGTGGTTGCTCAACTGAAGACTAGTGTAGAAATGTTATAAATGAATAATTATTTTTTTTCTGGTTTTCTATGCTTTGTGGACAACTGCTAAAAACCATGCAAGAAAAAGAGGGTGGGAGGATATATTTCATGAATAATTCAATATTTTTTTCTGTATAAAGTGACCTCAAGGAATGTTGGAGAATGAATAGGTTTTTTCCCAGGGTTATGGCCATTGGTTCTCTCATGTCAGTCATCCCCTTCTGCCACTCACTGCTTGTGTCAGTCATACTTTTTTGACAATACAAGTACACATCTGTCTGTATCTTGTGAATGTTTATGTTATGCAGTTTTATTCACTGAGGAAAACAAGAGACCTCTCCAGTGATGTGTATCTTTATATTCAAGCTGTATATTCCATTGAATCAAATAGTTTGTGGTATTTCCCCCAGTGAATTTATTTATTTATTTAAATTTATATAGTCCCCTTTAAACAGACATCCATGTGAAGACAATATACAGATATTTAATGAACACATATATTTGGAGATGAGCAACATTCTTGTGGGACTAATTGAAAAAATGAGCTGAATTTAAAGGGCAGAATATTCAAATACAAAGCAGCCAAATTCTACTGATGGTTTTGGTATGTATACGTGAAATCACACAGGTTATGGTGGTAAATTTCCATTAATTAATGAAGTGTTGCTGGCACTCCTGGACATGTGACAGACACTGTGGCTTAGGCATTCACAAATTGCCAGTGATAGGAAACATTATCCTTTTTTGGACTTCTTCCATGTGTAGGCCAGATGTGAAACTGCCAAAATGATGACACCCTTTGGTGAGTTCATTCTGCAGTTCCCTGGCCTAGTGTGACAAAGATTAGCTGGGAACATAAGTTTGCTGTTAACGAAGGTATACCCAATTGTGGTTCAAGAATACTACAATGTTCGAGGAAGCTCTTTCTGTGTACCTCCCTTATTTTGGACTTACTCTCTGCAAACACCTCAGCCAACTTAATTAATATGCCCTATCTCTGAAAGATTCATAAAATCTATCTTTTTAGAGTTCTGCAAAGCCCTTGAAACCTTTAAATTTAATATGGAATCAATTCATCTTTGTGATGTTGATTATGCCTTGAAAGTTGACAATCATTTTCAGCTGGTAGGCCACTTAGATCTGTCTTCCAAATTCCATGGATCCCTCCGGATGTTTTGGACCACTTTCCCCTTAATCTTTGACCATTGCCTATGGGAATGGTCAAAGGATGTATGTATTCCACAAGGATAGAGGAATATAGGGAGGAAAATGTTGACTTTCTGCATCCAGATGAGAGGCTCATTGGGGACAAGCTCTATTTTTGACTTCTGATCCAGAATTTATCCATTTTTCATTTATTTCCTTACATACTTTCCATAGACATAATTTTCTTCCAATGAAAGAAATGGGGGATTCTTGTGCATGAGGATGTACAAACCTGAAAAAATGTGTAGTTCACCCACAAGAACCATCTTTATTCATTATAATACAAAGTATATTTTAGTCTTTCATCCCCTTCCCATCCTTAAAATGATTCCCCTTAGCAGGGTCCTATTTTTTATTTGTGAATGCCCATTGATAACAACTAGAGGTTAGCAATAGGCATTCCTTTTGAAACATTCTTTCATGCTAAAAGTATAGATAACTTTTGTCATGAGAAACAAATTTTATTGCAACAAAATTCAAGTAAACCCAATGACATGGACATAATGATATGCTATTAAAAAGCAAAACAACCTGATGTCCTGTGATGTCAAACCACCCTGAGTAACTTCGATGAGGAGGGCAATGTAAAAATTTGAATAATAAATAATAAACAAATAAACTAACTAAGAGTGCAAATGAAATGAAAATATCAAAAGCTGAGTTCTGCAGAATGCAGGATGATGGGGATTATACAAAGTTCTCAAGGACACAAGGATAGTGCTGTACTTCTTTCAAAAGGAGGGCGGCATATAAATATGACCATAAAATAAAAATAAAAATAAAAAAGGTTAAAAATCATTAAAAGGAAGAGATTCCACTACTTATTTTTAACTACAGTTAAAAATAAATGCTAATTATTGTCCAAAAATTAGAAATGGGCTTTATTGCTGGAGAAATTTGGCATGCATAAATTATGAAAACTTTATTTGTTTTATTTACCAATCATCAACTCCTAATTTTTCATTGCTGGAAACTTCCTATGCCTAAATTTATATTGGGGATTCTTCTTTTTCAGGTGCCATATCCATTCTAGATATTGGATATCATCATAGTTATAGTCTTCCTGTTCTTAACTGCTTGGAACAGTTCTTCCAAGGATGCACCACACCAGTCTCTCAGGTTCTTCAACCATGAAGTCTGTCTATGTACAGGGCCTCTCTTCCCAGAGATCTTTCTTTGCAGAACGAGTTGGAGTATTCTATACTTTATGTTGTTCCTCATGATATGGCCAAGGTATTGGGGCTTTCTTTGCTTAATGGTGTTAAAGAGTCCTTTTCTTTATCCATCCAGTGCAATAGTTCTACATTAGTCACATGATCAACCCATGATATCCTTAGAAGCCATCTGTAGATCCACATTTCAAAAGCTTTTATTCTTTTTTCAGATGCTTTAGTCAATGTCCAAGCTTCAACTCCATATAGCAACACTGGGAACAGGGAACATCTCACTATTCAGATCTTTGTAGTGGGAGTTAGATTTCTACTGCATAACAATATATAGGCCATATAGTCCAACTATAACATTATCTTTACCCTGGCCAACTTTAGCACTAAAGTCTCTCATAATCACGGTAATTTCATTTTGGGAATTGGATAAAATAAACTTTTACTTCCCATAGTGTTAATTCATATTATCACATGATAATATTTTGTTAATTGAGTCTTATAGTTTCTGCTTTTATGAATACCTGAAGTTGGAGAAAATCTGGGTGTCAAAAAGGGAGAGAACTGGGAGCTCTGAAATGTCTTTTCTGTTCAATTTGTAGTTATATTTTCAGCCTGCACATTACGCTAGTCGGCTTCCAGGTAAAAGTTACAGAAACGGACAATTTAAGAAGCAACCCTGAAAACATCAGATAATGCTATTGTTAAAATTTTCTTTCTGCTTTATTCTGTTATTCAGCAAAAAAGGGGTTTTTCATTGCTCACACAATGAATACCTTGGATTTTCCATTACTCACCTATGTGACCAATCTATGTAAAATGTATAACTGTGACATGTCATTTTTCAGTTTCATGTAGAGAAAGTGTCTCTTATTATCTAATTGAATCCTTTCTAACCAATTCTTGGAGCACTATTTGCCCAACTGGAGAAGCCAAGGTCTTTAATCCACGATGGCCAGAATTCGTTTCTTTAGGAAGCTGACTTAGAAAATGGTATATGAAGGGTCAAAAAGAGGGCAGGAGATGGCTTTTAGAAAGTCACTGTTGGGTATTTCTTAATGCTGAGATATATATACAGGGAAAAGCACACCATTTGAAGACCTAGCCATCTCTGTATCTAGGGGAGCTTTCTGTACAATCAGATGGAGTGGTTACTATAGTAACTAAATTTTAAACAGCAGCATCCTTGTGCCTGGACCTTGATAGACAAGTTCTTACATCCTGCATTTTATTTTCTCACTTTCCTCTTAAAGCATCATGATGCCGTTTTGTAAAGAACCTTATAAAGAGCATGGTGAAATGATAGCTAGCGAGTTACAAGTTCAGGAGCTTCCAAAGTGACCATGTGGTTTTGAAGAATGGGCTAATTAATCTTTGTAAACAATAACTGCTTTCTACATCAAGTTTCATGACAAGATTTAAGTGTTAACATGGTTAATTAAGCATCTCTTCACTGTATTATACAAATTACTCTTTTGCTTGTCAGAAACTACATCGGTGTAAGGGAATGATGTGGAGGGAGAGAGAATGTTCTAATTGAATGGATGTGAAGTTGAGCACATGCATGCATAGAGGCATATGAGCAGGGTCTTCTGCTTTCTTTGGTATGCTGTGGATGTGGAATATTCTGTACATCATTATTTAAAATGGAAGAAAAGAGTTATTATATTTAAAGCCCTACATGGTAGTGGGCCAGGATACTTAAGAGACCGCCTCACCCCAAGAATATCTGTCCATCACACCAGAGCGGACCGGAGAGGCTCTCTGGTCATACCATCAGCTAGAGAGGCACATCTCTCTGGCACTAGAAGGAGGACCTTCTCTGTGTCTGCTCCAGCCCTATGGAACCTCCTGCCAATGGAGCTACGTCCAGACAGAGCTGCTGCCCTTTAGGAAAAATCTAAAAACATGGCTGGCGGGACATGTATGGGGTGCGGGAGGTATAATGACCCCAGCACACTGGATGATCTGAGCCCCTCTCTTTCTCTACGTTTTTATTAGTAGTTGTAGCATTTGGTGTGTTATTAATCTTTTTTAGATTTTAATTTTAAATTTTAACAGTTTTAAGGTTTTTAGATGGAAGCTTCCACTTCCTAATTCTGGGCTCTGCCTGCCCAGAGAAGGATAAGACTAACGTCCTCTGGCCAGGAGGAGGAATGGACTTCAGCTGTTTGTGCTGTGTTGTTTTTTCTTATTGTAAGCTGCCCTGAGTCGCCATGGTGAGTGGGCAGCGATATAAATCTAAATAAATAAATAAATAATTTTCTATATGTGTAAGGTTATTTGCAATTATCACTGCTGAGTGTGATTTTAAATTGTTGCAACTCTTTTCATTGCTTAGAAGATGACCAAGAATTATGTTTCTGGGCCAAGCCTTACATACATTTCAAAATGCCTACTTCTATCCCATCGACTCCCCCACCCCCACAAAAAAAAAATCCATTAAAGGTGGTTTTCTAAAACATTAGGAGCAGGAAAAACTGGGTTCCTACCTTCATTAGTCATGACCATCAGCGGATAACTGCAGATGAGTAACTATTGATATAACTCCTCACAAGATAGCTGTTAAGGATTACATGGGACAAGCACCACACATTCCAGTTTGACAGCTTATTCACAATAAATAAATGGAGGAAAACCAAGTTATTGTAAATGTGTATTGGAACCAGGTGAACACACTATGACTCAGAATCATGATCATTAGGGATTTGCCCAGTGTCTGCCAATGATATCTGAACACTATTCAGGGCACACAGAGAGTTGCTTCAGCCTGCCTCGTGATTTTTTTTTTTGTAACAGTCTGACCAGAGTTTGCCCATACATACAAGACATATGTGAAAAGAGGAGAAAACAAAGAGCATGAGACAGATCCAGAGGATGGTGTAAAGAGAACATCAATGGCATATTTGGCAGTTACAGGAGATCCTGGATGAAACAGATTATCTGGATCCCTTCCAGTCAGGATTCAGGCCCAGATATGGTATGGAAACTGCATTGGTTGCGCTGGTGGATGATCTCTGGAGAGAGCGGGATGGTGAACATCCATCTGTCCTGGCTCTTCTTGACCTCTCAGTGGCTTTCGATACCATCGACCATGGTATCCTTCTGGAAAGGCTCTGAGGATTGGGGAACCAGGGCACTGTGTGGTCCTGGCTTTCCTCATTTCTGAGGGGCTGGACACAGTCGGTATAGCTGGAGGATGAGGTGTTCACACCTAGGCTGCTCCAATATGGGGTACCTCAGGGCTCGGTCCTCTCACCTCTCCTATTTAACATCTACATGAAACCACTGGATGAGATAATCCGTTCCAATGGGGTGAGGTATCATCAATATGCAGATGATACCCAGTTGTATATGTTGGCCCGTGGGGAGCCTAGCAATGCAGTGGATGTCCTTTCCAGGTGCCTGAAGGCTGTGAGGGTCTGGATGGGGGACAATGGGCTACAACTGAATCGTGGCAAGACTGAGTGGTTGTGGGCCAGGGGTCCTGCACTATCTCGGGAGTTACCATTTTTGTTTCTGGATGGGGCAGTTCTGCCCCAAACAGACTCGGTGCATAACCTGGGGGTCCTCCTGGACTCACGACTACTGCTCAAAGAGCAGGTGGCAGTCGTAGCTAGGAGGGCTTTTTCACAACTTTATGTTGTGCACCAGTTATGCCTGCTCCTAGATCAGGACTCCTTGCTCATGATCACACATGCTTTGGTCACCTCCAGACTCTATTATTGTAATGCGCTCTACATGGGGCTGCCCTTGATGACCGTTTGGAGGCTTCAGCTGGTGCAGAATGCGGCGGATCTGGTGGTGATGGGGTGCGGGCGTTATGCTCATGCCTCACCACTTGTTTGAGAGCTGCACTGGCTCCCAGTATGCCTCCGAGTGCAATTCAAGGTGTTGGTTATCACCTTTAAAGCCCTACATGGTAGTGGGCCAGGATACTTAAGAGACCGCATCACCCCAAGAACATCTGTCCACCCCACCAGAGTGGACTGGAGAGGCTCTCTGGTCATACCATCAGCTAGCGAGGCTCATCTCTCTAGCATGAGAAGGAGGACCTTCTCTGTGTTTGCTCTGGCCCTTTGGAACCTCCTGCCAAGTGAATTGCAGCTCCTGACAGAGCTGCTACCCTTCAGAAAGGGGGTGAAGACCTGGCTGGCTGGGCATGTGTGGGGTGTGGGCTAGGTGGTGAGTTCAGTTGGCTGGCTCCTGTAAATAACACCACCTCTCTCTCCCTTTTGTGGTTTTTAACTTAATTTCTAACATTTTAGTCTTTTAATCCTTCATTTTAAACCTTGAATTGTAAGTGATGTTTTTTAACTCTTTTAGTGTAAGCCACCCTGAGTCCTCGGAAAAGGACGAGGTATAAATATAATAAATAAATATTATAAGAACACCAAATAATGCTGGTGGAGGCCACTAGAAATGCCAGAACAAGAACCCTGTACAGTAATACCTCGGATAACGCTAAGACTTGGTTCCACAAGTCTTGGTGCTATCCGATTTTTAGTGTTATCCGATGCATGTTAAAATCCTATGGGATAGATCGGATAACGTTAAAGCTCCATGGAGATACATTTTAACTGCACAGGCATTAGCGGTTGTTATCCGATGCATCCCGTAGGACCTTAACGTTATTTGATCCAATTCTCCTCCCCAGATTACTTAACCTTATGCGATTTTAGCGTTATCCAAGGTAAACGTTATCCGAGGTATTACTGTATTTCCCTTGACACCCAAATTGGTAAAAGAGGAAGTAAAGAAGACAAAAAGTATGATCAGATTCTTATTCAAGTTCATGATAGCATTTACATGTTTCTGTATCTCGGGGGGGGGGGGATCTATTCCTATGAATTGGTAGGAAGCAAAGGATTTGAATCTGGACTGTGAGTTAGATAGTGACATCAGTTTCATGGAGGCGGTAGAGGGGAAGAT
Source organism: Furcifer pardalis (assembly GCA_030440675.1). Lineage (NCBI taxonomy): Eukaryota > Metazoa > Chordata > Lepidosauria > Squamata > Chamaeleonidae > Furcifer > Furcifer pardalis. The sequence continues at coordinate 172,666,800 of CP126891.1, forward strand.
TTTACTGCTGCCCACAGTCATCTTTCTAGCAAAGGTGAGTAGGCAGTAACATTGGCTTATTCTGACTTACCCCATCAAACCCCAAGCAAAATGAATATAGGCATGCATCCACATATACTTCACCTCTAGTAGTCAACTAAGTAGGCTAGATAAAAGAAAAAAGAAAATAGTTACTCAAGCACAGGAATCCCAGCTAGCAAAAGCAATGTGAGTCTTTCACTTTGCCATATGTCTGGATGAAATAGCTGCTGGAGAGGCTGCTTGCAAATGTGCAGCACATGGTGACCTCCATCTGAGCCCCCCCCCCTTCCCCTAGTATTTCAGAGTGTGCTGGGAAGATCTTAGGCTTTGCCGAGAGCTTCAGCTGTCACCTGCTTTCTCCTTTGGCACCAGCAGCACATCTTTTTGGATTTGCATTCTTTCAGTTCAGACTGTTTGGTGTCCTTGTTGGAAATTGTTTAACTCAATGAATGTCAGATGGAAGAGACTAGATCTCTGAAAGTGTTGCTCCTCTCTGTTAGGCGATTATTGACTCTTTGTTCCATCTGCTGAAAGACAGTGCAAAAATTTAATAATAAAAGCATTTTTGACCAAGACTTGAAGACTTTAACAAATATTTATATTTTTGCTGCGTTCATGTGGTATTTTTATTTCACAGTAATGCACTATTATTTTTAATTAGCAGAAATATATGGCTAGATGGTATTGTAGACACCTTGGGCACAAAGCTGAGCGAGTTAAGGAGGATGGTGGAGGACAGAAGTGCCTGGTGGACAGTGGTCCATGGGGTCACAAAGGGTCGGAATCGACTGTGTGACTGAACAAAAAAAATGCATTTTGAGGGGAAATCTAAACAAAGATAATTAAGTTCTATTTTTCATGTCGTCACTATCCAGGTTGGAATCCATGCTCAAGGTGTGGAGATAGTTAGCCATGTAGTGTAAGAATATATTTGAAGAACACTGATCACTAATTCACACCAACTCATGGTGGGGAATAAATGAATGTTTTCTTCACACATCAAATGAGAAAACAATTAATGCATCATGCTATCTTTTCTCCCAAGCCAACTCAGTAAGAGATGAGAAAGAGTGCTAATTCACTTCCAGATCTTCTAACATTTTTAAACGTCATCATTGTATATGGGAAACTTAATTGAAGGTCTATTCTCATCATTTATACTTTTCATTCTTATTCTTTTCTTTGCTGTTTAGTATGGATTCCTTCAGCTTCCCCAGAAGAGTAGTGAAGCAAGAATATGAATTACATCCGGCAGCATTCCCTTTCAAGTGTGGGATCACTAGGTTAATCTCTACATGAAACACTTTGGTTACCAACTGGAAACACTGCCATGCAGACTGTGACTGGCAGATGGGAGTATGTTTTAAGGGATTTAGCATAACACTTTTAGTGACAGTAACTTTTTAAGAACTCTGTGTGGCTTGATAATAACCTAGTGGCACAGAATCACTTTGATGTCTAATTGGAGAGTAGAGTGCCTTTGTATCTCATCTGAGGAGGGACAGAGAAGCATTGACAACTTGGGATGGTTTCTTCCATTTGCATGTTTGTGTTCAAGGTACATGGGTATATATCAAAATCCTTTGAGAATTGTTGTAAAAGTTGGCTCAGAGAGTTGATTTCCACTTAAAATGATTGTATTCATATATCCAAATTTTCTTCTCTTTTCCTCCATCTTTCAGATCCTCATGCTCTTTTTGCCACAGGACTATCATTGATTTTCCCACCCTTGAACTTTTGTTGTTCTGATTTAAAAGGAAGATGGCTTTCTATGTCTTTGGATTTGGATAGATAGGCATCTACAAACTTGACCTTGTGGAATAAGCACTCTCCAGCAGAAATTCCACCTGGCATCCGAACTTGGAATTCAGCTAGTGCCTGCCTATATCTGATGAGGTTGGCTAATGATATCCCTTTTTCTATTCCCCCTGTGTGAAAGCAAAGCACTGAAACCTCCACTGCTTCTGTGAAAGAGAACAGAACATGAGTTTAGCAAGAGACCCAAAAAGCAAAAAACAAACAAACAAACAAACAAACAGCATTTAGGTATGTGCATGGCAAAAGACATGGAAAAGAAACAGCAACTCAGCTGCTCAAATGGGATGGGGGGAAATGATGAAAGGTGACAACGAAAAGGCAAAAATGCTGAATCCCTAAGTTCAGTCTCCCCCCCCCCCAAAACAAACAAACAAAAAAAAAAAACCAACAACCACAGTTTATGACTCTCCAGACAAACATGAAGTACAAGGAAGGGGATTGGATTGCAGCTTGAGACTGATAGACAAATATTCAGGGAATTCCTTATACTGTACCTTTGAATGAGTTCAGATCCCCAGCAGGACCTGATGAACTGCATCCAAGGATCTGGAAGGACCTGGCTGATGAGATCTCAGAACCACTATAATATACTTGAAAATATGGAGGATGGGTGAAGTGCCAAGTAACTGGAGGAGGGTTAATATTGCCTTTATCTTCAAAAAGGAGGAACTAAAGACCTGTCAGCCTGTCATCTATCCCAGGAAAAACTAAGGAGCAGATTATAAAATGGTCACTCATTCAATCACTTTATTATGGTCTACGACCAGTGATGGGATGTAACAGGTTCTCACCAGCTAGCCAGAACCGATAGTAAATTTTCCCAGTGTCCTGGAGAACCAGTAGCAGCTTTTTGGGGGAACCACCTTCGGGGCTTACCTTTTCACTGGTTCCCCCACTGAGCATGCACGCCAAGCATTTGGTGTGCATGCATGCCTACAGTGCTTGGTGTGTATGCACAGCCTCCTTGCTGTCCTCCCAAGTGGGGAGGAGGAAGAGAAGTGGCAGGCCTGGCGGCTGACAGGCCTGGCTTGGGCTTTTGAGCAAAGCCTTGGAGTTACCTCATCAATAAGCTACACCTGTGCTGTTCCAATTGCTGTTCCAATTGGAGAACCCTTAAGGAGGCATTTACATTTTACATTTACATTAAGGGATATTTACATTTACATTAAGGGATATTATCCTAGAGAACTGGTACGATGACCATATCCATCTTGCAATATGGTGCTGCCCAGGCCCTTATACTGTACTAACAGGTAAGTGACAGTTTTGTGTTTGGGGTGGGTGGGTGGATGTATTTTAATGTAATTTTTATTTTATTTTATTTATTTATTTATTTGTGGGTTTGTGTTGTGGGTGGGTGGGTTGAGAGATGTGTGTGTGTGTGCTTATTTTTATTTTATTTTTTATTTTATTATATATTTTTCTTTGGCCCTGCCCATGACATCATGATGTTAGCTCCACCCACACTGTGATGATGTCACGGTGGGGTAGTAAATTTTTTGACATCCCACCACTGTCTACGACCAGCACAGTAAAATGTTCACTCAGCAAGTACCTTGAAAACATTGCAGTGATAATTAGAATCCAACATAAATTTATCAGGAACAAATTCTGCCAGACTAATCTCTTTTGTTGATCATGTAACCATCAGGTTAGATGGTGGGAATGTGATGGAGTTCAGCAAAGCATTTGACAAAGTGCCCCATGATATTTTGATTAGCAAGCTAACTAGGTGTAGGCTAGATGGAATAACTGTTAGATACAGAATTGGTTACAGATCAGTACTCATAAAGTACTTATCACTGGCTCCTCTACTCAGGAGGAGGTAATAAGTGGGGTATCACAAGACTCATTTTTGGACCTGGTGCTTTTCAACATTTTTATTCATTACTTGGATGAGGGAGTACAGGGAATACTTATCAAATTTGTGGATGACAAAAATTGGGTGGAATAGCTAATATCTTGTAAGGTAGCAACATATTTTTTGTTTGTTTTATTTCTTGTCTGATATAACTGCAGAGACTATCATGGCTACTACTTTGAATGTTGCAACTCAGTAGGCTGTTGTTCTCCTACCTACTCAGTCTATGCATAGATACAATTATAACTCTTCTGATACAACTGGAAGATTCCACCTGTGAACCATACTGGCCTGCAATGATTTCAGTGCACAATATTGTCAAACGTTTTTCATGAAGCCACATGTTCCTATCTACTAACCTGTCTTTTGTGTTTGCCTTGGGAAAGAATGTAACATTAAAACCTACATTGCTTTTAGCAGAGAGATCAGATTTCCATTAATAAGTACTTTCAAGAGTTTATATGAATGGATAACTTTAGAATTTTATTACCAGTGGCAAGGTGACAGTTTGCAATTATATGTGCATTATGTTGCTAAATAAATGGAGAATTACTGTGTGGGAGGAAATCCTAGGCCAGGTGAAGTGTTAATCTAACTGCTTTGATTGCTTCAGCACAAACCAGCACTGACAGTTGTGTAATTCTAGTGCTAATGCAATTTCTTTCTTTTTAAAAATCATCAGACTTTTCCACACCAGGGAAATCTACCTGAAGGGCTGCTGAAACTACCTTAGAGACTATTCTTATTGTTTAAGGCCTTTACATCCTCTGTTCGCCTCTCCAAAATGGAGTTAGAAGCCTACCATTTTTTAAAGAAAGCATAAAAATAATAATACATCATTAAAACATATCTGCAGAAATCTAATAGCAGGAAAAGACAAAGAACAAGGAAGCCAGGGAAACAGGATCATTGCCTATCATTACCAACTGTGTTTCTGAAAGCAACAGCTAATGGAAGAAGCCTAAAGGATGGGCAGGTTCAAGTAGACCTTACATCAACAAGGCTAGGTATTCTTCCAGTGTGTTTTAGCAGACAGAGAATACTTTGCATCCTTGCACTGCTATGTTGTGGTTCTGAAATTTGTATTCTGCTCTTTGAGCATACATGTGTTCCAAGGGATCGCGTGCTCGAGAGGCTGCTCGGTATGGGTGCATTGCTGATGTGCCCAGGAGGAGACAGGGAACTGACTCCATCTTGGGTGTCATCCTTAGGTGGAGCTGAGCCTTTATAAACGCTTGGCTCCAATCCTCACCCTCTTTTGCAGCGACAACTTTCCCACCCTCCCTTCCCTCTACATCAGTGTGACTCTGTTGGTCACCGTGCTACAGGGCTGGATGGGAATTTTTTCCTTGATGCCTGATTGGCTGTGGCATCTTGGTTTTCTGCCCATCCCACACTGATGTTAATGCCTCCCTGAAGCAGTTGTTATCTGGTCACTTGGCGGTAAAAGAAAGAGCCAATAAGTGTTAACATAATCCGACATTTGCAATCCCAACATATTAAGAAGTGTAATCACATGAAATAGGTGGACTGGGTCCAGCTGGGCAGCTTGGACATCAGGGGCTCTGAGATGGAGAAGATGGAATTAACTGATGAATAATTTAGTTGGTGAATCTCAGGCCCTCCTAGCCCGTGTTTTCCCTGCTGACGTGCAGTTCAGTTCAGTTGGTTAATTTCTGATAGCAAATAAAGTGGCCCATTGTTATAACCAAGGAAGTTGTCCATCTTCTTACTCTGGGTTTGGTCGGCAATGTAGGTTTTTTTTTTTTTAAATTAAAACATGGCAGTCAAATAATAAAAGGGAATCATATAACATGAAAAGACAGCACACTGAAATAAAGTCTCTCTCATCTGCAAGAGTACATGTTTCCTGTACAAAGAGATCAACAGTATTATAGAGAAACATATGTTGCTTCCTTTACATCTTCATTGGGAAGGGCTTTGAGACCCATAATTGTGCCGACACAACAAACCACAAACATAATTATTGGAATAAGCTTGGTTCTTTTTAAAGGATCTGCTGTATGTCTCCTAACAGATGAGATGTGATCAATAGCCACATGACACTGTATCTCATTTGTGACATATAGACAAATATCAAACAAATGACAATAACAAGTTAGCAAAACAGCAACAACAACAAACGACAAAAATGTTGTGGCACTTTAAAGACTAACTCCTGTATTTAAATGTGAGCTTTCGTGGACCAAGTCCACTTCATCAGATATATATATATATATATTTGCTGTTCTGTTTTGTTTACTTTCACATATGCTTGCACAGACTAGCACATCTACCACTTCAAATATTGCAAACTAAGAAGAAGACAAAGAAGAAGAAGAAGATTATTTAATATCTGATTATCAGCTTTTCTTAACCTAAATTATTACCAATATAAAACAATCAAAAGAAAGAATATCACACATGTGCAGATCTTAATGGCTGAAAAAGATACTCAATGCATATGGAATTATAAGAATAATACCAGGAAGGAAATAAATTTTGGGGTGGGGAGACTGGTTGATCTTGACAGTAAAAAGAAAATAGCCACAAAAGAATTGAAAGTTGGAAAAGTGAACAGGAAGAATGGGAGGATGGTGTTTCAAAGATAAGATACAAATAAAAATTGAGCCACAAAGTGTATTACACTACTACAATATTCCTTGAATCAATACTTTGTAAGCCTTCCTAGTACAGTATTTATTATTTATTTATTTATTAGTTCAAATTTATATTGCCGCCCACTCGCCGTGGCAACTCAGGGCGGCTTACAGACAATACATTACATTACATTACATTACACAGTAATATCTCGAATAACGTTTACCTCGGATAACACTAAAATCGCATACGTTAAGTAATCTGGGGAGGAGAATTGGATCGAATAACGTTAAGGTCCTATGGGATGGATCGGATAACAACCGCTAAAGCCTGTGCGGTTACAATGTATCTCGATGGAGCTTTAACGTTATCCAATACATCCCATAGGATTTTAACATACAAAAATCGGATAACACCAAGACTTGTGGAACCAAGTCTTAGCGTTATCCAAGGTATTACTGCAATTTAAAGCCACAACTACAAGCAGATGTGTTTTATTTTGCCATGGATGGCTTTTAAATTTGCCTAGCACTTTGCAAAATATACTTCAGCCACTTGTTTGCAGAAGAAGGATGATAGGCTCAAGTGTTCTGCATTCATCTCTTTCTGTATTGCTAGGAATGTTTGTCAATGTTTTTGTGAGCCTGAAAGGCAGAGGAGGAAAAAAAATCTGATTGATCCTAAAATCTCCATTGGGAGAACAAGAAAATTGAATTGACTGAAAGAGCTACTGTTAAAAATCTTTTACAAACTCTGGAAAATTTATGACCAGAGGGAGAAAGCTTCACATATCTCACCAGATTTCTACTCAAGATAAAACCACAGTACACAATAGTTCTGGTCCACTGGGATGCCCACCAAATAGTGGGAATGCTTGAAATGTGACATTGCAAAGTTTGTTGTTGTGCCTTCATGATTTTCTAATAGTCAACTGGAGGCAAAAGGTGAAGAAAGATGTGTCTATTGATCTAGTCACGTCTGTCACTACACTCAGGAAAATTATTGTTCTGGTCTTCCAAAGTAGATGTACCTTCAGTGATGGGCAGCAACAGGTTTGTACCAGTTCACCAGAACCAGTAGTAACTTTTCCCAGTGTCCTGGAAAACCAGTAGCAGCTTTTGGGGGAATCACCTGGGGGCGTACCTTTTTGCCAGTTCCCTCACTGCACATGTGTGCCAAGAGCTTGGTGTGCATGCGCACCTACAGCACTTGGTGTGCATGCACAGCCTCCTTGCTGTCCTCCCAAGTGGGGAGGAGGAAGAGAAGCTGCTAGCCTGAAGCTCCCTATAGCCTGCTCCCCAGGGTAAGTGACTCACCTTTGGGTGAGGGGTGTGGGTGTGTATTTTAATGTATATTTAATGTGTATTTACTTTTCATGTGTATTTTTGTGTGTTTTCTGTGTATTTAATTTGTATTTTTATGTGTTTTGATGTCTATTTAATGTGTATTTAATTTAATGTGTATTTTATGTGTTTTCTGTGTATTTTGATGTATCTCTGTCTATTTAATTTGTATTTTTATGTGTACTTATTTTTATGGGTTTTTTACGTTGGCTCCACCCACATCATTGGCTCTGCCCATGATGTCATGATGTTGGCTCCACCCATGATGTTGGCTCCACCCACAGTGTGGTAGTAAATTTTTTGGCTGCCCACCACTGTGTACTTTACAGAGCTGATGGTCTCTCACACATGTGAAATATTTACTGAATAATGGTCAGTGATTCTTTTCCATTACACGTGATTGTGCTGTTGTAGAATATTTTAGAACAGGGGTTCCCAACCTTTTCAACCTGGGGGCCAGGTCATGCTTTCTCAGTCAGCTTCGAGTGCCAGATGGCCATATTTCCCTGCCTGCATGATGAGGGTGGCCATCTTGGCCCTAGAGCTTCAAATAGCTGGTCATTTTATTTCTTGAATGCCCTTGGAATGGGTTGGGGGGGGGACATGAAATGGTGCCACAGGACAGATCTGGCCTGTGGGCCTTAGGTTGGGAACACCTATTTTAGAAGAGGCTGGAGATACTGTCAAACATCTTCAAAAGGCATAAACCTCTTGGAATGAAAATATTTAGAAGAGTTAACAGAAGTGTATACGTTGTCCAGACTACTGTTTCCATAAAATAGCTTTCTCCCATTATTCAGTTTTAGATGTCATTGAAAGGCTTACCCTTTTTGAGCCATTTTGGAGAAGAAAGATATCTTTTCTGGTGGGAAATTAAATGATTTGAACTCACTTGATAAGAACTTGGGAAATATTGTAAAATAAATTTCACACCCCACTGAAACTCTGTCAGCTTCCCATTAAATTCTTAAGAAGTTTTTGTTCAGAAAGATAAACATCCCTTAAAAAGAACAGCTCTTTAACTATGCAATAGAGTTCATGTTGAGTATGCATTAATCTTGATGAAAGTTGAGCCCAGGCCACTGTTTCTTAATGAGAAAAGATGGAAGAGATATGGATCAGGTTCACAGCTAATCAACATAACAAACTGTTTTGGAAAGGTTGGACAGACAGCCCCAATTTGCTATTGTATCAGGCTAGGGAGGCATGTTCACAGTGTGCAGTTACTCATCCATCTATAACAGTGGTTCCATAAATAGCTTTAGCAGATATTGCTGGACTTGCCCAGCTGGACTTGCCCAGCCAGCATGGCAAATGATCACCAATTCTGGGAACTGCAGTCCAAAAACAGATGCTGACCCAAGTTTCAAACCACTGATCTAGAACCTGTTCCTACATTTATATCTCTTAACTAATAAACTCAATCAATTAGAAGCAAGCAAAGGTGGAGTGAGGATCAACAGGCAAGTATGATGGGCTACTGACTCCAGAGCTATGTAATCCCATTGGCAATGTCAATGCAGGAATAGGAGATCACATACAGTGGTACCTTGCTTAAAGAGCATAATGGATTTCTCTTTAAGCGAGTTGGCTCTTTAAGTGAAACACCATTGTAAATGACCAATTGTGAACCCTGATTTATTTGTTAAGTGAGTTTTTGGTTGGTTTTATTTGTTAAGCGAAGCAAACATTCAGAGAAAATTCTGCTCTTTAAGCGAGTTACTCTTTAAGCGAAACACTCTTTATGCGAGGTTTGACTTTTAAAATGGATATCATTCCAAGTTGCATTTGCTGCTAACTGTTTTTCAAGTAGAAGTACAGAGGCGTTGACCTTCCAGATGTTCTAACTATAAATGCCATATTCCCAGACCATTGGCCATTGAATATGACAAGATTCCTTATTGTGCTGCTGTTGTGTTTGAAACTAAAGTGTGCTCTTCCTCATTTATCCCTTATCAAAAGGTGCTAAAGTATTGCAATGGAGGCTCTAAATATATATTTCATGCCAGTACAATCCTATTCATCATTAAAGCTTTCTGTAACCATTTCCAGTGCAGAGCTCAGAATGTGAAACATGATGTCTTAAGATGAAACTTTTGCACTGGAGAGCAGCCTGCCAAAGATGTGAGATGATACAGGTAGAGGGAGTTTTATGTGAAATAACCATAGTCAGTCACATTTTTTGTTAGCTGGAAGGTTTCTTTAAACCATAGGTCACTCACAAGATAGTCTTTGAAATGCAAGTCCCTCCTCCCCAACTCTTGTTCCAAAGTCCTTTATCCTTTGAGAAAAATATTACTTCTGAGGTTGACTGTAACTGTGCAATAATAAAATCTACTCTCTAAACCAGAGGTGCCCAAACATTTCAGGGCATGGGTCGGTCACATGGTTTGGGGTGCTGTATACGACCCCTGATGCCGATTCATCTGGCCACCCTCATCACTCACAGAAATGGAAGTAAAACGTGCTCATATGGGCACCTTTTACTTCCACTTCTGGGAGCGACGAGGGTGGTGTGGGCCAGATGAATTAGTATCAGAGGCCAGATTCAGCCCCTGGGCCATAGTTTGAGCACCCCTACACTAAATAATGGGTGCCAATTCTTCGCTTGAAAGTCATGTGGTGCTCAAAGTACATGGCCAAGGTTTTTCAAGTTTGGCCCAGTGTCACTAACCATAATGAAGTGAATTATCTGGCATACTAGAGCAGAGATTCATGTTGGAGAGCTGTTCCCTTACAAGAGTTCTTGCTTGGAACTGAACTAAATGAACCAAGAACTACCAATTAGTCTACAACAGCTGAGGCTTGTCATTTGAGTCAAACTTGTGATTCAAAATACAGATTTTAGAATGGCTTCAGTTATCTTGATCAGGCTGCACTGGATGCAAGGTTGTTTGGATTGTAGTCACATCATCTACAGTTTCTGGACTGATTCATTGTGTGGTGGCCCCAAACTGTTTTTGGGAGTGCTGTATGTGCATGTGCAAGTACATGTGCACACAAACACACCTGTCCCTGTGTGTTTATTTATTTATTTATTTAGATGTATATCACCGCCCACTCACCATGGCGACTCAGGGCAGCTTACAATCAGCAAAACAACACAGCACAAAAAAATTAATACATTTTTCTAAATCAATAATAGGAATGTAATGTTCAAATCCCTATCCTGGGGATCTGATTTACTTCAACAATTTACCACACCATCTCCCTCTAATATATTGTGATTCTATGCTTTCTAAATATATGCAAAGAGAATAGATGTAAAGGAGGATTTATTAACTCATGTTACACTCTGCAAATCCCAATGCTCATAAAAAGGGTCACTCTGTAACAAGTGGCACATCAAATATCACCAGTCCTGATGGTCAATATGAAAAGCATTCCCAAAAGCCATTCATTCATTGAAGTAGAATATGCACTTTCCCCCAGAGATGCTTTCCTGAAATTCATTTGGGATCACTCCACATTTAAGATTTATGGATACTACATAGCTTGAATAATGATGTGCTGCAATCTTTAGAGAAAGAAGAGGAGTTCTGAATTTTCCTATTCAGTGCAGTTCAGGCCTGTATCCTATTCCTATTCCTGCCTAAAGAATAGACGGTTGAGTTGATAGTTAAATGCTAAGACAACACTTACATAAATTGCAATGAGTAAATGTGTCCATTCTAGTCCTCAATAGGATATTAGGGCTATTCTATGAGTCATAGCCCTCCAACGCACCTCCACTAAACCATAATGCTTATGCTTGCTTTTCTTCGCCAAGTCAGAAAAGATATGAAATCAGGAAAGATGAACAATAAATTTGTTCTGTTCACATTTGACTATTAATTTATTAAATTTACAGATCTAATCTTCCACTTGCTAGACAGCCAGAGGAAAATAGAATAAAAGTGATAAAAATTCACACAAAGCCTATAAGCACAGGAGCAAAACAACAGACAACAAACCTGAAGAAGAGTACAGTGGAACTTTGGTTAACAAACGGCTTGGTTTCCATAAAAATTGCATAACAAAAGTAATTCCATAGAAAATAGTGGCTCGGTTTATGGATTCCCCCCTCCCCACCCAGAATAGATTAATTGGCTTTCATTGCATTCCTATGGGAAACAACATTTCGGTTAATGTATTTTGGTTTCCAATACATTCCTATGGAAAATTGCATTCAGTGCATTCCTGTGAGAAATTAAGTTAATGTAATTTTCTCTGTAAGAAACTTCCCAGAGAATGCATTAATTATGTTAACCAAGGTTCCACTGAATACAACCTGTATTAAAGTATAACCTAAAGAGTCTGTTTTGGTTCTACATGGAGAAGAAACCAGAGATCTTTTGTATAGCCTGTGATGAGTGGAATCAAAGAAACTGATGAAGGCTTGGTGCTACACATGAGGGTATTATCAATCTGAATGACTATCAATATTATTGCATGTTAAAATTGCATAATTGTACACTGCTTTAGCTTTCTGTGACAGAAAATTAATCCAGTTGTGGGCAGCAATTTATATGTAATAATTTTGAGTCACCTAGCGAACAAGGGGGCTGCCAAAAATGAGATGGCTAGATGGTATTGTAGACTCAATGGGCACAGAACTGGGTGGGTTAAGGAGGATGGTGAAGGACAGAGGTGCCTAGTGTGTAATAGTCCATAGGGTCGCAAAGGGTTAGAATTGACTGTGTGACTGAACAACAACAACAACAAAGGATGCCCTTGCTCAAAATCCAGTCATATCCAACTCTAGGGTTCAGTGATCATCTGTTTACAGCCAAAGAACCACCACTGTCTGCATCTGCAGACATTTCTGTAGACATGTGGCAGGCATGACTAGACACTGGAGTGCACAGAATGCTATTTACCTTCCCACTGAAGTGGTACCTATTTATCTACTTGCCATTTCTAACTTTTGAACTGTTAGGTTGGCAGGAGTTGGGACAGAGGCAGAAGCTCACTCTGTCATGCAGCACTCAGGTTTTGACCTGCCAACCTGCCATCCTTCTGGTTGTGAAGTTCAGCATCTTAACCACTAAGCCACAACAGTCCCAATTTCACATTAAGGTACTCCTAATGCACTCAATTTATTTTAAATTACTTCTTTCAACTGAATGTATTTTGTATACATTTTGTCCTCTAGATGCTAGCATAAGATAGCTTACAGGAATGGATGACTGAATACAGTTCAGCCATTACATCAAAATGTATCTGTAAGCAATACATTGTAGAGATAACAACTGCACATGCATTCAGTTTACAAATGTTCACCAATATCAAGGAGCTGAGAATACAACAGCTATATGAGTGCTATAAAATTTGGCTCCCCTCATTTAATAAAAGATGGGAGACATTGAAGAAGCCTCTTCAAAGAGTGAAAAGCATTTCAAGAATATTTGGGTGTTCCCTGAGCAATGGCATAGAGTCAGCCAATCCTTCGGATCTGGAAGTGTTGCACGGAAATTGTGTAACACTCTGAGACACACACACACACACAGAGAGAGAGAGAGAGAGAGAGAGAGAAGTTTATTAAAAGGTTAATTCCAAAGCCTCTCCTTTTTATGAGTGAAAGATGAAATACACTATAATTAGTTTTTAAGAAACAGACCAAATGATTAGTCTTGCTTAATAATATCCTTATTCATTTAGACTTGCTTTTCCTGTTCCGTCTTCATAAAATCTCTAGTCTTGTGATATCCAAAGTGTGTGTGGAAGACCGGAGACTATTAGCTTGGACAGGGAAATATGGGATATGACAATATGGCCAAATATGTGTCAGCAATTAAAACCAGGTACACCTGCTGTTAAGGAAGGGCACTCCAAAATGAGAAAGTGTGATCTTATGTCACTGCATCATTTACATTCGCTAGTAGTGGAATGAGTTGGATTTCTGTTCCCAAACTCTTCTAAGTTTATTGGCAGCTGAGACAAATGAGAAGCTTTGGGATGCAATGTCTTTGTAGCTCAGTCTTAGCATCCTATGGGATGCATTGGAAAACGTTTGCTAAAGCCTGTGCTGGTTACAATGTATCTCTATGGAGTTTTAATGTTATCGGATGCATCCCATCGGATAACATTAAAAATCGGATAACACTAAGACTTGTGGAACCAAGTTGTAGTGTTATCCGAGGTTTTACTGTACAGTTGTACCTCACTTAAAGAGCATAAAGCGTTCCACAGGATTGCTCTTTAAGCGAGTTTGCTCTTTAAGTGAAACACCATTGTAAATGACCAATTGTGGGGGGTTTTGGGAACCCCAATTTATTTGTTAAGCGAGTTTTTGGTTGTTTTATTTTTTAAGCAAAGCAAACATTTAGAGAAAATTCTGTTCTTTAAGCGAGTTACTCTTTAAACGAAGTGCTCTTTATGCGAGGTTTGACTGTATTACATATGTTTATATATTCATATATTTCATATTTCAGGTGATTGAATTCTGAGGGAATCTACACCATCTACATTGCTCACCTGACAATGCTATCCTTTCTCATCTAAAGTTGTGACTAAAGTTGTGACTAAACTGGCAAGTTGAATTGGAGTAATTTGGCTTAGCTTCAGCTTGATTCAAAGTTTCTTTTACTGTTGTATTTGGTTAAGGTGACCACATGAAAACCTGGATTCTTTTGGTGCCAATGTCCATACTTGTACTCAATTCAGTAGTGTTAGATATGCACCCACAACACCTCTTCCTCTGGCACCACCCATTTGGGGATCACTAGCTCTATGCAGAAGTGCTATAACATGAAACAGATGTATAAATGTAGTGATAAGGTGATGTCGCACTAAACATGCTAGTTTGTTTTTTAAATTTAAAATACTCTGAAACAATTAGGGAGAAATATCTCGGGGGTGAATGTTCCTGTTACTCCAAAATATAACACCCTAACTCCTGTCAACCTAGCAATTTGAAAGCAATAAATTGCAAGTAGATAAATAGGGACCACTTTGGTGGGAAGGTAAACAGTGTTCCGTGCACTTCAGTGTCTAGTCATGCCTGTCACATGACCATGGAAATGTCTGCAGAAGCAGACAGCATTGGCTCTTCGACTTTGAAACAGAGATGAGCACTGAACCCTAGAGTCAGATGCAACTGGCTTTCGAGCAAGGGAAACCTTTACCTTTACCTAACTTCAAGAGTCATGCCCCTCAACATTTTATAGAATGAAAGAAATGATCATACAAGGAAAACACCAATCAAACATTCCACCTTTAAAAAGTAGAAGCACCTTTAAAAAGTGGAAGGGCCAAGCTGATTCCCATCAGTTTTGCATTGTGTGATCATTGACAAATAGTTTGTGCTAATTAAAAACTAATCCCAAAGTATTTTTATTGTAGTTTCTGCCTGGTTTTGAATATCAATCCAAATAGTTTCCAAGGGCAGCAGCTTCATCAATACTGGCTTGGGGCTGATGAGGACCTTGTGTGCCAAAAGGACTCAGGGCCAGAAAGTGACTTGTGGAACTGGATCAGTGGAATGAGTGTCACGCTGCAATGTTCCCAAGACAAACTTCCTGGCTGATCACCAGGATGATAGCCAATATTTGGAATTGGATACAGCACTTGAAGAAGAATCCAAACAGTTCACTTTATTTTCCCATTCTTAGGGAAACTGGAAATTACTGTTCCAGTGACCTCCAATCTGCACAGGTTATGTCATGTTTTCTTCTTCCTTTTTCTTGGAACGTTTGCCCATGGGTACATGTAGAATAAACATCGTCTCACTCACTCCTCCTTATTTTCTTGACCTACTTTTCTATTCCTCCATGCAGAGCTCAGTGATGGTGTGGACTGACTATATGTTGAATGTCCTATCCTTTTCAATATATCATTTTCCCACAGGGGAGAGAGAAGAAAAATGACTCACAATCATCCAGACATTTCAGATTCTGTGGGAGGGAATGCATGGTAGATTATGCAAGTGTGTAAGTATTTAACATCGCAATGTTACAGCATTGTATCATTTTCAGCTATGGTATTAGATCCACAGGGAGCCACCCCCTTATCCCTCTATTTGTTCTTGCTCTTATTTCTTCCAAATGTAGCATCTCATTTTGGATGGCTATTGCTGAGGGTCCAGTCCTGTTGTCCCATATTGGGATTTTTAATGTAATACGCACAAATCGAAGCCAGGAGGTGAGGCACACATGCAAGCTGACAGCAGCTGTAAGAACAAGTAGAAAATGGGCTTCATGGCACATCACCTAAAATATTTCCAAATAAGGTCTTCTGCAATAATACAATACACAGTTAGCTCTTCTGTTTTAACTATGCTAAGAAAAATGCCAGTCAAACTGCAGATAATCACAGGTCTATAATGGATTGTGGCATACATCTTTTGGATATGGGTCAGAGAAGCAAATCATAGTGCTAACATCCAAGAGTTGGAATAAACATAGTGCTTATGTGTATTCCTACTCTCATTGATTGTAGGGATGCAAATTAGGTTTGATTAAGCATGGAGTCTGAGCTTTGGACTAGAGCTGGTGCTTTCTGAGCCAAAGCAGGTTTCCTTGTCGTTGGTATCCAAAAATGCATTTTTCCTGAAGCAGGAAAAATGCCATTGACATGAATTTGTTTAAGGTAGATCCCAGCTTGCTATGACATGACCCACACACTATGATCATGGAACTATCTCCTACGACGCATATGAAATGAAACATGCAGGATTTAAAACTGGGACTGCAATGGACTGCTGCAGCCTTGAGGATATGGACAAGGTGTGCTTTCACAACCAGTCCATGTGTCATGGTCTCTTCCACCTTCATGACCATTGGGAATCAGAATTCCTCCTCCGTTCATTTTCCCATTGGGCCCAATCTGATGGCTTCCTATGGCATTTGCTCCACTGAGGGGACCATCACTCCACCTAAAGGGGCTCATCCACCTGTAGCCGATAACCCCCTTTAAGTCTTCCTTGTAAAGCTATCAGTCCAGGTCAAAGCTTCAGATGGGGTTTTGATGTCTGAAAAGATTGGCAGGAAATGCATTTCAGGTTTCATTTTTCTGAAAATGCATAGAGAAAGGAGATTGAAGTTCCATGATGAGAAGTTCACATTCTAATCCCAAGGTAAATTTCACCTAGGACTGTCCAAACACTGTAGTATGCAGGAGGGACTATGACTTTAGTAAATCACAAAGGCAAGACTAGCAACTTCATGCCCTGCTGGGAAAGTTTTAGAGTAAATGTAGGCAATTTTGAGTGTGTGATGGAGGCTATATTGTCCTCTGGAACCAGCTAGGAGCCACATCCAGCTTCACCAACAGTGCATTACTGTGGAATTTGTTGCTCCTTGGCAACAGCAAAAGCAGGGGGAAACCTCATTAAAATGTGGAGCACAAAGTGGTACTGCCCTATTTTAAAAAAAAAAAACAGATTTGATCTTGAATGATTTTAGGGACCTTATTTTGCTAAGCTCTGTTCTACATCAAAGTTAGAAATAGTTCACTAAGGGTGGCACTTTGCTTTAGTACTGCCTTTTCCAATTTTCCATATTCTTCTGTTCGATACAGTTTGTACTGTTTTGCCTCAGTTTTGACTTCTGCAAAGAAAACTAACTGCTGACCTCATTTATTCATGTTGCTCTACCTTGTTTAATGGATTTTATCTCCTGACCCACCTAGACCCTGTTCTCAACCTATTTTAGTGTTTGTGCTCTTATGTCTAGACCAAGCCTAGTCTCTGCAAAAGACATACTGTGACAATTCTCATTTGGATTTGTTGTGCTGTTGTTAATAAGCAGTGACTCATACATTGATGTGCCTGATTGCCAAGAAAATATTTGTAAATGTGGAGTTGCACAATTTAAAAAAAAGTACAGGAAAAGAACTGCTTTTAAAGTTCCCCATAGCATTGAAAGATAGAAAGTTGCCAATGGCAGTTACCGTATGCATGTGTGTATGTCTCTCCATTTGATAAACACTAATAAGCAGTATAGAGGAAGGAAACTTGTAAATCAATTCCTGTACACTTACATTTTCATAGTTGATCTAACATGAAGGAAACATTTAAATTAAGGAATTAATATGTCCAAAGAGAAAATTGTGGAAAGGCCATGACATGCCCCCTTTGGATTATTGCCTGGATTCTATCCCTACACCAAATTTCTTTGAGGATTTTGCTCTCTGTGGGCATCCTTTCTTTTCTTGGATTATTTTTGCAGTTGACTGAAGGACTCAATGAAGAGAACACAAGAGAAGGCATCAAGTGGTAGGAAGTAAAGAAGTATTCTATTAATTTCATTTTCAGAGGGCTCTGATTTCATTTTTGTTTTTATTTCCTTTATTCCTTTCCTGATTTTTGGGAGAAGGAGCTTTGTGTGTGTGTGTGTGTGTTTGTGTGTGTGTGTGTGTGTGCCTGTGCCTCCCCCCTCTCTCTGTGTGTGACTACATTTCCCTTTTATGAGTTTGTGTGAGTGCTTTCCCTATTTGGCTGATTTTTAAAAAATGTTATTTGTTTAACATTATTTTATTAGTGTATATCAAATGCAGAGACATACACATTAATTATGTTAATGGTACATAATTTAGTGGGCTTTTTAGTAGCCCCCCCTTTTCTAAGTGGCTCAAGTGATTAAGATGCTGACTGGGAGGTGGAAGGTCAGCAGTTCAAAACCTGAGTACTGCATGATGAAATGATTGCCCATCTTTGTCCCAGCTCCTGTCGACCTAGCAGTTCAAAAGCAAGAAATTGCAAATACGGTAGATAAATAAACACCACTTCGGTGGGAAGGTAAACAACATTCCGTGCACTTCAGTGTCAAGGCATGCCTGCCACATGTCCATGGAAACGTCTGCAAATTCAGACAGTGCTGGCTCTTCAGCTATAAACAGAGATGAGTACTGAACCCTAGAGTCAGATACGACTGGCTTTTGAACAAGGGTGACCTATACCTTTACCATTACCTTTTCCTTTCTCAAGTACTATTGCTTGCTTTTAGAGTACTGTAGTTTGATTCTCTGTTTCCTTGCTGCTCTCTTTCTGAGGTAACTTTAAGGAGTCTCTATGACATTGCCCCCATATGGTGAAATGAGGAGTCACACAACATTTATTTGGTTGAAAAATTGGGCCACTTTATTAACTGAACTGAACTGAACTCATTTAACGCTTAACACTTTTAACAGGCCTGCACCGGGCCGAAGTAGCACTGGTAAGAGTTGAATCAGGGTAATAACTTAATTTGCATTATTAATTTTCCTAGATTACCAAAGTCATGATCCCTTGTCCGAGTGCTCCGTAGGCCTTTGGACCTCCAAATCGGGCGAACAGTTTTGTGGGAATACAGTCTGTCCAAACAGGCATTCCCTTGTTCCCGGACCGCATTTCATCAGCCAGTGCTGCAGTTCTCTCTGTGCTTCTCCCCACGCTGACTGATGAGCTGCGTCCCAACCAGATTAACAGGGATCGGCTCGGTATCTTACCAGTGCTACCCGCACAAGTGACCCGGAACGCGCCGGAAGCAGTGTGGGATGGGCGAAAACTCCCCAAGACCAAGTGCCAATCAGGTCTCGAGCAAAAATTCCCATCTGGCCCCGAAGCGACCAAAACAATCACACTGCGGCTATAGGGAGGGAGGGAGGGGAAACTTGCGCCGCTTGCTGCCGCTCGCCAGTTTAAAAATGGCGCCGCTCCGTGCACGTGAGGCCCTTTATGGACTGCCTGGCTCTGCCCCCGGAGCTCGCCACTGCCGCTTCCTCCTCTTCCGCCGTGGGGTGGCAAAGCGCGCGCCAGCAGGAAGCTCCTGCCGGCGCGCGATCATTTGCAGTTTCAAAAGACACATAAGGAAAAGCTGAAGTGAAAGAATAATAAAAAGGCTCTCATTTTAGAAAGAAAAATAGACCCCCTCCCCTGAAATAACTGAAATGAAATAAACATGAAAAATGTTTCAATGCATATTCCTAGAAATAACAGGAAACAAAAAGAGAAATAAAGATAGGCAGAAACTAAATGTAAAAATATCTGATCCCTTCCAACACAATATATATAAAATTATAAAAAGAGATAGAGAATTGCAGTATGAAATGATATACTGGAGAAATAAGATAGAGATCTAAGATGGCAACATTTAGGTAGCTAGAAGGCTACAAAATTACTATGATTTAATTTTGCAGTTAGAATAGGCTTATTCTGTCTCCTCTTGCTTTATAAACATCTCCAGGGTCACTCTTTAAAACTTGAAGCAATAGAGTACTCATAATCTTTGAACGATGTACTTTACTTCTTTGCCAGCCTTTTATCTAAGCATGACACCATTCAATTCTTTCATAAAATGACCCTTGAACTTCACCTGAATGCCAGTTATTTCCTAGGCAACTGGCATACCCTGGGCATAACATTCAGTCGAATCTCAAAAGAAAAGGCACCTCCTGACTGGGCTGATGAGAGATGAATAGATGGTGTGTTGATGTGGGGGAGGGGGAATGCAGAAAAGCAACTCATTTCCATCCTTTATTTAAAAAATGTGGTGCTTTAAACTCTGTTGATGTTGATGGATCAACGTTGCAGTAATTTCTGATCTTTGGGACTCCCTCCACCCACCCATTTCCTCCACCCACCCACAGTCCAAGGAGATAATCTGACATGGCTCTTCTGGATGTGAAATAAACCATGTGGCGGGTTGTCCATTAGGCTTGTTCCTCACTAAGACTTCATAAGAAAAGCTTGTTTATTCCTTTGATTAATTGGCATCATCTCATTCTCACTTGTCCAAGGAGGCAACTGACTATAGAATTAAGTAGATTGACACATTAAGACATAAATTAAATTCATATTGTTTGAAAACAATTTTAAAATGTTAAGAACAAAATAATAATAGTAGAACACCCATCCTTAAAAGGCCCTGCCACATCAGTTGCTCAATGGCAAAAGTCTATCCTCTTCTTTTTGTTCTGCCATATCCGAATCGGAATATTGGCAATCCTCATGACAATCAGCCATGAAGACTATCCTGAGAATATACTTTCTGTATCACAGCATGACACCCACACCACTGATCCAGTTTTACAAGTCACTTTCTGGTCTGAGTCCTTTTGGCAGAGAAATTCCTCATCAGATGCAGGCCAGTATTGATGAAGCTGTTGCCCCTCCATCAAGATGGATTCAAGTGGAATTTAATCCATTTGGGGACCATCAACTTTCCCTGTTGACTTCAACACCTAAGCCATTAGTCCACACAGTTGTCAGGTTAGTTAACTGCCACCTGATACTCAGTGTTGAGTCACTGGCAGTATGGTCTACTCTATTATCATAGCAGGATAACCTGGCCAGACACCTAATCCATCCAGTAGGTTTGCACCAGTTCACCAGAACCAGTAGCAGAAATTCTGGCTGGCCCCACCCATCCAAGTTTTGAAATAAAGTAGTCCCAATTCAGGTGCAATACAGGGCTTCCCTGGCAACGGCCACCATAACACGCCCACAGTGTGGTAGTAATTTTTTTGGAGCCCACCACTGAGTCCATCTAGGCAGGCTCAAATGTAGAAACACAGACAGATACAAATATGCTGTATACAAACTGTATAGGGATTTATAGATCATATGTCATTCCAATTTTAGAAGCCCTTTAACACAAAGAACCAAGATGATTAATACTAGTGAATAATACTTCAGTGTTCATAGATAGGAATTCAATACTCTGCAGCTGTGAAGTACTTGATTTGCAATATTTTAAATCCATTTTCACTGCTAATCTTTTTCAAAGTTTTGTGCTTTTTATTGTGGATATTTATAGTGTTAATTATTGTGTGCCATTTTGAAAGCCCTACTAAAAGAAAAGTTGGGGTATAAATAGAAATTAGTACATCAATAAAATGGGTTTATTGAAATCTCGAAAAAGCATCCCCAGTGGGACATTGCAGGCTTTTTGGCAACAAGATAAACAACTTATACAAGCCTAAGAAACGGAATTTTTAAAAAAATCTAAGGTCATCTTTCATAGGTTCACCATAAGATGATGAAGGAATTGCTCTAAAGTACACACAAGAAATTTTTGCAATTATAAGCCTCAAAATTCTATTACTTATCATCAGTAACTATTGATGTGAAACTTGGTAAACCCCTGATCATATTGATAAGGTTTACATAGAGACAAACAATAAATTGATCTGATAAAATGTGCCATTGGCACATACTGAGATACAAATGGTGAGAACTGTCACATTTTTCCAATCTAACTGAAATGGTTTGTCATAGACCCCTTTTCTTTGCTCTGTTTCTAACATCTCTGTCATTCCTGTATCTAAACTGTGAAGCTATATTCAGACATCTTGGTCTATGTATGTAAAGATCTGCTATACATAGATGCAGTGGTATTACTTGGCACAAAATTGACTGTATATATTTTTATGCATTCTTATCCAAAGTTTTTATGTGTGTACAATGATTAATTCAGGTTGTGTATCTCGTGATCTCCTCTGTATGTGGAAGATTCTGTTATTTCGGCAAAAGGTAAGGACTTATCTCTGGTTTTCCAGGTCCCCAGTGTAGCCAACTATAGAGATATAAAGTGTATCTTTGTTGTTTCATTTCCTTCCTTTCAAAGTTTCATTTCTCACTTGGTAGTAAGGACTAGATCCCCAAAAATATTTGCCTAGTGATAGACAGTGACTGAAGTGGCTAAGATGCTGACTGGAAGGCGGGAGTTTAGCAGTTCGATTCCCGAGTACTGCAGGATGGAATGAACTCCCGTCTTTGTCCAAATTCCTGCCAATCTAGCAGTTTGAAAGCAAGAAATTGCAAGTAGATAAATAGGGACCACTTTGGTGGGAAGGTAAACAGTGTTCCATGCACTCCGGTGTCTAGTCATGCCTGCCACATGACCGTGGAAACATCTGAAAACACAGACAGTGCTGGCTCTTTGGTTTGAAACAGATAAGCACTGAACCCTAGAGCTGGATATGATTGGCTTTTGAGCAAGGGATACCTTTACCTTTAGTCATCCTTTATATTTTCCTGCCCTTGCTACACTGGGGATAGGTTGAGCCCAGCTCAGAGGGAAATGGTACCTCAATTGATGCAGATAGGATCAGAGGCTATGCTGAATATAATACTTCAGTAACTCAATTTGGGTATATTCTTCCACAATTTGTCTCTTGTCTCACAGGTTTGCAGAAATAAAGGAAGTCTCTCTTTTTGAATGTGAACCAGAGGAGAAATAGTAAATGCAAACCTATGAATGCTGATTCTAAAGCAGGCCTATGTAACACTATTGATAAAAATCTTCATAGGTAAGGGCCTAATGCAAATAAAAATAATCAATGTAGGCATTTACTAATGTTTGCAAAGTTGTTTCTCACAGCATGCCACAGGCAATGCCTGTACTGGTTTCTTAACATGTGTCACCTCAGTAGAATTTTGCACTGATCACATTGTACAAGTGGATTTAAATGATAGGATTCTAGCCATCGGTTTCAACAAATATTACACCCAGGTGAGTGTGCTAGTCCTTAAAATAGTATCAAAATGGCACTAAGGGGAACCCAAAGGATTCAAATCTGAGCTCTAAGAGTTTACTAGTCTAAGTTTTTGTCTATATAAAAGAGGTACATTCTAGCTTCTATTCCAAGATATACACTTCTTCCTTGTTCTTCCTTCTTCTCCCATACAGAGGAAAACCTTCTGAAATTCCATGACATTCATAGAAATAAAATTAAAATTATTAGTGAAATTGCTGCCCATCACTGAGTAAGACTTGTTGGAATAACATCCCGGAGCTACAATAATTGCCATTCTACTGGCAGCACTGGTGAGGGTGAAGTGGATGGGGGCTTTGCTCACTCTACTGCTCTATAAGTGCACAGGATATACAAAATGTCTGAACATTAAACATGTGTGTGCACCTGTTAATCATGCTTCTGAATAGACTTGTGAGCATGATCACTCATGGAGTCAAGACAACAGTAGCTGTAATAGAAAACCAAGTGGAGACCACCCTGCTCCACAAACCTCATTTAAACTAGTAAAGCAAATTGTGTATGGTAGACAAGAAGCCTCTTTTTTTTCTTTATTTGGGAGTGGTAAGAATCTTTTTTTTAATCTCAGAGGTAATTTGTGCATTTCCATAACTAATTTTTTGCACATTTTAAAATTAATAGTAACAGTAGATTTTGTTTCATGGACTATTTAAGGGAGCAATCATAAGCCAATTGTTTATGTCTTTTAGAATCATCAACTTGTCATTTTGTGTTTGTTGTGTGCTAACGCTAACCTACAAAAAAGAAGATAGAAATTATCTTCAGATAGTATGTATGAAATTGTGGGGAAATGTGACAAAGGAATGGTTAATGTCCCTGTCAGCTCCTGATGAGGATACTCTGAAAATTACTCACAGGGAGACCTGACACTGTTAGATTACCTGGAGTGACTCAGAAGTCTTGTTTCTTCTTTAGCTGACAAAGTTATTTATCAATGGGTTCAGTCACAGTTTAAACCATCTGCGTAGATGTGTTTGCAATTATGCAAGGCAGAAACAGCTTTTTCATTCTACAAGCATTTATTCTTGCTTCTAAAACACTTAAAAGTTGTTGAAAACAAACACAGTCAAAATATCTTCACATCATCTTACAGTTATGTAGATCTAAAAATCCCTTTTCTCACCTTAAGCGCAACTGCCCTAAGGTGAGATGGAATTTTACCTGAGAAGACACCCTAAAGCTGTTCTCTCAGGGTTTTAGCTCCCCTCCCCACAGAACGTGGGGAAGATAGTGAACAGAAAAAGAATCACTCTAGTCACTTCATGTATTTTTAAAATGTATTTCAGAAAAAGGTTACAGACAAATGAAATATCTTCAGTTCAAAAGGCACATTAAAAACAATAAAACCTTTCTAAGTTTGGGAGCCATAAGGTGTTTCCCCCTATGTTAAAGGATTAAATGATCACAAGTCCAATAGAGAACTCTGAACCTTGAAGAACTAACTACAAAGCATGCCTCAGCAATTTATCTCCTTCCTTCTCAACTTAGAACCCATGATGCTGAACTTAGAACCCATCCATCATGAACTGGGACCAGTCAAGTGCACCATATGGAAATGAGGGGACCTCCTGCTCAGATGTAGTATTCAGTGATGGGATGTTACCGGTTTCGACTGGTTCGCCCGAACCAGTAGTGCCCCATCAGTAGGGGTTGCCAGGAGGGTGGTAAAACCCCAGACAACTGGTTTGGTCACCTCTCTGGCACCCTCCAAAATGTTTTTCTGGGCAACCAAAATGGCTGCCCGGAACTGTGCATGCGTCAAATGGAGGTTTGACGCATGCATAGTTCTTTTTTTAGTGTGCATGCATTAAATAGCAGTTTGCTGCATGCACACTAAAAAAAAAAGAGAACTGAGCATGAGTCAAACAGAGGTTTGATGCATGCACAGACATTTTTAAAAATATATATTATTATTTTTTGCTCTGCCCACAACGTCATGACATCATAACATCAGCTACGCCCACGATGTCGATGACGTCATGGTGGAGTAGCGAAGATTTTAACAACTCACCACTGGTTGTATCCGTCCCCTGTTTTCATGCCCCAGGAATGCACCGCCACCTTCCTTGTTATGAGAACCAGTGAAGACACTGGTTGTGTTATGGGGAGAGTGGCACCTGTTTTGATAAGGGTTGGCAGAGCTCATAGGGCCATTCTTCTGGGAAAATATGTTTTTCTCCCTTGCACATGCTTGGTGAAATCCAGGACCCCTTCCAACACACTCACAGTACTTCAGAAATATTTCAGAGATGTAACAGGTATAAACTGAACCCAAGGTAGAGGCAAATTCTTAAAAAAAAACATGAGTTACAGGTTACAGGCAAGCATTTTAAAAGTCAAAAGCACTTCTCAAAATACCTTAAAAGAAAAATGTAAAAAAAAAAGATTTCTTGGACTTTAAGAATGTTAAACAATCACATAGCAGAATTACACTAACATCTCACTGAGTCATGCCTGCTTTAATCTATGGAGGGAAATTCATGCTATCCTGCTCTTGTCCTTCATGTCCCCCTGCAACTCTTTTCTGATTTTTGGGGTGTTGTATTTATATAATTTTCTAAAAGATCATAAACTCATACAGAGATATCATTTTTTTCTTTCCATATAGATATATTAATATAAGCTCAATGGAAGAGACATACATGGTCATCTTTTGGTCACACAGAACCTTTTCAGTTTTGCAATTGGTCACTCAGACTTGTGTTTGTTTCTCACATGACTTTTCCTGAGGGATGAAAGGCTTCTTTCTATCTGCCTTCACCTACTCATAACACCTGTACAACCTTGAGACATAAACAAATAGTTCAAGGTTATTTCTCATGACTTGCATTCTGAGAGACAATAACATTTCTTGACTGGCATTAATCTCATTGCACATACACCCTGGGTAACATTGCGTGTCTTTCCCCCATTTTAGCATTTAAGAGGTGTGTGGGAAGCCAAACCTTTTGTTCAGTGTGTTGTTTTTCTGTTTTTGTCTTTTGCAGTGTTGAGACATCAACCCTAACCTGTCAACTGTAAGGTTTGCCCCTTGTCCAATTCTGGTATAAATGAAACTAATTAAAATATTAAGACAACTTCCTTTTGTACACAGTTCTGTGTGCCCATATTTCAATATAATGCATGTGTTGACCCAGGACTCTTGATCACGGATGAGGCTATAGTCTGAAGCTGCTGTTCCAGACATTTAGACATACAATAATACCCCGGATAATGCTATTCTCGGATAGCACTAAAACCGCATAACGTTACAAGATTTTCAGAAAAATCTTGTATCGAATAACGCGATTTTAACGTTATCCGATACAGTCGTTCTTAGCAGCAGGGTGGCTGGAAAACTGAATGGGGTTCTCCGTTCAGCTTCCCAGCCACCCTGCAGCTACGGAGGCAGGGGTGGGGAGGCTGGAAAGCTGACGGGGGCCTCCCCCGTCGGCTTCCCCAGCCACCCCACAGCTGCGGAGGCAAGGGCGGGTGGCTAGGGAAGCCGACAGGGAGTCCCCGTCAGCTTCCCCAGCCACCCTGCAGTTGTAGATCGGGTCCTCTGATCTCTCTGGAACAGGCAGAGGACACGATCCAAGCTGTTTCTGGGCTTCCCCGACTTCCTGAGTCAGTGCAGCAAGCCAGAATGTCAGGGTTCGAATCCCGGCATTCTGGCTTGCTGCACTGGTTGAGGACATCGGGGAAACCCAGAAACAGCTTGGATCAGGTCTGCCCACCTCCCTGGACCAGCCCGGGGGGGGGTCAGAAACCCCAAAATTGGTAAAAAAAATGGACCTTTTTTTTTTTACCAATTTTGGGGTCTCTGACCCCCCCCCCCCGGGGTCCAGGGAGGTGGGCAGACCCGATCCAAGCTGTTTCCAAAGTTCCCCCACCTCCCTGGAGGCTGTAGCAAGCCAAAATGTCAGGATTCAAATCCCGACGTTCTGGCTTCCTGCAGCCTCCAGGGAAACAGGGCTTTTTTAAACATTGTGTGATCAATGTATCGCACAACGTTAAAAACCAGATAATGACGGGACTTGTGGAACCAAGTCATAACGTTATCCGGGGTTCTATTGTATAACTAAATATGCTTATTTTGTTATATACAGTACAGGAAAAATGAAGAGGAGAAAAAAAATCCTTCTGTGTAAGCAGAATCCCACAGAAACCAGCTGAGTCCTTGTATTACAATGGAAGTGAGGATTGGCATGTTTCCATCTTCTGTTCACACCAGTTTAGAAAGAAAATGAGCTCTCTAATGGTGTTTTGTACCTCTTGCCCATATATCTGTCAGTCTTACCATTTTATGGTCCCATAAAAATAACTATTTTCATCAGTGTTCACTGAGCTTTTAAGATATTAGGTATCAATTTAATTAACACATTACAGTACACATCAAAACAATTGAAATGCTTAATTAAAATAGTGAAAATAAAGGAGTTTGGTTCTTTCTTGATGTACATGTGCAACTCCCATTAGCATTAAAAGAACCATATTTCTATCGCTGAAAAGAACACTCAAGTACTAGTATATATTTGAGAGTTTTCTTTAAAGAAATTAAATGAGATGATCCCTAACTGCTAATAACAATTTCATTACTGGAAGTTACAAATACATCTAAGAAATTAGAAATAATGGCTGAACAATTTTCTGAGCACTAATAAAATTGTAAAATCCCAAATCTTAATTAGACAAGAGCTTGTGGATAAAATAATCTTGTTGCCATTCACAATTGTAGTGGGAAAGAAGAAGAAAGCTTTGCTGCAGGTTTGTGTACTGGTTGTCCCAATCTAAGTACACATTGATTATGACAAGATTTATTTTGTTCCTTTCTGCATGTATTCCTACCTGGTCCATGTCAGATCTGTACCAGTTTTTGTGTGTGTCACCAAAGCTCAGTGGGGACTATTTTCACAGATGGATACATGTGGACAGCCATGACTAGATCTTTGAAGGGTGGGGTAGGGATAGCAAGAAGTTTACTTCTCTTTGAGGCTATCTTAGCACTTTCCTGATAAGACATGTATCCATTCTAGTTCCTTTTCTTTATTTTTAATCAGGTCACATTTTTTTATTTTAATATTTTAACCCCACAAATGATAGATTTCATGAAAGAGATCTGGTGAACACTTTGGGCTCTTTTTTCCATTCAGTACTCCATGCAGTACTGACACTCACAAATGAGGAGATGACATTATTAAATAAATAGAGCAAAATATTGAGATTGGCCAGACTCAGAGAAGGTATGGCAAGAACAAGCTGCAAGACCTCAGGTAAATCAGGGGAAGGAAGATGACAGATAGAAAGAAAAGGCTTTGTGGAACAATAGAGGCAATATAAAGTGCAAAAATAATTAAAGAAGATTATCTTAATTTTGGAGATGTGGAATGGAGAGAAATGAAAGCAGTGACAAGTCAATAAAGTGCAAATATACACACATCCTCTCTGTTGAGGGAGGAGGCAATGTGGACCAGAGAGATTTAGGTCACCTAAAGGTAAAGGTAAAGGTTTCCCTTGCTCGAAAGCCAGTCGTATCTGACTCTAGAGGTCAGTGCTCATCTCTGTTTCTAAGCTGAAGAGCCAGTGCTGTCTGCTTCTGCAGACGTTTCCATGGTCATGTGGCATTCATGACTAGACACCGGAGTGCATCTAGATGGAGAAAAAAACATTTGAAAATAATTTGATTTGTTTTGGAATTTGGAAGTTAGAGGGATTGCAAAGCCAGCAGAGGCAGGAAATGCAACTGAATCTCTCTCTCTATCAAATATCTCACTTTTCCAAAAAAAAAAAAAAAGCTGTGGCTCCAAATGGTTCCATGTACTTAGTTTCCTCTGGTTCTCCCTGTTTTTGTACATACTTTAGAATTTAAGCAACTTGTTGCTTGTTATATTAGACATCAAGCACCATACCTTCTTATTTGGATTGTTTAAAACATCTGGGAATAAATTTCAAAGAAATCCTTGATTATGAATATATTTGTATTTTGTGCAATAAACAGAATTGGCCACTTAAAGGAACTACAGTAGTTAATATTGTAATGTATTTTCCAATGACAGCCCCAGAAATAAGAAACTAATTCATTAGTATTGAGTGTACTTTCTTTTTCATGGGCTAAATTATGCATCCAACAAAGATTCTTAGTCTAGAATACAGGTGGGTACATGTATTCCAATCTGGCCAGGTTATCCTGCTATGGTAATAGATCATACCACCAGCAACTCAATGCTGAGTGTCATGTAGTGGTTAACTAACCTGACAACCCTGAGGACTAACAGCCTTAGGTGCCAAAGTCCACAGTGAAGGGTGATGGTCCCCAAGTGGATTAAATCCCACTTGAATCCATCTTGATGGAGGGTAGAAGGTTCATCAATACTGGCCTGGGGCTGAGGTGAACTTTGTGTGCCAAAAGGGCTCGGGACCAGAAAGTGACTTGTTGAACTGGATAATGTTATGGGTGTCACACTATGATGCGGAAAGCAAATGAAAAGCCAGTGCATTATATTCTCAGGACAGTCATCATGGCTGATGGCCATGAGGATCACCAATATTCAGATTTGGATATGTCAGAAGAAGAAGAAATGTATCTATTCCTTTATGCTGGAAATGAGAGAGTGAAAATGAGTTTACACCTAATAAAGTACTTGCCATTGCAAGGGGAAAATCAAATAGCTCCTATGGTTTCCTAGACTGTATTTTTTATGCTGTAACCTATGCTGATCTTCTTTTAAACTGAGGTTGTGCTTCTTAAATTCTCTGGAAATGAATGTGATGTGACTGTACAAGCAGTTTGAATCACATCCTTTTTCTTTTTATCTTACTTTTTTTTCCTTTTGGAAAGTTCTTTCATTGCATCTCTTTTAAATCTCATGCAACTTTCCATTTTTTCCACTCTTCCTATAATTTAAAGCTCTGTAGAATTCAAGTAGCTGGTTGGATAGCTCAGTGGTTTAAGTATCTGGCTATGGAGCCAGAGCCTGGGAGTTTGATTCTTCACTGTACCTACTGGGAAAAGAGCCAGCATGTGGCCTTTGGCAAACTACAGAGTCCCAGGGCACTCCCAGAAGGAAGGAATTGTAAATCACTTATGTATATTCTCTACCATGAAAAGTGTCATCATAGGTCAGAATTGACTTGACATTGTGTATATGCACACACAGAGACAAATGCACACACAGACACGTGCAGAGAGAATTAAACTAATGAATAAAGAAACTCTTAACAGATGTCTCAAAGCCATCTTTTTGTAACAATTAAAATACACAATAAAACTGAAACTAGGAAAAACAGTGTTAGAAAATCAGGGGAACTTTCCCTGATTACAAACACCTCTCATGTGCATAGCTTGGAACAGTCAGTCCAGTTTTTGTGTCATCTCATCAGAAGCTCTGTGTCTGAGTTAATTAACCTGCACTGTTAGTAGTTAGGTGACATTTACTTTCCGAATAACAGGTCTTTATTTTAGGGATCATGCTGGTCTACATTGGAAACCAGGAACGGGTTAGATTTGGTTAATGGCTTTAAGCAAAAATAAAAATGTCAAGTAGCTAAGTAGTGAACATATGCTATTAGCCTGTGTTCGGTTGCTACCAAGATTCTAATAATGGAAAGATAAACAACAAGTAGCCAGGGTGGTTACAGTGAGTCATTTTTAACTGTTTTTAACTATTACATTTAACTATTAAATTAAATATTAGAGAAGGATTTCTGGGACATTATCAAGTTTGATACACAGATTGCTATATGCTGCTAGATATTTTATATATTATATTACAACCTTCCTGCCAATTATCTTTAGTAAAACAGGAAGTAACCAGGTACAGTGTTTTTGTTTGTTTTCTGACATGCAGGTAAGAGGTTGATCTGCACCTTTGAGATTGAAAGGGAGACATTTAGAGCTAATCTGAATAATCTATTGTTGCTGATGGGTGTTGGAAGCTGTATTATTGTGCTAGCTTGTCTGTCATCTTGCTTGACCACACCCCTTCTCCCTTTGAGCCACTGAATTCGGTATATAAAGAACATGCCTGTAATTTTTAACTCCTTGTCTGAAGAAGTGGACTTGATCCACGAAAGCTAACAATAAAAATATAGCAGTTAGTCTTTAAAGTGCTACAATGTTCTTTATTCATTTTTAACTAGTTATTGTAAAGCCTGTTGTAATTTTTCTTCTTTGTAAAGATACCATTGTGCCCCCTTCTCTGACTAGGTACCCTTGAGAAGTAAAGAGAACAAACCATAAGTTATATTCCTATCTGACATATTTCAAATGATGGGAACAAACCTGACTTGGTTGGTTTTATGTCCCTCTGGCAGTAATGCATGATGAAATCACTTACAGAAATAGTTATTATGAAACAAATATACTTGCATGAAGAGGTAGAAGGAGGATACCTATACAAAGAAACTGGTTTTGCACCCTTTACATGTGTTAGAATAGTATAGCATAATCTCAGTTGATATTGCTAGTCAACGAGTGAATTGTGCAATAAAGAATCTTCTCCAAAGGTCCAATGAAGGTAGAAGCCACCTTTTTAGATGATAATGACCTATTTTTAGTTGGAGAGGCAAGGCAAGGCCTAATACTTCTAACTGACACCACCATTTCAGAGCAACAGCACAACTAAAACAAAGGTTTTAACTACCTTGTTTCTGGAAGGGAGATGTCTGGTGCACTTTACTATACTTTGCACAGGCTGTACCACTTCAGACTTCTATAGAGATCATGTAAGCCCAGTGGCTGCTTCTGTGAACATTTGTTTCAAGTAGAACAGTGTTTTCCAATCTTGGGTCCTCAGATGTTCTTAGATGAAAACTGCCAGAATCTTTCACCATTGACTGCTGGTCAAGATTTCTGAGTGGTGTAGTTCAAGAACATATTGGGACCAAGGTTTTAAACCGGAGCGCTAGCATAACCTGAACAATGGTTTATTTATCTGCATTTATATTTATATCAGGATTACTTCACTCATTGTACTATTAGCTTTAAAGTATTTGGTACATAGACCTGCGGACTGGTTTCTCACCCCTCTGTGTAGAGACTAATTGTGTATG
Source organism: Furcifer pardalis (assembly GCA_030440675.1). Lineage (NCBI taxonomy): Eukaryota > Metazoa > Chordata > Lepidosauria > Squamata > Chamaeleonidae > Furcifer > Furcifer pardalis. The sequence goes on from CP126891.1 coordinate 172,698,930, forward strand.
ATAAATCATGCATGCACAGGAAGTGTTGATCCATGTGACTTATGAGCACCCTGTAAGATGAGCATTTGATGTGCCACAGCAACAGGAGAGGGTCCTTATTACAGCTAATAGGTCAAAATATGTTTATTTTCCCCCCAACTCTTTCTAAAATCCTCAAATCATCTCATGATTTTCACCTAAAGTCCATTAAAAAATAATGTGCTAGAAAAGGCAAAACTGTAAAAACAGCTCAATAAGGCTTTGAATGACAGTTTGAGGTCTAGGTATAAATCCTTGTATATTCAGGGAGATTTCCACTACTGAATTAAAGTTACCACAGTTTTTTTATCTGACAAATTTCTTATCTTTAAGAGCTACAGTGTAAACAGGTATAACACACTTCTTTCCATACTGGGAATAGTTGTACCTTTTGAATTTGGCCAGAGCAGATAGCTCAGATTTTTTTTCAGTTTGTTTTTAACAAGGGCTTGCTAACATACACTCCCTCTCCCCATGAATTTGATGAAATTAATAAGGTGTGTGGGTTTTTTTAAATGGCGGGAGAGAGTATAGGTGACAAATTCTTCAATCCATAATATAGGGCAGTGGTGGCAAAACTAGGGCATGCATGCCAGAGGAGGCACTCAGAGCCCTCTCTATTGGCATGTGCACTGTCTCTCCAGCACAGACTTCACCCCACCCCTCTGCCCAGCAGCTCAATGGAAGTACTTCCTCCCTCCCCCAGCAGAGAATTCACCTCACCCTTCCGCCCAACAGCCCAATGGGAACACTTCCTCCCTACCCCAACACAGAGTTTGCCCTGCCCCTCTACCCAGCAGCCCTGTGGGGGTGCTTCCTCCCTCCCCTAGCACAGAGCTTGCCCTACCCTTCTGCTTATTAGCCCAATGGGAGTGCTTCCTCCCTCCCCCCAGCAAAGAGTTCACCTGCTCCTCTGCATAATGTGAGCACTTTCTCCCTCCCATCAGCACAGAGTTCACCCCCACCCTCTGTTTGGACATTCTGTCTCTAAAAGGTTAGCCATCACTGTTATAGAGTGATACCATACAAAGATACAGCAGCTTTAACTGAGACAAACATTAAACATGTTGTTGTTGTTGTTGTTGTTGTTGTTGTTGTTGTTGTTGTTGTTGTTCCACTTATATGCTGCACCACTCGCAAAGCAACTCTGGGGGGCTAACAAAGATACAAAATATACAGTTATAATTACAAGGTACCATATTATCATAATTCTCTCTTGCAAATTTCCTTGCTATCTGAAACACAATTTTGCCATGCTATTTAAAAACTTTTATTTGAAAGCAGCAGTTGAATTAAGGATTAGGGATTATTGTGAAGGAAAGTTATTTGACAGTTATAACTGGCTTCTGTTTATTCAAGTCATCAAAATACATCTGGTTTATGAATGTGGTATTTTGTGCTTCTGTATAAACAATTCAAAACAATATCATGCCTGCATTGCCAGCAAGAAAAAGGATGCCAAGCTTTACATAGCAAAAGGCAGGTGGAAGACTGCCAACACTAATGCTTTACAAGGGGGCTCCAGTGGCTCAGTGGTTGAGAAGTTCCCAACATTTTTTGCACCATGGATTTGTTTTATGCTAAGCAATTTCCCCATGAACTGGCCATAGTTAAGCAACGTGGAGGAGAGGCCCGACCATATGCCTATCTGCTTTGTCTGAAGTCCATCCTCTCTCACTCTGTTTGCCAGGCAGACCAGGTAGAGCACATTGAGGGCAGAAGGTGCCATAAGGGCACCACCCAGCCCTGCAGGCCTGTTCAAGACAGCCTGTGGCCCAGTACTGGTCCATGGCCCAGTGGTCGAGGACCCCTGCTTCATATGCATGTATGGCTACAATCAAGTTCTTTTTATACTATTCCCAAGGTGACATAGCTAAACACACCAGCAGCTGAATCTCAGTCTGACCTCAGCATGGGAAAGGCTTCTTAACTGCAAGTGGTACAATATACATTTACTCTCCTATTCAATCCTTTTGGAAGTTTGAGAATGCTGACATTTAGCATGGCACTAAAAGCTCTCAGCAAGCCTCCTCAAGTTATTTGGCAGAAAGTCAATGGATGAAGAGCCTGTTAGAACTGTTGGCCTTTACCTTACCAAGCCCTCATATGTAGTTAGCAGCCAGAAGTTAGCATGAACAACAACTGGCATGCAGAGAATAGTTCTAAGTATTAAAATCCAGTTCTAAATTCAGAATCCTCTGAGTTGGTGTCTAAAACCAATTTACTCAGAGGTAAGGCTAATATAAAGTCAGTTCATAGGACTTACTGCCTCCTAATAATAATTGTGTGCCATCACGTCAGGCAGAGAGTACTCAGAAGTGGTGTACCACTTCCTTCTTCTGGGTGTGCCTTGGGACTATACAGCTTTCCCTTGACTATACAGGCTGGCTCTTCTTCCTGGAGACACAGTGGGGAATTAAATTCCCAACCTCATGTTCTGAGGACAGATATGTAACTCACCAAACAATCTCCTTCCTCCTTTGAAGAAACCATTGAATTCATTTTTGTTGTTGTTCAGTCACACAGACAACTCTGACCGTTTGCAACCCCATTGACCATTGCCCACCAGAGACCTCTGTCCTCCACCATCCTCCACAACCTGCCCAGCTTAGTGCCCATTATGCCTACAATACCATCTAGCCAGCTCATTTTTGGCCACCCCCTTCTTCTTTTGCCCTCCACCTTTCCTGGCATCAAGGCTCTCTCAAGTGAATCTGCTCTTCTTATTTGATGTCCAAAGTACTTTAGTTTCATCTTTACTATTTGACCTTCTGAGGAGCAGTCACGGTTAATTTCTTCTAAGATCAATCTATTTGTTCTCCTCACTTTCCAGGGGACTCTCAAAACTCTCATCCAACTCCACATTTCAAAGGCATATATTCTTCTGTGCTCAGCTTTCCTTATGGTCCAGCTCTCACAACCATACATTACCACAGGGAATACCATTGCCTTGACTATGCGAATTTTTGTTTGCAATGTGAGGTCTCTACTTTTCACTATGTTCCCCAGGTTTCTCATTGCTCGCCTCCCAAGAATCATTCCCCTTTTTATTTCATGGCTGGAATCACAATCTGCAGTTATTTTTGATCCTAAGAAAGTAAAGTCTGTCACTGCTTCAGAAGCGTAGCGTGCCTTGGCGGGGCCCTGTATAAAAATTTGTTTGGGGGCCCTTAGGAAGGGTAAAGATTTCTCACAAAAGAAAAAAAATGCATAAAATTACTTAAACAGGGAAATCCCACAGCCTGCGATAACCGATGTAGGGTGTTGCCAACTTTTGAATGCACGCTTTACGCGGGGGAAAAAAAAGAAATTGCTTTTTTTGACTCTTGTCATTTGTTTTGCTTACGCACGTTGGGGGCCCCGTGGCCCTCCTCCCACCTTTGGTCCAACTTTCCTCCCCTTTGCGTTATCTCTTTGCTTCCCGTTAGAAAACCTACCCAGGGCGGGCAGGCAGGCGCTGAAGAGCAGCGCCGCCCTTTTGCGGGTAATGGGCAGGAGGAATTGGGGGTTGGAGGGGCACCAAAGGAGATCGTTCCTTCTCAGGCCTTCCCACAATGACGTTGGCTTCGGCAGAAACAGGAGAGGTGGGAACCGCTGCAACCCGCACTGCTGGCTACTGCCCGTGGCCTTTGCCACCGTTGGCAGGGCGGGTCCACGGCCAGGGAAGCGGGAGAGACCGTCAAAGCCCTCCCAGCTTCTTCCCGGGCCAGAGTGCCCTCCGCTGCTGCTGCTGCGGTCCCACCGGAGGCGTCGCCAGCGCTCGGCCTCTCCCCGTGCCGCCCCCTCTCCAGCGAAGATCCCAGAGCGTCCGGCGGTCCGAGTGTCCCTGGTTCATCAGGGCGCCCGCAGCCGCAGGGGCCGCGCGCGCACCCCCGCTCTCTTGCGCGAGTGGAGGCGACAGCAGCGGCGGAGAAAGGAGAGCCCTGCCCTCCCTTCATCCTGGGCGGGTGGGAGGGGGCAGCCCAAGGCCTCCTAGAAAGGCACCCGCCCCCAGCCCAAGGCTCTCTGGCCGTCACCTCCTTCCCGCTCTGCATTTGTTTTGCTTACGCACGTTGGGGGCCCCCGTGGCCCGGGGCCCCCGTATAATTGATACGGCAGATACGGCGGTAGCTACGCCTCTGCACTGCTTCTACTTCTTCCTCATCTATTTCCCAGGGAGTGATAGGGCCGATTGCCATTATCTTGGTTTTGTTGATATTAAGTTTTAAGACAGCTTTTGCACTCTTCTCCTTCAACCTAAGCAAGAGCTTCTTTAGGTCTTCTTCACTTTCTGCCATTAGGGTAGTGTCATCTGTATATCTCAAATTGTTGATGTTTCTCCCAGCGATTTTAATTCCAACTTTTGATTCATCCACCCCTGTGTTGCGCATTATTTGTTCTGTGTATAACTTAAATAGGCAGGGTGACAAAATGCAGTCTTGTCTTACTCCTTTTCCTATTCCAAACCACTCCGTTATTCCGTATCCTGTCCTAACTGTTGCTTCTTGACTCATGTATAGATTTCTCCTGAGACATATAAGGTATTCTGGTATTCCCATCTCTTTAATTACTTGCCACATTTTATTGTGGTCCACACAGTCAAATACCTTGGAGTAGTCAATGAAACAGAAGTAGACTTGTTTTCTCCATGAGAATTTGGCAATTTGGTCTCTAGTTCCCCTGCCTCTTCTGTACCCAGCCTGCACTTCTGGTAGTTCTCTCTCCATGAGCTGCTGAAGTCTGTCCTGTATTATCTTGACCATGACCTTGCTAGCATGTGGGATGTGCACAATTGTTCGATAATTTGAGTATTCTTTGGCATTGCCCTTTTTTGGGATTGGAATGTATACTGATCTTTTCCAATCCTGTGGCCGTTGTTGTGTTTCCAAATCTGCTGGCATATAGAATGCAATGCTTTAATTCCACCATCTTTTATAGTTTTGAATAATTCAACGGGAATACCATCATCTCCAAATCAAAATTTTTCATTCTGCAAATGTTGCATCACATTTTGTTTGTTTGCCAAATATTATATTTTCATATACAAATACTTGTTCCCTTGTGACATTGCTTCTATACTGTAAAACATTTGAGGCATATCCACTTGTTTGACCTTTAAGGTAGACAGTGAAGACTTTGCATTGCTCTGGCTTTACATAAATCAACTTGATATATTGCTTCCATTATCAATTATATTTTGGAAGTCCTCCTTGCCAGTGAAATATCTTCAACCAAGATGGAACTTTTTTTAATTGTGTCAGAAACATACATTCTATTCTTACTGCTGTATTTAGCAGCTAGACTAACAAGAAGATCTTTGAAAGCCCACTTGACACCAGTTCTGTAAGATTTGCATTGGCTCCAATATGGTTCTAGTCTGTGTTCAAAATGTTGGCAATGACTTACCAAGACCAAAATGGCATGGGAACCTGGATATTTGAAGGAACAACTTCACTATATATAGGTTATCCAATCACTAAGATCTACTGGAAGAGCTCTTCTCTGTATCCAACCACTGATAACTCTTCCTTGTGGAAAGAGACAAGGAAGGACTTTCTCAAATGAAGCACCCTATGAAATGCAGTCTTGATTAGTGGTGACATTGGAATCATTGTGGCACCATGTCAAAACCATGTGTACCATGGGGGTACACAGAAAGAGCCTCTTCAAAGCTTGTAGTATTTTTGAACTACAATCGGGCATACCCTGGTAATGGCAACCTTGTGTTGCTGGCTAATCTTTCTCACACTGGGTCAGGGGAAAGGAACTGCAGAATGAACTCATCAAAAGGAGCCTTCATTTTGGCAGTTTCACGTTTGGCCTAGATGCAAAAGAAGAAGAAGAAGAAGAAGGGCCTGCATAATTTTTAATGCAATTGTTTTAATGTTTCACTTCTCTGCATTTTAAACTGATTTTAAATTGGTTTATAGGCTCTGTGACCTTATTTGTCATCCAGTGATGTGGGGCAGGGTATGACATACATACATACATACATACATACATACATACATACATACATACATACATACATACATACATACATACATACATACAATACCTTTTCCCCAGGAACACAATGTGACAATGTGAACCATGTGACTTATTGCAAAAAGATGATATGAACTATGCAACTGTGATGTGAACTGGATGATTGATTTCAATAATGCTGATTGCTGGCACACTTCCACATGGCATAACTGTACCTTACACAAACTTGAGTTATGCAAATTCTTCTTCCTTCATGTCCAGGTCAGACTTTAAATTGGCAAAATAAAACCACCTTTTGGTGAATTCATCTCTTAATTCTTTTTATCTGACCTAATACGAGAAAGATTAGCCTGCACAACAAGGTTACTATTACTTAGTGTATGCCCGATTGTAGTTAAAAAAAACACCACATTTTTTGAGGAGGCTCTTTCTGTGTACCTTGCTATGCAGATTTACTTATGCACATGTAAGTCACCAACAGGATTCTTTTCACTATATCATGCTAGTACTTTAATAAACAATAATTCCATGTCATTAAATCATTTCTGACTTATGGTGATTCTATCCAGGGTTTTCTAGGCATAGACTGGATAGCTCAGTGGTTTAGGTGTGTGTGAGTTTGATTTTCCAATTTGCCTTGTGGGAAAGGACCCAGCCTGTGTGGCCTTTGGCAAGCTGTATAAACACAGGGCACCCCCCAAAAAGAAAGAATGGTAAACTATTTCTGTTTTATACAGTACTAATTTCATGACTTCTTTAAGCTACAGTTTGGGAAAATGAGTTGTTGAAAGAAGGCTGTTTTAAGAATATTGAGTTAAAGTTATTCCTAACAAACATTTCGGCCAATTATAATATAATACATATAATTAAATAGATTAACTATCTTGTAGAAAGATGGCTTAATTGTTTGTAGTTGTAAATGCCAACTTGGGGGGGGGGAGAGACATTATGGGATATACTACGATTAATAATTAAGCACATTAAGCCTCTAATGCATCCCAAAGCCTCATAACTTACACTTACTCTACTACTGTATACTACTTAATTTGTAAAAGGGCTTTATTAATCTGATACTGAGGTCAAACGACCCAAGATAGATCATACTCCTTTAAAGAGAAAGAACCTTAGTATCAGTTCAAATTTACTGTGAAAAATAACAGCCCTGTATCGCTAGTTAGTATGATATGTTTTTTACTCCAGAGATACAGTTAAATAGGATGAAAGTAGCATTATAGTTAGAGTTTTGGAATAGTATTCAGGAGGTCTGGATTTACTCTGTTACCTGCCAGCTGCCCATGCCCTGGATTCTGACAGAACTGGTTTGATAGCACATAATTTATTGTTTATTATTGAAGTAATCTACTAATGTTGAAGGGAATTATTATGGAAGTCACCCATAAAATTAGGACTTATAATTGGTGAAGAAATCCAAAGCTGAAAAAATTACTTTTTTGACTGCATTCCCCAGAATCCCCTTTGCTAAAATGGCTATGTTGGTTGGGAGTTACTTGGAGGTACAGTAAAACCTCACATAAAGAGCACCTCAGTTAGAGACTAACTCGCTTAAAGAGCAGAATTATCTCTGAATGATCGCCTCACTTAACAACTAAAACCAAAAAAAAAAAAAACCTTGCTTAACAACTAAATTGAGGTTCACAACCACCACCACCCCACCAGAAGTCACCATCAGTCACTTACAATGGTGTTCCGATTAAAGAGCAAACTCGCTTAAAGAGCAATCCTGTGGAACACATTATGCTCTTTAAGCGAGGTACCACTGTATTGTCTAAGAAGGTGACCGTTCTAAGTTTGTGAATAGTTCTGGATGTGACTGCTTTGTATTTCTTAAGTTAGACCAAACAAGCAGATTTTCAGATAAATTGAATGAATATTTACTATTTTTAGAAACCATGAAAACTTATTAAATCCACAGCAATGTTTTCCATCAGGTAGTTTGTTGGAAAGAGATGGGTGAATCGGTCATAACTTTTGCTCATATTAGAGTGTTTTCAGTTTCAAATAGTCTTCTTGAAGAAAATGTTTATAGGTTTTTGTATAAAAAGATACCAAATAAAATTATTGCCTGTTGTGAGTGTTAAGTGATCATTAGCTTGGAATGGACCACAATCAATTCTCTGTACGATTCACTGAATGCCATCGACAATGCTGCTCTTTACTCTGTAGAATCACTAATCCTCCTGTGGCCTCATTCTAACACCTGAAAAATGCTTGTTTTAAATCACAGATGAGCAGATAGGCATATTCTGCTCTTGTTCCTCTGGCTTGCACTGCCCTGCATTCCACTCTTCATTTATTCTGATTTGACTGGATCTCCAGAATTAGAGCATATGAATGTTGCTGAAACTTTCAGTTGTTTGGATGCATTTTCACCTTCTCCTCCCACATGCTTCCATTTTCTAGGTGAAATCAATTCATCGCTAACACAAAGTTACTACTGTTATCTTGAATGGATGATTGGCTCAAAGTTGTCTGTGTGCCATGTTTTGCCAGATGTATGTAATTGATGGTGACTGCAGTGATGAAATAAAAGACCCTTACTCCTTAAGAGGCAAGCTATGACAAATCTAAGAAGCATAGTAAAAGGTAGAGAATTCACCCTGCCAACAAAAGTCTACATCATTAAAGCCATGGTCTTCCATAAGGAAGGCTGAGCGCAGAACAGGGCCGTAGCTGGGGTGTGTGTGTGTGTGGCCAGGGTGGGCTTGGCCCACACCGAGTTAGCACGTTGCCCATAGGGATGAATTGAAAAGAGGCTTTGTTGCCCATCCTGAAAAAAATATTCGCCCGCCCACATCTAGAATCCTGGCTACGGCCCTGACGCAGAAGAACAGACACTTTCAAACTGTGGTGTTGGAGAAGACTTTAGAGTGTTTCCTGGTCAAAGAGGTCAAATCAGTCAATCCTGAAGGAAATCAACACTGACTGCTCCTTGGAAGGACAAATACTGAGGCCAAAGTTCAAGTACTTTGACCACCAAAGGAGAAGAGATGACTCACTGGAGAAGACCATGATGCTAGGGAAGATTGAAGACAAAAGGAGAAGGGGTGGCAGAGAATGAGATGGTTAAACAGCATAATTGATGAGTGGGTGTAGATTTGGGCAGACTACGGAGGATGGCGGATGACAGAGGAGCCTGGTGTGCTGTGATCCATGGGGTCACAAAGGGTCAGACTCGACTGTGCGACTGAACAACAACAAACCTTGTGTACAACTACATCACAGCCCCTCCACCATTGTACACATTGGTAATGCAGAGTGGGTGGGACATATGTTAACAGAAGGGGAAACCATCCTATCAATTGCTCTGCCCTTAAATAACATGGAGAATTTTGAAAAGTGACTTCTGCATAGGATTATTTTCCAGATTGTCCAGAGCATTCTTTTTGTGTGTCAGTGCAACCAGTAAGGATGAAGTGGTTCAGCCCCATGGTTGGGAAAATCCTAGGGAGGACTTATGACTCAGGACTTAAATTAGAAAGAGAGGGAGAGTTGGAGATGCCATTCCCACAGAGAAGGATAAGGCCCATGCCACCTTGGTTTAGGTGGTATTTCAATATATTTATGTAATAGAGGAACTGCAAATGTGAATCCATATCATGATCTTATGTATTCACATTTGTATTTTATTTTAATGTTTTAAAAAACTGTATATGTGAAACCAATTCCTTTAATTGATAAATACATCTTGGACTTTATTCTCATTTGGTTTCAAAAAAATAATTGAGTTATTAAATTCTTCTAGCAATCCCTCCCTTGGTGCTGGTAATAAAAACCCATGATGTACAAATTGTAGAATCCAGTTTTGCTACTGGTCTCTCTCTCCCTCACCCCCATATCCATATGCTCAGAGACTTTCTATGGATACTTGAAACTACTTATACCAACAAGTCCTATATTTAACACATATACATAATAAGTAGAAGCAGGGATGGCGCTTCAAATAGCTCTATCATTCTACATGAGAGCTACCAAAATGTCTGCATCACTTACCTATATACATTACACTGCAGACAGTGGCTTCTGGTAATGAGCCATAGAAATACATGCATATTGAAGGGTTGTTTTTAGACCTTCAGATAACCGAAACCATGGATACTGGACTCATGGATATGAAGGTGCCCCATTTTAACTAATGTTATTATTTGTTATAAAAGCATATATGAAGAAATATCATTAGTTTAAAGTTTGTGTTTACAATACTCAAATATAGACAGCCCCATAGAACTAAAAAGTGTTACATCAGCAAAAAGGAATGGCATCAACCAATTACCACTTGCTAGAAATGTGGGGAAATGCATTATAGGAAAGGAGGGAACAAATGTTGCTAATATTTGATACAGAATCTTCTACCTTGCTGTCAGCTGTGAGTGGAACAGCAAATCTGGAGGGGGGGGGATACTTTTCATTTAGTCTTGTTGGAGTTAACTTTTCTAAGAATGTTAAAGTAGCAAATGTGGAAGATCTAATGCAGCATTGACAGCCAACTTGCACTGTTATGGCAAGCTCAAAAATAACCCCAGAAGAAATTTTATGAAAAAGGAGCTAAAAATGGAAGTCAGAGAAAAGTTCAAACCTTTCTTTGAACCGTGGTCTTCAAGCTCTGTCTGACCTCTGTGCTTTATTTCATTCATTTTATTCTTTGCACATTCTAGGTATTTTATAAGAAGAAAAGCATATAAGAAATGTTTCCCAAAGAGATATCTGTGTCCTGGTTCCACTCAGTTTGCTTCATGGTCCTTTCCCCCCCTTTTCTTTCAATTCCATTCTTGACCACACTGTTGCCCATTTTAATGTCTTCTCCAGGATTGCAGTATTTTGTGACATGAAAAAATGTGGTGTTTAGCCACCAAGATCTGTACTGTGTTCACAACTCTTCTGATTCATTATTTCTTATTGTTGGTGGATTTTGTGGAATCAAAAATGAAAGAAGGTTATTTGATGGTGATTAATGTGCATTTGACAGCACAGGAAGTAAAAACTGCAGCTGACATTGGAACACCCCACATATCCCACCCTGGTTAATTGCTATTGCTTAGAAAGATTGGCTCTTGAGCAAGGGGACCTTTAACTTTACCTAATAGGACTTTCAAGGTAAGTGAGATATTTAAAGAGTGGTTTACCATTTCCTCTCCCCTAGTGAATGTCCATGGCTGAGTGGTGATATCACATTCAATATCACAAAGAAAATTTCCATATGCTAGAGAATTGTTCCAGCCCAGCCTGAAAAAATAGAAGCCTTTTTGGACATGGAGCATAGTTAGACTTGAGCACATTTCCCCATGCATCATGTGATCACTGGGAAACAAATTTCACTGGACTGCTCCAGTTTTGAAGCAGTTCAAAATATGATAAACTTCCCATATGATCATTCCCTAAAACAGATGTCAAAATCCTTTAATCGAGAATCCTAAATATTTTGTATTTTTTAAAAAGAACACAAATTCCATACTTCCTAACTTTACCTAGTCCAGTTATACAAAACAAGTTATCACATTTGTTCAAACATGGATGCCTTCCTCTCTTTATACAGTATTTCATTTCCATTTTCCCAAAGAGAGAGTCCAGCTCATTACCTTCTACATACACCCTGTGCACAGGTTGGGAACTCTGGCTATTGGTTCCACATCAGCCACTAACACCTGAACTGTTCAGGTGTTCTCTTGGTGTATCAATTGTCTTACCAATAGGGGTAGAGGTATCCCCAAACCCTCTGTTCCCATGTCTATCATTTTACTCCAAAGCAGAGAACCTCAGCTCTGAACAAAATAAGGAACTCAAGTTTCCCAGCTTCTCAAGCTCTTCAGACAACAGCTAGAGATGTGAGAGCAAAATTAAACTAGAAGAAAGGAAAGAGGGCACAAAATAATGTGCCATTTTAAAGACCAATATATTTATTTTAATGTGAGCTTTCATGGTTCAAAATCCACCTCTTCAAACCCAAGGCTTCAGACACTTTGTCCAATGCACAATCTGCAACAAGTCTATTTTGGTCCATAAAATTTCACACTGAAATAATTGTAAGTCATTACCCGAGAATTCTTGTTCTGTCACTCTCCTTTCTTTCCCTTTGATTTTGTCACATGCTAAGACAGATTAGCATGGCTACATCCATGTAAGTTGCTACAGATATAAGAGATGCCACCCAGGCAAGGAATGCTACTAAAACTCATATTGGATGGGGAAGGGAGGATGCATTCTTCAAACAACCCTAGTTGTATTGTAGCAAAACAGTGAATTTTGAAGGTAACAAACTAGGTGAAAATTTCCTTCATATCCAGATATGGAAGGAAATATCATCCTGATGTTTAAGACTATCTTATTTAAATTGCACTGAACATCTAAATCAAACCTAACAAATTCCATGCCATCAAAGCAATTTAAAAAAAAAAAAGAATGATAGGCCTGGCTTCTCTCCTCATGCTTAAGTCAGCAAGTACATACTTACAAACATACATTTTATCCTCTAAAGAAATAATCAGCATTGAGAATAAATCCAAGAACAAAGTGCTTGAGTCAACAATAGTGGAAGTGGAACAGTTTAAGCCCTAGTGATAAGTCCTAGTATTTGGAGCTTATATAAAATAATGGTTTGAAGACCTCAATTGGGTATCACAAGGTTTTAATACAACAATGTTATTTCACTGGGATTGCATACAGGAAGAGAGCATTGGCATTTCATCTCCAAAGAATCAGAGCTTGGGATGTTACTTTTAATAAGTAATTATACTCAATTAGTTATTTATAATAATAACTGAAAGTGCTACACATGGTGAAGAACTTTCATGGGAGACTTAAAGACCCTGGAAATGATATGGGAGGATGCTGAAGCATGCACCCAAGAATGAAACTACTGGAGATCCCTTGCTTCCTGATATGCTACATAGCATGAAAAGGTCTAAGTAAGCAGCATTTTAAAAATAACTCATTGTTTCTATGAACTAACTAAATCAGTTTCTACTGGTACTAAATTCTTGTTCATAACATAGGATCCAAATACACTGGAAAACAAAACTGGAGTTTTTCAGCTTCAGGTGACTTACTCACAATCTTTCCTTGAAGACTGTGATATTTGTGAACCACTTGGTGTACCCTGGTAATGGCAACCTTATGTTGCCAGCTAATCTTTTTCACACTAGTTCAGGCAAAAGGAACTGCAGAATGAACTCACCCAAAGGTATCTTTGTTTTGGCAATTAAACGTCTGGCCTAGACATGGAAGAAGAAAAATCCCTTCCCCTGTCTTCCTCAAAAATATCCCTCTTGGCGGATGAAAAGATCATCATGTAAAGAGAGAGACCTCCATATCATACATCTTTGGTTGTCATAAACTGAAAGGGAATAATGCTAATAACAAGAGGGGAGACAGGGAGCATGTCCCTGCTTCCTCCCCCCCCCCAATTATCCCAAATATTGGAACTGAGAGGGGGGCTCCTGAATAGCCCTTCATAACATACTCAAGCAAGGGATAATGAATTTAGGGAATAATATTTGTAAAGGGACATCATGTGAGACAGTTAAGCTAGAAATAGGGCTATGAATGTCCCCCAATTCAGTTCATATCTAAGTAGATGTAACTTGGGACCTTTTTCTTGTGTACTTCTGGAAATGCTGGTACCTTTTAGTATCTGTCCCCATTTGGGCAGAACTAAAGGGACCAGTTATGTAAAGGGGGTTACACAGCATTATCAGTGATATCTCTGGCACAGTTATTTCCCCACTGGTGGCCTCAAGAGCACAAGAAAAAAGAAGCAGCAGGAAACAGCTATTAAGAATTCTGGCAGTGGAAACCCCACACCGAAAAGAAAAGAGAGACCAAGGCAGAAATAGGAGAGAAGACAGATCTCAGTATCCTAAAACATAATTGTGATCCAAGTACAGTAATACCTCGGAAAACGTTTACCTCGTATAACACTAAAATCACATAACGTTAAGTTATCTGGGGAGGAGAATTGGATCGAATAACGTTAAGGTCCTATGGGATGTATCAGATAACAACCACTAAAGCCTGTGCGGTTACAATGTATCTCTATGGAGCTTTAACGTTATCCGATACATCCCATAGGATTTTAACATGCATTGGATAACACTAAAAATCGGATAACACCAAGACTTGTGGAACCAAGTCTTAGCGTTATCTGAGGTATTACTGTACTTAAATCCCATACAAGAATGTAGGTATTCATCAACACACAAATACATACTCAGTCCTAGTGGTATATGTAATAATGAGAAAAAAACTGAAAAAGAAGGTTCAGGAAGGCACGGACAATGGGCTGATTTAACACATGCCCCTCAATTCATGCTGCACACAAGGAAATGCCATCTAGAGAAGTTGCAAGGGAATATTCAATCCAGTTACTCCCTTGTAGACATTTCTCAGTGCCTCAGCAGTTGCAGTTGGAGAAATCTTGGGCTTCTTTGGGAGGTGATTCTGTCAATTTCCTCCTACTTTGGCACAAAATAAGCATCTTCCTATGCACTACTGGGGACTGCAGTGGCTTATTGGTTAAGACACTGAACTTGACAACTAGAAGGTTAGCAGGTCAACAGCTCGAGCCCTAAGCACTACACAATGGAGTGAGTTCCTGTCTCTGTCCCAACTCCTGCCAACCTAAAAGTTCAAAAGCAAAAAAAAAATTGCACATAGTTTGTTATTATTAATTGATTAGTCTTGTGATCTTATCAATAAAATAGAAAAATAAATACAATATATAAATTAATTCCAAAAGGAATATAAACAGGAGAGAACACCCTCAGATAACGCTAAAACTTGGTTCCACAAGTCTTGGTGTTATCCGATTTTTAGTGTTATCCGATGCATGTTAAAACCCTATGGGATGTATTGGATAACGTTAAAGCTCCATAGAGATACATTGTAACTGCACAGGCTTTAGCAGGTGTTATCCCATCCATCCCATAGGACCTTAACGTTATTCGATCCAATTATCCCCCCCCCCAGATTGCTCAACGTTATCCGATTTTAGTGTTATCCAAGGTAAACGTTATCTGAGATATTACTGTATGAGAAATATTTTCAATATCTGCAAGTTCTTTTATGATATTGCAAGTGGTGGAAACACCCATGTTTCATCATGAAACCCAGTCACATTGATACAGAACCATCTGCAGATGCAGGCAATGCTGGCTCTTTGGCTATAAATGGAGATGAGTACCAAACCCTAGAGTCAGATATGACTGGCTTTCAAGCAAGGGTGACCTTTATACTACTGACATGTCTCTTTCCCTTTCTCCAATTCTCATTGCATTGTGTCTTTTTTTTAAAAGTAGTACCACAATAAATCTTGAGTTTAGCACAATGGATCCTTGGGAAGGAGCTGCTCTGCAGTCACCAGGGAGACACATAAACAGTTCTGATGTTGTTATAATTTCAGCATTCATGTGAATACCATGCAAAGCCCTGGTGTAAAATATTTGCTCCCCTTCAGTGACTGTGTACATGTGTGGAATTCTACATAGTGAAGCCAATTTTACAGTGGAAACTCAGCATCAAATATTCATCCAACTTGTATCTTTATGGTTCCTTTGGTATTCCCTTCCTAATTACAGGGAGCTGCAGCCAAAGTCTAGTGTGATGAGTGGTGTACTCAGCCAGACCCTTGCTGAAGTAAAATACTGTCTATGAATGGCAACTACCCTCCACTTGCCATTCTCCAGCGGTAAAGGTAAAGATCACCCTTGCGCGAAAGCCAGTTATATCCAACTCTAGGGTTCAGTGTTCATCTCCACTTATAGCCATCTCCAGACGTTTTGTGGGCATGTGGCAGCCATGAGTAGACACCGGAGTGCACAGAACACTGTTTACCTTTCCACTGAAGTGGTACCTATTTATCTATTTGCAGGTTTTGGTGCTTTCAACTGCTAGGTTGGCAGGAGCTGGGACAGAGATGGGAGCTCACTCCATTATGCAATGCTCAGGTCTCAAACTGCTGACCTTCTAGTCATTAAGTTCAGCATCTTAACCAGTAAGCCACTGCAGTCCCTCCAGACATACTGCCCCACAAAACCCCTCATCTCCACTCAGCATTGCACACTCTGCCAGCATATTCTTTAGACGATCCAGGAAAAGTTCAATGACATACATCCTTGGATGGTGCTGTGTTGGGGAAAACAGACATGCAGACACAACTGATAATGCGTGTTACTAATGCTGGCTGGATAGCTCAGAATGTTAGGCATTTGGCTGCAGAGCTAGAGATCAGTAGTTCAATTCCCCTTGTGCCTTTTGGTATAAGAATTAGCCAGTTTAGCCTTGGCAAGCTGAATTATCCCTGAGTGCCCTCAGAAGAAGGGGCTGTTAAATTCCTTCTGAGTATTCTATAACCTGGAAAGAGCAATAATGTAGCAGACAAACCTACTTAAACCAGCAAGTAACCAGCATTTTTAAATTAGTAAAATGATCTTAAAAGAAGCTTTTCTAGCTATCTCAAAGAAACATTACATTTTTCATAATTAAAGGAGAAAAGCAGGCAGAAATATGGAGGGATACCTTTCACAGAAGGTACTTTGAGATAAGCGCTCCCTTCTTTAATGAAACAATATTTGTCATTTATTTTCTTTTGAAGATTCACTTATAGGCCAAGGCCACACAAATCCTTAGCTAACACTCTTCACAATGGCTATACAACCTCTGTCTTTTTTGTTTTCTTTTGAAGGTTCATTTAAATACCAATTTTGTACACTATAAACAATTTCCCCAATAATTCAGTCTGATCGCCAGGCCTATGCAGAGAAAGAAAGACCAAATATTGATCCAAATACAGTCCATTAGATGTAATATGCTGATGATAGCTTACTGTCCAGTTCTTTTATAGAAGATGGGATGGATGGAGGGAGGAATGGATTGATGGGTGGTTGGACTTGTACATTTTTGAGCAATTAAAATATTTATACAGGTGTCGGACTATCAGCCATCCCATCACAAGGGTCCCTTCCATTAGCTCCTGGGCCTACTGCCCATTTAACTGGAACTTAACCCTTGCCTCACCTTTTGGGAGAGCTGAGCCACTTAAAAGGAACTCTTACTATGCTCTGGCAGTGGAGCAAAACAAGGGAGGGATCTGGTAGCGTGTCTTGTGTGTGTGCCAGTCAAAGAACAACGATCTTCAAAGAGAAACAGCTGCTTTATTCTTCAGGTTCATGTAGCAAAGTCCATGGAAAAACGTAGATTAAAAGGTCATAACAGGTATCAATCCAGTCCACAGTCTACAGGTACATTAGGTAATCATAGTGAAAAGAAAGGAAAATCCCACATCATACCCAGGGTCTTAAGCCATTGAGATCCAGAAACGAACTAACTAACTGCTCTGCAAAATGGAGAATTTGCAGTCAGGTGGGTTACTCTTAGCCAATCAGGTAACAGAGAGAAACATTCTCAAAACAATGGATTGTTTTCACACATGGAGAGTCAAAACATGAAACTCGGCTAGCTAGAGAGATAACAGTGCAGGAATACTGGCTGAAAACAACCCGTCTCGTGACACATAGTCTATGAGACAAAGGGGGAAGGGATTTCTTTGTGGCTCTCTATGAGGCCTAGCTAAAAAACTGCAATTTCAAGCCTTGGGAAACATGAGGAAATATGTCATTTCCTAACAACAGGTGTATGCTTACAGGTGCTGCTTGTGAAGAAAAACATTAGATACCATTTATTCATCAAGAAGAATCAGAATGTATGACAATGGAAACAAGATTCTGAAAAGTTTTAGATCATGGGTGACCAAATCAGTGCTCCAGCTGTTCTTGGACTTCAATTACCAGAGTCAGTACACCAGCTCATGAGGTCTTCCATGAATGAAAGTCCAAGAACCATTGGAGCACCAAGGTTGACCTTAGATGGTCCACAGTTTTGATAAGCTAACACAGCCATTGTGA
Organism: Furcifer pardalis; assembly: GCA_030440675.1. Lineage (NCBI taxonomy): Eukaryota > Metazoa > Chordata > Lepidosauria > Squamata > Chamaeleonidae > Furcifer > Furcifer pardalis. The sequence goes on from CP126891.1 coordinate 172,716,827, forward strand.
ATCATGCAAGTGATGGTTTAAGAAAATGATTTTTCCAAAATTGAAATAACATTAGATAGTTTTTTTCATATTATATCCTGCAACATATTCCTTCACTAGTATTGACTATTTTATCATCTTGCACTTAAAAAGGCTTTTAAAAACTAATGTTGAAGAACAAGACAACAAACTTGCATTTCTAAATCCCTTCAACATCACTCTCATCTCATTATTAACCTTGGTTGGAAAAACACAATGAGATATTTTAATATTTGTCCTGTGCTAGATCACAGGAAAACAGAAGCTCAGCTGCTAGCCATGTGATCTTTTGAAAATTCTGTAATTCTTTTGTGATATGGCCTATGGTTAGAGTCCTACATTTCTTGGCTGTAATCCCTAGTGAACTCATTGATGTGCTGTTGGATGGTATTCAGAGAAAAAATGCCTCATCCTTACTTTACAGTGTGAATGCAGATGGCCTTGTTGTTCTGTTTGCTTTGTGTTAGTTCCAGTGGCAAATTTGAAAAGCAATGTAGAGAGAGTAAACAATTCTGCATAGGGATATAGGGGTGGGAAAGACCCCTCTCAGTTGAAATTTTATTTGAGACAGATTGTCTTCACATAGAAAAATGGCTATGCAAGATCTTTTGGATCACAAGACTAAGATCTTAAGCGTGACATTGCCGTTGCTTTCACAGTTTAGGTAAACTGTATCTTCCTTTGGTGAAGCCAAGTACACATCTACCAAGCAAGTACAATTGATTGATCTCAAAGTTATAAACAAAGTAATTTAAGACTATGTGAATCCAATTCATGCCACAAGGCAACAGTTGCCACATTTCCCAATGCTGCTCATTTACAGAAATTCTCGTGTGCGCACACGCACACACACATGAACGAGGATTGGAAATGTTCTCAAAAATCCATATTCTCTCCAAGACAGTGCTATCCTTGCCACCTTGTACGAAGGACATTTTTTCCCAGCTGCCTAATTTATGAAGAATGAGCCAAGCCTTCTGCACTGAAAGTTAGCTCCCCATGTCTTTTAACTGGATGCACATCTGTAATAATCAAAGAGGCTTTTTCTTCCAAAGATGATTCCATCCCTTTGCCAATGTTTGGAATGTTGACACATTGTTTGTGAATAGCAGCCAAGGTAAAGTCCAAAAGTGGAAGATGATCAAGAAGATATGATATGGTGCATGTGTACATATTGGGATGGTGATCAATGGATAATCAGTCAACTATAGTAATACATGCAGAGATGAGCTGACTTGACATACTTATCTTTTCATCCCCAGTTACTCTTAGAAGAGCAAAGAACCAATGTTGCCATCTTCCAGAGCTGGCAAAGAGGAATGCATATCTTTCTAACCAATAGCAATTAACTTTTTTTTCCAATGTCAGTATTATCTTTGTTGCAGTTTTTACTTCCTGTGCCATCAAATGCACCACTAGATATCATTTTCAGCCCACAACTGAAACCTCTCATATGCTTATATAATGAAGGCCATTTGTGCTTTTAGTTATAGTTTTAATTAGTGGGGGTGGGGAGGGTATTTTTAGCGGTTTTTAATGGCTTTTAAAGTTTTAATTTTTTTGTGATTTTATTTTTGGGTAATGTTTGATATTTGTGAACCGCCCAGAGTCGTTTGCGAGTGGGCGGCAATATAAATTCAAATAAATAAATAAATAAATAAATAAATAAAGCATTAGAAAAAATCTCCAACCCATTCTTGACAAGAACACACTCCTCTCCCAAGCACTTAAGGGCAGACCTAGACTTACAAACAACCCCCAAATCTCAAGCAACTATTGACACACAACAGACTATGCAACAGTGAAACAGAGATGGGGACAAACCCTGCTACAAACACAGGTGCCAGCTATGATCCCACATTTGCAGATGTTGTTCAAGATTCAAAAGGAATCAGGCCTAATAAAGAAAGTATGAGCTTTTGGAAATGGGGGGATATATTGACATACTGTATTGGGAAACTAATTAAAAAGAATAAAAGGAAAATATATATGGTTCCAAGGGTGGCATATCAGTGTTGTTACAGAAGCAAATAATAAGGGAATTATGTGTGTAGAGTTCCCCCCTCTGTTTTGTTATTTTGTATATTTTTGTATATTCTTTGAGCATTATTATTGTTATGGTTGTAATGTTAATTATATTTTAATAATAAATTTTAAAAAATAAAATTAAAAAATCACTCTTTCTAGAATATTTTAAACTTCCTATGCCATCTTCTCTTATTTGTTCCCTATACACAGATAACAGATACATACTCTTGTGATTCTGCTACTTCAATTTACATTTTTCTTTTTGATTATTTTCCCGTCCAGGTCCTCCTGAAACAGTTCTATTGCACACTCCCCTGATGCTTCAGGAACCTGTTCCTTGAAATAGGCAACTATATGTCTGTCTTTCTCAGTTTTTATGTCAAAGACTCATAAACAGCTGGAAACATTAAAAACTTTAACAAGAAGACTGATGGAAAATTAGAAACAAATAGTTATACAAAGGGTCAACCATGGCTAACTATAATTTTGTCTGATACTTCAGTCAAGACTCTATTGCACTACAGCTTTCATTAATCACTGTATTGTGTTAGAAATTAATTGATTTTAATCTATTTTGTTTCCCCCCTATTGTACCTTCATTTTACGGATCATATTCTCTGTTCATCGGCTGTGATTTAAATATAACTTCAAAATAATTGCACTAGTAAATAGCTTCAGATCATTTCTGGTTATATCTTTTCCCCACAGGGTTAAATAAAGTACTGTACTTCATCTTCAGAGGTAGCTAATGTTGGGGTTTTGTAACAACCCCATATTCTGTCTGTAGCTGGAGTGGTTGGTGTCGAGGTCGTTTATGGGACTAGTGGGGTTTTTAAGAGGGACTCGCTTAGTTTGGAGTCCCAGGGCTTTGAAAGGATGGCAATACTTCTTATGAAGGTTTTTACTGTGATAATTGGTAGCTAGCTGGCACGAACAGTCCCTTTTTAAATGCCAGCTTCTGAGTAGAGATACGGAGTGGAACAGGCTCCTTTTTGGAAAACTGTTTCAAGAGTTTATTTTTACTCTTAGAAGATTATGAGAAACAAGCAGTCAATTCTTCCCTAAGTCTCAACTATGGGTGCAGGTGCAACTCCTTCTGAAAGTTACCCTGGCAACCCTTATCTTGCCTTTAGCAAGAAATATTGTTATTCTCACTCTGATTCCCTACACCCCCTCTTTTACCTGTCTGGCCTCCTCAAGGTTAATGGTGTAGAATTGTATCTGTAGTCCTGCTTCTCCCCCCCAAGCTCTTATCTCACCCAAGCTTGGCTTTCAAAATCGTCCCTTTTTTTCTCCAAAGTTGAGATGGTTTGATGTCTTTTCAGAAGTTTATTTTATAGAAGCAGAAGTAATATCCAGATGCAAATAATAATAAAAATAGATGTACAAAATCTAGCTAAAATAATGTTTGTTCTGACTACACTATCAGTGATCAGAGATGGATCTCCTAAATCTACACGAGACTTAAGAATCTAATAAAAAAAGACAGAACTAACTTTCTAAGAAATAAGCATTTCTTCTTAGAGGCTAAGATCTTTGCTCGGCTGGTTACAGCAAAGATTTAGAAAATGCATCAGGTCAGATGTTCCCTATAGCTTTCCTGAGCAACAATAGCTCATGCTGGATCTGGATAAGGTGCACCTAAGCTCTCAATTTCAGGGTCTTAAATACAATATTTGCCTACTCCCCTCCCTTTCGAAATGAGAGTTATGTGGGAACTTTGGACTTTCCCACACAGGTGTTTTTCCCCATGATGTAAGATTGATGTCATATTTTCCACACAGGGGTGCTGCTCCTGAGTGGGCACCAGAATGCTTTGTGGCAACTTCTTACCTTTTTCCTTCTGAAGATGTGAAAGTGTAAAAGTCAGTGTCAGAGTTTAATTGTAACAGGTGAAGGTTTCCTTCCTTCGGAACTACTTTGTCATCCCTCCCTCTTTTTGAAGGTGTGAATGTTTGCTAATGACCTAGAGGTTTATCCATGGTCATTCCCTTTCAAGTGATAATTGTACATGCTTGGAAAAATCCCTGCAGGTGTCCTTCTTATCTTGATGACTCTGGTGTCTAAATATGTGTATTGCATGGAATGTCACTTTCCCTTGCTTTCTCTGAGAATCAGGCCTTCTCAACCTACAGAAATCTGACTATAACTACAGAATAAATGAATGCATTAAAAAGTAACTCACAGGATTTGCAATGATCCCTTGAATTCCTGGCAGTTGGGAGGTTATTTTCCTGGATTGGGACAACAGTCTGTCTATCTAGTACTTACCAGTCATTCCTTTCCATTTCTTAATTCAAAGAGAGCCCCGTTCTCTGTTGTTGTTTGCTGTCAGTTTGTTGATCTATTCAGTTCCTTCCTAGCATATGTGCTGTGAGTAAAGCAGCTTGTAAAGGTCTCCCCTGTTGAAGGCCAATTGTATCTGAACAATCACTGTCTGCACCTGCAGACATTTCCATGATCATGTGGCATGCATGACTAGATGCCAAAGCACATGGAATGCTGTTACCTTTTCTACCAATGCAGTTCCTATTTATCTACTTGCAATTTCTTGCTTTCGAACTGCTATACACATTATAATTCCTTGTAACTGTAAGCAAAGAAATATCAAATTCTTTTTTCTATAAATACCTCAGACTGAGTCATTTGCGATATTGAATACCACTTAATGTTAAAGGGGCAGAATCTGGGAGACCTTTAGCTATTTTCTTCTCTGGGTCTCTTCACTTCTATTGTGTAGCTAAAGTGGATTTTATCAGAAATTCAGACTTCAGCAATAGAAGTTAGTTAGAATTGAGCTGAATCCTTCTTCTTACCTTAGAGCCACCACAGAAAGCTATGAAGATAATTTATTTAATCTACTTCACAGGCAGAAAAGGAAAGAGTTATCCTGAACTCTGAAACAACCCCTGCTGTTTGATAACTTACAATGCAACAAGGTAGATTAGGGTGCATCTATTGCACACATTTATTCCAAGAACACACTTATTTTTTCCCGCTGACAACCAGCTAGCTTTAAAGTAGGAGTGAAGCTGGCATTTATTATGGTAGAGAGTGCAATATTATTTTCAATTATCCATATTGTCTTAATCACTAAAGAAGGGCATATCTCTTAGCAGCATCTGTTCTTTGGCATTTGGGATCATAAGTGACCATAGAAAGTTCTTAACAGAAATGTTTGAGATGAAAGGTTCTTTGTTAATTGGATACAAAGCCTGCAAGTTAAGGGAAAGTGCTCCTTTTTCAAGAACCCGGATTACCAAATATGCTCTTCTGTGTTTGAAGTGAATGAGAAAGCATGACACCACACAGAGCATGCTGGGAGTCAGGCCCATTCTTTTCAGCATTTGTCCCTCCAACTGTGATGAACCTTTTTGTGAGTAACCTGTGACCTCTTGACAATGGGCTACAAAATCACATGTATCAAAGTGGAAAGAACTCAGAACTTCCTTGTGCATTCTGCTCCCCCCCCCCCACAAGCTATTATCTATTGCTGAAATTTAATATCTGATAGGAGATAAAGCTTGCATAATCCTTTGACATGGAAAGAGATTAGGAACAAAGGAGAGATTAATTTGACTTTTGTTTATATCGTTCCTGTAAAATCTTTTCTCAGAAATTCTGAAGTTGCCTTTTAATCTATGATTAAATAGAATAGCTCTTTGTCAGGGCTCTAATTATGTGCCCCACCACCACCACCATTAAATAGCATGTACTCTAAAACATACTTAATGTCAAATCTGATTTTTTTAAATGTTTTTTCATTGGAAAAACTGGGTGCTACATATTTTTATATGGATGTGCTTATTCTCTAAAACAGAAATTCATCTCTTCCTTACACCTATTCATAGTAAAAAAATTGTGTTTGTAATAAAATTCATCTTCTTTCCCTCTCTCTCTGTCAGTCATCTATCTATTACCTTCATGGAGATCAACAAAGCAAAATTGTGTTTGTGTGTAGGTATTTCCTAAAATGTTTTTATTGTTCTGCTAAGGTCAGGAAATTATGGAGGTACTGATTATATGTTCTGCTTTAACTGCAGCTGATGCTCCCTTCCATTCTTCTTGTTGGAAAACAAAACTTGTTTGTTTGATCCTAGATGCAAATCCTTCTTTTCTGGGCTGATATTTTAACAAAAGGAATGATGGTTACCTGGTTTTCTTCTGCATTCTGATTGTACTATTATTCTCTCTTTCCTTTTTTTTAACCTGCATGTAGGAAAACCATATGGCCCAGAGATCCTTACCCAGTACATAGTTAGTTGACATAGGTCAAGGAATGTTTTTCTCATTAAATTTTTGTGGTTTTCTAGCCCATTACTTGTCTGACTTCTGTACAGTATCGGTAGCATTGAGGCAAGGCTTTGCAGATGGAAAAAAAATATTTAAACACCTTGGTGTTCAAGGAACAGAGCACTTTAAGGTTTATTTAGAAAACAAAAAAGCCAATTCTGTTTCCCAAGATTACCTACACAGGTGTTTCAAGAGGCAAACAGATACATATTTTACTTCCACACTTCCTGAATAGGACACTTTAAGACCAGTGTTTTCTGTACCAATCTTGATGTATAGTGTTAGCCATAATTGTAGGCAAATGAAGAGAAACAAACATTCTGCTTTTCACTTGGCACAAATGTTAAATGCCATAGGTAGAGCTGAACTTACCATAATGGCTTTTCACTCTTTAACAAATGTTTTGGTTGGAGCAGATATGAACCTGCTTTTCTGAAATCCATGGAAAAACTTAGTATCCTTGGCAAGTTTATATCTTCATATCAATGTGATCCTTTCACAGTTATGTTCAAATCTCATTTAATTTGCTTATTTAATAAAGCTGAGAGATATTTGATCAATTCATTCAAAGTTCAAATTAATCCATGTAAGGTTCCCCCACTGAAATGGAAACCCGTGCAAATCAGACTGATATAATGAAATACGTTCTTACTTTAAGCACTGAAAATTCTTATTTACCTTTTTAAAGAAGTTGCTTGCTTGGCTTCTGCATCAGGGAAGGAATTCACATGGAACTCTCTTTTTACAAAAGATATAAACCACAAAATGGTGTTGTTCAGTCGCATAGTCGAGTTTGACCTTTTGCAACCCCATGGACTATCACACACCAGGCACCCCTGTTTTCCACCATCCTTCTCAAACCACCCAGCTCTGTACCCATTGTATCAACAATACCATTTAACCATCTCATTCTCTGCCACCCCCTTCTTCTTTTGCCCTCAACCTTTCCCAGCATCGAAGCTTTCTCAAGTGAATCCTCTCTTCTCATTTGATGTCCAAAGTACTTTAGCTTCATCTTCACTGTTTGACCTTCCAAGGAGCAATCAGGTTTGATTTCTTTTAAGATAGAACTGTTTGTTCTCTTTACTCTCCAGGATACTGTCAAAATTCTCCTACAACACCACATTTCAAAGGTGTCTATTCTTCTGTGCTCAGCTTTCCTTATGGTCCAGCTCTCACATACATTACTACTGGGAATACCATTGCTTTGACTATGTGTACTTTTGTTTGCAATGCTATGTCTCTATTTTTAACTATGTTCCCCAGGTTTCTCATAGCTTGTCTCCCAAGAATTAGCTGTCTTTTTATTTCACGGCTGCAGTCACCATCTTCAGTGATTTTGAATCCTAAGAATGTAAAGTCTGTCACTGTTTCTACTTCTTCCCCATCTATTTTCCAGAGAGTGATAGGGCCACAAGTTAGATTGTGCCATTACCTTCAGACTACAGGGGTGTTAATGTAATTGTATAGTTTACATTACAGCACACTTTTATACACATCTGTCAAGGTGAATCCTATCAAGTACAATGGTTCTTATACATGCATTGAGAATGGCAGCCAGCATTTATCTCCATTTAGAAATATGTTCTCAAGGGGAAGGCTTCTAAATTAGTCTTCCTGTTTGATGGAAGAATATTCAGTTCTGTCAATGACTTCCCTCTGTCTCCAGTACTCTGGATTGGGGTACCAATTCATGATGAAGGTGGCCATAGTCAATGATGAGGTTTAATTCTTTGAATTGGAATGTTCCTGGTTTTCTTTCTCATGTCTCCTCCATTTCAGGGAGATTCTGTGGCAAGATTCACAGAGTATTCAAAATGGCAGAATATAATTGTTACCATATTTTGTATATTATTTAATGCAACAGTTAAGACAGAATATGGAGGGACAGAGTGGTTTGGAATAGGAAAAGGAGTAAGACAAGGCTGCATTTTGTCAACCTGCTTATTCAACTTATACACAGAGCACATAATGCACAATGCAGGGATGGAGGTATCACAATTTGGGATCAAAATTGCTGGGAGAAACATCAATAATTTGAGATATGCAGATGATACCACCCTAATGGAAGAAAGTGAGGAGGACTTAAAGAAGCTCCTGATTAGGTTGAAAGAAGAAAGTGCAAAAGCTGGCTTGAGACTTAATATCAAGATTACCAAGATAATGGCAACAGGCCCTATCAGTCTCTGCAAAATAGATGGGGAAGAAGTAGAAGCAGTGACAGATTTTACTTTCCTAGGATCAAAGATCACTGCAGATGGTGATTGCAGCCATGAAATAAAAAGGTGACTGAGTCTTGGGAGGCAAGTGATGAGAAACCTGGGGAACATAGTAAAAAGTAGAGACATCACATTGCAAACAAAAATTCATCTAGTCAAAGCAATGGTATGGTTGTGAGAGCTGAACCATTAGGAAAGCTGAGTGCAGAAGAATATATGCCTTTGAGATGTGGAGTTGGAGGAGAGTTTTGAGAGTCCCCTGGACAGCGAGGAGAACAAATAGGTCAATCTTAGAAGAAATCAAACCTGATTGCTCCTTAGAAGGTCAAATAGTAAAGATGAAGCTAAAGTACTTTGGACATCAAATGAGAAGAGAGGATTCACTTGAGAAAGCCTCAATGCTGGGAAAGGTGGAGGGCAAAAGAAGAAGGGGAAGGCCAAAAATGAGATGGCTAGATGGTACTGTAGATGAAATGGGGACAGAGCTGGGCGGGTTGAGTAGGATGGTGGAGGACAGGGGTGTCTGGTGGGCAATGTTCCATGGGGTCGCAAAGGGTTGGAATCGACTGTGCGACTGAACAACAACAAATTTAATGCAGAAATTGTTGCTTGCCACATGTTCATAGAAATGTCTGCAGACATAGACAGTGCTGGCTTTTTGACTATAAGCAGAGATGAGCACCAAACCCTAGAGTCAGATACGACTGGCTTTCAAGCAAGGGCTACCTTTTATTTTTAATGCAGAACTGGTTGCAGAAATTCTGGCTGGCCACACACACACATGTTTTGAAATAAAGTAGTTCTAATTCAGGTGCAATGCAGGGCTTTTGGATGTTGTTGGTAATGGAATGTTAACAGATGAATAACTCCTCTTTGGTTGAGAGAAGACCAGAAGCCTGACTGTATTACTAGTAGAGAGGTAGATCCAAAAAGGCAAATGGTTGAAAGTTATGAAGCTATAGGTTGCCCCTACTTATCTACTAGGAAAACATTTTGAGCCCTACTATGGCTACCTGAAACTGTTTTTATTGAATATTTTTAGATCTGTGGATAACTGAAACCATAGATATTGGACAGGTGGATGTGGGGGGAGGTGAGGATTACCTGTATAGTAAAGGTAAAGAATCAAAGGCAGGGATGTGGGACATGAAGTAAGGCACTCAGAGGAAAAGATGGGTTTGGGAAGAAAAAGGATGAGGGATATTATGTAGATGGAAGGGTTTCATTGCCTCTCTATTATGATAGGTTTATGTGTGTCACAATTTAAGCTTAGTTCCCTGGGATTTCCTAAGAAAATACTTAGAATTGCAGCTTGGAATCACTAATAAAAAAACCAATACTGTTGTGGAAAAACATTTATATCACTATGTGATCTTAGACACCAGCACTGTACTGCACAAACTGCCTTATTGCAAGGCAAAATTGCCTGACAAATTGAGCCGTTAACACATTTTGAAAAGGTCTAATCTGGTGGTCATAATTTTTTTCCAAGCAAGTCACTCTATACTTCGATGCTGTAGAAAGTAAAAATAAAGTTTGTTTAATAAACTGAGACATGCTAACAAGTGTATATTTTATCTGTCAATTGAAATTTGCATGTGTAATGATTTTCATTAAAATCTGTGTAAATTGATGCAATCAGTAATGATAATACATAGTGCTAAGCACTGGAGATATGGCACATTGTTAATTCATAGAAATCTAATGTCTGATTATTTCTCTCAGCATATTTGATCAGCTTTGTTTGTACTGGTTTTTTCATATCAAATAATATGAATCTTATTTTTCTTCCAAGTTATGAGCACTTTGGTGAAAAAAGTGGCTGTCATTTCCACTTTCTCTCTGAAACTGCATTAGTTTTTAGTGGGGATATCACAAGCACTGCTATAGTATCCTTCTAGGTTTACTCTATATATTAAAATTTGTTACGGTGAATATATTATTGACCTTTGCCCCATTGCTGAAGAAAAGATTGGGTATTATAGCCTACATAAAGGTCTAGTTTTTTAAACTATTCTCATTTAGTTCAGAACCATAACTGGGGAGGCAAGGTGGCAGAGTGGGCTTTACCCATCCTGAGTTAGCAGTTTACCCCCCTGGCCACTAGAGTGTTTCCCATAGGAATGTATTGAAAAGAGGCTTTATTGCCCATCCTGAAAAAATATTTGCCCACCCGTATATAGAATCCTGGCTATGGGCCTGATTCAGTTTGACAGTCAAATCCACCTCTTCACAACACCATGGACCACATCAGGTTTTTCTGTCATTCACCGTCTTTTGGAGTCTGCCCTGATCCAAGCCCGCCATACAGTGGTGGGCTCCAAAAATGTTACTATCACACTGTGGGTGTGGTATGGTGGGCATGGCCAGGGGGAAAAGCCCTGCATTGCACCTGAATTAGGACTACTTTATTTCAAAACTTGGATGGGCGGGGCCAGCCAGAATTTCTGCTACCGGTTCTGGTGAACTAGTGCTAACCTGCTGATGCCCATCACTGCCGCCATGTCAATTATACTATCTAATCATTTTGTACTCTGCCCCCTTCTCCTTTTGTCTTTGATCTTTCCAAGCTTCATGTCCTTCTCCAGTGACACTTCTCTTACCGTTTTGTGGCCAAAATGTTTGAGCTTGACTTCAGTATCTGTCCTTCCAGGAAATAATCAGGGTTGATTTTCTTTAAGATTGACTGATTTGATCACCATACAAAAGACTCAAAAGTCTTTTCCAGCACCACGGTTTAAAGCAGTGTTTCCCAGCCTTTGGTTTTTGGACTTCAGTTCCCAGAAGCCTAAGTCAATTCCCCATAGCAATGATCAGACTTAGGCTTCTGTGAATTGAAGTCACCCTGTGGAGTGTGGGCCCCACATTGGGAACTACTGGTTTAAAGGCTTGCTTCTATTCTCCTGTGCTTAGCCTTTCTTAGAGTCCAGTTCTTACATCCATATGTTTCTACTGAGATTATCCCTTTAACTGTACATAATTTTGTCGTCAGGGTGATGTCTCTACTTTTTATTATGCTGCCTAGATTTGCCATAGCTTACCTCCCAAGGAGTAACTGTCTTTTTATTTCCTGGCTGCAATTACCATCGGAAGTTATCTTGGATCCCAAGAAAGTAAAATCTGCCACTGCTTCCATTTCTTCCCTTTCTGGATGTCATGGTCATGGTTTATTTTGTGTGACTTTCAAGCCAACTTTTGGACTCTTGGTGTACAAAAGAATAATATCATGATTATACCTGTGCATGTATGCCCTATGTAGCTACAAGAGACTCCTGCTAAAGAAAAAAAAAAGATGGCTTTCATCATATAATATCATCTGCAAGGTCAAAACCCCTTATACTAAGGGTTCCCAACCTAAGGCCCATGGGTCAGATTCAGCCCACAGTGCTATTTCATGTTGGCTCCCACCCCTTTAAAGGCATTCAAGAAACAAAATGCCCACTCCTTTGAAGCTCTTGTGACAAAATGGCTGCCCCCATCATGCAGGCAGGGCAAAATGGTCATCCAGCCCTCGAAGCTGACTGAGAGAGTGTGACCTGGCTCCTGACCTGAAAAGGTTGGGAACTGTATAATACCTTATACTGTATAATGTAAGAACCTCTTGTATATATCTTGCTTTTTCAAGTCAATCACACTTGTACTCTGGTTCAGTAGAAGCCCACATCTCAAAGTGACACCATTGTTTAGAGGAAAGACAAAGTCTGGGTCTAATCAGAAGGTCTGACTCCAGATATTCACTAAGAATGAGGCCTATGTCTCATGGACCTAGCACAATAATACAGAGGATACCAGAGCTATGGGCAATTTAACACAAAGTAAAGTGTTGTCCAGTTGAAATATATACAAAAATGAGTGCAATTACTGCATTCACTTTTTTTTGAAAAACAATTGTTACAATTCATGAGAATTTGGAAGGAAAAGTAGGCAATATAAAATTTAAATGTTTTATTATTAATAAAGCTTATACACACATATGTACACACACATATAGAAATGTAGATGAGCTTTATAAAAAATAAATGCAACCATTGTCTCTGTTCTTACTGTTTTTTGTGAATTTTAACAATTTTGTATACAGTAAAACACTGGATAATGCTAAAACTTGGTTCCATAAGTCTTGGTGTTATCCGATTTTTAGTGTTATCCGAGGCATGTTAAAATCCTATGCGATGGATCGGATAACATTAAAGCTCCATAGAGATACATTGTAACGGCACAGGCTTTAGCGGTTGTTATCCGATCCATCCCATGGAACCTTAACGTTATTCGAGCCTGGTCAGGTAGCAATCAGTAAAATGATGTTGCTACCCAAACTAAACTTTTTATTTGATACTCTACCGATAAAAACTTATGGATAAAGAATTAAAAGAATATCAAAACATTATAAACAAATTTTGTAATGGCAAACGCGGTGCTAGGATAGTCAAAAATTGTGGTATTTATCTCAGAAAGAAGGGGGTTTGGGAATACCAAATATTCACAACTATTACAAAGCTTTTCAAATAAGAAATGTAATCAAATTACTAAATAGGGAAGAACCAATATGGGCAAAAATTGAAAGAAGGGAATTTTCAAAAATTGGCAAAGCAATTTTTTTAAGCGAAGAAAAAGAAAAAAAGAAAAAAAGTACAATGAAGGATGACAAAAACAACTATAAATGAATGGAATAGAATAAAGAAGGATTTTATCCCAGGTATATCACCTATTATAGAATTAGAAGATTTCAATAATTTCCCAATAAAGATAGATAGAGAGATCAAGAGTATTTTAGTAGAAAAAGGGGTTCTGCTACTGAAAGATTGGTCAAAACTTGCTGAGATCAAGAAAAGAAAAGGGAGCTATTTTTGCAATTGAGGATAGGATGGTTTAAGACTCTACAGATGAACAACTGGAACAAGAAATATTTATTTGATAATGGTTTAAATAGAGAGGTTACGACATTTGAAATACTTCTGACCAAACTAAGGAAAGGGGATATAGGAATTAAAGGGATAGTGAGTAAAATCTACAAAATTTTGAACAAAGGTGGTAAAATACAAGAAGTTTTAAAAAAACAAATGGGAACAAGATTTGAATGTGACAGTTACAGAGGAAGACTGGCAGAGAAAGTGGAGGAGAAGAATCATGAGATCGATGTCTGTAAGAGTGAAAGAACACAATTACAAACTAATATGGCAATGGTATAGGACCCCAATAGGGCTGCATCAGATGGATAATAGTATGAGTGACAAATGTTGGAGATGCAAACATGCGGTAGGAACATATGCACACCTGTGGTGGGGCTGTGACTGGTTAAGAAAATTTTGGGGGAAAATAGAAAGCGAAATTAACAATATATTGGATATGCAGCTCAAACTGGGGCCAGATACAATTTTGCTAACTGAGGTGGATAAGTTCAATATGAGTAACAATAACAAAGAGTTAATGTCAGTTATGTTGTCAGCAACTAGATAATGTATCGCGAAGAAGTGGAAAAATGATGAACGGTTAAAAATACAAGATTGGTATAAAGAAATGTGGGAGCTGGCACTTAATGACAAGCTTACATGGGAGCTAAATATCAGAAAAGGCAGAATTCAAGTTAATAAATTCTGGAGAGTCTAGAAACCATTTGTCGAACATGTAACGGTGAAAAAGCAAGGCATTGCCCCTGTACCGGAACAAAGCGTTTTTTGGAAAATATGAGATGTTACAATCCCTCGGACAATGTAAATAACACAAGGGTGATAATAAAAATGTGAAGTATAGTAGAGCAGGGAAACAAATGTATTAGAAAACTAGATAAATAGTGGCAGTTAGTGATGAATTATGAATGTTTATCAACGTATGATTTTGTTAGTATTTTTGCTTTTGTATACATCATGTGAATTGTATTTACTGAAGAACTTGTGAACAAGTTGTTTCCTTTTATGTTTGAGTTTATTCTTTATGTACATTTTCCTTTCTTTCTTTTTCATTAACTATTTTTCTTCATAAACCTATAAATAATTTTTTTTAAAAAAAAAAGTTATTCGAGCCAATTCTCCTCCCCAGATTACTTAACGTTATGCGATTTTAGCATTATCCGATCCAATTGTTATCCAGTGTTTTACTGTATATATGATTTGATCTGCAGTACAGACATATACAACATATTGAGGAGTCACAAGGCTAGGACTTCTCTGGAACAGGAGAAGTGAAAATGGCCTTTCCAGTTCACAAATGGTTCACTCTCAATTCATTTTCAGTGAAGACCATTATAGACTGAGGAGATAAACAAGGCTGTGTTTTGCTGACTTGCACACAAAAGCCATGCACTTTCTTTCCTCACATTCAATGTGAAGAAAGTTGATCCTTATGCACAGTGTATGTTTAGCTCTTCAGCTGGGAACTGTTAATAGATTTTAAAAAAATATTCTTTCAGTTACAATGCAAATATATAAATATTTATTTGCACAGAACAAACTGTATGTTATGTTCTCCAGGGTTCCAAAAACAAAACAAAAAAAACCCTGCTACCTAATATACAAGATGTTGAAATTTTTCTGCCACTGCTCCTATGATATCTCACCCTTGAATGTTTTGACAGCTGAGGAAGCCCAAAGTGAGAAGATGAGCTCATTGTCACCAATTATTCAAAGGCACTCAGCTAACACCATTCTGTACAAACACATTGTTCTGTGACTCCTGGCCTATTTCTGTCCTTGGCTGCCCTATTTTGCTCTTACTCTAAGTACTAAGTGTCTATTTTAAGTGGTAAAATAAAATGTATGAAAGCATGTAACTGACTCAAAAGAAGATGTGAGAAGTTTTGTATTTCTCCTGCATACTCCAATACAATACAAGGATTTGCATGTAGGTACAACATCATTATGAGAGTTTAGAGGAACGTATGATTACAGTATTTGCTGGCATATAAGCCCCCCCCCCCCGGTAAAACACCCTGGAAAAATGGGGTGCATCTAGTACTGTATATAGTGGCCTCTAGTGGGCTATTTTGGTTGTAACGAGATGCAACTTGTACTCCAGTGTGTCTTATACACCAACAAATACAGTAATTTTGGCTTAGCCGTGCTCATCCAGAGTGACATGAAATAAAGATGCTTCACTTGTGAAGTTTTCATGTGTCATGTGTCTTATTCTTATCTAAGCAGCATTATTTCTCTGAAATTGATACTCACGGCCAGAACAAATTGTGAAAAGCTGTGTGAAGTGTATCAACGTATCATCTACAGATATAAGAGATAGGAAAATGACTACTCTCTAAATTCCTTATAATGTGCTCTTTTCCAAGTTTTGTCATATTGAGTGTCCCTTTTAAGGGATTCCTAGCATCTGCAGAAATTCCAAGCTTCCTACAAAAGCGAAACCTCCATTTTTTGTTTCCTTCTTTTTAATGTTTTTGTTTGGTTCTTTAGTTTTTACTTTTCCTGTACATAAAATGGCCAAATTCTATGCCACCTAATGCTCTGTCTGGTGAACCCTGTGCAGGAAAGATGTCATTTGCAAGTTGTACAGATGCAAAAACTGTAACAATCTTCCATCTACAAACCTTTCGAAGCATCCACCTATTAAATATTTGCAACTCAACAGGGCCAAACTTTACAACAAATCTGAATTACAATCAGGGATCTTCTGTTATTACCAGTTGTAAAAAAAGCCACCCTGATTTACAAACTTATCTGTTATGCTAGCCAACCATTGTATGGCTCTGTACTTGATGTGTATAAACTGATGGCATGAAGTTTCACTCTTATGTGTGACAAAGTGGACTTGATCATGAAAACTAATATCAAAATACAGCTTTTAGTCTTTAAGGTGCCTTAACATTTTTGTATTTTTGTTTTGTTTACTCTCTGATAAGAAACAATCTTGTGCAAGTTGCCATTTTTTCTGCTATATCCAGGTGGACTCTGGGCAGAAAATGTGCTATCCATTGCAACAGTGGTGGGATTCAGCAGGTTTAACCCAGTTCACCAGAACCGGTAGCAGAAAATCTGGCTGGCCCGCACCCATCCAAGTTCTGAAATAATGCAGGGCTTTTCCCCTGGCCTCGCCCACCATACCACACCCACAGAGTAGGTAGTAAAAAAATCGAATCCCACCACTGCTTTGCACACATTATAATAATAATCTAGAATGATAGACTACAAAACTTCTGAAAAAATCCATAATACTTCTCATGAGACTTCTGAAAAACAAAACAAAAACAACATCTGTACACAGATAAATCTTGCTTAAAGGAAAAAGGGCACCCCTTCCTCCATTGCCTTACAAGTGCAAGAGGCAGCAAGAATTCACATAACCATCTCTAGACAGAGATATGTGTAGAGAGAGCTCTACCTGTATCCAGTGACATAGTGGCTGAAATCCCAAATGATTAGTTTAATACAGTAAAACCTTGCATAAAGAGTGCCTCACTTAGAGACTCACTCGCTTAAAGAGCAGAATTTTCTCTGAATGGTCGCCTTGCTTAACAACTAAAACCAACCAAAAACTCACTTAACAACTAAATCAGGGTTCGCAATCCCCCCACCAGAAGACACAATTGGTTACTTACAGTGGTATTTTGCTTAAAGAGCAAACTCGCTTAAAGAGCAATCCTGTGGAATGCATTGTACTCTTTAAACGAGGTACCATTGTATGTCATAATTCAATTCACTTCAGTTCAATTCAACTGTCACAGGTAGTGTAGCCCACTGAATCAGTAGAGAATTGGTGATTCAACTCCTCTGTATTTTTTGTTGATTCAAATTACCTACCCTAGTTCCATCTACGTGCACTAAGCAAAGGGATCTCAACCACAGCCTTGTTTGAAAAGAAAAACAAGTACCAAGAAGCTAAAATTCCTATTAATTCATATGAGGAACTTTTGGCCTTCCATATTTTTTACCTTATAATTCCCACCAGTCTCACCCAGTATAACCAGAGAGAAAGAACTATGGAAGTTGACAGTAAGGGACAAAATCCTTCCTTCTTAAAGTATTTTATATTTGAAACAGAAAGTAAATATGATCTAAACCCCAACTTCATCAATTTTTATTTTTATTTTGTTTACTTAACTGGCATGACCAGCTGCACTATGATATATCAGGAAGGCAATATAACCTAATACTCTTGGATACATATACAGTAATACCTTGGATAACATTAAGACTTGGTTCCATAAGTCTTAACGTTATGCAATTTTCAGCTTTATCCAATGCATGCGTCTCTCACTGCCTTGGCAACTGCAGTTCATCATGTGCCCCCCCCCCCATTCCTCTCTACTTTCTGATCTCTTGCATCGGCGCTCAGCTGCCTGCCTGGCATGAGGCATAGCTCTGTGCTCTGCATTTGGCTGGTCAAACCTGGCTCAGTTGGAGCGTGCAACTCAGCAGGAGCAGCTAGGCTGACCAAGAGCTCTGCTTCCAAAGGGCGTGGCAGCTCAAAAGTAAGGAGTTGAGCTGAATTAGCTTGGTGGGCAATAGAAGGGGTGTGTCGTGGTCCCCAATCTGGTGGCAGAAGGAAGGGTCTGGTGACTCCCAGTGGGTGGGCCGGCTTGAGAGGGCAGCAACAGTCGCGCACCCTTCCCTTCCCTGGGCTGGCCACGAGTCAGCCCAGCCTGCAGAAACAAGCAGGAACAGCTGGGCTGACCCAACCTGAGAGGCCCCATTTCCGAGGGCTGCTGCGGCTCAAAAAGAAGCATGGGCCAGGCCGGGTTTGCTTGGCGGGCAAGTGGGTGATTGGGTGGGTGTGGGGAGTCCCCAAACTGGTGGTGAAGGAAGGGTCTCGGTACTCCCAGTGGGCAGGGCCGGCTTGGGAAGGTCGCAACGGCCATGCAACCTCCCCTTGCCTGGGCCAGCCATATGTTCGGGGCTAAGGAAGTGCCTGCTTGTCCTCCAGCACCAGCAGTACGGCAGCCCGGAAGTATGGCACCCCATTGCTGGGGGTGGGGGGAAGAAGGAGGGAAGTGACGGGGAGAGGAGCTTTGGCCTCCTTTACTTCCTTATTACGATGCATCAGATAACGCTAGAAAGAACGTTATCCGGTGCAACTCCCCCCCCCCCAACTTGTCGTTGTTATGCGGTTTTTGCGTTATCCGGTGCAATCGTTATCCAGGGTAATTCTTTCAGACATCGTAGTGATCCTTCTGGAAGCTACATTTGCCTTCAGGAATTATTTATTTATTTCATTTATACACCTGCCCTCATCCGAAGACTCAAGGCGGCTATGTATAGCTATAGCTTTTATTTGGTGGTGGTGGTGGTGGTTATTTCGGGAGGGGGGGGAGAGAGAGAGAGAAAGGAGTTCTTTCTGTCTCCATGTTATTAAAAAGAAATTTAAATTGGTGTTGCCAGCATTTCAATTGATTTTATTGTAAACTATATTGTGTCATGAAAGAAATTTGGGACATGATCAAATGAATAAATTAATAATGGAATGGCATGGGAATTAAAAAGGATGTGTGGCTTATTGAGAGTAGATCAGGCCTACCTCACATTGACTAGGAAATAAGACAATTTGGGAAGAAATGAAGCCCAAATGCCTCATACAGCTGGTATGCTTTAGTGTGCTTATTTTGTTGTTGTTCAGTCGCACAGTCAATTCTGACCCTTTGCGACCCCATGGGCCACTGTCCACCAGGCACTTCTGTCCTCCACCATCCTCCTCAACTTGCTCAGTTCTGTGCCCATTGTGTCTACAATACCATCTAGCAATCTCATTTTGGGCCGCCCCCTTCTTCTTTTGCCCTCCACCCCAGTGTTTTCCAAATGCTGGTTTTTGGACTTCAGTTCCCAGAAACCTAAGTCATTTCCCCAAAGCACTGATCACCCAATGTACTGACTTAGGCTTCTGAGAATTGAAGTCCACTAGTGGGCTGTGTACCCCTTGTTGGGAACCACTGCTCCACCCTTCCCAGCATCAAGGCTTTCTCAAACGAATCCCCTCTTCTCATTTGATGTCCAAAGTACTTTAGCTTCATCTTCACTATTTGACCTTCTAAGGAGCAGTCAGGGTTGATTTATTCTAAGATTGACCTATTTGTTCTCCTCGCTGTCCAGGGGACTCTCAAAACTCTCCTTCAACACCACATCTCAAAGGCGTCTATTCTTCTGCGTTCAGCTTTCCTTATGGTCCAACTCTCAAAACCATACATTGCCACCGGGAATACCATTGCTTTGACTATGCGAATTTTTGTTTGCAATTTGATGTCTCTACTTTTCACTATGTTCCCCAGGTTTCTCATCGCTTGCCTCCCAAGAATCAGTTGCCTTTTTATTTCATGGCTGCAATCACCATCTGCAGTGAGCTTTGATCCTAAGAAAGTAAAATCTGTCACTGCTTCTACTTCTTCTCCATCTATTTTCCAGGGACTGATAGGACCTTTTGCCATTATCTTGGTTTTCTTTATATTGAGTCTCAAGCCAGCTTTTGAACTCTCTTCTTTCAACCTAATCAGGAGTTTTTAAGTCCTCCTCACTTTCTGCCATTAGGGTGGTATCATCTGCATATCTCAAATTGTTGATGTTTCTTCCAGCAATTATATTAACATTCAAACAGAAATTATATTAACATTCAAATAGAAAAAAATTATTTATTTATTTATTTATTTATTTAATTTATATACCATCCATCTGGATGGTATCCCACCCTGGGCGGTGAGCAAACAGAAAATAAATGACAACAATACAAATCAAAACCCACCACGAACAAATACATCATAAACTAAACTAAACTAAAACTAAAACTAAAACTAAAACTAAAACTAAAACTAAAACTAAAACTAAAACTAAAACTAAAACTAAAACTAAAACTAAAACTAAAACTAAACTAAACTAAACTAAACTAAACTAAACTAAACTAATTGGCAACAGAGGATATCAACACTGAAGCTAACTGGCTAATCTATTGACAAAGGAACAATGCCCTAAAAGGCCTCCTAGAACAGGAACGTTTCTAATTGTTTTTTTAAAGGTAGTCAGTGATGGGGCCTGGTGCAGCTCCACCAGTAGTGTATTCCGCAGTGTAGGTGCCCTTACTGAGAAGGCTCTATTTCTGATTAAAGACTTTCAAGACATCCTCCATGTTGGCACCTGGAGTTGTGCCAACTGTTATGACTGGGTGATGCAGGGAATTGTTCTGAGGGAGAGATACTGACAGATAGCAAGGTCCCAAACTGCATAATGCCTTGTATGATAACATTAACATATATATTAACCAAGGTGTTTAAACCTGGTATTCCTGATCTCATTTATTGCTACATAGTAAATGAAAAAGTACTCTACAGCTGTGTTTATAGGACTGACTTTTGTACATTTCTGTAAATGTTAAACACTGCTTGAGGCCATTGACTAATAAAAGTAGAAGCACCGGATGGGTTGTTTGTAACGTTTAAAACAGACAGCCTTTCTTTTGTTTTCAGATAAAGGAAAAGATGGTAGAGCCACTTCATAAAATTTTGCCAGCCATGAAAGAGGACATTAGGGGAAAAAGTAACCTTTGCTTGTGGTTAGAGAATGTTTGATTATCTCACAATTTTAAATGTGAGACATTGGTGAAATTTTCCATGTATCAGTCTTAAGCTATAAGAAAGAAGAAAATATATAAGTAAAGAGGGGGAGGGGACTTGCTTTAAACACCCTCCAAAAAAACCTTTGATGTCATAGTTTCAAGTGATTTTGCAGAATATTCACAATTAGTTGTTGTGGTGGTTTGCATTTACATTTATATGCAGTAAGATTGTAAACCATCCTGAAAGTGACATTCAAGATGACTTACAATCTTCATAAAATAAGAAAATAAAATAAAATAAAAATCAGAAAGCCAAGTAAAAATCCCACTGTAAAAACCATTAAAATTGGCTAAGTGCATTAAAACCAATAAAACAAACCACAGATACTGTTAGAAACAATGAAGAAAGGCAAGTAAAAACAGCAAATACTAGCTTTAAAACAGGGATTCTCAACCAGTGGTCTATGGGCTGGATGTGGCCCACAGCACCATTCCATGTGGCCCCCACCACTTCCACCACACCAGGAAGTGCCATGTGGTGGAGCAAGGGCAAAATGGCCATTTGGCCCCTGAAGCTGTCTGAGGGAGTGTAACACGGAATGAAGACCTGCTTTAAAAGTAAGATCTCTGCACTCTGCTTAGGGCTCTTTCAAATACCACATGACCTAAAATAGGCCACTTTTTTACCCCCTCCCCCTCTGTGACTTTCCGTGACCTTTGACTGACACCCCCAAACCACGTGGTTTGTAGATAGATCTATGGCCAGGCGGATGCAAAAAGCAAATGATAATTTTGGAGTCACGTGACTTCATGCTGAACCCCCTCCCCCGTGACTTTCCATGACTTTTGGTTGACCCCCTGTCCCCCTAAAATAGTCATGTGGTATTTGAATGAGCCCTTAAAAGCAGTCAGACTGGAAAATGATGGCAATTACATAGTATGGGAGCCACTTAGGAGAAAATTATCTCCTGCTTTCCTATTGGTGGGCCACTGATACCTTTGACATTATTAAGGGGAGGGGTCTCTTCTGAAAATCTTAAGATTTAGAATTAGATCTGTGATGCCTTAAGATAGCATGGATGAAAGCCATTGAGCGTTTTTTAAAATTAAGAACAATGGCTTAAAATGGAAAGTGGAATTGCTGGAGGAGTTCGAGTTTACAAATTGTGATACAAACATTGACACTAATGTCTGTCCCGGAGCTTTGTTATTCATTTTCAAGCTATGTTATGAGACTGTTCATAGGTCTCTCTCTTTTAAACCTTTTAAATTTTGAAAGAACACACATCAAGGACTGTGTATTTGGAGATGTGATGTCCAAAATCTAGTTGCCATAGCTAAGATTGCATAAACCAGATGACATCATAATCTGGCGAGCAGGATATTTAGTTTAAATTAATTGAAAGCTTTTTGTCCCCCTCATTTTAGCTTCTGAGGCTCCCTTAGTCTCCTTTTGCTTCAGGAATACAGTTGGGAGCTTTGGGACAACACTGAAGCCTTTACTAGCATAAAATCATCATTTACTGTCGGAGGTTCTTACCCTGGTGACAACAATCCAGTAACTTGTTTTTTGCCATTAAAGGCCCTCCTCACCTCATCCCAAGGCTCTCAAGGGCTCCCCAAGGCAAAGCAAGTCAAGGAAGCCTCAGAAGCTGAAGAGGACAATAGAAAGCTTTCAATTAATTTAAATGAAATACTCCACTCACCTAATGACATCATTCTTCCTGTGTAGCATAGCACTGTACAAGAGGGGATTTCAGTGAGCACATTTAAAAATACTATTTAAATGCAAATGTAAATGTAACATTTTGTGTAGATTTTAAAAGAGAAAAGAAACATGTAGATTAATGCATGCGAAAGTGACCCATATTGAAACCAGTGTGAGTTTTTTTTTTTTAAAAGATCTAGCCTAAATCAGACATTCAATTTATTCACTGTCAATATGTATTGCCTGCTTTTGGAAACAACATATTTTTCTTAGCAGAATATGTTAACTTCTTGTAATATATCTATTCCTCCCTCCTCATACACACACACAACTAGACTTGAGGAACATTCACTTTGTTTAATTGTTGATATTTTATGTCTTTGTTTAATACTACGCAATCATTCACATATATGCTTTTTCTTTAGTGCATATGAAGCCCAACATATATACGGTACATTTAAAAACATATTTCAATGTCATTTTGAATGAATCTGCATATTCATGCAAACAATACTCAGCCTTTCCACTTCAAAGTAACATGTGTAATACTGAATAAAAACATTTGTTTCTTAAATTGTTTTGCAAGGCTCCACTTATTGCATTTATGTCACTTTTTCTCTTCCCTGTGGATGGTATCAGTGAGGAAAGAAGGCAGTTTATTTGACCTGAGATTCCTGCTTAGTTCCGTATTGATCACTTGGAAGATGTTGGTACAGTACTTCTAAAACTGACAGTACTAGTTTAGAGAGAACTCATCTCTGCCTTCCTTCAAAGTGTACTTCTGATTGTGATACATCCTATCAATGGTAATTATAGTAAGAAATGTGATCATGCAGACACTATGAAGGTCAACAAACACATAAGGAACTTTTCTGAAACTAAGAATGAATTCAGTGAGCTTGCTTGCAGAAAGACCTTTGGGGAAACCTACTAGTAATGACAATGGCTGGATACCTCAATGATTTGCCAGCAGTTGGGATTTGATTCCCCACTGTGCCTCCTGTGAGAAGAACAAGCTCAGCTCATGGACAAAGTCCCCTTTTTTCTGAGTGAGACTGAGTCAACTAATTAATTTTCTAATTCCTTTATATACCTTAACACAGGAACTGCAATGGACTGCTGCAGCCTTGAGGATATGGACAAGGTGCACCTTCACAGCCAGTCCATCTGGCATGGTGTCTTCCACCTCCATGACAGTTGGGAATCAGAGCTCCTCTTCTGCTCATTTTGCCGTTGGGTCCAATGTGATGGTTTCCAGTGGCATTTTCTCCACTGAGAAGACCATCACCCCACCTAAAGGCACTCATCTGCCATTGAAAAACAAGCCCTTTGCCACCAACAGCACTGTTCACCATTTGACCCAACATTTTAAATTAAAAGATTACTTCTTCTCCCTCTGTCCTGTCTGGGGAGTGTTGATGAACTGCATACCTGTAGAGTTTCAAGGACACCTCGCATTCTGCCTAGCACTCTCCAGCTGCTGTCAGATGTAGAAGCAGCTATGAATATGACTAATCCTTGTTTCATAGTAAGTGTCAGGTCCAAAATAACCCCCAAGCTGCAAACTTGATCCCTAAAAGCAGTGGTGGGCTAAAAAAAAAATATACTACTGCACTGTGGGCGTAGTATGGTGTCTGTGGCCAGGGGGAAAGCCCTGCATTGCACCCAAATCAGGACTACTTTATTTCAAAATTTGGATACTGTGGTCAAAGGTATAAAAAAGTCATCAATATAGATTCATTTTCTTAAGAAAGAGAATGTCAAGGTGTTCAGTAACTGTAGAAGCAGTGCTCTAATTTCCCAAGCAAGTAGAGTTGCCATACGTCACTGTTTCCTGGGATTTTCCCGGTTTCAAGCTGTCCCGTCTGATTCAAAGAAAAACATGTAAAAGTCCCAGTTTCAAAGGAAAACACATAAAAGTCCCAGGAAGGAGGGAGCAAGAAATGTCCATGTCTATGGAGGATTCCTTCTTCACATGACTGCAAAGGGTTAAATGCATAGAGTCAGGATTCCTAGAGAGGAAGGGAACACTGTGGATTGGAAGTAAAGAGTAGTATCTCACAAAGGATCTCCTGCAAAATAAGCCCCTTCCTTTTCTCCTTCCGGAGGGAAACAGGGTCTCCAAGGGCTGCAGTTCATAGAGGGAGTCTGGAAAATGTAGTCATTGCCACGAGGTCCCTAATGCCGCTGATTTCAAAGACAGGACACAATGAAATTTTTTTACAAGGCACCAATCCTCTTTGGCAAAAACATGACCAGGTTTGGCTCCTTGCAGCTGTGGCAGAACTGTGGGACGGGCAGGGCACGCTGTGAGAGAGAGCGGGCAGGGAGGAGAGAGGGGAAACTGGGTGGAATAAGGGTGGGCGCTATGGGGGAAGGCAGCGAGCCTAGATGGGGGGACAGTTTGGCAGGAAAAAACTATGTCCCGGGTTGGCAGAAAAAAATTATGGCAGGCCTCCAAGCAAGCAAAATAATACTCAAGGTGTTGCAACAGGGGCTTTTACCATAAATGAAACAAGAAATGCCCGATGTTCAAACTGGATTTCAAAAAGGGAAAGGCACCCGAAATTATATCACAAATAACCAGTGGTTACTGGAGCATGCCAAATATTTTCAGAAGAAGATCAGTCTATGCTGACTGTACAGATCATTGGAAACTATGATTTTTTCTGAAAGAAATGGGGGTGCGTCAGCACTTGATTGTCCTGATGTGTAACCTGTATTGTGGACAAGAAGCTACCATTTGTCTGATCATGGAGCGACAAAATGGTTTCCTATAGGCAAAGGAGTCAGACAATGGTGCATTTTGTCCTCTATACTAAGAACATGTCATCTGGATGGAAATGTAGTTAGATTCAAATGAAGGAGGTGTGGACATTGGTGAAGAAACATTGATACAGTCAAACCTCGCATAAAGAGCACCTCGCTTAAAGACTAACTCACTTAAAGAGCAGAATTTTCTCTGAAAGTTTGCTTAGCTTAACAAATAAAACCAACAAAAAACTCGCCTAACAAATAAATCGGGGTTCGCAATCCCCCCCCCCCACAATTGGTCATTTACAATGGTGTTTCGCTTAAAGAGCAAACTCACTTAAAGAGCAATCCTGTGGAACACATTATGCTCTTTAAGTGACGGCTTGACAGGTTCCCCAACATATTTTAACATATGCAAATGATACCTGGAAAGTGACAGGAAAGAGGAAGTCCTAATATGAAATGGATTGATTTCCTAAAGCGAGGCACTGGCTATAGCTTACATTAGCTGATCAGGGTTGTTAATGACCAAACATTTTGGAGTTCTTTGATTTATAGGGTCACCATAATTTAGAGACTATCTGATGATACATAACAATAACAATCTGTGGGTTTTTTTAAAAAAATATGTTAGAATTAGGGGCAATCAAAGGTTAATTTGGGGGCATATGGTGCCTACTCACAGGGCTCATTTTCCCACTATGGCTTGTTTGATTTTTACCAAACTGAGTGTTCGGCCTAAATTACCAATGATTTTATATAGGTCCTGCAAATCACAAATTGCTGCACAGCCTGTAACAAATATGCTAGCCTTCATTTGGACAGGCTACTACTGAGAAGCATGCTATGCTTTTGAAATGGAGATAGGAAGTGACCTTTCCCCATATTATGTTCATCCATTGCATATCATCAAGAAGCAGGATGGTACAGGAAAGTTTCTCTATATAGTTATCTAGGGATTGCCTGCTGTGCTGGATCTTTTTAACTCCAGCTGTTTGCAACCAAAGTCAGAGGTACTTAGCATCTTCCCAGAGGCATCTGATTCCTAGGTGATGTAATTTAATGCTTGACTTCCATGTCTGTGTGTCATTAAAAAAAACTTAAAGTTTCTTGATCAAATTTAGTTGAGAAACAAATGCATTGCAACATTTCAACTACTTAATGTCTTTAAATCACTCATGCTTATGTTTGAATTTATTCATGTCAGATAACATTTGCTTCTCTGCAGTGATTTGTCTGAAAACATGTTTCTTCAGGGGCTGTTCTAAGCCAGCAACAAAAGCTTGGAGAGTTTAATAAAAGGTTGGTAAGCCCAGCACAGTGACAAACTTGTGACTAACAGAGGTAACAATGGAAACTTATATTGAAATACAAGTAGTAACTTCCAAGCAAAGGTTTTGCTCTGGAATATGACAAGGAGAAAAATGCCAGAATCCTGATGCTTAGCACAGTATATTGCACTAAAGTAGGCCCACAGAATCAGTTGGGATTTGGCAAGTCAATGCTTCTGTAAATTTTTTTGATTCAAATGAGCCTTAACAACAGGATTTTGATCAGAGTCAACATTCCCTTCTTTTCCTTTCTACTATCCCAGATCTAGTGAAATCAAGGCTCTTGAGGTATCCCTTTGACTCCTATTCACAGAACAGTAATCTACTGTATATATGAATTGTGTTTATGGGGATAATGGCTGGTTTACTTTGGCCTTCAACTAACAGAATTTTTTATATCACTGGGCTATGCAAACTGGTAATGGAAAACCTTCAAGAGCCTGAAGGATAGTTTAAGGGGGGGGGGAATGGGGAGCAGAAATGTACAGACTAACCAATTGACTTACATACAGTGTTTAGTTTTAGCTCCAGTCTATGACAGAACTGTAGTTCAACATACAATTCCTTCACATCCTGGACATTTTTCCATTTCTAATTAAGAGAAATCCTTTCTTTCCTTCAACTTTACCCTCTATTATGAAATCACAGAGCAAACAGCAAACATATTGAACGGACTCTGCCTGCAGCTTTGGTGATTAGTCATGGAAGTGTGCACCACTGGGCCACTGGTCACCACAACTGGATTATATTCAATCTTAGTAGTAAACATTACATGGTCTAATTCCTCTGCTTTACCTTTAACATGACAATTTGTGAAATTTCTGTCAAAAGCAAAACACAGCAACTTGGAGGGACTATGGATTCACTTTTGCATATATAAAAATGTCCTCAGTAATTGGTGTTGTCATTGTTTTTAAACAGTTTGGGGGAATGGAAGGCCTTTTGAAAAAGCCTCTCTGAAAGGATGTGAAGTTCAAAGAAGTGCTGATGCTGTAGATTTCACGATGCAACTATTGTTTAATATAACTGCATGCCATCAAGTGAATCACTATCAGACTTTTCTCGGTATGAAACACTCAGAGGGCCTTTCTTAGTCCCTCCTTCTGGTGGTAATCTAGGAACATACAGCTTGCAAAACATTTCACGGGTGGCAGGGGACATAGCCCCATCACACACTATGTGATATTAATTGGCCCATGTTATTCTCCAACCCAATGAGCAACGAAGTGTATTCATTTTTATGCTGGTATTCCACCTTTGCAGGTCTGGACAAGTTGTCCTGCTATGGTAAAAGAGTAAACCATACAGCCAGTAACTCAACGCTGATTGTCAGGCAGCAGTTAACTAACCTGATAGCCCTGAGGACTAAGGATGGCCTTGGGTGGCAAAGTCCTCAGGAAAGGGTGATCATCCCCAAGTGCATGGAGGACAGCAGATTCATCAATACTGACAGATGAGGGCTTTGTGTGCCAAAAGGGCTCACGACAAGAAAGTGACTTGCAGAACTGGATCAGTAGTATGGATGTAACACTACAATGTGGAAGGCAAATGGAGGGCCACTGCATTATATCCTCAGGACAGTCTTCATGGCCAATCACCATGATGATTGCCAATATTCAGAATTGGATACAGAAGAAGAAGAAGAAGAAGAAGAAGAAGAAGAAGAAGAAGAAGAAGAAGAAGAAGATGGTGATGATGATGATGATTATGATTTCACCTTTCCTGTGTTGCAGTCAGTATGACGTCTTAGCTTTCTTTTTCACTTTATTCTTGTGAGACAGGTTGATAAAAGGGCAGCTCACCAAAAGTTAGCCAGCAGATTCCATGGTTCAGTACATACTAGAGCCAGAATGTCCCAAATCCAGATTCGGCACCCCAAGCCAAAATAAAAGAAAACAAAATATTATAATAGAAAGAATATATTTGGTCTCAAGGGTGTGCCAGAATGCTGTCCTTCTACTCTGTTTGTGCAATAGTCCATTGTGTGAGTGGTTCCACTTTTTCAGAGCTTGTACAAAGAAGTACCTAGCATTCCCCTGTGAAAGCACAAAACCATTTGGCTTCAACAGGATGCTCAATGGCAACTCAGAGGGTTACACTTCAACCATACTACAACACAAGTCAGGACATGCTCCTATATCCTGCTTTTCTTTCTCTGAGACTACAGAATTAAGGTGGGTGTCTCATATTTTTTTTATCTTCACAACAAACCTATAAAGTCAGGGAGGCTGAGAGACATTGAACATACATTTTGAAGACCCAGATTTGAAGTCCTAAATTTATAGACACATTGCATCTTTGGCCTCTTTATAAAACATGCTTGTTTTGTTCTCTGCACTTCTTTTTTTAATTTACTGTACATAAGTTATTTTTATAAATTGAAAAAAATAAAATGAGGGCTGTTTTTATGTGCTATCAAGTTGCCTTTGAAGGGAAACCTTTACCTTTACTTTATGAACTAGTGATTTCCAAACATTCCTGTCATTAACAACCTTGCCCAGAATTTGCAGACTAAAGACTAGGAATTCTTAACCTGCAGTACATGGGCCAGATGCATCCCATGGCACCATTTCATGTGGCCCCCCCATTGCTGTCTGAGGGAGCCCTCGGCTTAAAATAGTTGAGAACTCCTGCTTAAGACAGTGGTTTCTTTTATTGAGTCACTCCATCTTATATTTGGTGTGCCTCTTTTCCTGTTCCTCCCAACCTTTCCCAGCATTGTAGCCTTTCCCAGTAAGACCTGCACTTTCATTTTGTATCCAAAGTAGGAGAATGTAATCTCTGCTCTATGGCAATCTCTATTTTAAAAAAAACTTTGAAAAACACTTACAGTAGGAAGAAAATGTCCATTTGATGTTTTTCAATACTGGCCTTTTTATTGATTCACATATGCACTGTCTCACATAGTCTTGTAAATATTTAAAAGGTGTTTCTTTGAATTAAATTAATCATGATTTTTTAAAAAATGATTATCACCTGAAGTCTTTAAATGATAAGAGCAGAGCTTATTTCTATTCCTATTTATGTGCTGAAAACACTTTACTGGAATAAACCATAAGATCCAAATCTCACCACAATTGAATTCATGGAATGTGGTTTTTATCATAACCACTTTTCTCCAAGTGACCACGCAATTAATTCACTTTCAGGCAAACATTTGCTGAGCCAAACTTAAAACATGCTTTCAGCATAATAACCTGCCATTCCATAGCACTCTTATTCAGAACTGAAAACAATGAAACCGTCACATGGAGACGTCAGGGACAAAGGCTGTTTAAATTTCTTGATAGTATGCTTCAAATAGGAAAGGAAAATATAGATTGAATAAAATGTATTGAATAATGTTAAGTAATGTCTCAGTCAAAGTAAAGCTACTTGGGAAAATAAGGCAATTTTTCTCACGGTGTCTTCCTCAAATGGATCTGAAAGTACTGTCAAGAGCACACTGTGAAAATAAATAGACCCTTTCTAAATAGAGATGAAAATGATGACAACATATTCGTATATTTAAAATTTACTTATCCAGTATCAGGCGTTGGAGAACTAGATACTGTGATTAAATGTCATGTGCAAGTTTAAATAGGTCTCAGATGTGCTAAATCAGAAATAAAGTCAAGCCATTTGAGAAAAGACTCTTCACAATAATAATAAAAAAAGAAAATATGCAGGAATCTTTCCTTTTGCACATCTTCCATTCTTAGCATGGCAGCTTCTTTATAAGACGGCTGTTGCCCTAGCCAACCTTGGCATTTATATATGTATTTTACTAGTTCACACTTTGTGTAATAGACCCATAGAATGACTCCTTCAGTGAAGATAAGCAATATGACTCTTCCCCCCCCCCCCTTTAAAATTAAAGAAACCTGGCAAGGAGAAGAACCACAGAATCATAAAGACCCAGGATCTTTGGGAACTCAAGGGACTGAACTCCTAAATAAAAACAGTTCTGTGCCTGAGTCGTAGGCATTCACTTTACCAGGAGGCTTCAATCTTGGTATTCCTGAGGAATATTTGTGGACTGCTCAGTTCCAGCAGTTCAGTTACATAAACCTTAGTCTGGGACTAAGATTTTTTGTTAGAAATTGAATCTCCTTTTTCTCCCGACTATGCCTAGTGTATATCCTTACCACTTGTTCCAGACTTGTTGCTGTGTTTGGATTTTGGACTCCTATGTGCAATTGCCCTTTATCTTTTTGTTTCCTAATGTAACTGGATTCACTCCAGCCTGAATTGTTCTTAGACCTTGCCTTTGAATCTGTGGTGAGATTTGCCTTTTTGGTCTGTGGTGAGATTCTGATTACCAGATTTTTGCAAATTTTAGTGTCTGGAGGACCTTCTAAATAGACCAATTTACTGATCTCAGTTTCTTGTTATTCATTTTAAAAAAGAGGTTGTAGCAAATTTTTGAATGGCTACAACATTCCTGGTCATACTTTGTTCCAGCATAAGTAAACTCAATTTAATGTTCTCACTGGCCCATCTCAGTTGAGTCTGTCATCTTTGACCTTCAGCAGACACATTGTTAGGCTACCCAATAATAATAATAATAATAATAATAATAATAATAATAATAATATGGGGAACATAAAAATTTGAAGCATTTATATATCAATTATATCAGAAAAAATTCCAATTGATGGTACAGTTAGTAAATTTTATATAATTTTAATGGAACATGGAATTGTCCAGAAAACACTGAGAGAAATATGGGAAGTGAAATTGAAAAGTGGAATCACAGAGGTAAAATGGAACAAAATTTGGAGCCAACAAATTATGAAAAATTGTCAACTGCAACTCAACATGCCTATAGGGCCCACTCTCTCCAACCACTGCTCCCCCATGTTGGGCCCAGAGGCAGGTCGTCCTACCTCCAACTCCTTCTCTGGTTCCCTGGCTCCGCCGTTCTCCTGCTCCATCCTTGTGACCGTCGCCCCATCATCCAATGCCAAATCGGCTACAGCTGCTAGCTCCACCATTTCCCTGTCTGCCAACTCCCCTTGCAAGCCAGCCACCACAGCAGGCAATTGCATAAGTGGAATGGCTGACCTCTGGCTTTCCAGCTGCAAAAGCTGTGCCTCAAGCTCCTTTAGAAAACTTTTAACTCCTGCTCCTTTCTCCCTTTTTGACCCCTTTTTAAGTGCTGCCAAGCTCTGGAACTGTGGGGAGGCCTCCACTGCACCTTCCCCCACCTCCAGAACCCTGACCCATGCCATGAAAAGGGCCAACTCTTCCATTGTCTCCTCATCAGAAGATTCGGAAATTGACTCCTTACCAGATTGCTTCTTGGGAGGAATAGATTTCTCCCCAACTGCAATCCCCTGCCCTCTCTTTGTAGACATAAGTACTCTCTAAAATGTCTGCACAACCTGCTCCGTCAAATTCCCAACCCTCAAAGAACTTTCCAGCAGTCACCAGCCTCCTCTGCCCTATTGCCCCTCCTACTTTCCCTACAACCAATGCCGCCTCCTAGACTCCTACTGGGGGAGGCGTGGCAAAAACCCCTCACTCACTGCAGGTGCGATCACTAAAGTACCCTTCTGTCCTAGAATGACCCTGCCTATCACTTTTATGCAAGCATGATTTTCTTTTAATATTAGCACAATAGGGGTAGGAGGAGAGAGCCATAGAAATGCCTGATGCTGTCATGTGTTGCAGTGATTCCTCCCAGTGGTAAATGAAAAGCAGGAATGATCATTAGCTACTCACATTAGTGCATAGGTGGCCAACCGGCCCATGCATCTCATTAATCCAGCCTGTGGTGGGCACCTGGGCACCTCTAGACCTGCCCCCACCACTGGAAGATGTGATAATCACTTACCGTGGCAACAGTGGGAGTCGCACCAGTTTAGTGGCTTTTTGCACAGTCTCTACTGCTTCCCAGGGCAGCGGGAGGCTTTTCAGAGCATGTTTGCTTCATTTTTCAGTTTATTTTTTGCTGCTTCTTGACTGTGCCTCAGCAGCCATACCATGCTGGTTAGTGACTTCTAGTGCCAGGCAGAGCTTGTGTCAGTGCCTGGGTTCTCACCACAGAACCAGGAAGTTGCTAACTGGTGCGGTTTGGCTGCCGAAGCCTGCATTAGTGTAAGAAATCTGGCTGATATTTTCCTGTGATACTGTCAAAGACAGAGTAGTGTAATAGAGCCCAGTTTGTTGGCTGAGATATTTTGATTAAGAGGAATTATGACATCATTTCCCTTGCCCCGGATTCCCTACCCCCCCCCCCCAAATTTAACAATAACTGTCTGACTGAGTGACTCTCAAGAAATTTCTACTGGGTACTGAGATCCTCATAGGCTAGGTTATTGAGGGTGGCCACTCCAAAAGAAGCAAGAAGACTAGATACACAAAAGAGGGCTTTTTTCAGTGGTGGCCCCTTCAATGTGGAATTCATTACCAGCAGAAATTCATCACACAGATTCATTTAATGTCTTTATAAAACAGTTGAAGACCTACCTACCCTATATGGTAGTGGGCCACGATACTTAAGAGACCGCCAAGAACATCTGTCCATCCCACCAGAGCAGACTGGAAAGGCTCTCTAGTTGTTCCATCGACCAGAGAGGCACATCTCTCTGGCACTAGAAGGAGGGCCTTCTCTGTGTCCACTCCGGCCCTATGGAACCTCCTACCAACTGAGCTACGTCTTCAGATGGACTTCCTGTCTTTTAGGAAGAACTTAAAAACATGGCTGGCAGGACAGGTATGGGGTCCTGGCAGTACCATGACCCCAGCTTGTTTGAGCTCCCTCTCCCCCCTGGTCTTTTAATCTTTTTAATCTTTTGTTTTTAAGTTTTTAACTTTTTAAATTATCATTGGGACCTGTGGATTTTTATAAATTTTAAAAACTTTTTAAATTTTATAATTGTAATTTTGATGTTTTTAACAATGGGTTTAGGTTGGGTGGTATAAAAATGTAAATAAATAAATAAATAAATAAATAAATAAATAAATAAATAAATAAATACCTGTTTAAGGAAGTTTTTTACTTACTATCCCCACTGATAGGAGGAATTTTGGTTTATAGTTTGGGGCTATTCTTCATTTAAATTGAATCTGTTGGTATAGGTTATTCTGTCACCAAAGGGAGAAGGAATTACCGTTTCCCCTTAAAATAAGACACCATCTTATATTTATTTTTCCTCAGGAAAACACACTATGGCTTATTTTCAAGGGATGTCTTATTTTTATTATGCCACTGCCTGCCTGTCTTCTTTACCACTCTGTGCCGGGATGCTGCATAACCACACCTATCACTATGTCTTATTTTGGGGGCATGGCTTTTATTGTGCAACTGCTGAGAAATCCTGCTACGGCTTATTTTATGGGTATATCTTATTTTCAGGGAAACACGGTAGATGTCACTAATTTATAAACTGTATTGTTTGTAGTTGTCCTTTTAAGATTTTAATTTTGATGGTTGCATTATGTGGTTTATGACCTTTTGTAAACCACTTCGAGTAGTGGTATGCACTAGATGGATGCTATATAAATATTGCAAACAAACAAACAATATCTAATTTGTTTACTGGCACACATTCCTCAGCAGCAACATATACTATTTCATGCTTTCTCTGCTATAATGCCAAAGGAGGGGGGTGAATGGGGATTTAAAACCTGTTTCTGGTGCAAAAAAATTGTTGATGAGCATCACCACACTGCTTGTTGTTTTAGACTTTCTTCAATATTTGGAAATGTTACACTTCAAAATCTACCCCTAAACAATACAGACAATTCTTTTGCTTTTGCAGGTGATAATGAAACATTTCTAAAGTTTTCTTCCAGATGGACACGATTATGAAAGCTTTTCACTGTTTTAACATTTTAGGAGGCTTGTGTGCGAGGTGGGGTGTTGGGGTGTGTGTGGAATGTGTATGTGTGTGTGAGAGATTTTCACAGAAATGTTCTTTGTGGGAGGAAATGTATTCCATCCAAAACTGATGCCTTGCACAAAATAACAATACTAAATTTGTTTTGCTAATGCTGCTGCTGACAGATAAAGTGGCTGTCTTTTGCTCTCCTGAGAGAGTGAAAGGTTGCACAGCTGCTTACAATTTTTCCAGCAGGATACCTTGATGTATT
This sequence comes from Furcifer pardalis, assembly GCA_030440675.1. Taxonomy (NCBI): domain Eukaryota; kingdom Metazoa; phylum Chordata; class Lepidosauria; order Squamata; family Chamaeleonidae; genus Furcifer; species Furcifer pardalis. Next base: position 172,751,731 of record CP126891.1, read on the forward strand.
GAGATACCTTTTCTTAGAGAATGAGAAAAATGTGGAATTTCATTGCATCATTATTGATAATATGCAGAAGATATGACAAGTATACCAAAATGATGTAAGTTGTTTTTAGATCTCCTTAAAATCTTTTTACTGATTGTAACCCAACTGAAGACCTTTGAATATCATACCATATAACAGTTAATGCATGCCAGAAAGCAGGGACACCTGTAAGGACCAATGGAGTTGCTCACTATGCTCTATCATATACACCAGGGGTTCCCAACCTAAGGCCTGTAGGCAGAATCTGGCCCATGGGGCCATTCCATGTGGCCCTCCCACCCCTCCAAGGACATTTGAGAAAAAAATGGTCACCCCTTTGAAGCTGATGGGACAAAATGGCCACCCCCATTGTGCAGGCTGGGCAAAGTAGCCATCCGGCTCTTGGAGCTGACTGAGCAAACATGACCTGGCCCCCAGCTTGAAAAGGTTTGGACCCCCTGATATACACGATTACTATTTGGCACAAATGGAAATATCCTACCTATAGGTGATTATACTCACATGAGAAACAAAGAATGTCAGGGACATTCAATTCAAAAGGTGATTATAAGCTGAGTGATAAACTCATTTTACAACTTGATCTGTTTCATCATTCTATCCTGAGCAAAGGTAATCTCTTTTTAAAAAATAGAACACTGTTTTCATTCCGTTCAATATTGGTTTTGTGTTTTAGAGCTCCCACAATGTGCAATTCTATTGCCATCTACTGCATTTCCTGAGTGTTCTAATTGCTCCTTGCTCCCTTCTACAATATGTAAAAATATCACTGTAATCTCATTAATGCAGAAGAGGCAGGCATACAATCATCTCCTTACCTGCCTTTCCATGTATTTCAAAATGTCTTTTTGTAGCAGGCTGACTGGTGTCTAAGTGAAGAAATTTGTATATAAATGTTTGTCCTTAGTACATTAAACACATAAACAGTCATGTTTGTGATATCGGAGCATCATTATCTCTTGAAAAATTCATCAAATGTCCCAAGATCTGCACTGCTTATTTAAAAATTCATTGAAAGTTTTGAAGAGTAAAAAATGGTTTGACAAGTAGGCAGGCCACAAAGAAACTGACACATCAAGGGAAGGAGATCAAACAAGAGTATAGCAGGCATATTCGTACTGTAGGCTGTAGAGCCTGGCTGCTCTCCAAGGGGGTTGAAAGAACAAGTCGACATAAAATATAGAGAAAGAATAGAAACAGGAATCTCAAGGTGGAAGAATGAAAGACATTTGACATTCAAAAAATGATTGTATTCCCCCTACCCCCATTTTTTTGACATCCAGTCAATACATTCACTTCTACATAGCTTACTTAACTCGACGCAAAAGTTTTCATACAATGCTAACATAGTCTTTGAATGCAATGACTCTTGATTTGCTGTAGAATTTTTCAGTATCTCCTATACAAATAGCAAATTCATTATCTAAGTGACAATGCTCATGTCACCAAAGCAGCAGCAGGCTCGCACAAGAGGGAGAAATTAGCAGCAGGATTGGCTTTTCCATTGAAGTGTCCAAGGCACCTGTCTCTAGCAGCAAAGCCAATGGCCTGATAAAGTGTATACCCCCCAAGAGTCTTACATTGTCCTCACATAATAGCTTCCACCTGCTCCTCTTGCTATTGTCTTCTTGCCCTTCAAAGCCAGGAATCTGGAATTTGGCCAGTTTTTGCAGCTGGCAATGATCACAGAAGCCAACATAAGTAAATGGCAATGGCAGGTTATGAAACAGAAGAGCAACAATAGTTCTCTTCCTGGCATGAGTTGTGAGGCACCTCAAGTCACTATTGATCAGCAGGCTTGAGGTATGTCCATAATTTGTACATTGTTAAAAGAGCCTAAAATGGAGGGGAGCAGGAAAACAACACACTCAGCATGAATGGAATATGGACCAACCACTAAGAGGAGAAGATGGAAAACCATGAGAGAATGGAATGAAGTGGATGAAAATCTTAGCAGGTGCACTCCATGTCACAACTTGTTACTGGGAGTTGTTTCAATGTATGTCCAATTACCTATGTTGGCTTCTGTGATCATAGGTCTTCTCACACTTCCAGCTGGCCCCCTCTGCCTTGGCCCTCCTATACCAAAGCCCCCAGGGAGCGAACTGGGTGGCAAAATAAAAACTTCATATCTGCTTCTCTTCATAACAAGGAGGTTTTAGATAGCGTCTCCGAGGCTTGTGAGTGTGTGTGCTGTCTTACCTCTTATTCAATTAAGAGTCTTCATGGAAGCAAAACAGAGTTTATTGTCCCATTAGAATCATACATAAAAAGCATAAATAATCATCAGAAGCAAAACATAGTCCACAAAACAAAACATAGTCCAATAATCATTGTAAGCGAAACAAAGAGTCCATAACATCCTGCTCCTTTGGTATTCGGAAACAAAACTAAACCAAACTGAACTGAAAACTGAACTGAAAAAACTGAATTTCTTCACTTCCACAATGGGGTTTTTCTAGACCTCTACACAGCTGTGTCTTATCTGGATCAGCTGAACCAAAGATAGCCCTGTTACTAAAACAGCAAGCTAACAGAATTTTACAGAAGGGAGAATAGCAGTCTCTCTAAGCACCGAGAACTGAAATGATTTTAGGAGGCTTAAGAAAACTAAATTTCCTCCATTTCTTTTGGGCATGTGTAGGAAATGGGGGTCTTCCTATGACAGGTCTATACATAGGTGTATAGACCAGGTGTGAGAGCAGCAAAGTTTCCCATTCTTTCAAGCCCCAAATGACTCAAAACAGTCTTGAATAAATACAGCAAACCAAATATCTCCTCCATGTTCAGCTTCCCAACATTTCTGCTTCTGTCAAACTATAGCTCAATTTTAGATAGATGACACTGGATACAGAGTAACTTAAGAAACCCTCTTGGAATCAGGTCCAGGAATGTAAGAAAAAGGGATAAATGCACTTTCTCAGACCTTCTGCTTCTGCACATCTGTGGTGTATATAGGTGGGCTAACTCCAAACTTAATAGACCCACTGAAATCATCAATCTATTATTCTGTCATAATTAACATCTCCCATTGATTTGAAGGTGTTTTTTTTTTGTATGTATTATGACTAACTGGTTATAACATGCATATGCTAAGTGCTTTCATTGTTCCATTTCTGTCAGTAACATTGTATGTGATGTGGAAAAACTTGCAACATTCAATGTACAATAGGTCTTGTTGTGAAAATCGCACAATATTATGAAGACATTCAGTTCTACTCCTATGATATGAAACAATGGTTGAAATTCAGTAATAGGTCATATCTAAAGTGGTATTAATAAACAGCTGGGAACAGGTAGATGGTGGACACCTGTGCAGGGATGAGCTAACCCTAAGGTGGTCTGTATCCAGTGAAAAGTTAGCCCCATGAATCAATAGCCCAATTCCCCATTGGTTGGGATAACATTAGGAGATGGGACAACAGGTATAACCATCCCCAAGAACAGCATGTAGGTTGGTTAGGGTTTGGCTCTCCTGCATGGATTGCTGAGCAAGTCAGGATAGTTGTCTTACCTGGGCCATTAGGAGCTTCCTGGAAGACTCACACTGTGGAGTGCAGGGAGGTTTCGATAATATTGAGTAGAGGAAAGATTGACATGCTAGTCTGGCCAAGCAGACACAAGACAGACCCAGGTTCCTCTCTTTTGTTTGTTTCAAGGTGGGCAAACTCCTTAAGAAGTGAAAGTTTTATCCCATCTTTTCTTTTGGTTTGCTAATTGGCAGTTTGACTTTCCACTACTGAGTCTGTATGTGGATGAAGTTTCTATTCTTTTGGGGAGTGTGTGTGTGTGTGTCAATCAGTCATGCCTTGTTTTCCCCTTAGTTGTTTTATTTTGTTAATAAAATTTTCTGCAAACCAGTTTTTTGTGCCTAGATGTTCACTGGGGTGTCCTGGGAGCTAAGTCTTGGTTCTTGGACATCTGGTTTTGAGTGGAGAATAGCAGCTGCTTGAGTCAGCTGCTGCAAAGAAAGGGCAGATACCTCAAAACCTAGCCTGGTTTGCCTTTCCTTTTTGGGAAGTGTGCTCTAGACTTAAAACAGAGAATGCAGGGGGCAGGGATGGGGGCAGGGACAGAGAGCTTTCCCCTGGGCTGGGATGAAAAGGTAATTGGAAGTAATACCTGGAAGTGGTACTACAGAGAGGATTCTCCTCTCTACCCCCATGGTCAATCTCCTTCACACATATATAAAAGGCTGGAGCATAATGGTGGCATTCATTTCAAAAAGAAGCATCTTTAAAGGCAGCCCAGAAAATGAGTAAACACATTACACCAAGCATTTGTGATATTTCAATTTTATTTGGTATACTTCGCACCTCCTTGTTTCTATTGTCATTACTTTCTTCAGTTTCAATCATTATTTAATAGACATAGGGAGGCTACTGCAACATTAGCACTTTTTCATGCAGGAAGGTAAGAAGGCATGGTGAGAATGAAAAAAAGAAAAGAAAGAAAGACTCTGTCTTCTTCCTTCCTGCAAGACGGGGTTCACCAAAGGGTGATAGGTAGCAGAGTGGATATCAGGAATATACACTTTTTATATGTTTTGGGCAGTGCCCGAGCCCCACAGGGGGACTTCAGTTCTCAGAAGCCTAAGTCACTACATTAGCTGAACAATGCTTTGGGGAATTGACTTAGACTTCTGGGAACTGAAGTCCAAAAACCAAAGGTTGAGAAACACTGACCTAGTGTATTTATTTATTTATTTATTTACTCATATTTATTATCCCTCCCCAATCAGGTAAAACCCGACTCTGGGCGGCTTACACATAAGTTAAAATCAGAAATTAAACCCATACTAGTTCTAATTTAAAACTTTAAAAGTTCACAAAGAACATTAAAACAAAACAGAAAGGGTGGCTGTCCCTTAGATCAGCCACCCTACGTGGGATCCCGTGTTCCCGGGTCCCCATACTTGCCCTGCCAGCCAGGTTTTTAGGCCCTTTCAGAAGGGCAGGAGCTCTGTCTGTAGTCACAACTCAATTGGTAGGAGGTTCCAAAGGGCCGGGGCGAACACAGAGAAGGCCCTCCTCCTGGTGCCAGTGAGGCGTGCCTCTCTGGCCGATGGTATGACAAGAGAGCCTCTCCGGTCCGCCCTGGTGGGACGGGCCGATGTTCTTAGGTAATGACCAACCTTGGGTCATTAGAGAATCATGGACTAAAATTCTCAGAAGTCTTCCTCATTGGGTGCTGGCAAGAAAATCTAGTACCTATAGTTCAAGAACATTTGGGGACCCAAGGTTGTGAAACACTGGCCTAGATAAACATTCTGGAGACATTTGAGGTAACTTCAAGCAAATTTCAACACACACACACACACACACACACTTTTTATTTTTTTTAAAATGAACTTTCTCTTGACATGATGTCTGCCAAGGACAGGGCTATCCCAGTATGTTTTCCTGCCAGAGGAAAAAGACACAATGGCAACTCCCATTCCACATAAGTTGGCCTGACTTGGCAACTAAATGTTACCTCATCACAAGTTACAGGGTGAAAGTTAGCTGAGGGCACATGGCTATTTTATGTGGGTATAGGACAGACTGTAAGGTACAAAGAATTGTATCTGCCATTAATAGAAAATGGTTGGAGGCTCAGTAGAATATTAAATATATTTTTAACTGTGTATATTACAGTCTGGAATATACAGTCTGGCCATGTTATCCTGCTATGGTAATAGAGTAGACCATACTACCAGCGACTCAACACTGAGTGTCAGGTGGCAGTTAACTAACCTAACAACCCTGAGGACTAGCGGCCACAGGGGAGGGTGATGGTCCCCAAGTGGATTAAATCCCATGTGAGTCCATATTGATGGAGGGCATCAGCTTCATCAATACTGGCCTGGAGCTGAGGAGGACTTTGCATGCCAAAAGGGCTCAGGACCAGAAAATGACTCATGGAGCTGGATCAGTAGTTCAGATGTCACACTGCAATGCAGAAGGCAGATGAAAGGCCACAACATTATATTCACAGGGAAGTCTTCATGGCTGATCACCGTGATGATTGCCCATATTCGGAATCAGATATGGCACAAGAAGAAGTGCATATTACAACCAAAAAGCAAAAAATGGCATTAATAAAATTAAAAAAGAGGGTAAGAATATGCAAACTTTGATCATGGGTTTTATGGCTTTATCTTAATATAAACTGAAGTCCAAAATATATATTTTTATCTGGGATTATCATTTGTAAAGTAGATCTCCATATTAAAGTAATAAGATGATCTGACCTGACCATTGAATAATGGATGGTATATATTGAGCTTTCTACCTTTGAACTGTAAATCTTTTGGCAGTAGTAAAAGCTTGTAAAATCTAACCACACTGACCACTCATTAAACTCTAGCCTTTGGAGACATAATTTGATGTAAATAATTTGTCTAATAAAAAATTAATTCACTGTAAAATATTTGACCAAAAGGATTATTACTGGACATGTCACTATCATATGCACAGACTATATTGCTACACCAATATTCAGCTGAAATGGTCAGTTCTTTTCTAAATAATTTAAATAGTATCCAAGATGTCAAAAACATTAGATTTTTGTGGAACCAAGAAACGTCTGGGATCTAAAAAGGGTTTTGGAACTGAAGATAGGGTGGATTTAGGTAAGAAGCCTAATGAGAAATGACCAGAGTGCCTGTACCACTGCTACCCACCAGCACAACCTACTTAGGTCATTGCTTCACTTGGCCTAATGATATGGAAAGGACTTCTTAAACAGTTATGCTCTTCATACAATGAGTAGCAATGTGGGGATGAATATGGTAACAATACTTACTCAGCCCACAGCATTCCTGTTCTTGTCCCTTTTATATCCTGGGATGTGAACCAACCCTATCTTCACCCAAAAGAACGTCCAAGTCCTGTAGCAGAAGCATTTGAAAACAACCAATTTAAAGCTCACCATGTGAGCATATAAAAATACAACAGAAATCCCTTACACCAAACTCATTTCCTACAATTCTCATAGATTATTATAATCAGTTTCTGATACTTTCAGCTTCACACTCCACCACAGTAGCACAGATAGTTTCTAGCTACCCTGGCTCACTTGCATCTTACACTGACTTTGTACATGATTCAACGTCTTCTTGCCTGGAAACTTCCATATCTCTGTCTTCCAAACCCCTTGTGTCCTTCCTATTTTTCTGCCAGAAAGAACAGTTTTTATCTGAGTTTCTCCATTTAACCCCACTTTGCTTCCCTAATTAGTTTATGACAGTTGCCAGCTGTCTTAGGGAGCTGCTGCCTGTGTTCGTTCTTGGCTACAACTTCACTTGTGTGCTCTCCTGCTGATTGTTTGGAGTGTGGAAGCCCCCTTTTTGGGTCCCCTCCAAAGAGAAAGCAGGGGCCACCCAGCTGCAAATAGATCTTGAAAGAATATGTACAGTTGTACCTCGCTTAAAGAGCATAATGTGTTCCACTGGATTGCACGTTAAGTGTGTTTATCTTTAAGCAAAACACCATTGTAAGTGACCAATTGTGACTTCTGGTGGGGGGGAGGATTGCAAACCCCAATTTATTTGTTAAGTGAGTTTTTGGTTGGTTTTATTTGTTAAATGGAGCGAACATTCAGAGAAAATTGTGCTCTTTAAATGAGTTACTCTTTAAGCGAGGCGCTCTTTATGAGAGGTTTGACTGTAGATATTGTGGAGTAAAAGCATCAGTAAAAGGATATTTTATAAGCAAAAGAAGGGAAGGAGCAGAATTGGGTTCACCCCTGAGATTGACAGCAAATGTTATTGCCCACAATCTACCCATATCAAAGTTCATAGCAACCTAAAGTAACCAGGAAACCTTGGCATACGAAGCAAAAATATCATAAGAATATCTCCATCTCAATAGTAAAAACACAATGGCCAGACTCTTACTGGTGTTTGAGTAAAGTCTGGATAAATTGCTGCGGCTTAACCAACAACATATTGGGATGTATCTTGATGATGCTATTGGGGACATGTGTCAAGGCATTCAACTGAAACATGCCTCAACACCGCAGCAATAATTGGCAAATAATCACATCAAGTTACACAAACAGTGACAGGATTCTAGCCAATAAAAGTACAATAAGAAAGTAACTATTTGTGCCCTTTACATGATATAAAAACTCTGCTGCTGTTATCATTCACCAGTAGTAGCACAGCCATACAAAAGGCTCTTAACCTACTGATATTTCTTGGGGTACTAGAGATGTTCCTTCAGATGGAAAATATTTGTTGCATAACATGAGATCCATTTTTTTGTCACAGCCTCCATTGTCTAAACTCATTGAGTTTTTCCTGGGATGTGGTGAAATTTGGTCAATCTCTGTTCCATTTACCACTCTTAAGAGTTTTGTATACTCACTTGCAGGGGATTGAATGATACTATTTTTTGCTAGTGCAATTAGAAATGTAGTCAATTTTGAACAGAAACCCACCATTGAAAATAGTTGGCTAAACTGGGTAGGGCAGTGGTTCCCTATTAGTTTTTTCTACGTACCACTTCAAGAAAGACTTCAAACTTGCATACCCCTTATTGCAGGAACGTTAAATATTGTGTACTCCTTATTGCAGGAACGTTAAATAAAAATGAAATCAGGTGTATTTTATATTTATTATCATCAAAAGACATTCTAATGACAGAGAACACATGTTTCATTAATGTGACAAATGTGCACGTTGACACAGGTGACGCGAGACGCGGGAGGTGCGGGGAAAACCGCCGCCGTGCGACAAAGCGCTTGATACCTACTGATCGTTTAATTAAATTGAATAATTTTTGGCAATTGTCATTGCATTATTGTTTTTTTAGGATTTAATATTTTAGTTAAGGGATTGCTGCACATACCCCTTGATGCAATCTCACGTACCCCTGGGGGTACGCGTACCACTAATTGGGAACCACTGGTGTAGGGGGTAAGTTTGAGGTTTTACTATTTCAGTCCTTGACAAATGTTGGCATTCTTTGGTGCTCTCTTAATTAGTATTTTGGTGGAAGCATCATAGTCCAATGCAAAGGGAAGGGCTCTAACCTTTGGTGATCTGGTGATAAATGACTCCAGTATTGTTCTACATGTTTGTTAGTTTAAAACTGATCATTTAGTTTGAGATAGGGACATTGTCTTGGACAATGTTCTTCTGGAAGATTTTGCTTACTGCTGAATGTGAGTGAATATGTACAGGTATGGGTGTGTGAAAGAGAGCAAGACCCATTTTTTTAGGCATAAGGATGGACATAATCTCACAAAGTTCTGGAACATTACAAGTAAGGCACTAAGGCAAGGGTGCCCAAACTTTTCAGCCTGGAAGCCGGATATAACCAAGGGCCGAACTATCTTTCCATGGTACATACATCCACACAGCCTTGCCTTTGCCTCCTCCGCCGCTTTTGCCGCCTCCTCCTCCTCTTTTGCTGCCTCCTCCTTTGCCGCCACCTCTTTCACTGCCTCCTCCTTTGCCCCCTTCGCTGCCGCCTCCTCCTCTTTCCCTGCCTCCTTTGCCCCCTTCACTGCCGCCTCCTCCTCTTTCGCTGCCTCCTCCATCGCCACCTTTGCTGCCTCCTCCTCTTTCGCTGCCTCCTCCTTCACCACCTTCACTGCCGCCTCTGCTGCCACCTCCACCGACACCGCCATTTCATAAAAGAAACACAGTTCATGTGTTTCACTCAGTGATGCCATACTAGTGTTTGAATCCTACCTCCCCTCCCCCCATCCAGGTGCATCGGCACTCACCCGTCACTGCTGTATCCATCCCTTCTGCCTTCGCTGCTGTCATCTCCTGAAAGAGATAAAACACATGTGTGTCATTCCTAATCCTAACAGACAATGCTAGACTAGAGTTCGAGTCCTACCTTCCCTCCACCCACACAGGCAAATTGACACTCACCCATCACTGCAGATGCCGCCTCCACTGCTATTTTCTGAATGGATTCAATGGGAAGTGTGAGCTTGCTTTTCACTGATGAGATACTCAATGTCAGGTTCCATTTTTGTCATAGCCATTTGTAACACCCACCCAGCCAAACTGGGTTTCTGCGCCTGCGCAGTTTATTGGAGCCTTTTCGGCTCCATTTCTCTTTAACTGCCTGCTGGGCAGAGAGGGAACCGGTGCGTCCGTGACGCAACGGGAGAGGTCCGGACGATTTTCGAACCGAGGATAAGTCGAAATTCCCCCTCCCTAAATGGAATTGCCACGCAAAATGCGGGATGGTTGGCCGCCCTAGTCCTTGGTCCATCTCACCTTACATACTGATTTTTTATGTCTGCTCAATGACTTGCCCAGACATGCCTGGCTGCTGCTGGAACATTCACACCACCAGGGAATGTGATTCAGTTAAGGTGGCAGCAGGCATAGTGGTAGTTGCAACTGATATTATGTTCCCATTACCCAATTACTGACCAAGTGAACAGCTATAGCATGCCTATAAAGCTATATGTGATGGACAAATTCTGAGTTCAGATTTGGAATCAGCACACTCGATATCATGTAAATTACATGTGTTATTCCCAGTAGCAAAATTGTTGTTGTCCAGTGTAATCAAACCTGGATCTTACACCGTATGATTCAAAATAATCAGAAACAATGGGATTCTAAATTGTTATAGAAAACATGCAATATAATACCTTTGAAAAGAAAGTAAACAGGCAGGATCTTATCCTGTTCTAGGGTCCCATTTAAGCAAATTTTGCAACAGTAGGCATCCCCTTTTAGTACCCCACACTCTCCCAAAACTTGCTCCTAAGAATTAGGAAATCCTTTATTGGGCACAATTGTCTAACTTTTACCTATATTGCAATATTGCTAAATCTACTTGATCAAAAACAAAAAAGTCAGGCTCCACTAAAAATCTGTGATTTTGACTGTGAATGTTGCAACTCAATAGAAATTACAAGCATATTTGCATTCTGTTTGCATACATAACTGCATTCCCAATGGGATTATGTGAAGAATGTTTGTCTTCATACCATAGCAGTAATTGCAGTTTAATTTTAGTGCAAAATGTATTTTCTCATCCATTGGGAATATTATGAGTCTAATGAGACAAATTCTTTACATTTACAGAACAGAGATCTTTGTACAGAACTGCTGGTGTAGTAAATACTTTTTGCAAGTAAATTTGGTGTCTCTTGATACACAAAGCCCCCCTCCCCTTTAAATATTTTCTTAATGGGGTGGTTTCACATAAGTTCATTGCTTCTAAATAAATGTTAATCTTTAACATTTAAAAAGTTGCAAATTGGGTGCATAGATAGGGCCTTTACTCCATATCAGAACTGCAATGAAGGGCAAAGACTTAAAATTGGCATGCCATTTTCCTGCTCAGGAGTGTGCAGAAGCTCCTGAACTATATCCAAACAAAATGCATATAGATTAGGGATTACTTATTCTATGCCATTTAAGAGACATTCCTTCCACTCCACCCTGAGTCAGTGACATTATGTAGATATCAAGTTCTATATCTCTTGTAACGATTACCAGACCGTTTTTCCTAAGATAACATTGAGTCTGCGATCGTACCAGACAGGATGCTTTTACCTGCAAGGTCTGGCCTGGATTTTTCTTTACACAAAATAAGGCCTGGGATATTCAATACCTCGATCCCGACTCTGTTTTAACAAATTACAGGCTCCCCTCTCCTTCGTGTTAGCTTTACTTGTGTGAGGAAACACAAGGGCTTAAATTTTTAAACAGGTTTATTTTATCAAAACTGAGATATTTACAGACAGATACTGTATTGTCAAAATATTTCAAAAAACTCAAAAACCCTACAGGCAGTGGTGGGATGTCAAAATTTTCACTACCACACTGTGGGCGGAGCCTAGTTTGTGGGTGGAGCCAACAATGTGGGTGGAGTCTAATTTGTGGGTGGAGCAAACATAAAAACTCATAAAAATAAGTACACATAAAAATACAAATTGCATAGACATAAAAAATACATAAAAATACATAAAAATACACGTAAAACACATATAATACACATTAAAATAAATACACATTAAATAGAAATAAAAACACATAAAAATACAAATTAAATACACATAAAACACATAAAATACACATTAAAATACACATTAAATAGACATAAAACACATAAAAATACAAAATAAATACACATAAGACACATAAAAATACACATTAAAAATGAATACACATTAAATATACATTCAAATACACACCCACACCCCACAACCAAAGGTGAGTCACTTACCCTGGGGAGCAGGCTATAGGAGCTTTAGGCTAGCAGCTTCTCTTCCTCCTCCCCGCTTGGGAAGACAGCAAGGAGGTCGCACATGCACACCAAGTGCTTGGCGTGCATGCACAGTGGGTGAACCGGTGAAAAGGTAAGCCCCCAAGGTGGCTCCTTCCAAAAGCTGCTACCGGTTCTCCGGGACGCTGGGAAAAAGTTACTACTGGTTCTGGTGAACTGGTGCGGACCTGTAATATCCCATCAATGCCTACAGGCAAGACAGATATGGGATTTACCCTCTCCTAGGCAAAATAATGCAATGGGCACAGAGCTGGGCAGTCTGAGGAGAATGGTGGAGGATAGGGGTGCCTGGTGTGTGATTGTCCATGGGGTTGCAAAGGGTTGGACTTGACTATGTGACTGAACATATCCCCCATACAGCAGGGACCATAATCCTTCTTCCCTTCTTTCCTTCCTAGGGGGAAGAAAGTGCTGTTATATGAATCCCCCACATACATTCTGAAGAAGAAGACGTGGGAGGCTGAGGCTTCACAGCCACTTTGAACCCCCACCAACATTGATTGATTGCATCATCGTCGTCGTTGTCGTCGTCGTTGTCGCCGTCGCCGTCGCCGTCGCCGTCGCCGTCGCCGTCGTCGTCGTCGTCGTCGTCGTCGTCGTCGCCGCCGTCGTTGTTGTTGATTTTATTCTCTGTAAGCCGCCCTGAGTCACCATGGTGAGTGGGCGGCAATATAAATCTGAATGAATGAATACTTTATGTTGTATGATCAGATGGATTTTTCAGGAGGTGTTGTAACACTGTTCATTCAATTAAAAAAAGATAAAATAATTAGTGGTCACTACATAAATTTAGAGACAAATATCATTAAAATGTTCCCTTCTCTCTAACAAAAAGGCAGGAGAAACAATTCCCAGATCATACCCATCCTGGTCTATAATATCTTGGAGCACAACTAGTAAAAAGGGTTGGGACACCTTAAAATCTGAGGCTGTGACTGGATGGCAAATTGGGTTGAACTGGATCAAGTTAAACATGGTTGCTTTGAATTAATAACAAATCACTTACTTGGGACAATCCTTGCATCCACATCTAAAATTGGGTACTTTCAGGGCAGGAAACCACACACTTTAAAAGGAAAAGAAGAAGAAAAGATTTCCTCTGTTTGTCCTGTCCTGTCTTGCTTTCCATGAAGGAAAAGAAGAAAGCTACAATTTTTAAATTACTATTATTTTTACATGGCATATGACTGAATTAGCTTGCTAATCAATCAGCTGAGAATTGGATACATGGGATTTTTTTTAAATAAAGCTCTCCTTTTTTTTTTGGCATCCTCTTTTGTATCCACTCCTGCAGAGTAGCAGGGGAAGCTGTCGATGTCCTAATAACTTGTCATATCATGAAGTGCCTTAAGCAAAGTGGCAGCCTACCATTTTGCTTTAGCCCTAGTGATCACACATGCAGGAATGAAATCAAAACAGAACAGTTATATCTGCAGCAGCAGCAGCAGCAGCAGCAGCAGCAGCAGCAACAGCATTGGCCTCTGATGGGAATCCCAAAAAGTGCAGGTAGGCTGGTTTGTGTTTGCTCATATTTCTTGTAGTCAACAACAACAACAAATGTGTGAACCAACCCATGCCTAATGTGATCCAAACTGTGTGACAAAGCCCTATATGACAGCACCCTAATAGAGATCTATTGGGCATGAGATATTCATGAACTGCAGAGAAGTTTTTCAGATCCAACTGTAAAAATGGGCTGCAGTTCAAAAAACACACTGAGTTAAATTCTTCTTTCATGTCTGGGTCAGACTTTGGCTGATCACTGTAGTGCTGCATGACTGGCAGATTTGTTGCACAAGGGATGAAATAATATCTCTGAATTTGAAAAAAATCTAACAAAATTTCAGCTGAGTGTCATCATAGCACTCATTGAACTGCATCTAAGGTTTGATAAGTGTAGAAGTTATCTTTCCTGTTGTAGCTGGTCTTATATGCATTAAGTAAATGAATCTAGGTGGTGAGAGGACAGAAAAAGAACGTGCAGTCCTTTGGAAGAGCCGTGTTTCTAAAGGTGCCACCATGTCAGATAAACTCAGTGTACTGGGTCAAAGATCATATTGCTCTGGTTCAGTCAGTTGGTAGCCAGTCAATCTTTTTTGTACATCAAACATGACTCTATGGGCAGAAGGTCAATGGTACAAAAGTACTGAAGATCACATTGCTCTTTTAAAAATCAATTTCACTACGTCCTAAAGTAATATAAAGTTGTAATAGCACTATATACCTAATACAACTAACATGGGAATAGAGAAAATGGGGGGGGGGGAGACATTATTCAGTTTTTTTACCTGAACATTATCTTATTTTCCAGCTCATGATTCCCTTAAGGCATTTTTTATTATTTTTCCTAAAAACTATTATGAGGACAGTCATGTAGATGAAAATTGCCATCTTTATTTATTTATCTGTCATAGATGCGTGCTGCAATTATCTACCAATAAATGGCACCTGAGGCAATGTATCCAATAAATAAGATAATACACAGTAATTGGAACCATCAGTAGAAACACATCTATAAAGCAAATTACGTAAAAAAAACCTTAACAACAATTATCTATAAAAGTACTATAAACAGCTCCTGGCAAAAGCATACCTGCTTAAATATTCATAAATCGTTAGCACTAAAAAGAACTGGCTCCTAATGCGCTTACGCATATAATATTTTCCCTCAGGTTTTTACTAGCTGCCAAAATGCTGACAAACAGATTGCCAACTGACAACCATCATACAATGAATGTTAAAATGTGGGAACTAACACAGAGAAAGTGTGTAAATCAGAGACGAGTGTGGCATATCCACGGTAGAATTTTAAAATGATATACCCAATTCATATCTCCTAGATCTAAAGAGAGCCAAACACAATTTTGTGGGGAGAAATCTCCAAATCTCTGTGGGTGTAATGCATTCCACAAAACTCATCAAAACCTTTGCTCTTTGACAGCACGCATGCATGTAGAACACACCAAAATAAAATTGTATTTTTAATTCTAAAAGCACATGTAGAAATGGGCTCATGTTAGGGCTGTGCACCATCTTTAGATAAATGTGCAAATATAGAACAAGACAGGGTGTATCAAAGAGGACAGGTGCCTTCACTGATCCTTTCTCTTGAATCTGGCCTTTGTGCGGTTAAAAATGAAAATGTTAAAAATGCAATTGAAAGTGGGAAAGAGATAATTGAAAGTAGCAAAACCTTAAAAGGAAAACATTTTTGTTGTTCAGTTGCACAGTCGAGTCTGACTCTTTGCGACCCCATGGACCACTGCATGCCAAGCAACCCTATCTTCCACCATCCTCCACAGCCCACTAAGCTCTACGCCCACTGCGTTAGCAATTCCATCTAGCCATCTCATCCTCTGCCACCCCCTTTTCCTTTTGCCCTCGATCTTTCCCAGCATCAAGGCCTTCTCAAGTGAGTTCTCTCTTCTCATTTGGTGTCCAAAATATTTTAGCCTCATCTTCAACATTTGTCCTTCCAAGGAGCATTCAGGGTTGACTTCCTTCAGGATCGACTTATTGCAGGGGCTGCAATACTGATATTAAATAGATTGGGATTTACAAAAATTAAAACTATTGTGGATCTGGAAGGTAGGTATTTGATTTTAATAGGAAAAATAGAAGTTGAAGATATATTGTTGGGAAATATCTATGCACCAAATGAGAATCAAGATCAATTTCTAATTAAAATGTGTCAATTTTTTGATAAAATAAAATATTAATAAAATGATTGTTGTAGGTGATTTCAATTTAATACAATTAAACAGTGATTGTACAAATTTAACCAATTATAGGAAAGGACCAAAGGCAAGACTGTTGGATGATTGGATGGATTAACTTGGATTAAAAGATTCCTGGTGAGAATAGATGGAGGAGGAGCATATATACACATACATTTCACAAGTTTATAATTCATATTCTAGAATTGATTATATTTTTGTAACTAAATGATATAGAAGTAGGGATCTTTAAAGAATCGGATCATGCAAAGCTAATAGTAAAATTACAGTTTAAAACAAATATACAACGTGGCAGAAGCTGGAGGTATGATCCAATGTTGTTTAAAGATAAAATGGCAAAAGATCAAATACTTAAGAATTGGGAGGAAATATGGAAATTGAATGATAATGTGGAAATGAGTCTGATTACAATTTGGGATACTATGAAAACAGTATTTAGAGGAAAATGTATTAAGTTGACAGTATTAATAACAAACAATTTAGTGATAGACAATTTGAGATAGAAAAAGAAATTAAGATTCTTCAAGCTAAGCATGCTAGTTCAAAGGACAAGATTATTTTGAAAAGAAAGCAGTTGTTTAAAATGGAGTTGCTTGGAAGAGATATAGAAAAAAGTAAGAGAGATTTAATATATTTGAAAAGGAAATATTTTGAATTTAGTGACAAGAGTTCAAAAATGTTGGCAAGGGCAGTGAAGGAGAAGGAGGAGAAAAGGGAAATAGGTACTTTAATAAGGAAAGATGTGTAAGGTGTAACAAAACATTGTAGAAAGTTAAAATTGTGGAAAATATATCAAAAATTGTATAAGGATAAGGAAATTAAATTGGATAAATTGGAAGAATATTTACAAAAATATAAGGGGAACTATATAAAAGAAGAACATAGGAATAAAATGGAGGCACAAGTGACAGAGAAGGAGATAACAGATTTATTTATTTATTTATTGTTCGCATTTAGTATCCCGCCCCAATCGGGTGGGCCCGGCTCTGGGCGGCTTACATCATGAATCATAACAATGTATAAAAACCTTAAAATTCATAAAAATTCATAAAAATTTAAAACATTAACAGTGAAAACAGATAAAACACATAATAACAGATACAGCTACCAGGTGGGGGGGGGATGGCTACTCTTAAATTAGCCATCCTGGGTGGGAACCTACATTGCTGTGTCCCCACACTTGACCCGCCAGCCATGTCTTCAGGCCCTTCCGAAAGGGCAAGAGCTCCGCCTGCAGGCGCAGCTCTGTCGGGAGAAGGTTCCAAAGGGCCGGGGTGAACACAGAGAAGGCTCTCTTCCTAGTGCTCGTAAGGCGAGCCTCCTTGGCCGATGGAACAACCAGAGAGCCCCTCCGATCCGCCCTGGTGGGACGGGCAGACGTTCTTAGGGTGACGCGGTCTCTTAGGTATCCTGGCCCACTACCATGTAGGGCTTTAAAGGTAATAACCAGCACCTTGAATTGCACCCGGAGGCAAACTGGCAGCCAGCGCAGCTCGCGGAGCAGTGGAGAGGCCCGAGCATAACGCCCGCACCCCATCACTACCCGGGCCGCCGCATTCTGGACCAATATGTGACAAATAAATTAAATTTAGGGAAAACCCCAGGAGAAGATGGATTGCCCATCAAATTTTATAAAGAATTTAAACAAAGTATTGTCCCAAAACTTAAAAGGTTATACAATTATATATTGGAAGGGGGAGAATCACCAAATTCTTGGCTTAGATCTACAATAGTACTAATACCAAAACTAGGAAATACAGTAATACCTCGGATAACACTAAGACTTGGTTCCACAAGTCTTGGTGTTATCGGATTTTTAGTGTTATCTGATGCATGTTAAAATCCTATGGGATGGATCGGATAACGTTAAAGCTCCATAGAGATACATTGTAACCTCACAGCCTTTAGTGGTTGTTATCCAATCCATCCCATAGGACCTTAACGTTATTTGATCCAATTCTCCTCCCCAGATTACTTAACGTTATGCGATTTTAGCGTTATCCAAGGTAAACGTTATCCGAGGTATTACTGTAACTTGGAATTTGTTGATTCATATTGCCCAATAGCCTTGATTAATCAAGACACAAAGATTTTTACTGCAATTATGGCAAATAAATTAAATAGTTTTATGGGGGAATATAAGAATATATACATATAGATCAGGCAGGTTTTTTTAAAAGGGTAGACATATGGCCAGTTTAACAAGGAGGGTGTTAGATTTGCTAGAAATAAATAATAGGGAGAAAAAGGAGAATTAAGTTTTTATCTTTAGATATTTTAAACACCTTTGATTCTTTACAATGGGTTACGATTAAGGAAATTATTATAAAAAGAGGAATTGGAGGAAAATTTAAAAATGTACTAAATCAGCTTTAGAAGCATAGTTATGCCAAGGTAAAAATGATGCTACCATGGAGGATATTGAGAATAGAGCAGGAATGAGACAAGGATGTCCCCTTTCCCCCATTTTGTTCATTATGGCTATGGAATTATTGGCTAGAGCAATAAGGATTGAATATAGAGGGTATAGAAGGGACAAAAATAAGTTTATATGCAGTGATACTTTGATTATAATGAAATATCCTATAAGAAATATGGATAGAATTCATACTTATTTGCATCAGTTTGAAGAAGAAACAGCCCTGAAGATAAATTGGGTGGAATCTGAAGCAATATTTTTTAATTTAAATAATTAGGAATTAGGAAAAATCCAGGAACAATATAAAATGCAAATTAGGAAAAATATAAAATATTTGGGAATAAATACTGTGGATAATATAGAAGACTTTAAAAAGTTAAATTTTGGTAAAGTGAAAGATAAAATTAAGAAAAAATTATCCAATATTAGAAGTTGAGGACCTCTTCGTTTGAAAGGATTGCTATCTGCAAGATGAGTAGGCTCCCAAAAAAAATTTTTGTTTGAGGTTCTACCAATTAAGCAAACAGGTAAAGAAATTGGAATTTTTCAAAATTTATTGAATAATTATTGTAATGGTGGGAAAAGAGCAAGAATACCTAAAAGTTTATGGTATAAAACACAGAAAGAGGGTGGCTTAGGGCTACCCAATATTAAAAATTATTACAGGGCATTTCAAATTAAAGGTATGGTAAACTTATTGACCACAAATGATATCATTTGGAAAGATATAGAATTGAAGAACAGCAATGTGTTGTTCCATTGGCCAGAGGGGTGCATTTCTTTGGCACTAGAAGGAGGTTCTTCTCTATTTCCACTCCTGCCCTATGGAACCTCCTGCCAATGGAGCTATGTCTCCAGACAGAGCTGATGCCCTTTAGAAAGAATTTCAAAACATGATTGGTGCGGCAGGTATGGGGTGCGGGAGGTATAATGACCCCAGCTTGCTGGATGATCTGAATCCCTCTCTCCCTCTACTTTTTTAATTAGTAAGTTTAATTTCCAAGAGCCACATTGGTGTGCTTTTAATCTTTTTTAGATATTAATTTTAAAATTTTAATTTTAACAGTTTTTAGGTGTTGTTTGTGTTTTATTGTCATGTTTTTTTTAATTACTTGTAAACCACCCTGAGTCACTTCGATGAGAAGGGCGGTGGAGAAATATAAACAAATAAATAAATAAAAATAAAAAAAAATTTGGAAAAGGGAGCATCAAATTTGAAATAAAAAATAATGTGTTAAAAGCAATGATAAGTGTCTGGGCAAGAATGAAAGCTAGATTGGTACCAAACATCTCACCAGTCATAGAACTACAAGATATAAAATACATTTCCAATTAAAAGTCTGGATTTGTTAAAAGGTATATTGCAGAAACATGAGATAATCTTATCAAAGGATTGGTTGAGTGTGTGGGAGGATAATAAAACTAGAATGGGGATTTATAAAGAATTAAAGTTGAACTGGCTACAAGTACTATCTGTGGATAGGTGGAACAAAGGTTATAAAGAGAAATTACAACCAGCAAGATAGCTGACAGATTTAGAGGAAATGATATATAAGATGAGAAGAGGTTTAATGGGGATAAAAGGAGTAGTGAGCAAACTATATAAAATGATAAATGTTACTAAAGAACCTCAGAATATGCTCAAAAAAATGTGGGAAACGGATTTAGATATAATCATTTCTGATGAAAACTGGAAGAAAAAGTGGGGGGGGGGGGAAGAATTATGCGAAGCCTAGCCACAAAGGTTAAAGGACATAATTATAAAATTTTGTGGCGATGGTATATGATGCCAGTTCAACTAAATCAAATAGATAATAGGGACCTATAAACATATGTGGTGGGACTGTGAAATTGTTTCTGATTTTTGGCGGAAAATTGAGTATGAAATAACTAAAAATTTGGATGTTGAATTAAAATTGAACGGGGAAAATTACAAGGATTCGAACTTGGAGGAAAATAAACAGGATTTATTTGCTATTTTATTAACGTTAGCATGGCAACAGACTGCCAACAAATTGGAAAGGTTGTTTCAATCAAGATTTGAGTAATTGGTACACAGATATTTGGGATATGGCACTCAATGAGAAACTTACATGGGATCTAAACATAAAAAAAGGGATTTTAAAACAAAATAGACTCTGGGATATTTGGAAGCCATTTCTGCAACACACATTGGAAAAAAATGAAGGAGACAAACCTGTACTGGAGGTAATAAGTTTTTGGCAAAATAAATAAGTTAATAGAAGACAGCAGGTAGATATATATAAGTAGAATGGTTAAGAGAAATGATGTATTGAAATGATTAATTTGTATATATATAGTGTGTGTATTTTTGTTTTGCTGTTTTATGTCTATGTAATTTTCTCCCCCCCCCCCCATTTTTTAAAAAAAAAGTAATAAAAATTTATTTATTTATTTATTAAAAGGAATGACTTATTTGTTCTTCTTGGTGTCTGTCAGGGTCATACAAAATCTTATAAGGAAGATGGTGAGCCACCATGAAATGAAAAGACTAGCGATAATGTCCAAGACTCTAATGCACATTCCAATCTTTGAGAGTCTCTATGTCTGTGGTTCCTAACATGGAACACATGCCCCATGATTAACAGTAAATGGCCTTTAAGGCTTCCTCCACATGAATAGGAGTTCACTTTTTGAATATTAATAACAGAATTTTAGAGATGCCTAGTGGAGTATGACCATAAAAACATCAGGAACCACTGCTCTAAGTGAAACCACTGCTATCTGTATTTTTTGGGCT
This sequence comes from Furcifer pardalis, assembly GCA_030440675.1. Taxonomy (NCBI): domain Eukaryota; kingdom Metazoa; phylum Chordata; class Lepidosauria; order Squamata; family Chamaeleonidae; genus Furcifer; species Furcifer pardalis. Next base: position 172,772,938 of record CP126891.1, read on the forward strand.
TGTTAACATGTGGTGCAAAGTGAGGGAACTCCATCAGTTTAACATATGACTTGGGCTTCACATTCTCATATTTCCTTTCTTTCTTTTTTCTTTCTTTCTTTCTTTCTTCTTCTTCTAAAACTTGGTTAGATGCACTATTAGGAGTAATTGCACATGCATTTAGAGAAATGCCTGCTTTTCTGTATGGAGACTGAGTGGTTCACTTTAGGATTTTAAGATCTATCTTTTTCCACTCAGTGTCCTTTTTTTCTTGAAAGTACAACATACTGTAATAGCTATCTCCTGCTTCTCTTGGCTGCTGATAGGCATATAATTCTGTTTGAAATAATATTAGTGGTGTCATTCCAAGTTAGAATTGTTGCTATTTATTCATTTGCAGGGATATATTTTTCTCTTGGATATATGGAAACACACAAATACTGTTACCGACTCAAAAAATCAATTGGGACAGAGCATGTGTGGAGGACATTGTTCCTCTTGTTCATGAGTAATGGGTTCATACAGATTATATTTGAAAAATGTTTGCAGAATATGTACGAATTTCTGGGCAGGGGAAAACAAGCTGTGGAATGAGATCACTGCTAGAAAAAATGAGAACTTCAGTGAAATCCAAGCTATTTCATCAAATTTAATTTCCTCTTGTGAGTGTGTCCTCATGTCCTTATTTGCTGGTCACTGGCCAGCATACATCTATGTATTATTCTAAGTGCTGTAAGTAGAAAAGGAAAATGTTCCTGAGACTCATAGGTCTCAGGACATATATGACTTCAGTGATATTCACCATCCCTTTCAGTCTTGGCTCAGCCTGAAGCTAAAAGCAAGCTAGTATGGATTACATTGGAGTAACAGGCTCTTTTTACTCTGATATCACAAAACATTCCAAATTCAACTTCAAAACTTTAGTGAAGCAATGTCCAGGAGATATATGAGGGCTCCAGCATATGGATGATGAAAGGCAAGATCTTGGCTGAGAAGATACGACACAGCCTGTTTACAAAACAAGACTAGTGAAAACACACCTTGTGCAGGGTTTATGGAACATATTAACCCAGAGAATCCTACCCAAAACACAGCCAATTACAACTGGGGACAAAAGAAAGATGGGCCAATCAACATTTTAATGATATACGTTTAGGTAGTCAGGTTTATGTCCGTCCATCCGTCTGTCCTTCTTTCTTAGTTTTGTTTTCTTACTATTGTTTCTCCTCCTCCTCCTCCTCCTCCTCCTCCTCCCCCAACAGGAGATGTGGGAGATGCAAGGTGCCTGTCCTGGCACTTCTAGTGGCTTCCACCAATGTTATTTTGTGTTCTTGTAATGTTTCTTTAATGTTATCTTTCCACCTTTCTCTAGGTGTGCCTTGTGGTCTTTGTCCTCTTCTTTCCACATATGCCTTGTAAGGTATGGAATGTGAAGACATTCTCTCCAAATGGGCAAACCACTTCATTTATTGTCTCTTTATTATTGCTTATAATTCTTATTTTTGTATCTTAATATTAGTTCTTTTTTTAAAAAAAAATGAAAGTCGTGAAGAGTGTACAATGAGACTGATTTGATGGATAGTGTTGATTATCCAATTATGTATAGACAATGTGTGGACAACTAAGTACCTGAACTCATTCAACCAAATAAGATTTAAATTTCACTGCAAAGGTCATGGTAACACTTACTTTCTATGACAATAGCAGAGGGTTTTTTTTCCTAGGAATAGATTCCCAGTGACATGCTTTGCATTGTTATATGGTATCTAAAATTTGTATATTATAAAGGAATGAACAGCATACAATGCTTGCATGCCTAATCAGAATTCATCATGGCTTTATGTGGGAAAAGGTGAAATTATGCACATCAAGGCAGTAGATGCTGTTCTGTCTACCTCAGGAGCCCATTTATTGAGTCACTGTCAATTTTACAGCAAGCGATGTGACTCCCTGGAAGTCTCGAAAGGCTTACTGACTCAAGACTAAATAACCCCCAACTGAGCAATGAACAAACACCTGTCAGATAACCACATGAATGGTTGGCTGATCTGTTAATACTTTTTTCTATATTTTCTATGCTCAGTCTTTTGTATTTCTTGGATGAGGTGAGAAACTAAAACTCAGAAGAAACATATTAAGAATAATGTGCTATGCTAATTCATTGTAGAAGTCTTAATAATAAGCTGGGACAATTTCAGGTTTTGCTTTTCACTTAACAAGTTCTGTACTTGTTTGAATATTTTTGCAAAAATGTTGGTGTGGCTTAGCTTGTTATCTTATTTTCTTCTGCCCTAGCATCCAACCACAGATGCTGCTGCAGCTGCTGCTGCTGCTGCTGCTGCTGCTGATGATGATGATGATGATGATGATGATGATGATAATGGTTGTTGTTGTTGTTGTTCATGTTAGAGATTACTCTGGATTGAAAGGATTTTTTCTGGAGAAACTCCGCTCAGGGGATGTTTGAATGAGGCTCCTGACCTCATTCAAACCTGACCTTCCATGCTCCAAGTTCAGCATCTTAACCACTAAGCCACTGGGGGAGCTGCAGATAATAAGCCATTTAAAACACAAGAGGGTTTTGCAATGAATGTAGTTCTAGGTAGCAGAATGCCTATAGTATCATTTAGAAGCAACAACTAATATACTGACTAATATAACTAGTTCTGTGAAAATTAACTACCATCATTAACAGGAACAGTTTACTTGTTGAAGTTAACTGATAATGAATTAAACAAATTACATTTTCCAGCTAAAATCCCAAGATATAACCCATTGCTTGGAAAGAGTAACTCCCAACTCAGCCCTGTCCATGTTTACTCGGTAGAAAAGCTGTGACACAATCAATAGCATCTTCACTTCTTACCTGTGAACAGAGAAAATTGTGAGGGCAAATGATTATTTCTCCAGATTTCTGTGGAGGAAAGAAGAACCTCCCACCATTCCCCAGGAACTAGGCTCACTATCAGTAAGGCCAGTACCATTGTCTCTTTGATAAGATGTTTATGTTTCTGTCCTTGGTAAGTTGCCTGTGTCCTTTTGATGCCATTGTGAGTGGAAGATATTGGCCAACATTTGTATCTTTCCCAATCCTCCAGGCTTCCTAGAGCTTCCTTCTAGCTTTCAATTGCTTCTCCTGATCATGAGCACTAACTGCTAGTCAGAGACAGTGATGTCAAGAGCCCTTCAAGAAGTGTTTAGCTATCCATAAAGCTCAATGAACAATATACAGATCTCAAGTCACTCTCCATCCTCTGAGTAACAAGAAGATGCAAAATTGATTCATCATGAATCACTGGACAGTTCCTGTTGTTGTTCAGTCACACAGTTGAGTCTGTCCCTTTGCGAACCCATGGACCACTGCACACCAGGCACCTCTGTCATCGGTCATCTGTCATAATCCCCAGCCTGTCCAGATCTATGCCCATTGTGCCAGTGATGCCATCCAGCGACCTCATCCTCTGCTGCCCCCTTCTACTTTTGCCCTCAATCTTTCCCAGCATCAAGGCCTTCTCAAGTGAGTCCTCTACTTGAGCTTCAGCATTTGCCCTTCCAAGGAGCAGCCAGGGTTGGTTTCCTTCAGGATTGACTGACTTGATCTCCTTGCAGTCCACGGGACTCTCGAGATTCTCCTCCAGCACCACAGTTCAAAGGTGTCTATTTTTCTGTACTCAACCTTCCTTATGGTCCAGCTGTCATTGCTCCTGCAGCTCTCACAGGACAGTCCCTACATTTCATCAACTGAAAGCTTTGGAGATACATTTAATTTACCACCCCCACCCCACAGCTTATACCTCCCTGTTCTTTTTGATGCTGAGTCATGCAAAAGAGAAAGGATGCTGCCTCCTTCCAGGGACATTAATGGGTTAAAAGCAAATTTTGAATCAAAAGCTTCTTGCTGATTGGCATGGCAACTTTTCTAGTGCTTGTTCCACCAGTGATACACCTGCATTCTCTCGGACCTGATAAAAATTATCATTGTAGTGAAATGGTGGGGTGGGATGAGCATATGACATAGAGTGGGTTTGAGTGCCTAGATAAGAGAACAGATTAGGGCCAGGGTGAACAAAACAAATGAAGGTGCTTTCAAGGATCTGATTATCACCATTGTCACTTATGAAGGCACCACATTCAAGCTGAAAGTTATCCCTTAAGAAAAGTGAATTCAAGAATGAGTTATTAACAGTGGATTATTAATATATAATAAGCCTTGATGCTGGGAAGGGTGGAGGGCAAAAGAAGAAGGGGGTGGTGCAAAATCAGATGGCTAGATGGTATTGTAGAGACAATGGGCACAGAGTTCAGGAGGATGGTAGAGGACAGAAGTGCCTGGTGGACAGTGGTCCATGGGGTCACAAAGGGTCGGAATCGACTGTGCGAATGAACAACAACAACTATATATATGGGGCCTCAAATATGGTATGTAAATATATATTGTGACATCCACATTTTAAAAATTAAAATCAGAATCTACATGGCAATCTGGACAGAGATGCATATGTAAAGGAAATTAAGGACCTCCTGAATTGTTTTGTTCCAACATTGCTCTTACACGCATGGGATTTTAAGGGGGTGAGGATTTTCCATTGGTGCCAATGATAGAATTAATTTCCTTGGCTTCCACGCTGGAGGAGGCAGAATTTAAAAGAAAAAAGTGAGTGGGTGGAAGGTTTGAAACCATCCTTAGTCACACGTGGCAGTCCTCATCTATCATGGGGCTCAGTGTGGTTCCTTGTACTGTATTACTTAATTCATTAAAAGATCCTAAATGGCAGGCATCGTATTTAGCGGACTTATTTAGGTCTTTTTTTAAAAAAAAAATCAATACAGAATTAGATCTCTATTTTGCATGTGAAAAATTAGTTCATTCTGGAAATGTGACCATTCTCCAGAACCCTACTGAGAGTGACAGAGTGTTTTTAATATTCATTTTATTCCAAGCTTGATGTAGAATGTGTGTGTGTGTGCGCATGTGTTTGCATGCATGCACATGCACATGCAAGTGTGTGTGTGTGTGCGTGCACGCGCGCATAACAATGAATTCCAGCCTGATGGAGCCCAGAGCTTCCTAAATCCCTAGATTGTGTAATAACTCTCATGGTGTTCAAATTCTTTTAAGGAGATAGCAAGGTTATTACAGTGGCTTGATGCAATGGGGCAAATATTCATTCAGATGCCTCCTATTTCACCCTCCATCACTGCTAGCTGCAGGGTAAATTTCAAAACTCCAACCTCTTTGTGCACTTTTTTGGGGGTAATCTTAAATCAAAGTCTATTTCCAGCTGTGCTAAGTGATACTTCATTTTAACCAGATATGCATCAGGCTTCTTTGATGCCCTTATTCTCTATTCTTGCCTGACCCATTTCTGTTTGAGACAGCAGCGGAATTATCGCCATCGTGCTGATAGCTCTGCTGTCATTTTTGTTTGTAAGTCAATTTTTTTCATTTTTTTTTTTTTTTGGGGGGGGGAAGTAGCACAATCTTTCAACTGAATTGTCATTGTGTGCCTTTATGGTGATTCCTCTGGGTCTCTAACCGGAGGTATCATATGCATCAAATTATCACAGAGCCAATTCTTTGAAACTGTTTTGCAAAAATGACAAAACAGACAAGAAATCTGCAGATTCTTCAGCGGCTGTTATATATAGCATTACAAACAGGCACTCGAATGGAGCAGTACTATAAGCTCAACTAGAAGTGGAAGATTTCCAAAGATACTAATACTTGGTGGCAGCTGTCTCCAAACATATTTTAATGGCAACCAAAAGGATGTATACTATTATTTATTTTGTATTGTTAGCATACAGGACACATTACAGACGCACTGCAGAAGTTTCAGAACCCTATGTAAAGCAGTATTTATATTATGAGAAATAAAATATTGCCAAATACATTGTCAACAAGCTTTCACATTCTCTAGAACTATTAATCAGTCAAGATGTTTAAAAACAAAACAAATAAACAAAAACCCGGAGGAAGAGAAATGTTGCTGCTTCTCCACAAGTCTGCAATTTCTAGACTAATCTCTAGCTAGAATGCCAGAGGAGATTTCCAAGGGTAATTGAATTAACCTTTCAAGGGTATCAAGGGCTCTTGGGACAATAAAGTAAAAATGTTTTCTATGTGATCTATGCACAGAAAATAATTCCCAACAGCTTGAGGTATCGACAATAGTGCTATTGGGAGAGGACTTTATTGCAGAGGTTCAGAGCCCCCACATGTAGTAGAGCTGACATACCACATCCTGTAACAAATATTGCCATCTAAACAGCTCTCAGCTTGCTTTCTATCCAGAAAAGCTAGAGTCTAATTTGTCCTAACTGCATGATTGTAGTTTTATTTTATTTTTCTTGTGTTTACTAAATTTGGGTTACCTCCTGAATTTCTGAAATGGATTCTGAATCTTTATTAATTTCCAAGATCCAGAATATTAATTAATAGTATTTTGTCTGCACAATTTCTTCTAGAAAGGGGGTCCAGACAAGGATGCCCTCTCTAACCTCATTTTCTTGATTTGTTTTTGGAACCACTGGGCTGTGTCAGTAGACATAATCTTAGTATTCATGGCTTTGTTTGTATTCCTGATGAATTTAAAATTAATCTGTATGCAGATGAACTTTTATAGTCTATTTCTGAACCCAAGACTTCAATTCCAGAATTAATGAAAGCAATTCATAAGTTTGGAGGTGTGACTGGTTATTCAATTAGGCAGAAAAATATATTAGAGACTGCCTTTTAATAAGCCGCTTAACTTCAGTGGGAGGAGCACAATGCCATGGGGTGCAGTTTCTGTATCCAAACATCATTTATTCCTTACGCAATGTTTTGAAAGGGGGACATCAGCAATGGCAGTAACAGTGACATTCCCAGAGCTTTGAGGGGTGGGGGAAATGATCATCCCAACAGTAGATTGGCAGTGGCAGAGTTATGGGGGAGCCAATTTGCCAAACATCTGGTTAAAACAATAGCTCCCCAATAACTGCTGCTTCTGATTCTCTGCTGGGGTGATTGACTAACTCACCCATATTAGAGATTCCACTGCTGCTGCTTAAAAAAAACAGTTGCAGGAATTATGCAATATGGTGCCAAATATCTTCTACTGCAATGTGACAGCTCTGTCAAGAGAAGCAGGGGGGAATCATTACTATCTTCAGTTGTGGGCATATTAGAGTTGCAATTACCTGTTCTTCCATAGGGGTGGAGTAAAATACTGCATTTGTGTGTGCATCAACACACTGCATGCTACAAGAATCCTTGTGTAATATGCAAGCCACATATTTCATTTCAGCTCTCATGGCAGGCTCTTTGTGCACATTAATCCAAATTCTCCTGTAGTGTTCTTGTTTCATAAGTAATCAGTTTGAACAGTTAGCTGTTGTCAGTGAGAGGTATGACTGAATCCAGCTGTACTTCAGACATGAAGTCCTTGCTATATAGCATTTGATAGTAGGATAATTCCCCAGGAAACACAAGACGTGGTCTATAGACCAGCAAACTGTATAGAAAACATCTGAATGTATATGATTGTGCTCATTCAATTCCCCCTTTTTTGGTGATACTGTACTATAATTCAATAACTGCAGTCCTTTTTCATGTAGGGTCAAATTAATGAGGTTGCATAACATATTTACTTATTTTTTTTGTTCACATTTATTATCCCGCCACAATCAGGTAAACCCAACTCTGGGCGGCTTACAATAAGAATAAAAAGAGAACATAGCTTAAACAATAAATTCCAAGTCAGTGTAAAACAGACTGGCCAATCCCATCCTACCCTACACATACTACAATTTAAGGTAGCACTCTAAAATTATAAGCTATAATTTATAAAATACTAAAAGGGTTTTAAAATTTAAAAGCTACAAAAAATAAAACAGCGAGAAGCAAGAAGGATGGCTGTCCCACTAGATCAGCCACCCAACATGGGACCCAACATTCCTGGATCCCCACACTTGCCCTGCCAGCCAGGTTTTTAGGCCCTTCCGGAAGGGCAGGAGCTCTGTCTGTAGGCGTAATTCAGTTGGCAGGAGGTTCCAAAGGGTTGGGGTGGGCACAGAGAAGGCCCTCTTCCTGGTGCTAGAGAGGTGCACCTCTCTGGCCGATGGAATGATAAGAGAGCCTCTCCAATTCACCCTGATGGGACGGACTGATGTTCTTGGGGTGACGCGGTCACTTAGGTATCCTGACCCACTACCATATAGGGGTTTAAAGGTAATAACCAGCACCTTGAATTGCACTCGGAGACATACTGGTAACCAGTGCAGCTGCCGAAGCTGTGGGAGCATCTTGCTTAATGTGTTTTGTAGTGACCGTTTGAAGAGAAAAGCCTCTTACCCAGGACTTCTAAATAGTTGAGAATTGAGAGGAAAGATCAAGGAATTCTTTGTGGTAGCTATATTGACCTAGCCTTTGATCCAAGATGCTCCTGCCACTGAACAGTGGTAAAGGTTTGGTTCTATACTGTTGTAGCTGGTCAGAAGGAGAGATTTTGATCTATGCTATCTTTCTTTTCTGAGGGTCATGTTGGCTCAGTGATTAGGATATTGATCTTGACAAATGGAAGGTCAACAGGTCAATAGTTCAAGACCCGAGCATGGCATGATGGAGTGAGCTCGCATCTCTGTCTCAGCTAAATGGAGCAATAATCTGGTCTGTGTGAAGTAGACTGTTCTTCTAACTCCTATAAGTGTCTATTCTTAAGTATTGTCAAGTTGTTGCTTGCTTTGGGTCATTCTCATGGAGTTTTTAAAGTATGTGAGATAGGAGTTTAACATTGCTATTCCCCTAATTAGCTTCCAAGGCCAATATAGCATTTTAGCTCAGGTTCCCCTGAGTTCTCATCTAATAGTCCATTCAGTACACCATTATGTGTCTCCACATCTACTTGGAAGTAAGTAATCTGCTACGTTAGCAGATACCTTGCTTTCATACCAGCTGAGATTGTCTTTGAAAAGTGTTCCAAAATTTTAGCTGGTCCAGTGTGTGTGTGTAAATTTGTAGTGAACTGTATGAGGACCTTCTTGAAGGATTTCTCCTCAACTGTCACCAATCACATTAAGTTGTAGCAAAGGAAAATGAGGTGGGAAAAGAGCCCCATCAATCTTGTCCAGATGTGATGTTTTATTAATTATAACCAGCACTTTGACTTGTGCTCAGAGATGGACTAGTAGCTAATGGAATGGTTGTAACAAAGGAGGGACATGTTTCTTATAGCAGCTCCCAACCATGAGCATCCAGTTTCAGCACTGAATACCCAAATTGTGAACTTCAATTTGACTCTTCAAGTAGCAAGGAAATCAACTGGTTGAGTCCCTATTTCTTGGTATTTGTTTTGACTTATTTGGCCCATAATTGTCTTTTTGAGACTAGACGTAAGTGTGTTCATTGCTTTCCTTACTATCACCACATCAGAGCAGAGCCTGGAAAGGGGTGTGTGCATTGCTAATGGCATCACTCCCATTGGGCAGAAAGAGCTATCCACAGGGTTTCACCTTGTGGAATACAGGGAAATGATAGCAACAAATGTTCAAAACTGTCATCTTTTCTCCAAATCGGGCTACATGCCTACTTGTTTACTTCAAGTGGCATTGTTATTAAAATCCATATTACAATACTTCTCAAAAATAAGACTCATTGATTTCAATAGAACTTATTGTCAGGTGAATGGTCATAGTGTTGCAGCCTTAAATCATTTCAAGGGGAGCAAGAAAGCCTCATTTTCTTTATCAAAATTGTAAGAATTTTGCCAGCTCTGCCCCATCCTTCATCTTCAGTCTCCCCTCTAGTGATAATACTAATTTATTTCTCATGTTTTTAAAGCATAGTGCTTTCTTTCTTGTCTAATCATGAAAGGTTTTTTTTTAAAAGAAAGAATGTTAGCATCTTTGTTCAGTTTATTTTTCCCCCTTTACTATAGAATCCGTTAGGGATTTGAAGATATGGGATTACGGAATACAAAAGGATCAAAGACAGGGTGGCAAATCCTAAAGAAATGCCACTTCAGCTTCTTAATCAAAGTATGATTTTAAAAAGCCCCCATGCAGCCTGTTATGAAATAAATATAACTCTAATTTTGGAGCAGAAAGAAAACTGAACACTATTCTTCAAATTATGAAATGTATGTTCATCTGTATTTTTCCAGTGTTTGCTGTGACAAAGTTGGTGGCTTACTGGTGCAAGATACATTTCTGTCCATATTTAATTTGAAAAGGATGGACAAAAAAATAAGCACTGTCTGATGGTTAGACCAGCTAGATAGGTCAGTGAATTGGGGTACTTGGGTTTAGAATTCAACTGCCCATTATTCAGTCAGGGTAAACATGGGTCCCAAGAATGCCACAAGAAGAAAGGATCAGTAAACCACTTCTGAATATGTTACACCTAGGAATTCCTGGCAAGGATTACCATAATTTGGAGGAAAAATAATTGTTAATTAATCTAACTTTGTTCAGGCCATTCATCCATGTCGGCATATGTCAGAGTGGCACAACAGAATTTGTTACCTGAGGACAAGAAGATGCCTTCGTCTGCTGAAGTTTGGACTTAACATTAGCAACTCCTCTCCACAGGGAGGCTGGACCCATTAAGATGGCCCACCTCAAAAGTTTATGGATCTGAGTGGTTTGCAGAATGCCTTGGTTGGGTTTCTTACTGATGCCTTGGTTGGGTTTCTTTCTGACCTGGTTGGCAGTCCTGTAAAAACACAGGTTTTCAAGTGGTATACAACGAACTGTGTGGTTGATATGATTGCTCTCAAATGTCCTCTCTGGAGCATAACTCAACCCTCACCTTGGTTTTTGAATGAGTTATGAAGAACTAAACAAACAAAGAGAAGGCTAGAGAACAAGTGGAGGAAAGCTCCCTTGGGTTGTATTTTGGCTGCAGTTAGGAAGCTGTCCAGCAAATATAGTAATTACACTAAAAATGGCAAGGAGAACATATAATACCAAACTTATTTGTGAGGCATTCAATCAACAAGCACAACTCTATCAAGTTGTTTGTGGTCTTACCAATTCAAGATAGCTGAAGATGCTTCAGATAAGTGTAAATAGTTTTAATAGATTTTCAGTTTATTTTTGATGTAAAATTGAATCCATCCAATGGGATCTCAATGCAGCTAACCATGTAGAGATGCCTAATACATTGTATTGTCTGGTTTTGCTAGATCAGATTCAGCTTGTGCTGCCAGATCATATGGATAAGGCACATGGATGCTCCAAAGCCACTATCTCCTTACCCAGTCTGGCATTTGAAATGAGCCATGCAGGTCATCAGTTCATCTCTACAGGAAGAACATATGCCTTGTTGTCTAAAAAAGATTATCATTCTAAAAAATAAAATCCAACCCACTGATAGATGACTTGAGAAACTTTAGCCTGTCACAAATACTCTGTTCCTGGGCAAACAGATTGAGAGTGTTGAGGCTGACCAATTGCAGACATTCTTAGAGGTTATCAATAGTTTGCATTCATTTCAGTCAGGTTTAGGCTGTGCCATGGTACTGAGACAAGACTGGTTGTGTTGCCCAATGACTTCTGAAGGGAGGCTGATGAAGGAAGAATTACCCTATTAGTCCTCCTGGATCTCTCATTGGCTTTTGATACTGTCAACCACAGTATCCTTCTGGACAGATTGGCAGTGTTGGGGATCAGCAGTCTAGCTATTCAGTGGCTCCAGACCTTCTTTGATGCTGTGTCTAGATAGCTCATCTTGGGGGTGCTGTTTCATTCCCATGGGTCCAATATTCTGGTCCTCATTGCTATTTAGTATCTATATGGAGCCGTGTGTGAGGTGTTCCAGAGATTTGGACCTTGTTCTCATCAATAAGCAGATAACATGCAGATCTATCTCTTCTTTACACCATGTGCAGTGGATGCTGTCTGGGACCTGTGTATGGCTTTCTTGATAATGGAATGGATGAGGGCTAACAAGCTGAAATTGAATCCAGACAAAATGGAGATCTTGTTGTTAGGTGGCTCACTTGATAGTGATAGGTTGCAACATGTTTGGTCTGAATGAGCTTACATTCCCACAAAAGACAAGGCCTGTAACTTGGTTGTTATATTGAATGTGGCTCTCTACATAGAGAAGTAGGATGAAATCTAGAGAAGGAAATAGTGACTTGTGTCCAGGTTTGGCAGATTGCATATATATACCCTTTCCTGGACAGGTAATGTCCAGTTCATGCACTGGTAATCTAAAAAATGAATGACTGCAATGCTTTCTACATATGGATGCCTTTGAAGATGGTATGGAAGCTTCTTCATGTTCAAAGTGTAGTAACCGAATTCATTTTCAGGGTTCAAATGTTCAATCATATTTTTTTCCAATCCCAGCTCCCTATATGTGACTGTGCCAAACTCAAGGTATTGGTGTTGACATGCAAAGCTCTGAATAGCTCGAGACCTTGAGATCTGTTAGAAAGTCTCTCCTAAAGAACTTCTGTCCATGTCGCTTGTTCCTCTCTGGCTGCACTGCTGTGGGTGTTCATGCTGAATGAGGCAAGAAATGTGTCAATATTGATCCAGGCATTATTGGTGGTGGTCCCATTCTCTTCCTCTAGATGTCTGCCACATGCCCTCCATCCAAAACTTTTGTAAACTAGTTAAAGCACAGCGTTAAAAGTAAGCATTTTGCAATATTCATTCTCTATAGTAGTCTCCTGTTGACTCATTTTCATATACAGCAAAACCTTGGATAACACTAAAACTTGGTTCCACAAGTCTTGGTGTTATCCGATTTTTGGTGTTATCCGATCCATGTTAAAATCCTATGGGATGGATCAGATAACGTTAAAGCTCTGTAGAAATACATTGTAACTGCACAGGCTTTAGCTGTTGTTATCCAATCCATCCCATAGGATCTTAACTTTATTCAATCCAATCTCCTCCCCAGATTACTTAATGCTATGTGATTTCAACGTTATCCAATCCAATCGTTATCCGGTGTTTTACTGTACTGTAATTTATTCCAACAATATCACTTTGTTTTATTGTTTCTATTTGATTTGTAGTTTTGCATTCTGTATTTTTTCATTGTTTTATAAGGGTGGTGGTTGGGATATTTAAATTTTGTTGTAAAACACTGAGGGCAGTGACTTTTCATTAAATGGGAGGTATAAAAATTTAATCCGTTGATCTGTCAGACAATTCCATTTCATGCACAAAGGCCAACTTGATTGACAGTTAAATCTTTTTTCTAGAATGAGACAGAATCTTCTGCCACATAAACAACAGGCTAGATTAGATGACAAACAGTATGTTGCTTCACTTCTCAGATATTGCTGCCATCACCCACTATATACCACTGAAGGTGAATGCTTCACTCAGCACAATGGTAGGAATGACTCTGGCTAGCATCAGCTAGTCTCAGCTGCAGTGGATTTCACCAAAGGTTGCTGTCCTCAACTGCTACTGAATATTTTGAACTGGAAACATTAAGAAATGAGAGACTTTCTACATACAAGACATGTAAGCTCCTGATTTATAGTCCTTTTCTTATTCCTCCTTACTATGAGAATTCTCCCCTCCACAAAACTTTTCCTCTGCCCATTTCAGGAGATATGCAATTTAGTAGAATACTTCTACACAATGAAGTCAACAGAACACCACTACTTCCAATCCAAATAATATTAGGATTGTTGAACCATAGATTAGAGTGTCAGGCAAGAATATATTTATGTATAATTGCAGAATGGAAGTTCTGCCATTAAGCTAAATTTTAGCCAACCCTAAAATGTGGCTTAGTTTTTAAGACACTGAATCTGACGACTGGAAGACCAGCAGTTCAGTAGTCTGAGACTGGAGTTCTGCATGATGGAGTGAGCTTCCATCTCTGTCCCAGCTCCTGCCAACCTAGCAGTTCAAAAGCAAGAAATTGCAGGTAGATAAATAGGGATTGTTTCAGTGGGAAGGTAAGCAGTCTTCCATGCCTGGCACATGTCCACAAAAAAATCTGCAGACACAGACAACACTGACTCTTTGGGTATAAACAGAGATTAGCACTGAACCCTAAAGTCAGACACGACTGGCTCTCGAGCAAGGGCGGCCTTTACCTTAAACCTCAATTTAGAATTATATAACCATGCCACTTCATGTTCTTTAAATTATAGATTGGGTCAATTTTGCAAACAGCTTGGTTTTTCTTTGCAAGACCACCTTTTGTAGCATCATAAAAGTGTTAACATCCAAAATGTTAAAAGACTTTGAAAATCTTCCATTTTATAATTTTGCTAAAATATATGGGCTGTACACATATTCTGTTCCAGTTGGGTTGAAGAAGAAGGTCAAGTTTTCCAGTTCTTCCTACCCTCTGCAATTTTCTATACATCACTGGAGGGGGGGGGGGAATGCTCCAGAAGATTGGGAGATCTTCTATAACAGGGTAGCAGGTTTCCATGGGACGATAAATAATAGGAAGATACAAGGCAAATGGTCCATTCACATTGTGGGCTTAGTGAATCCTGAATCCCAATGTGAAGCAACAGAAGGAGGAAAGAAAGGGAAATTTCAACCAGGATTCCAAGGTCAGAAACATTAAAAAATTTGGAGGGTCATGTCTAGCTCTAGCTCATGGCTCTCTATAAAACCAATCATATTCAGTACCGCAGCTTTCAAAAGACTATAGAAAAATCATGCTACTTTAACCTTTGAAACATGTTTTGTACTTAGTAGGTGACAATTTTATTTATTTATTTATTTCCTTGCCAGACTATTACACCTGCAAGCAGCAAAATAAAGCAGTGACTAGTAAGCAATATATATATATATATATATAATATTTCAAATTTTGAAAAGGTCAGACCAGAAATGCAACAATGGGCAGTAAGTAACACAACAGTGGTCTGTATTTTATTCAGTCTGCTTAAATCAATCACAATATCCTTTCAAACAGTGTCTTAAAATATCCAATTTCCTCTAGTTGTTATTACAGTAAATCCATCAGGAAATCAAAATTTTGTCTTATTTATTAAACAGGGTTTTCTAATTGCATTCCTGGGCAGTGCTCAGTGGTTTCAATAGCCTGAGGAATATGTCTGAACTTTAGGAACTCAAAACTTATACTTTGTTTATAGCAGAATCTATGACACATGACTATTTGTTCAATAGTTAAACTAGGAGAAAAGAAAAGGCGAATTGAGGAGGGATTGCATTTTAAAGTATTCAGCCCTAATACTTGACTACATTCTAACTGAACCATCTTGCAAAGATTATCTGGCACTTTGTGGACTTTCTGTAGATGCTAGTTGAACAATTTCTAACCTGTATAAACTGACAATTTAATATTCAATATGTGTTTGCTTTACTGTTCATCACTCTATTACCCTATTCATGTATATGTAAACCTTGGACCTGTGGTGGCTTAGTGGTTAAGACTTTGAACTTGATGACTGTAAGGTCAGCAGATTGGCAGTTTGAGACCTGAGTGCTGCATGACAGAGTGAGCTCGCATTTCTGTCCCAGCTCCTCCCAACCTAGCAGTTCGAAAGCAAGAAATTGCAAGTAAATAAATATGTGCGGCTTCAGCAGGAAAGGCAACAGTGTTCCATGCACTCAAGCATCTAGTCATGCCTGTCACACGATAAAGGAAATGTCTGCAGACTCAGGCAGCTCTGACTCTTTGGCTATAGAGATGAGCACCACACCTTAGAGTCAGATATGACTGGCTTAAGAGGAAGGGAGACTTTTACCTCACACATCCATACACGTTCATGGGAAATATTCACATGTGAAGAGGAGGAAGTTAAATCTGAACATGTACAATCTTCCTCATGTGAATGGTTGTTTCTGTAGGTCATCAAAGAACTTATTGTCAATCTACAGAAGCAATTGTCCTGGGATGGACAATAGATGGGAAGAGTCATTCCTGCAAAACAATCTCCCTCTTACAATCACACATTACAGTACCTGCCACTTGTGTGGCAGGATAAAATATAGGTGCCAGGGGAAACATGCCAACAAGTTGTCAACTCCTTAGAGAAGCAGCTGTGTGTTGCCTACATAAGCCTCTGAGCAGATCTTTAGAAGTAACTTTTTGAAGATGATTAATACTGTGACTAATTACAAAAATCCCTCAATCCCACACTGCCATTTTTTTTTAAAAAAATGTCCATTATATATTACATATTGTACCATCACTTTTGTGTTCTTAGGGGAGAAAGAGCTAAAATGCGGAGAAAAATCATCTCAGAATTCCCCAAGTATTTCTGCCTCTGCAAGTTATAAGAAAAATGAAAAAGTAATTATGCATTTCATCAGAAAAGTAATAGGATTGTCCCTTCCCCCTTTTTATTTCCAAATGGACTGTCACTATATCCTTGCTGTGCCCCTATTATTATTATCATTATCATTATCATTATCATTATCATTATCATTATCATTATCATTATTATTATTATTATTATTATTATTATTATTATTATTATTATTATTATTATTATTATTATTATTATTATTATTATTATTATTATTAGGCAATGCATTATTTATAAGCTTCATTCTGGAGGCTCAGAATATGATTGGTTTTGTCTAATACTATAAATGTTACCATTTAAAACAAACATTATTTCCCCCTTCCTGGCATGCGTTGCAGTACGTGAAAGCTTCAACAGATCTAGAATGCAGCAGCCAGGTTCATACATCCAATCCTATCACACAGACATTGTCTTGTCTGCACTGCTTACCTGTAATTCTCCATAGCACAATCAAGGTTTTAGTACTGATGGACAAAGGTAACAGCATTCCAGTGTATAGTCATGCTTCCAGATGACCATGGAAACATCTGCAGATGCAGACAACACTGACTCTTTGGCTATAAATGGAGATGAGCAAGAAACCCTAGAGTTGGATATCACTGGCTTTCGAGCAAGGGCGACCTTTACCTTACAAAGCCCTATACTGTACAGTTTGAAACCTTACAACATTTAGAGTACATTTCCTGAAGAATAACTACACATCTGACCCTCTTCTCCTAAGCCTGGCAACTACATCTGCCTATTCCAAGAGAAGCCAGAAAGTCAGTGACTAGAAATTGAGCCTTCTCAGTTGTGGCATCCACTCTGTGGAACACATCACCACAGAAAATATGCTAGGCCCTCTCCTTCCTGGCTTTTAAAATACTCCTGAAAAGACAAATGTTCTGGGAAGCAATTGCTGACATCATTCTCCCCAGGAAGTAATCGAGCCAATTATGTTTGTCTGGCTGTCTTGATGTGAATGTGTACACACATTGTTTTTATCTACATTGATCTTCTTGTGAGTGGGTTTTATTTTAACTACTGTATTTGGTCTCCTTCTCCTTCTCCTTCTCCTTCTCCTTCTCCTTCTCCTTCTCCTTCTCCTCCTCCTCCTCCTCCTATGTAACTATATTTTTTCAAGTTTTTAAAAGTGATAACAAGCTTATGTAGTTCACCTCGACAGATAGTAATGTAGTAAGAATTTTATCAATAAAAAAGTTTCCTCCAAAAGTTTCCTCGTCCTCGTCCTCCCCCTCTCCTCCTCCTCCTCCTTCTGGTGGTACCATATCAGTTCCAAATATTGGCTATCATCATTGTAATAGTCTTCCTGTTCTTAACTCCTCGGAACAGTCTTTTCTGAAGACATTCCACACAAGTTTCTCAGGGTCTTCTCCATGAAGTCTGAGAGCTTTTCTTCCCAGGGATCTTTCCTTGAAGAGCAACTTGGAGTATTTTGTACTTTATGTTGCTTGCTGCCCAGAATAGGTAATTTCCACTAGATGGATAGTATATAAATAATAAAATAAAATAAGATTCCTCAATTCCACAATTGACCAGACTATCAAGGGATGAATTCCTGCTGCTTGCAACTCGCTTTTGAAAATAAAATAAAATAAAATAATGATGGTGGGCAAATAACTCATGGAGTTTTGGAAAACATTCCAATGTGATGTCTGCTCATATCCTGCCAGAGAGTGAGAGAAATGAGACAAGAAGGACCATTTCTATCCTTGCTATTAATATGCCTTTTTGACAGAATCTCAGTACAAAGAGAAATGCTCATTTGGAAGCTAATGGGGAAAAATGTAGTGATATTATTGAAAAATCAGTGCTCTGGCAGCTTCCTCTTTTCCATTCAAATAACCACTCCCTTCCCTGAATTAATCTTCTGGAAATGTGTAAATGATACATGCCATTCCTTTCTCATCGTAGAAACTTGTTGTCTCATCATAATGCAGTGAGATGAAATTTGTGACTTTGTTAATGAGATGTTCTTCTTGAGAATGTTCATGGTCTAGCCATGGGCCAAAGAAGGTGGTAAGATGGTGGGTGGGAGGAAGGGAAGAAGATGCTCTTCATATTCATGGAAATACATAGAAGTGCTCTCTTAATGTAGCAATGAGCACAGATTTAAGACTGTTAATTTATTCTGAATCCAAATTTTAATTATCTTTGCTCTCTTTCTCTTTATTATTACAGCTGTTGTTATTGCTGGATTTGTAGCTCTATCTAAATACCACCTTTTTTGTATACAGCTTATTTTTAGCTTGTGCTGAAAGCATATCATTTGTGGAAAGGAACAGGTGAAAAACAAAGGTTATTCTATTACTGATCTCTTGAGGTGAACTCAAATGTGCTTATTATATTAGTTGCCTTATCCCACACACTAACATTCTCCACTTCTTTTCAGGAGATTGACAAATCAGTTACCAGGCCAACAAATCATGCAGTCTTGTCATTGTTCACAGGACAAATGTCTAGTGTGTGTGTGTGTTTGTGTGTGAGGGTACGTATCTATTTCATATATATCTATATAGACATGTGTGTGTGAAAAATCTCCCTCTTGGTAACCTGTGTAAAGTTGCCTTCCACATCTAAGATTCCTGAAATGCAGTCCATACAATATCCTTGGAAAATATATGCAGGCTTACATAATATCTAGGTCAGGTGTTCCCAACCTATGGCCCATGGGCCAGATCCTCCAATGGCATTTGAGAAACAAAATGACCATCCCTCTGAAACTGTTGGGACAAAATGGCCACTCCCATCATGCAGGCTGGGTAAAATGACCATCTGGCTCTTGAAGCTGACTGAGAGAGTGTGATCCGGCCCCCGGCTTGAAAAGGTTGGGAAACTCTGATCTAGGTTGTAGTATTCCTTTCTATACTTCTGCTTCTCCACTTACCTACAGTGGCAGTAGTTTACAGATCCAACTCCCACATAGTTGAAAGTAGTGTGAGACAGGGAGGAAAGACTGCTGATAACACTAACATATTTCCTTCTTTCTCAGATCAATTAGGATGGACAAGGAACCACTTGGGTTACAACTGAGAACACTTGCTACAAGGTGCAGTTTTCTTGTATGGTGGGTCATGGTACTACAATCTGGAGTATCCTTCTGACATGTGAGAAATTCCCACATTCATTCTACCCACAAATATTAGCCATTAAGCTTTCATGAAGCGAAATCACTGTAAAAGGCTTCCTGTCAAAATGACAACTTTTTATGAGCAACCAAGTTTTCCTAGCTCTGGTCTGTGGTATTGTGTTCCTTTCCTCTGACTCTGGCCTTGTTTTTTTTTTTTTAGTCTGACAACAATTACTGCTTTGATTGTTACAGTTGCCAACAGCCGAGCTCCTTCAATGTTTGGGCATTTAGGTGGTACAATGTAGTTGTGCTATTCTTTTATTGAATGGCTGCTCCTAAATACCAATAACCCATACCTTAAATATATGAGCTAAGCAAGAAAAAAAAATTTTTTTTTCAGATTCCAAAAACAGAACCACAACCAAAAAACAAACCAGGATTTAGAGGGAATGACAGTGTACTAAGAGAGCAGAACTCAGAACAGTCCAGAGTCCTTCAAATCCAGTTCAAGGAAAGCAAGAATGCAGGAAGTTTTAAAGAGACAACATCAACACATGATACAGTGCCAGCAGATCAGTCAGACCAAATTTCAGATGAGACAAAGAACAGGAGCCAAATTAATGAGCTGAAAAAGATGCCTTTTCTCTAACAGCTTTTATAGTTGCAAAACTACGTATATATCACAGAACTGGTTGCAAAACCAAAAGGTTTGTTGTAGCCATTTGGACAGTTGATCTCCTAGGGAGGAGGACCTTTCCCTTAAAGAGAATCCCTGCTTCTGAAGAAGTCTCCAATATTGAGGTGTCCTCTACTGCAGCCAAGTGCTTCAGCTGGAAATTTAAATTCAAGCTTGTGTCTTATGTCTGTGCTGTTTGTTTGTTGTTGTTTTTTTGTTTTGTTTTTGTAGAGTGAGAATTGGTTCAGTCTTCTGATTCCAGATCTGAGCACCTTTCGGTGAGTTCATTCTGCGGTTCCATTTGCCTGACCTAGTGTGAGAAAGATTAGCTGGTAACACAAGGATGATGTTACATTTTGCTTGCCTGCAATATCTGTGAAATGTATAGCGGAAAGGGATTTTTCAGTAACTTAATGAAATTCTCCACTGCATGAACTGGCTAATGCTAAGCTGAGTGGAATAGTGTTATTTTCTCCAAATCACAAGTTACACAAGCCATATAAAACCCAGTATAATGTATACCTGAAGAGAAAGAAAGTCCAGAAAACAGAATGTCCTACTTTAAGAAAGTGAATGGCAGAAAGGTTGAAAAGTTGAAAAGTTAAGAGAACTATAGCAAATGTCTAAAGAGACTAATAAGTGGACATGCACATCTTAAAACTGGAGGGAAGGAGTATAAGGTAGATGAAAGAAAGGACAATTGCAGGCTTAGATAAGCTTTTGATCTTTCATTACTCATCCCTTGCTAATAAAAAGCTCAACGGGAACAGGCAGAGTGATAGAAGAGCAAAATCTCTGCCACGGGAACTGAAGTCAGATCTGTAAAGATGGTACTCCTCTAATTTGCCACACACACACACACACACATACACACACACAAACACACTTTAAAAAATGAATTGTAAGATAAGATAACAATTTTCTGCTTTTAAAAAAAAAATCAGAGGATACATGGGTGAGCTACAGCTTCACTGATAAGTCACTATTTTTTGTCAGCTGCTAATTAAAGACTACACTTTTTAAAACAAATTTAATTTATTAAGTTAGGGCCATTTGTTGCTTTCTGCAATTTGGAGTTAATTAGAAGGTGGAAGAATTGTTCTCTACTATCTTCAGTCAGCTTAAGCTCATCACAGTGCCACTCTTTTTAATGGTGTGTGTGCCTTCAAGAGGATTAGATGTGTAAATGGCTGCATGCTGAAATACTAGGTTGTATCTAGATTTAGCCATACTTAAAAAAAGATTGAGTCCACTTTCATTTTGTCTGCTTTATTTCTCTTACAATTAGCAACCAGTTTGCTTTGAGCCAGTGTGTAACCACTGGGATTTGTAGCAGAATATTCAAATGAATTTCTATATTATTATTTTTTAAATATGTATAGCCTGCCTTTCTTCTAAAAAGGATGCAAAGCAGCTTACAATTTAAAGAATCACTATGAAAGCCTATTTTTACAAAGTTAAAAGGAAGTTATTTTTTTAACAAATAATATTTGCATCATAATACAGCAAACAGGGTGGCAATTTTCCATGGGAGGATTGGGAGATTCAAGAAAAATGGTTCTTTTACCTGATCCTCTCACATTGTGGGCTTTGTGAATCCTGAATCTCAATTCAAATAGGTATTGTGTTATACAGTGAACTCCTGTTTTACAGAATTAATCTGTTCTGCGGGTTTGTCCTTAAAGTGATTTGTCCTTAAAGCGAACCGAATAATAAAACTGAATCAGAAAGTTCAAAATAAACTGTCCCATTCCTGAGTAAAAATCTAAGCTATCCAGCTTCCTAGTTGCTCTCTCTAGCAAACTAATTTCCTAGACACAAAGTCCTACCTAACACTTTGTCTAGTAAAACAATAAGCATGTTGTGCGCTAAGAGTAACTAATGCAGCTATCAACATATCTTCAAAATCTGAAGATGTCTGGAATTATGGCAAAGTATCAAAGCTAGAAATAATCAAACTCCAGCTTCTGGAGATTCTGATAAGTGTAGAATTTCAGAGATTCAGACTAAGTCCAAACTCTCTTCTGACATCTTCTAAGGGGCAGTCTTTCCAAGGCCGCATCTGGCTTAGATGTCCATCCTTGGTCCCTTAGGAATGTGTTCCTTTCAGCTTTGTGGTTCTCTTCAAAAGAGATGAAAAAGTGTCCTTAACTAAGCTCTGACAACCCTTTTTAAAGGATGTTTTATGAGGTGTGATGCACCTGTTTTCCCACGGGAAACTGATGTCCTTGGGATTAGATCGTTATCAGGGATTGCCCATCCCCCAATGTCAAGGACATCTCAAGATCACTTCAAGGTTAGTTGAAGGTTACTTCAATGTCATCACTCCCCCTATCTTGGTGGTGAATTATTGGATCAAATTTTGTGAACATGTGTGTGTGTGTTTCTGGGTAAATTCCAGTCCTAATAATTCATTGTGCCACTGGGGGCTCTGTCCAGACTTTGCACAAAGCCCTCCTCTGGGCCCTCACCACCAGCCAGAGTTGGAGGGCTTTAAGAGCCACCAGAGTCACCAGCTGCAGCTTTCGGGATGCTGTCACCCTCCTATGCGCCCTCACCACCGGCCAGAATTGGAGGGCTTTAAGAGCTGCAGATGCGGTAGAGGACATTGAGCCCTGCCGTCATTGAGGACATTCAAGCGGCAAGGACTTTTTGTTATTTAATTACAATTATTTAATTGCTATGTGATACTGTATTGCTATGTGCCATGTGCTACTTTAGTGTGTCTTATGATATTTTTATTGTGTTGATGGATATTATGTTGATTGAATGCTTTTATATTGTATTGATATGTCTGTAAGCCGCTCAGAGTCGCACTTCACGATTGGGGCGGGATATAAATTGTACATAGAATAGAATAGAATTCAAAACAATAACAGTGAGAAGCAGTTTTACTTCTCCACAGCTTAGCTCAGCAGGCTTAAGTAAACAACAGTGACACTTTTGCGTTGCCGGTTAAATGAGAAGGCCATTCAGATTCCCATGCCAGTGGCATGGTTATATAATTCTAAATGGAAGTTTTTTAGGACTGGATAAAATTTAGCTTAAAAGGGACTGTAGTGGCTTTAAACTAATATTTGCATCATAATATAATATAATACATATTCAAATAGTTCTCAATTTGTGAAAAAACCATGAACATCGGGGAAATAAAGGTCCTGTCCTGGATGGGGTGAAATTCTTTGCCATCAATTTTTCCTTGAGTTTCAGCATGCAGACCAAGCTTTCACAGGTCATTTCCTTCCATTTCACCCTCCTCCATTGGGGACATTCAAATGTATTCAATAAAAAACATTTATTGAAAGAGTAAGAAATACTCTTTGTTCACATTTGTAGCCAGTAATCATGACCAGATTTGCCAGTCTCACACAGAGAGACATTCAATTGACTAGATTCTAAAATGTAATGCAAAATTAGACCTGCAACTGCATAAATGAAAGGAAGAATAAAGCTTTCTGATGTACACCCACCCTACTGAAGATAAAAGGGATGAAAGCAGTAATCTTGAACAGGCAAGATGGTCTTCACTCAACCTTCCCACACAAAATGATGGCTGATTATAAGACAAGGACATTTATCTGATCAATCTGAGCCCTCCCAGAGATTATGTGACTGAATTTCCAGGAAAGCTTGAATTTTTCATTGGTGCTTAATTTGTTAGTTTCCTTTGGCTTTTGGGTTTCCTGTTTCTGTTGAATTATTACTTTTTCTGAGTAAAATTAACTGGTTTCAAATGTCTCCTCCACCTCCACCTCCCCTGAGTTTCACTTAAGGTTCTTTCACTTTGTGTTAGATTGGTTTAAGGCAAGTGTAAAACAATCACTCAAATTTCTAGTTACTTCATCCTTGTATAATAATACAAATCACTTTTCAAACATCTTACTGTATATGCTGGCGTATAAGACTACTTTTTTCCTCTGAAAAACATGCCTCCAAGAAGGGGGGGGGTCATCTTATACAACAGGTGCACTTCAGTTGGGATAGACATAGCTGCCCATAGTGGCCTCCCGATGCTCGGCCGGTGCTCATAGTGGCCTCCCTATGCCCGCCTGGTGCCCATAGTGGCCTCCCGATGCCCACCCACCTCATTCTACATACCATCTAGTATCGCGCGGTATCCAGCGTGGCTGCAGCAAGCATCAGCAGCAAGACAGGGGTGCCAGCCTTTTCGGTGTGACTGGCCCGTTCTGCTCGGTGGGAAACAGCAGTGCTCTGCCCTGCCCCTTGTCTATGCAGAGCTCGCACATGCGCAGTTGTGCACTAGTGCCAGCCACAGGGAGATGTTGAAATCAAATCTGATGTTCTTTTATGTTTTATTTTGTGTGTGGAAGAGGGGGTAGTCTTATACGGCAAGTATATAACAAACTCTATATTTTGAGTGGAAATGTTGAGGGGTCGTCTTATATGCCCAGTTGTCTTATATGCCAGCATATACGGTAATTAAAAAAGTATACCTTTATTTACAGTTGTGACCAGCAGTTAAAATCAGAAGAATCAAAGGGGAAAGGATTGGGATCTCTTCCATGTGCTCAGAGACAGAAATGAGTAAAACAAAGGAAACAAAAGGAAAGAGGCAAGATAGATGTCGGGAAAGGGAACTTTACCAACAAGTTAGTAGGAAAGGAGAATCTCTCTAGGTCTTAACCCCCTTCCTATTGACACTTAGTTGTAGAAAAAATAACCATGAAATATTGTTATTACCCCAACAGATCCTGGGATCTTGTAGGTATTAATATGATTCCAAACAATGCAGGGACTTGAAAAAGGGAAAGACAAGGGGATATGACCTGGGAGGTGAAATCATCCCAGAACCATTTGTGCTGGGAATGTGGGAGATTTTCAGTATGTATCAAATCTCCTAACAGCTTCCTTCTTTCTTTCCACCTTTCTGCTTCCGAACCACAGACTCTATTCCTTGCCCAGCTCCTGTCCATTTATGAATCTATGCTGCATCAGCCAGCAACAGGCATTAAAAATTAAAAGGAAGTAGAAAACAATGGGAGGTGTCAAGCAGGAGAGAGGATATTCCGTAATGCTATTTCTATCTATCTAGCCTGCATTAGAGAGTCTATCAGCCATCCTGCATTGCAAATGCACTTTCTGTCCTATGTGTAACAAAGATAAGGCGGCCAACCGTCCCGCATTCCACGGGGCAATTCCATTTAGGGAGGGGGTA
The DNA here is from genome assembly GCA_030440675.1 of Furcifer pardalis. Classification (NCBI taxonomy): domain Eukaryota; kingdom Metazoa; phylum Chordata; class Lepidosauria; order Squamata; family Chamaeleonidae; genus Furcifer; species Furcifer pardalis. Next base: position 172,798,092 of record CP126891.1, read on the forward strand.
GTTCGACTTACCCTCCGTTCGAAAATCCTCCCGACCTCTCCCGTTGCGTCACAGACGCACCTGTTTCCCCTCTGCCCTGCAGGCAGTTAAAGGGAAACGGAGCCGAAAAGGCTCCAATGAACCGCGCCTGCACAGAGACCCAATCTGGCGTCAGAAATTTATGCAACAGCACAGACTAGTGGCAAGAGAATAGAATGCAGCCAGATTGGGTCTCTGCGCAGGGCAGAGGGGAAACAGGTGCGTCTGTGACGCAACGGGAGAGGTCAGGAGGATTTTCGAACGGAGGGTAAGTCGAACTACCCCCTCCCTAAATGGAATTGCCCCGTGGAATGCGGGACGGTTGGCCGCCCTAAACAAAGATTATGTAGCCATCTAAAGGGGGGGAAAGGAGATAAATTCTAAAAAACAAGCAAGTCTAGTAAGTAAGATAGCAGCCTTCCGTTGTCATACATGGATGGGAAATGGCCACGTGGTTAATTTGACATGAATATACTCAATCCATTGAGGCCAGTCTGAGCCCTCCCAGGTCCTGGGATCAAAGTTCCCAGGGAGGCTTTTGCTTTCATGAGAGCCACCAATGTTAGATTCCTTAAACTCTGGTGCTTCATTCTTTTACCACAATTGGTTTTATTCCCTAAATTCAAATATTTCTAATGTCAAAAGACCAGAGCAAAATGTAGTGATTTATGAGGAAGCATGAACTGATGTAGGAACAACTGGAAACTTCTTGATTTTCTTTGCCACTGATCTGGAAAAACATAAAGATTCCTCTTCCACCAAATTGGACACTTTTTTCTAAAGCTGGACATCCTAGTGATTATCACAATAATACCTAAATGAATGGGTCCAGAAATACCTAGTCTCTGCATTTTAGTAGAAAGTGGAATGTGCCTTGTTCAGAATCCTTTGCTGTTTCCATGGGGATGTGGTTACATACTGTACTAGTAACATGTTATAGGGACAACTAGTAGGTACTTCTTGTGTCTCTTCTGCCAAGCCTGTGCTGGCCATTTGGGATACAGGGACAAGTCCTGGTGCACCCCATTGATTGGTGACCCCCAGACATGGGCATAAGTACGTCACTGGGTGGCTACAATCCATGATGTCATGCAGTACCCCCATAGGTGCTGCTCCTCCTTCCCTGTCTAATGCCCTTTTACCATAGACAGCACAGCTTTGTCTTCTTCATGTTGTGTTTGTGTATGGCCCTAGCCTTGAGGAGGGGAGATCAGGCTCAGTGGAATAAGCAGCTGCTCACAGTCATTATTAAAATAGGCAAGACACAACTTTATTAGCCACAGCAGAAGAGACCTGACACACAATAGGAAAAAAGGTCCAAGCTTTCTGTGTGGGTTTTCTCTTCTCTCATGACATCCCAGGTGAACTTCTGGAGAAGCCTTGAAATGATAGGAATTAACTGCCTGGGCTCTTGATCACTGTGTGGATCCCCTGTCATTTGAAAGTGAGGTGGGTACACAACTTTCAAACTGAGTATGTTCCCAATGTCTGTACCCCCAAATCCTTTAAGGTCCAGTTCTCCCCCAAGCTAGATTTGGTATCTGCCCCATTTCCTTCCTTTCCACCACTATATTGTGACAAAATGATGACACATCTTGAGACTGATAACTCCTTCACTTTCTCTGGCTATCCATGCTTGAACCCTATCCTATATGTTTTTCAAAGGATGGTAAACCTTCTATCACATCCATCATCTTTTCTGCAGCCTTTCCATAGCTTTTTGCAGGGTCTTGAATTGTTCTGATTGTGTGGATTCAACTGTGTTTTCCTTAAAATATATTCAAATATCTATGAAGATTTTCTTCAGTATAATTTAATTGTGCACATGCCACTCAGCAGTGTTGCTTTAATGCATAAAGTATTTTTTTATCTATCAGCCCCCCACCCCGATCTCCCAGGTAACAGAATTATGGGTTCCAAAGTGACCTGAAAGCAAATATCAGATATGCATTTAGTTAGAAGATAATTTATATAAGCCTTTGAAGGAGCAGAAAAGTCAACAGAGAGAGTATTCTCTATTCCTCTGGAAACATTGAGTGGGGGAAATTAGCAAACACTTGACATACTAAAAGAAGATTAAGAGTAAAAATTTAAGTTTAAAAGTATGCATACAATATATTGCTCCAGCACATAACATTAGATTGAGTGGTTTATCAATCTATTATGTGTTTTATTTCCTATATTTGTTTCATAATCTTCTAGGTCTTTCATCATGGATACAATGGAACGTGTGAACAAACACCAAAACTGCTTTAAACAAGTGAAAACATAATCAATCAGTGCATTTCTTGATAAGGAGCACAATGATATACTCATTCTGTTGCAAAAATTACAAGCTGGTTCATTCCCTGGCATACTCCCTTTCCAATCTACCTGAAAGAGGAGAAAAGGCACAAAACCAAACATGCTGCCAAATGGGAGACACAGGGATTAGGTCATAGATCAGTATGTTGCAGCTGTCAAAGAAAGAGAGAGGAAAGGATGAACCAGCTTGTAATTTTTACAACACTTCAGATGCTAGCAAAAGTAGGAACAATGTTCTTTGGATATCACATTATCTGTCCTAATGTGAAGAGGTATCTTTGAGCATACAAAGATGTGCCTATATGGGCATGTTCCCAATAGAAGGAATGCTAAAGGCACACAACTATGGTATATGGAAGAGTTCCTTAAGAAGCAACAATCCTTAGCTGTAAGACTGAAAAACCATAAGTCACCATAAAGGCACCTACATAACCACTGGATCCTTTGATAGAATTCAAGCACAAACTTTACAGTGGAAGCCAATGGTAAATAGATATTCTTCATTGTTCTCAATCTGGGCCTTCTTTTGAACAATAGGCACCGAGATTTTTCAGTACAAAACCAAACAAACAAATCATCCTCATATTTTGTACACACACAGCTCGATGTGTGTTGCAGAATTATTTTTGTGTGGGAAGTAAAATAACCTTTTTTTTAAATGCTGGAGTGAAATTATCACAACAGTCACAGTATCTTCAGGTTCCATTGATTCAAATGGGCCTGTTCTAGGTTCAATTTACTCCTCAAAAGTAAATCACATTTAGTTAGGCCCATTTGAATCAAACAAACTCCGATGTTGACCTTCTGGAAGCATGGGTGAGTCCTCCACTGGCCAGGTGGTGTCTTTTGCCAGACATCGCTGGGGGTGAGCAGATTTGTGCCTGCCTTGACTTCTCTGGCATTGACCCTCTGGAAGGAGAATGATGGGCTGGCAGAGGACCCCTCCTTCTGGTGGCTCAATGTCAGAACAGCCTAGGGAAGTTCTGCCAGCCACAACTCTACTTGCCCTGGCTGGCAGACCTCAGCAATGAAGGCACACCCAACACCCACCATCAGGACAAAGCTCCAAAGCCCAGAAAAGTGAAGTGGTGGGAAAGGTAGGAAGCTTTCTGATGTCTTTAATTAAGTTTAATTGTGTTTTTGGGATTAAAAAAAAACATTTTTGGAGCGTCGGAAACTTAAAAACAAAGTCAATGCATTCCTATGGGAAAATGTGCTTTGGCTTATAGTTGATCTGGTTTCCGACGAAGGCTGTCAGAATGGACCAAAATCATAAATTGGGGTTTTACTGTACATATCCAAAGATATTCAATTGATTTTTTTTAAAAAAGTTTATTTATATAAGAAGACACTATAGAGAAACAACAAGGAAATTATAATCCTCCAAATCAAAATACAAAAGAAGAGCATTGGATGGTGTTACTAAATTAAGTTAATACATTTTCTCAAAAGTCAATATTAAATACTTGTAGATTTCACATTTAGCATTCTTCTTCTTCTATGTCTAGGCTAGATGTGAAACTCGCAAAATGATGGCACCTTTTGGTGAGTTCATTCTGAAGTTCTTTTTGCCTGACCTAGTGTGAGAAAGATTAGCCAGCAACACAATGTTGCCGTCATCATCATCATCATCATCATCATCATCATCATCATCATCATCATCATCATCATCATTATTATTATTATTACTATTATTACTATTATTACTATTATACTTGTATGCTGCCCCACTCGCAGAGCGACTCTGGGTGGCTAACAAAGATACAAAATATACAATTACAATTACAAGGTTCCACATCATCATAATACAACATTTCAACATATCATCATCACAAATCACGACATGTCCAATTGTGGTACAAAAATACCACAATATTCAAGGAGACTTGTTCTTAGCATTAAGAACATGCTTTAATAAACACAAATGATTGAGAAAAAGGACGTAACACATTATTGAATAATATTCATGAAAATATGGGCAGGCCTAAATTGATTTGTCTCTCTTCTTCTCTCTCACTTTCTCTTCCATCATTTCCATCTAAAAATTCACTTAAAGAGAGAACAATAAATTTGTTTGATTCAAATTGGCCTATCTAAATGTGACCTTTTTTTAGGAGTAAGTTGAACCTAGAACAGCCCCATTTGAATCAATGGAACCTGAAGATATTGTGACTATTGTGAATTTTTGTCAATTTTTAGAAATGTGAGGACTGAAACTGAGGACTTATGGGCAGTGATTCTCCCATCTACACCCCTAAAAATTTCTGTGTACAGAATAATATGGCTGTGAGGTTATGCAATTCGCATATTGCACATGACCTCCAAGTCTGTTGTTGCAGATGTTCATCCTGGAACTTTTTTTCTTTTTTGCAACCACTCAAAACATTCCTATTACTTTACTACCAAATTTCAGCAGAAAAAGAGACCATTGTGATTCAAGGGTAACTATGCTGTTGTGGTGGCCTGCCAAAAGTTAGATACCAAACAGGAGAAAACTAGGATTTTTTTTTCTCTCACACTGCCACCAAATTTCAGAATTTCTCCCTGACCTGTCAAATTCCCCCACACCTGTTCTAGTATTATAGGCATAGATATGCACTATGGAACTAGAGCTGCATAAAATTGAATGGGAAAAACCTTTTGCTCTGTGTAGCATCAATGGAAAAGCAAAAATTGTGGGTGTTCAGATGGCTGAAGCAAAGGCCAAGAGGATCTTATCTGAAGGACAGTCTGTTCCCGAGACCAGAGACAAAGCATAGATAACATTCCATCGTTACTGGAGAATGTTCATCTGTTCATAAGAGATGTGTAGGTGTCTGGAACTGAAGTAAGAGAATTTGAAAAGGCTTTGTAAACTATTATGAAAGATCAGTTTTCTCCTTGGGGTGTGGGAAAGAACTAGAGTAGTCAGAACAAAGGAAGACAGGTTTTAATTACAGATGGAAAGTAGAATCCAGAACCTGCATTCTTGTGTTTGGACACCCACATATATCCCTACCTGATCTTATCCAATAACTATTCCCCTCATTAAAATCCACTGAGTTCTACAGTTTGGTTGACTATTGCTCATTTTCATTCACGAATGAATGAAAATCAGAATTCACCATCAGCAAAGAAACATGAGCTTTACCATCTATTAAGATGGTTTGTACAATTGTTATGAATAGGGGGAGGAGTGAAGGAAGTTGCAATCCTATATTCTTGGGCAGAGGACCTCTGTGAAGATGTAAATTCTCATTTCATCCAGTCAGGCAAGAATGAGGAACTGGCATTTTCTTCTCTTCACCAATGAGGTTGGCAAGTCATTTCTTGGGGTTTTTGTTACAGTTCTTCCATTGGCAATTAGGCTGTTTTGCACAAAAATGCCCATCTTAGATCAAAACTGCCTGTTTGGTGCAAAATTGCACTATTTCTGAATTCTGCAGATAGCCCAAAATTAGGATAATTGCTGCTTAAAGAATTTTAAGTGTTAGATGGGTTGTTAAATGTTTCTGAACAATAATCCAGTTCAGTTGATATGTGTAGTTGTGCTTTGTTTCTCTAAGGAAAAGAAGATTAAAGTTGTGTTACACAAATTAAGAAAACCTTGCAGAGAAAGAAGAGCTCTTTCTCACACTGAATTTTAGAGGAAAGGATTCTTGAAGAGTTTAAAATTCTACATGGAAGTGTCTAGTTGTGTCAAGATAGCCAAAAGAGAATACAACAGAAAATTCAGAATGTATTCTGTCCATTCCTAGAAGCTGCAATGTTCCAAATTCTGTTAAACTATAATTCCCATTAACCCCAATTACAAAACATGTTGCCTGGGTCTCATACAGAGTCTGTGGCTGGATGTTTTTTTTTTTTAAATCAAAACCTGACTTTTTCCAATATATTTATGGCCATATGCAATGTGAATCAATGTTCATGTCCATGATAAAGTTTCTGTATATTGCCCTATTTCTATAGCTGTATACCAATCCTTGGGACTACATTATTTTGCAAATAGTTTCTTTTTTAATTGATTCTGAATGCATTGTGCTTTTGGTTCTCATATTTCTCTTGCACTGAGAAGTGCAGTTTTAAAAGTACATGGACATATTCATACACACTCCTTGATGCTGAAACATGAACTTGTCCTTCAGTAAATGGATTTCTGAATATACTGAGGGGAATCATGCTCTGATTCTCTAGGACAGACACATAACATTGGAACATTTAAAAATATATATATACCTTTATTGAAACTTAAAATTCAAACACACAAAAACATCATTATCACATACATCAACAAATCATACAATTTTACATTGACAAAACAATTCACTCTGTGCTCCCCAAATCCCACGGGACTTGTGCTTCCAATTTGTAATTATTTCACGTCTATCAACAATGTTCTATACATTCATGCCCGTTTCCCAGAAAGTTGTATACTCTTGTCTTGGTTTTGTTCCTTTTGCTTTGATTAGTACATATTCTATAAGTTCTTCCCAAATCTCTTTAAAGTCATTTCTCTTTGATAGTCCTTTCTTAAACTTTAATTCACAAGTTAATCTATTATTCATTGCAATATTCCAAAGTTCCCCATATAAATAATCCAGCTCTAGTTCACAATGTATTTTCCAATTTTTCATAACAAATAACCTCATAGATGTTATCATTGTTGTGATCATTTCCCTCTTTTTTTTGGGGGGGGGGGATATTAATGCTTCCTAGATCCATTGTTTTAACCAATATTCAGTCCATTTCTTCCAATGTAGTCTATTAAACCATTATTGGAACAATTTAATGGGATATAAATATTGATTTTTAATTGGTTTATATTGATTTAAAATAAACAATTCCTTAAAGATTTCTTCAGATAACCCATGTTGAGGGCATATAATTAGATGTTATATGTGTCTTGTATAAATATGTAAATTTGAGTAAATTTCACAAAATTTGAATTGATTTCATCATTTTTGACACAAGTGTATTACTTTTTAAGCACCCAGTTGTGTTACAACATCTGGCGTGTAAGAAGCTTCCAATCTTGATGCACATTTATCATACTATCAGCCAACCTGAGATCTATGACACTTGCATCTGAGTAGAATACATACGACTAAACTGTTGGTGTCATTTCTAGTCTATAAGGTTTTTGCATTTCTTCAAAAATGCTTTTTTTCCCCTGCTTGAACCACAGTTTCCCCCATGAATACATATTTATGTTTCTATGTTATCTTATTTATTTCTTCACGTAGCAAAAAATCTATTTCCAAACATTCAGGAAGTGTAAAAACTGTCGGACAACAAGGGTCGATCTACACTTACTAGCAGGATGTGTGGATCACAATATTGACTGACAAACTTTACTAAAGTTTAAATATCACAAACCTTCACCCCAATGCACAGATGTGGAAGATTGGCAGAATCATAACTCCATGATGTTTATCTGCATCAATCTAGAATGAAAATGCTGACCAAAATATAATTGGAAATAAAAAATTCAGGCATCATCCCAGATGTATTGCATCATTTACCATATATTCTACGTAATGCAGTTTGGAGACCTTTAGTAGTATCAAGATATGATGCAGCAGGGAACAGACCACCATTTGTACCTCAAAATCCACAAAGTTCTAACTATTGGATCCTGAGTCATTGAGATGGTATACAGTAAAACTTTGGATAATGCTAAAACTTGGTTCCACAAGTCTTAATGTTATCTGATTTTTAGTGTTATCCGATGCATGTTAAAATCCTATGGGATGCATCGGATAACATTAAAACTCCATAGAGATACCTTGTAAAGCACAGGCTTTAGTGAAGGTTTCTTTCAGTCCAACTTTACAGCAGATATAATTGCTTTATTTGTTTTAATGAAACTTTTAAAAAAACAGGAAAAGCTGACAAAACAGAGAAATGCCTCCGGCGGGCTTAGAACTTGTTAAAATAATGTAGATCTCTGGAATTATTCCTAATATGCATTCTCAGCATATACTTCTGTAGCTCCCAAGGAGCCATTCTAGAGTATACTGTGAATGCTTTTACCAATATGATAAATCATTTAAAGAAGCACAATCAAAACAGATTTACCAAACAAGTTTAAATCTCTCTCTTCTTGGGTTTATTTTTATGGGAGCCTCCTGAGTATTATGAAGAGTAAACAACATTTTCAGGCCTTCAGCACAAGCTCTGCACATTTGCAATGCTGGCATACATAGACAAGTTCATATTATGACTTTTTGTGCTGTAACTCTTTGAAACTGCATCAGTGACCTACTTCAGGCAGTTGTGAGATTTTTGCGCTTTTGAATGGGTGGAATGTAAATACTCTAGTTTATTCCATGCACATATCTGAATAGTAAGGTGTTGCCCAGTCCTGCCCCTGAGTAGGGGAGGTATGCCATAATCCTCTTGTATTCTTGCAGGGTTGATGAGGGAGGTTAAATCACATATAATGTTTTGGTCTTCAGGATCATGCCTAGATTTAGCTGGATTGCATTTTTTGTTGTTCAGTTGCACAGTCAATTCCGACCCTTTGTGACCTCAATGACCACTGTCCGCCAGGCACTTCTGTCCTCCACCATCCTCCTCAACTCGCTTAGTTCTGTGCCCATTGTCTCTACAATACCATCTAGCCATCTCATTTTTGGCCGCCCTCTTTTTCTGTTGCCCTCCACCTTTCCAAGCATTAAAGCTTTCTCAAGTGAATCCTCTCTTCTCATTTGATGTCCAAAGTACTTTAGCTTCATCTTTACTATTTGACCTTCTAAGGAGCAGTCAGGGTTGATTTCTTCTAAGATTGACCTATTTGTTCTCCTTGCTGTCCAGGGGACTCTCAAAACTCTCCTAAAACACCACGTCTCAAAGGCATCTCTTCTTCTGCGCTCAGCTTTCCTAATGGTCCAGCTCTCACAACCATAAATTACCACTGGGAATATCATTGCTTTGACTATATGAATTTTTGTTTGCAATGTGATGTCTCTACTTTTAACTATGTTTCCTAGGTGGTTTCTCATTGCTTGCCTCCCAAGAATCAGTCACTTTTTATTTCATGGCTGCAATCACCATCTGCAGTGAGCTTTGATCCTAAGAAAGTAAAATCTGTCACTGCTTCTACTTCTTCCCCATCTATTTTCCAGGGACTGATAGGGCCTGCTGCCATTATCTTGGTTTTCTTGGTATTGAGTCTCAAGCCAGATTTTGCACTTTCTTCTTTCAATCTAATCAGGAGGTTCTTTAAGTCCTCCTCACTTTCTGCCATTAGGTTGGTATCATCTGCATATCTCAAATTGTTGATGTTTCTCCCAGCAATTTTGATCCCAAATTGTGATTCCTCCATCCCTGCATTGCACATTATGTGCTCTGTGTATAAGTTGAATAAGCAGGGTGACAAAATGCAGCCTTGTGTTACTCCTTTTCTTATTCCAAACCACTCTGTCCTTCCGTATTCTGTCCTAATTGTTGCTTCTTGATTCATGTACAGATTTCTCATGAGGTATATAAGGTGCTCTTGTATTCCCATCTCTTTAATTACTTGCCACATTTTGTTGTGGTCCACACAGTCAAAGGTCTTAGTGTAATCAATGAAACAGAAGTAGATTTGTTTCTGATGTTCCTTTGTTTTTTCCATGATCCATCGTATGTTGGCAATGTGGTCTCTAGTCCCCCTGCCTCTTCTGAATCCTGCCTGCACTTCTGGTAATTCTCTCTCCACTTGCTGCTGCAGTCTATCCTGTATTATCTTGAGCATCACCTTGCTAGCCTAACATTCTTTGAATTGCATTAAGTAAGTCTTTTATTTTTATTTTTATTTTTATTTTTATTTTTATTTTTATTTTTATTTTTATTTTTATTTTTATTTTTATTTTTATTTTTATTTTTATTTTTATTTTTATTTTTATTTTTATTTTTATTTTTATTTTTATTTTTATTTTTATTTTTATTTTTTCCATCCCTTAACTTTGGAGGACTGCTGCTGCTTCCACAATTCCCATTAACACTTTTAAACTTACATAAATGTTTGTTTTTCAATTGAAAAAGTCAACTTGTGTCCCCATGGGGGGAAAAGACCCAACACAAGGCAAAATGGTTCCCATACATTTTAGAGGATACAAAGCAAGCCTTGATGCTTTGCTTAAAAATACATTTTGGGGTGCACAGATATTATGGAATCTGCACATTGCCCATTCTTCTAAGACAGAGGTTTTCAACCTTAGGTCCTCAGATATTCTTGGACTTCAATTCCCAAAAGCCCTGGTCAGCAGGTGTAGTGACTTGGGCTTTTGGGAACTGAAGTACAAGTACACCTGGTGAAGATAATATATGTGAATGCAAATGGAAGAGGTAATCTATCCAGACTTTTGACAGTGGCCCACTCATAAAATAAATACTATTAATCAGAGGGAATGGCTAGGCCTGAACTCAATAGATTCTTTATATTGTGCTCTCTGGTGGAACACATATACCCCTTCAGGTATAGACAGCTAATAGGGGACCTGCAGAGTGGAAGAGATGGGCAGCATTCCTCTGATTAGGGTTGGCTTGCAAGCTGTCATTTTGATTTCCTACATGGATCCTGATACACAATTGCCTAGACTTTAGGCAAGTGGTTCCCAATATGGGGCCCACACCCCACAGGAGAACTTTAATTCCCAGAAGCCTAAGTCAGTACATTGGCTGATCAATACTTTGGGAATTGATTTAGGCTTCGAGGAATTGAAATCCAAAAACCAAAGGTTGGGAAATACTGCTCTAGGCCCTAGACCAGTGATGGTGAACCTTGGCACTCAAGGTGTCAATAGAAACATCTGCAAATGCAGACAGCACTGACTCTTTCGCTATAAACAGAGATGAGCACTGAACCCTAGAGTCATATATGACTGGCTTTCGAGCAAGGGCGACCTTTACCTTTACCTAACTCTAACATTAACATTGAAAAGATGAACAGTATAGGGTGGTGAAAGGTTTTAACCCTGTCTGAAATATAAAAGATAGAGTTTAACATCCTGATAACTTTTCTGAATTGTTAACATTGAACTACATGCCTGGCTAGATTTTTCACATTCTTTTTTCAGTGGGGCTGTGGAGACTGATGTAGTGAATACCAATACTTGAAAATGCATAGCTGGCATTGAACTTCCTGAATTGGCATTGGTAGTCTGAATACTGATGAACAGCAGCCTAGGAGCAAGAAGGGATTGTTTTAATTCTGTTCCTATGAGAGTTTGGAAGCAGTTTCTGTGGCAAGCGGGAATCTCTTTATGCAAGCAAGAAATATCCTGTGCTGACAGATCCTCCTTATGTTGGATGATATTCAACATCTACCAGCAGAACCTCTAAGCTAGCTGAGGTGGGGTGGACTTTAGGTTCAATGTGGCTTTAGCTGGTCTTAAATTGTCTCAACTTGGCCATTTTGGCTAGTTAGGTTGTTCCTCTGCTTCAATAAGAAGCTGACGTGGAAGAACTGGTTATATTTCTTTTATTGTACAAAAGATTCAATTCAGGAAGTGTCTGCTATTGAATAGAAAATAGACACAGAATGTGTAGCAGTGAGATAAGACTTGCCTAAAGGGGTAGGAGAAGACAAACTGTTAGAAAACTTGTTTGTTCATTTTTCTTATTAAAAAAAATACATATCAAAATAGGAGACAACAACATGCATAGATATTGACTGACATAACAAGAAAGACAGAAAAATAACACATTTAGCTCATCTTCCAATCTGTAAATCCCATTCTGTTGCCTGAATTAGATGCCTCTGGCCAAATTTTTCTATGGCTAGTTCAATTTATATTTGAATTCCATCCCTGTCCTCATAAAGTACTGCATTCTTTGTCTCCCTATAGATCCATGTTTCACTCAGCTGTAAAAATTTGATGTCTGTTCCCACCTCTAATGCTTATGTAGGTGGCTTGTGACTGATGCGGGAGCTCCTGAAATCCCTAGAATTTGGGAATGAGGCACCCATCCTGCTCAATCCAGAAGCCATTGATTTATTGGTATACACTCTAGTATAAAAAATCACCATCGTCGTCGTGTGAAACTCATAACCTTTGCAGCAATGCTTATTATTATTATTATTATTATTATTATTATTATTATTATTATTATTATTATTATTATTATTATTATTATTATTATTATTATTATTATTATTATTATTATTGTTGTTGTTGTTGTTGTTGTTGTTGTTGTTGTTGTTGTTGTTGTTGTTGTTGTTGTTGTTGTTGTTGTTGTTGTTGTTATTGTTATTATTGTTATTATTGTTATTATTGTTATTAACAAATCAAACATTTTGGGCTGTGGTGCCTCAGTGGATGGCTTGCCTTGATAGTTGGAAGGCTGGCAAGTCAGCAGTTCAAGACGCATGATAGTTCGATCACCCGTCTCTGTCCCAGCTCTTGGGGACATGAAAGGAGCCTCATTTGGGCATTCCCTGCGTGGAGTTTCTTCTGCAAAAAATCCTTTCAACCCAGAATAATTTCTGACATTGAATTATTATTGGATACAAATCAACCATTTGGTTCACAGTTGAGGATTGGAATAAAACTAACAGTTCAAGCCCTAACCAAGGGCCTAAGAGCTGTTAAGGTAACATCTGAGTATATATGCAGTTCCGAGTAGGGTTGTATTTGGAGAGTTGTTGTTGTTGCTGCTGCTGCTGTTGTTGTTTTAACTTCACCAAATTCTTTTCCACATGCCATTAAATTTACTCACCATAGCTTCATTGAAACCTTCATGAAACTTTGAATATTGTTCCTAATTCCAAAAAATGTCAAGGCATTTCTCAATCCAGCTGTGTGGAACTGAATCAAATGCCCTTTTATAGTCAAACCAAGGCATAAACAAATTTGTTCACCTTTTCTTTGAATTCTTCAAAACTAATTTGTCAATTAATAGCTGATCTTTGGTTCCTCTGTAGTTTTTGCATCACCCTTTCTTTTCTACAGGAAACAAACTGTTGTTTTCCAAATATCCATATATCTGATTTGCAGTTATGCCTGTGAATAATTTGTAAGTTGTTGGTAGACAAGTTAGTGGTCTGTAGTTTCCAGGCTCATTTCCCTTTTCTTTATCTTTCTGCATTAGCAGTGTCCTTCCAGTTGTTGACAATTTTTTTCAGCTGTTGGTGTTTCCAGAACCTGATTCATTTGGTTTGCCAATCTTGCATGTAGATTTGTTAGCGTTTTCACCCAGAATCCATGGAGTTCATCTAAACCAGGAACATCCAGTTTTTTATCTTCTTTGCCTATTCTTTTATGGCTTCCTCTGTTATCTGAAAATATTCCATATTGTACGCTTTTGCTAGATTTTCCACCTGCTTGATCTATATTGCATTTTCATTATGCTCATTATTTTTGACAAGTTTTTCCAAAATTTCAGAGTACTTTCTCTTTTAGGCTTTTTGCGTGTACTGCATCACACCCATTTTCAAGGGTCTTGTAAAAATAATGTTGGTTTTTTTTTTAAATTTTATTAGGTATAAAAAGTATTACAAATCAAGAAAAATACATAAAACAAGAAAGAAAAGAGAAACATTACATAAATCCAAAGTGTATATAGAGAAAAATCAAAAAAGAGGATAAAAATTCCCATAATTAACAAAACTACATTTGTATCATCATTCAAATATTATTACCTCATGATAAAACTTCAAACTGTAAATTATATCTCCCCATATCACCTCAAAACCAATATATTTAATTCTCTAACTCTACTATCATTCTTTACTTTAGAAACACCCTCGTGATATATACATTGTCCGGAGATTAATGTTTCCTTATTTTTTCCAAAAATCATTTTGCTCAGATGCAGGGAATATGCCTTTATTTTTATCTATTACATATTCAATGAAAGGTTTCCAAATCCTCCAGAACTTATTGCCAGTTACTTTACCTTTATTAAAATTTAACTCCCAGGTGAGCTTTTCATTGAGTGCCAAATCCCACATTTCCTTGTACCAATCCCTTCTTTGTAAATTTTCATTATTTTTCCAGTTTCTCGCTATAAATTGTCTGGCCGCCGATAACATTATCGCCATCAGTTCGTTGTTATCCTCACTCATTTTATATTTGTCCACCTCAGTTAACAAAACTGTATTTGACCCCAGTTTATCCTGCAATTCCAATATATTCTTAATTTCATCCTCAATATCTCCCCAAAAATTCTTCAGAACATCGCAAGACCACCACATATGCTCATATGTACCTCTAGCTTTTTTACATCTCCAACATTTCTCACTCACAGTTTCATACATTAAATGCAGTCTTACTGGGGTTCTATACCATCTCCAGATTAGTTTATAATTGTGTTCCTTCACTCTTACCGACATAGATCTCATAATACGTCTTCTCCACATTTTCCCCCATGTTTTCTCAGTGATTTTTATGTTCAATTCCTGTTCCCAGCTATCTTTCAATATTTGTTGAGCTTTCCCCCCTTTATTTAATATTTTATAAATTTTACTAACTATCCCTTTTATTCCTATGTCTCCTTTTCTTATTTTGACCAGCAATTTTTCAAATTCTGTAAGCTCCGATCAGTGGACTTATCGGAAAGAATGGACAATGTGTATGCTATTTTACAACAATTGGTTAAAAATGGAAATGATAATCAGATTGCAATGCAAAAATTGAATAAAATGGTGGAGAATAATTGTGAAGAAATGAAAAAAGACAGAGAACTGGCCAGGCTACAACACGAGAGCCTGGCCAGGACTCTGACTGACATGCAGAAGGAGGTTACTGAGAATACAAAAAGAATTAATACGATTACTGACACAATGCAAAAGGATTTAGAGCAAGCAAAAATTTCTATGAATGAGATGTTGATCCAAGAGCATGTGATTGCTTCAAGAGTATCTGTTCAAGAGAAAAGGATGATGATGGTGGAGGAGGGGCAGAGAAAACAGAATATTGTGATACGCAAAATGGCCGAACGAACGCCAGACAAGCTAAGAGATAGAGTGGTGGATTGGCTGAACTCTTTGAAAATGGGAAAAGATTTTGTGGCAGAAGACATTGGAGCTGTGTATAGAGTGGGGGGAAGGCGAGATAGGAGATCACCAAGGAATGTTTTGGTTAAGTTTGCAAATTGGGCGGATAAGTTAAAAGTGATGGCTTACATCAAACAAGCGGGGTCTGGCGTTCTAAAGATTGAAGGGGCTGATGTGGAAATCTACAATGACATAGCGCCAGAGGAAAGAAAATGGAAATATATGATGAAACCTGTGACGAAATTTTTGGCTTCAAAAGACATTAAGTATAATTGGAGATTTCCACAACAGTTGAGATTTTTTTATGAAAAAAGATGGCATATTTTGGATGACAGAACAGATGTCTTGGAGTACTTGACTCAACTAGGGTTCATGAAGGTGGCTAGTTCAGAATGGATTGCTATGAGAACTGACTTGTACGCAGTTGGGGTGATGGGCCCGGTTTTGAATAAGGAGGGGGAGGTGGAGGGTGCAGTGGGAGGAGCGGAAGTGTCAGGGACATCGAGTGCGGAGCTTTTTGAATAAATAATTTGCAGAATAAAATTATAATGGCGGAGGGAGGGGGGGCCTTAGAAGAACATAATGCTTTTTTTCCCCGGTCCCCCCCTCCCCTCTTTGAATGATAGAGGCGACATCTTGGAACAAGGTGTGGGGAGGGTAACAGAAAATGGAAGAGTAGGTAAGTTCTTTTTTCTTTTCTTTTTTGTAGTTGCAGTAAGTAATTTTTTTCAAGTATTTTATTTCTTTGAGTTATTTTGTACTGAGAATGTACAATTGTCTTTTCTGTCATCATATTGTATCCGTTTATTAGTATTTTTTCTTAGATTTTTTTTTAGATTTTTAGTAGGGGATGGGGTTGACACGTCCGGGGAGGAATGTAAAGAAGGGGAGGGATTAGTAAATACAAATGGTTAAGAGCTTAAGGTTGTTAACATGGAATGTGAAAGGGACAGGGAATGCCGTGAAGAGGAGGAGGTTGCAGATAGCGCTCAATAAATCTAGATCTGATATCATCTTTCTACAGGAGACCCACCAAAAATCGGCAGATACTAATAAATTAGTTGTGAGAGGAATTGATATTTATGAAATGGCTTATGGGACATCAAAAGCAAGAGGTGTTGCAACCCTTATTTCGGAAAAACTGGGTTTTACTGTGATAAAATCTATAGCTGACCCAGAGGGGAGATATCTAATAATTAAGGGGAGGATAGAAGATGAAGAGATAACTCTTGCAAACATATACGCCCCGAATACCAATCAGGCAGAATTTTTAGAAAAATTAAGAATAATTCTACAGAAAGAAGGAACGAGGAATATGATTATTGGGGGGATTTCAACTTGTTAAGTTCCGAGATTGACACTACAAGTACTAAGAAGAGAAGTAATAAATATATTCTAAGTGATTGGGCAAAATTAATGAATATAAAAGATGTATGGAGGGAACTTAAAGGACAGGAAAGGGACTACACTTACTATTCTCAAGTTTATGACATGTATTCAAGGATTGATTATATATATGTAACGCAAGGGTTATTGAAAAACATAGAGGATATTAAAATAGGGACATTTAGAGAATCAGATCATGCCAAGATAAGTATAGATATAAAATTGGATGAAGGCGATAGGAAAAGATATGTTTGGAGATATGACTCAAAATTATACAAAGAGGATAGCATGAAAAAACAAATTATGGAGAAATGGGAAGAATATTGGACATGGAATGACAATAATGAGGTCAGCTCAGGAGGGGTATGGGACACAATGAAAGCGATTTTTAGAGGAGAATCAATAAAACTAAGTAGTTGGAAAAAGAAACGGAACATCAATAGAACTCAGGAATTGGAAACACAATTAAAACAACTTCACCGGGAATATATAAAGGGTAAAGATCAGAGGGTATTACATCAGATACAGAAAGTAAAGAAAGAATTGGAAGCCCAGGACATGGAAAGGGTAAAAAAAGATTTGATATTTTTAAAAAGAGAATATTTCGAGTATAGTAATAGAAACTCTAAGTTATTAGCAAAAGCAGCGAGGGATAAAAAGAATAAAGGCCAGGTAGAAGTATTGGTAGATGAGAAGGGGAAGAGATGTAATAAAAGGAAAGAGAAAGCAGTAATAATAGAGGCCTTTTATAAAGAACTATACTCAAAGAAGCAGATAAATTTGAACAAATTGGAGGACTATTTTAAAAAGTATAACATTTCATTAATAACAGAAGAGCATAGAAATAGGATGGAGGAACAAATATCGGTAAAAGAAATTGAGGAAGTAATTAATAAATTAAAATTGAACAAAGCACCAGGAGAAGATGGGCTTCCTGCTGAATTTTATAAGGATTTTAAGCCCTGGATTGTTCCAAGATTACAGAAATTGTTTAATGGGATTTTAGAGGGAGAATCAACACCAGAATCTTGGAATAGATCTATTATTGCATTGATCCCTAACCGGGTAAGGATTTACAGAAAATAGAATCATACAGGCCGATATCCCTAATTAACCAAGACGCTAAAAATTTTTCTACAATAATGGTGACTAGGCTAAATAGTTTCATAGCCAAATACATAAGAGATGATCAAGCAGGGTTTGTAAAGGGCAGGTATATGTCAGATCTCACAAGGAGGGTAGTGGATTTATTGGATATAGCTGAAAAGCAAAAAGATAAAGCAGGTTTTTTAGCATTGGACATTTTTAAAGCATTTGATTCTTTGCAATGGGCAACAATACATGAGGTAATCAAATTATATGGATTTGGAGACAAATTCCAAAAAGTGATTAAGAACTTATATAAAAAGGGGACAGCGACAGTGAAATTTAATGATAGTTATACGGGAGAAATAAAATTGGAGGCTGGAACTCGGCAGGGGTGCCCTTTGTCGCCCACACTGTTTGTATTGGCTATGGAACTATTGGCGAATTTAATACGGCAAGATAAAGAATTATTTGGAATAGAAGGGAATAAAATAAGTCTATATGCCGATGATACACTAATCACAATTAAACAACCAGCACAAGCAATACCAAAGATTAATGAACATTTGAAAACTTTCGAGGAAATGACAGGTTTAAGGGTGAACTGGGATAAATCCGAGATGATTTTAGTTAATGGGAGTAAGAAGGATGAAGAAGAAATAAAGCAAAAATTTAATATTCAAACTCCGAATAAATTAAGATATTTAGGGGTAATACTTGCTAAAAAAACTGGGGAACTTAAGGAATTGAATTATGGAAAATAAATGAAAGAGATAGACAAAAAAATAC
This sequence comes from Furcifer pardalis, assembly GCA_030440675.1. Lineage (NCBI taxonomy): Eukaryota > Metazoa > Chordata > Lepidosauria > Squamata > Chamaeleonidae > Furcifer > Furcifer pardalis. The sequence continues at coordinate 172,816,636 of CP126891.1, forward strand.
TACAGTATAACAAGTTGAACTTATCGTGGTTCGGCAGGGTCGCAATGTGTAAAATGATGTTGTTACCTAAATTAAATTTTTTATTTGATGCTCTGCCAATAAAACACACAGATAAAGAATTGGAAAAATATCAAAATATCATAAATAGATTTTGCAATGGGAAACGAAGAGCTAGAATATCTAAGTTTCTGTGGTACGTATCGCAAAAAGAAGGGGGACTGGGTATTCCGAATGTTAGCAAGTATTATAGAGCCTTTCAATTACGAAATGTTATTAAATTACTAATTAGAGAAGAATCAATATGGGGAAAATTAGAATCAAAAGAGTTCTCGAGGAAAGGGAAGGCATTCTTTTTATGTGGGGATAAGGATAAAAAAATGAGAATTCAGGGTAAGATGATAGGAGCAACAATAGAGGAATGGAACAAAGCAAGAAAGGATCTTATTCCAGGGATCTCATTGGTTACAGAATTAGAAGATTTTAATAATTTTCCGATGAAAATAGACGGTAGGATTAGGGATATCTTATTAGAAAATGGGGTCTCTATGTTGAAAGATTGGATCAAAAGTTGTAGGGATCTAGAGAGGAGAAAGGAGCTTTATCGGCAATTGGAGTTGGATTGGTTCAAAATCCTCCAGATGAACAATTGGAACAAGAGATTTTTTTTGGAATTGGGATCAGACAGGGAGCTTACAAAATAATGTTGGTTAACAATAAACTGAATTTTGCTGAAACAGCATTACTTGGTTGATCTTTTCTGCAATGGCCACAACTCTTTGTTTCGATTCTTCAATTATAACAGCAATTCCCTTGTTGCTCAAGTCATACTTTGTTATCAGGCTACTTTTGATGTTCCTATTTTTTAGATTTCCTTGTTTTAGGTTCTTCAGATACCTTAAATCATATTGAATGGTTTTTTTTTTCAACTCCAAGCAAGTTTTCCATTTTGGTTTTCCTTTTTTTAATCCCTTGACTCTTTTGGACTTTCAAACCCAGTTATTCAGTGGTTACATATGCTGCTGCATACATTAGCTGGTTTGTTTGAGCTAATGTTTCTGTTGGAATATATTGTATAGCTTCATTCACTTTCTTCAAAATTATGGCCAGGTTTCCTTGTTAATTTTGTTTAGTTTTGGTAGTCATACTCTTTCTGCTTTTTGAATATTGACCATGCATAGGCTTGTTTTTCCAGTATGCAGCTCAACTTTCTGTCCTTTCCTTTCTATATTCTACCTTCTTCTTCACTGTTTTCAAAAGTCCTCATTTGTTCACTTCCTGAAGCATAGGCTCTTCAATTTTTCTAAATGTAGTCATTCAAGCTATGCATTTCTTCCTCTACTGTCTGCTTCACCTGTAGGAGTCCTCTGCCACCCTCAGCTCTTGGTAAGTACAAATGATCAACATCACTTTTTGGGTGGTGGGCATGATGCAGTCATTTGCTTCCTTGTTTTTCAGTCAAGGCCGCTGCCGTCACCACCACCACCACCACCACCACCGCCGCCACAGCAACACATAATATAGAGGTTTTCCAAGTTACTTTCCCATATTGAACTCTTTTTGTTGTTGTTTCACAGTCAACTCACTCCTTTGCATTTATATATGTGTGTGTGTATCTATGGGAGAGCATGTGAAAGAATGAGGCACACACTAAACTTGTTGTTGTTCAGTTGCACAGTCGATTCTGACCCTTTGCGACCCCATGGACCACTGTTCGCCAGGGACTTCTGTCCTCCACCATCCTCCTCAACTCACTCAGTTCTGTGCCCATTGTCTCTACAATACCATCTAGTCATCTCACTGGGCAAATTTATTTATTTATTTATTTATTTATTCAGATTTATATTGCCACCCACTCGCCGAGGCGACTCAGGGTGGCTTACAGTCAAAACAGCAACAGTACAATAAAAATAAAATACAACCTCACAAAAAAAAACCAACCAAAGCAGAACACAGACTAACACCCCTTAGGCCATTGTTGTTGGTCCAGAGGAGTGGGCAAGGTCCTCAGCCTCCTGCTAGGCCATGGAGTATTTGCCTCAGGCCGTTGTTGTGGGCCCAGAGGAAGGTGGCGATGTTCTCAGCCACTGCTAGGCCTTGGCATCTTCTTCAGGCCGTTGTTGTGGGCACAGAGGAGGGGGCGATGTTCTCAGCTACTGCTAGGCCATGGAGTCTTCTCCTCAGGCCATTGTTGTGGGCCCTGAGGACGGGGTAATGTTCTCAGCAACTGCTAGGCCAAATTTAGTTGCTTTCCAGATGATCAAATGTACCTGATTTCAGGACTAGTTAAGAATCTTTGTGATGGTGAGTGGGTTAAATTCAAAGTCCCTTCCTTAGAGTAAATCTCACACTCCTCTACTATAGCTCTGTGTAGCCTGCCCTGATGGTAACTTTGATCGTAGTCTCTAGACCTCTGTCTCTTTCTGCTCTGTGCTGGAGGCCTGCTATGAGTTATGACTAGTTCCAGGGATCCTGGAAAATGAGTTTCCCCAAATACAGTGGAATCTCATACAACAATCACCCCATATAGCAACAAAATCACATAGCAATTAGTTTTTTGCGGGAAATGGCATCCCACATAACAATTTTCTCTATGGAGAAAATCATACAACAAATTTTCAATGGGAAAAACCGCTTAGCGAAAAAAATCGTTGTACGATGCATCCCATAGGAAAAATCGCTATATGATGCATGCATCGTATAGCAATTTTTTTGTACAACAGTGAGCCCTGTGGAATGGATTAAAATCATTGTATGAGGTAGGACTTTTCCAGTTCATTTCCTTGCATGTCAAACACTTAGGAAATTAGACCCCAGGGGATTGAAAATCATAACAGCATTCTTGCATGTGCAAGGAAAGATGAACAAACACATCCATCAAGAGATCATTATGTCCCTGCTACTTCCATCAACAATTAGGATATGAAGTAGAAATGGGACGGGAGAAATTTTCACAGATATTATTTGTTCTGAGAATTGAGATGAAGTATTTGGTCCTGTTCCCTATTATTTTGTTAATTTGGCTTGCTACAATGGTGAGACATTCTGCTAATATTTACATTTCTTCTTTCAAATAGTACTTTAGGGAATGGGCTAGCCATCACTTGTCAGCAAAAACTCCAAATCAAAACCTTTCTCCTGAGATGAATCTTCAAGCAAATGCTCCCAAGAGGACCTTATGGTTCTTGTGGAAGAACATGCTGTCACCAGAAAATAATGCAAACAATCTCAAATAGATAATGATTACAATAATCATTCTCAGAGAGAATCAAAGTGGAAATATTGCAGCAGGTTTTTTTTTTACTTATCTGTTATCAAACATACCAACATCTGTATGTTTTTGGTGCTCCGGGATTCTATTTTTATTGTAAAGTTGGGTAAATTGTGCACTAGATGTAACTGGACTGCACTTTGAGTAGGGAGTTTGAGTCATATACTGAAATAAGTCTATTTTTCATAGAAAATGTCTGCTCTTAACTCCATAATTTGGATTCTAGGCAATGTTGGGACGTGATTGGTCATTGGAAGACATAAGGTGGCTTGATTTGCGGGTCTGATTGCCTCTGCTCCCTGCAGAAACTAGCTTCTGAATAGAAACAAGGATACACACTAGGGTAGCTATGCAACAGGATTCTAGCCGTAGTAGCCTTAATAAGGTATGTGAGATGTTCTAGGATTAATTTGTCATTGCCATCACCAAGTGAGCTTGCACAATTAGGTAGGAATTTGAACCCACATTTTTTGAGTCCTACTCCAATACTATTCACTACAGCACACTGTCTTTCTTGCTGATATTGTCTTAAATCTATAAATAGATTGAAAATAAGATTCTATAAAAATTTCTTCCTTCCTATCTGATTTTTTGGGTTGTCTTCAGGCTGTTTCCTATCCCCTATTTCAATGTATTATGTATAGTTTCCTATTAAGCTCCCAGTGAGACTTAACAAACATACTGAAATGGAAGAACTTTGCTGCAATGCTTTCCGATGCGAGGAAATTGCATGGAATGCCCAATAGGCTCTGAAGTATTCAATCACATTCTATTCTGTTTGTATGAAATAGTACTGATTCTATTCTCATAATATCATCCCGAGAAAGCCACAAAGGAAGTTCCACAAAACCATAGCCTTTTGGAATAGAAACTGGGAGAAGGAAATTGTGAAAGGAGTGTGGCATAAAACAAACAATACACAAATTTAAAATCACTGTTGCAATTCAAGATATTCATCACCCCTCCAGAAATGAGAAATCTATCTTATTTCATGACCCCATTCCAAATGGATCTGGCTTGGTTGCTTCTGCTTATGTTAACTATATTTAGGGATCTAAAGAATATGGTTTCCATGGCAACTTCCCCAGGTTCTGAGCAAATATCATCTTTGAAGGTGTTCTTTCTTTTCATTTCTTTGTACTATCCTTTGTCCCTTTTCCCGATTTTTTTTTTGCTGGGTGGTGGTAGTGGTTGCATTTTGTAGTTATTCAATTAACCTCATGAGAGATTGAGGTGTTGCTATAAATGCAGCAGAAATCAAGAAAATATTTCACAGATCCACTGTGGCACTGATATCAATCTAGATATGAAATTAAGGTAAAGAATTCCACAAGAAGCTATGCACAACCCCATTCCCTCTCTATTGTATCTTCACCATGTTTTTTGTTTTGTTTTGAATGTTACACTCTTGTGTATTAGTAGCTAAATGTATGCAAGCCTACTTGTGTCTGTTGTGAAATGTTAAAGACTCAGTAACTGGCCATCCAGGATATAAAAAGCAAATTTTAAGCAACTGAATAGCAACTCATACTGTTAATACCCAAAGGAACAGGGTGACTCAAGTTTCATGAGGACAGTGAATTCACTGTAGTTTTGGGTCCAATCTTTACACCAGTTAACCAACATGCTAAACCAACTCACTCAAATATCTTACTAGAAGCCAAACCTGATTTGAGCACTCCCAAGAAATCATATTTATCCATCACTTAATTTAGGGTTAATTTCTAATTCAAGAGGTTCTAATTCAAGAGGCTCTAATTCAAGAGTCATTTTAACATTAAGTGTATGGTCTTGAATCAAATCCAACTCACTGTGATTTTCTAGGTAGAGAGTACTGTATCCAGAAATGGTATATGGTTCCCAGCATCTGGGGGTACTTTGAGACTGTGCAGCTTGTCCAAGATTACACAGACTGTCTCTTCTTCAAGAAGGTGAAATGTGGACTCAAACTCCAAATCTCTGAGTCTGCTGGTGGGTACTATAAGGAATGAATGTACTTAGGGTAAAGGGCTGCATGAGAGTTAGCATCTATTGACAATTATTTGAGTGACCCAGGTAAAACTGCAGCATATAACAACCTGTTAGTTGTGATGCATCAAATCTAGTGGTGGGCATGGGCCAGTTCGCACCAGTTCGCTCAAACCGGTAGTAACAAATCTGGGTGGTCTCCAGGGTGTGTGTGTTAGTAACTTTTCCGGGAGAATACCCCGGGTTGTTCCTTTTTTTGGAGGCAGCTGGTTTGGCCGCCTCTTCGACCCCACAACAGTTGGGCGGCAGTTGAGGCCCTCAGCGGCCTCCTCGGAGATGTGGTGGTGGCAGCGGCTGAGGGTCTCACTAGAGAAACGCATGCTGTGCTGTGTTGCACTCCCATGCCGTGCTGCACCGCCTTGCTGCACCGCCATGCCATGCAGGGCTGGGCCACCATGCTGGGCTGTGCTGTCATGTCATGCCTCGCTGTGCCTCCATGCCATGCCTCTGTACCGCCAGGCTTCCGTGCCTCCATGCTGCAGTGCCTCCACGCCACTGTGCCTCCATTCCTCCATGCTTCCGTGCCGTGCCACCATACCACCTTGCTGTGCCATGTCATGCCACCGCACCACCAGGCGATGCTGCTGTGCCGGGCTGTGCTGGGCCACCAGGCCACGCCACACTGCCATGCCACACTGTAGTGCCATGCCACCGTACCGTATCTGTTGTCATCTGCAGTGAGTGTCCTGCTGCCTGCTCTCCAGGGTAAGTGACTCATATTTGGGTTTGGTGTGTGTGTGGAACATGTATCTAATGTGTATTTTTATGTGCTTCAATGTGTATTTTTGTGTATTTTTATGTGTTTTAATGTGTATATTTGTGTATTTTTACATGTTTTTATGACTTTAATTTGTATTTTATGTTTATTTTTATGACTTTGGTTCCACCCATGACATTGGCTCTGCACATGATGTTGGCTCTGCCAACAGTGTGGTACTAAAAATTTTGCCTGCCCATGACTGATCAAATCTAACTCATTGGTAAATGTGTAATGCCACAATATTTGTTGCATCCACCTTTTGGATGTGATGCATCAGCTTGAAAGAGAAGTTTGTTTTGCAACCATTTGCAATAGAGGGCCAGGCTTTACAGCAGGTTTGAATAATAACAGGGGATTTTGTCAGTTGAAAAAAGATAAAATGTTATTATTCCTTTAGAGTGGCCAATTATTATGTACCTTATATGTATATAAATTGTTGCCATGAGGCCTCACTCTTATGTCTGATGAAGTGGACTTGTCCATGAAAGCTCACAGTTAAATACAGGAGTTAGTCTTTAAGGTGGCAAAACCTTCCTTCCTTTCCTTCTTTCTTTTTGCTGTTCTGTTTTATTTACTCTTAGATATGCTTGCATAGACTAACATGGCTACCACTTCAAACATTTCAAAAACCCAGCTCACTGACTTGCCCAGACATGTCTGGCCACTGCAGGAAAATGCATGCCACCAGGGGACATGATTCAGCTGAGGTGGCAGCAGGCATAGTGGCAGTTGCAACTGTTATAATGTTCCCATGTAAAAATACATTACCCAATTACTGACCATTTGAACAGCTTTAGCACACCTATAACATAAAATCTGTAAGTGATAGGCAAATTTTGAGTTCAGATTTGGAATCAACACACTTGATATCATGTAAATCACATACTGTATGTTATTCCCAGTAGCAAAATAGTTGTTGTGCAGCATTATTATTTTGTTTTCATTATGCATGTTGTTTTTATAATAATGTTTTGTTGTTGTAATATGTTGTTTCTGTATTGTATGTTTTATATACATACTGGACTTACTATTGTAAGCCAACCTGAGTGGTGTTTGCACCAAAATGACAGAATATAAGTAAGTGCTGGAGGAGAGATTTGCAAAGACCCTGGATCTGCAAGAGAAACAAACAAATGAAAACTACCACCAGTTAAAAGCCTGAACTGTCTCTGGAGGCAAAAATGATAAAGTTGAGGCTGTCTTATTTTGGGACCATCTTGAGAAGGCAGGATTCTCTGAAACAGACAATAATACTGGGAAAGGTGGGAAACAAGAGAAAAAGTGAAAGACCAAACATGAGGAAAACCACAGGCTTGTAATTGCAAGAACTGAGCAAGGTTGTCCATTTGTAAGTTGGTGATGACTTACACGTAACAACAATGCATATAAAATGCATTTCTCCAGAACTCTGGGAGGGAAAATGTTATTACATCTCTCAGTATTTCTGAGCCAGCATAGTCACTGTCCATGCTGGTGGTAAGTTCTAGGAGTCACAATTTCAAGTTTGACGAACTGGACTTGATCAACAAAAGCTCACATTTAAATATAGGAGTTAGTCTTTAAGTTGCCACAGTTTTTGGGTTTTTTTTTTACTCTCTGTTACAATTTCCAGTGTTATCCTTGTTAATTAATGTCATTGTTATGTGTTCAGCAACAAGAGCCAGGGATGCATTATTTAAAGCCAATCTTCATCCATGAAGAAGATGGTTGGTAATGTTCATTGACCATGCAATTAGTTCAGTCCAGGTAGATGAGTCACCTTCACAATAGGGAGCATGGAGAGGCAAGTTGATTGGCAACATATTTGTCAAATGTTCCAGAAATCTACAGAGCTAGCAAAGATCAAGAGGCAAGAGATTAACATCCATTCTGCATACCCCAAAAGTGCTTTTGGCACTACACACAGAATTGCCAGAGCTGGTCAAGTCCTCCTCCTCCTCCTCCAGGCGACGGTGGGGCCATTTTCCTAGGAATTATGTGAAAATTCATTTAATCTTTGTTTTGAAATGAACCATACTAATTTACATTTATGAGACTAATAAACAGATCAGAAAGTAGCTACCCTTCAGATTTCATTCTTGTCCAAATCTTGCAATGATCCTTGCTAAATATATGCATACCAAGATGAATATTTTAAGGGAAAACACACATTAAAGAGAGAATTAAATGCATACACTCCCTTCTTAGAGAAATGGGATGGAATGGATTTAGCATTGAACAAATATGACAGCAACATGGATCAAAATAGATGAGACTATTCCAACAGATGGCTGTTACTTGCCTATGTAAAATGTTTTCTTCTTAAAAAATAATGAGAGAGCAATAAATATCCACAAATTTCCTAATGTATTGTAATCTATTAATTTCTGATGCATCAAACTCTGAGTCAACAAAGCCCATTCTGTTTGAAATCTGATTCACCATCATTTCCAGGACCTGATGACATTTATTTGGACAGGCTGCAAAATGTGCATACATAATTATTATTATTTTTAAAACCTGCTCCTTTTTTCTTTGCACAGACTATTGGTTGACTATGTCATCAAATACATTGGTATTGGCTCCACTTCTAAAACTGGTGAATTTAATTATCTTTTGCTGCCTGCATGACACAAAAGATAAACTCAGTCCATCTGTTTTTTTCTCTCCAAAAGTTACTTTTCCTGTGCCACTGGAAGCCCTCTACCATTTTCATGTTGGAGCAATCTGAAATGTTCATTTTTCCTGTGCAAATACATGTAATAATGGATTGGTGTGTCTGTAGGTATCTGTAGGGAGTGTTTCAATGATGTAAGCAGTTGGGTGTGATGTTCAGGACTGGACAACATGCCCCAATGTTGTTTCATCTGCCCTAATCATACTCCTTTAAAAACAGATATTAAATATATGAGAATAGTGCTAGATCACCATATAACTTTATTGCTAGGTCTTCATTCTTATAAAATAAGATACTGCATGTTCCTACGTGTTCGGAATGCTGCCACCTTTTCCAAATCAATGTGCAACCCTTTCAAAATCATGGGGCAACAGATTTCATTTTGTCTCAATTGCTTCTTCTATGGATGTTTTCTGGGCATGGACAGGAAGATAAATATGGAAAATAATCATAAGAATGAAGTGATAACCTAGTGATAAGGTGTTAGGGTGATATAGCATTATTTTCATCTATTTAATTAAAAAACTTAGAGCTCGGATTTGCATGAAGGAAAGGCAGGGCAGAGGTGGGATCACAGGATGGAACGAAAGAAGGTGGGACCATTGGTTGAATTTGAGTGCCATCTGTATTGCCAGAATGGACACTGATCCTCTGAGTCAATCGAAAAGTCCAATGTGAGCACTCATTACAATTTCAGTTATAATTAACAGTACAAATAAAACTGTAGTTTTCCAGTGTAGTCATACATTAGTGATGGGTATATTAGAGAATTCATTTTCTATCAGGAAATTACATAAAAGGATTCATACCTTAGAATATTTACAATAGAGTAACACATTACCTGAAGTAATAGGATTTAGTCCTTATCTCCAAGGAAATGACCTTAATCATGATTACTTTTGAGTACATTCCATGGAAATGAGTAGAACTAAGAAAATATGTATGAGACTATGCTATTGTTTTTTTTGTGCTGCTGTGTTCATGTATAGGAAAGAAAAAGATGAGTATTTACTACTTACTGTAATGATGTGCACTATATAATTAAAAATGCCCCATAATCATAAAAATAGAAACAACTCTTTTAAATGGTATCCCTAGCAACAACACAAGTGTTTTTTGGCATTTCTGTCTGGCTATCCATTTTATGAATGGATTAACCCCCAATTTGTGCCTCTCCTCATGGTATGATGAAACACCAGCTTACCATATATGTTTTTCGTTTAGATGGGTGTAGACATCAGCCAGATTCAAAATGAGTGATCCCTTGCAGATAATTCAGGGCAACTGGGAAGGGAGGCATCCCATACTTTGTTGATAGCCACCATGAACCCCTCCTCCAAACTTACTCTGGAATGGACAGAATCTTTTTGACAAAGGCAGAGCATAATTTCTCCATGGGCAGAGTGCTTCATGTTCTCTGCTCAGTCTTTAGACTGCAACTGCACATACTGAAGGTAGACCCATTAATCAAAGCAACGAGTCTTCTTCTAGAACATGGGTATAGCAAATATTACCTTATACAAATGGCTGGGAAGGAGCAACTGTGGATCAAAGAGTTTCACATGGAGTAAAATCTAACAGGATTATGGCTTGTGTTACTTAACATAATAATAATAATTTCCAATCAGAAATTATTCCTGGTTCAAAGGATTTTTGCTGAAGAAACTCCACTTAGGGGACACCCGAATGAGGTTCCTTTCATGTGCCCAAGATCTGGGACAGAAGCAGGCGCTCAATCTGTTATGCAGTATCCAGGTCTTGAATTGCCAACTTGGGCCTTGAACTGCCAACCTGCCAGCCTTCCAGTTAACATGGTGAGCTTCTTAACAACTGAGCAATCACAACCCCTATAATAATAATAATAATAATAATAATAATAATAATAATAATAATAATAATAATAATAATAATAATAATAATAATAATAATAATAATTCTCTATCAGAAATTATTCTCGGTTGAAAGGATTTTTGCTGGAGAAACTCAGCTCACGATACACCCAAATGAGTCACTTTTCATGTCCGCAAGAGCTGGGACAGAGACCAGCACTCAATACATTATGCAGTACCCGGCTCTCAAACTGCCAACTTGCCAGCCTTCCAGCTAACAAGGTGAGCTTCTTAACAATTTCCTTGCTGAAATGTTGAAATCCTTTTATTTGTTCTCACTTATTTATCTTGGCTCTCCCACAGATCCTTATCCCTTCATAGTGAATTCCATAGTTTGTGTGTCTGTTCTCCTTTAACCTTCTCCATTTCCATTGCCCTCAAAAAGGTCAGTGCTACTGTAGAGTTGCTTTATATAATATCAAAGACTATATTTCTGTTTTGACACCACTGGTTTGCAAACAGTGGCAAGCATCACCATTTATGAATGAGCAGAAATATGCCATCTTTTGCTGAATATCTGCTTTCTTTTCAATGTATGCACAGTGTATCATACATTTCGTGGTTTCACTATTTGTTACACATAGATAACAACATTAGAATCTAGCTGAGCCAGCTGGGAAATAGGAAGCTGAACCAGATGTTGATCTGCATAGCTCAGTAGCAACCATACTGAAAGACAACTGTTTTCATATTTTTCTAAGAAACTCTTCTCATGCCAGTTAAGGAGTTGCCAACAACTAATTTTGGAATCTACTAAAAACAACACATGTGCTTTGCTGTTAAGCTATGACTTCCCCTCAAATTTCCCTCAATTTTCTTCCATAGGTACCATAATAATATCCACTGATGATTGAATTCACAAAGTTCACATGGGTCAACTTAGCAAGCAATCACATTGGCAGTTGGAAAAAAGATGTGTCCCCAGCACTGTCTTCCTTCTCAATCATTGCCACTGCTACTGCCTGTGCCTCTGCTGCTGCCACCACACCAACACCAACACCAACACCAACAACGATGGTGATGATGGCAACGGTGGCAGTGACAGCAACAACAACATGGACATCTACTTTTATGTTTGTGCTGGGTTTGGCATGAGAAAAATGAAAGTTAAAAATCAACAATTACACAGCGTTAAACTAAATGTGGGGGAAGCCCAGTGGGAAGTTGTTTCTTTTCAGCATTTGAACCTTGAAAGAGGGAGAGGTAAATGGAAGGGAAACACTGAGGAATTCAGTTGGCAAGGTACAAGATCAAAAAACCCCTCTACTGTGGACTGGGTGGACTCTGACAATGCATCTCCCCAGTAGAATTAATATTAATCACTCTTTTAATTTCCTGTGAATGGTCAGAGTGATTTCAACAGCAAAAGATTGTGTAGAAAACACAGAATCAAGATGAAGAAACTTTTAGTTTAAATGCATCATTTGTTCTTGTATGTCTCACTTCCTGATTTGAAGTCATCCCAAACCAAGTCACACCTGCTATTTCTGTTTCAAAACAGAGATGTAAAAAAACATTCATGTCACGATGATACTAGTTCACACGTACTCATCTTAAATTATTTCAGCAGAAATACTTTTTCATCACCTCACCTGGGGAGCAGAGAGGAAGCCAGTTGTTAAATGACCTATTTTATCATTCTAGAAATGAGCATATGATGATGGCAAAACATTACAATCCTTTAAAATTAGATGGAATGAGGACTAGGGTGCCAATCTCTAAAAGCATTTGGATTAATATTTTTCAAGTTAATTACATTTTATCTATTTTAAATGTTGGAGATGGGAACACATCTTGTTTGTTTTGTTACAGTTGCAATACATCCTTTGATGGTATCAAAAATCTCTCCAAAGTTTTGTGAAGAAGGAGGAGAAAGATCCTCTAGTGTTTCATTGCAAGATTTCCATGTGTTGTAGGTATTCCCTCCAACTGCAGTATTGTCTTTGATAGCTGGTGGTATTAAACAACTGGTATTGGGAAACTGATAATGTCTCATCCAAAATGGAGTGGTCATAAAAAGTCCTGTAAATAGGTGAGATGAATAAATTTGCTCATTGATTGAGCTGTTTGAAATAATGTACACAAAGTCTTTACCATTGTAAATTTTGTAACAATAAGATTTAAACAACACAATCCAATAATAAAATTGAACAACGGCAGCAGATAAAAATGTTGGATAAAATACATTGCAGATTGACATTAAAACCAATAATGCTTTGTGAAATAAAAGGTGTTGAGGTGCATTTGAAAGTTACAAGGGAGAGGTTGAAATGAAGTACTGTAGTTGTAGAAGGAAATTACACAGATAAAATGAAGTTTATTCTGTAATTCTCAGCCCTGATAAACAGTATTCATTATTTACTGGGAATTGAAATCACTGTGGTAATAGTTTTGCATGAAATAAAACTATATTTTTGTGATTTCTCATTTTTGTTTGCTTAAAATGTGAGGATGGGCTGCCTGTCACATGGAGTTGCTACAGACAACCAATTTAATAGTTGAGCAAGTTAACCATGTTCACACATGTATTTTTGTTTGTTTGTTTTGCTTCTCTGTTTCTACTCATGTTGGGCTGCCATGTCACCTCATGTTGACTAAACTGCCAGGATTTTGAGAAGAATATAGACAGGGACTAGAGGAAGATAAACAAGCCCTTTTCTCTCCTCTTAATCTTACATTTCGTTGCATAACATTCTAAAATTCATGAGTGGAAGTCAGTTGGCAGCCTATGAAAAAGAGAGGGAGGGCTTGTGCTCTGCGGAATACAACCAAATGGTCCTTAGGCTGGAGAAGGAAGAGCGATGGGGAGGAGGGAACCGCCTACTCTTTTTTTCTCTTTCCAGGAAACCATATGCTTCTAGCTAGTAAAAAAAATACAAAGCAAAAACCCTACCCTTTGCTCATGAACAATATTATCTGTTGAATATTAAATCTTCAAGCTGAAAAATTCCTGACTTCTCTGCTGCTTTGTCTGAGATCCCAGCCTTAGAATGCTTTTCCTTAAAAATGCCCTGTCATACATGCAAAAACAACAACATGCAGGGAAATCAAAGAACAAGAAATAGTGCCCTTCAATTATTCGGTATACCTTGGATACCTTGGAGTCATTTTTCAACAAGGAGTCTCTGCATGAGTAGACATCCCTGCAATAACATTCCACACAACCTCAGTCCACAATGATTGGTCCCTGGCAATTCTTCTCCATCTCTTAGTCTAACAGGGCGGATCGGAGAGGCTCCCTTGTTATCCCTTCGGCGAGAGAGGCGCACCTCACCTGTACTAGGAGGAGAGCCTTCTCCGTGTCCGCCCCGACCCTCTGGAACCTCCTGCCCACCGAACTGCGCCTTCAGACGGAGCTCTTACCATTCCGGAAAGGCGTAAAAACCTGGCTGGCAGGACAGGTTTGGGGACCTGGGAACGTGGGTTCCCACACTAAGTGGCTTACATAAGAACTGCCTCCCTGGGTTGGAATATGGGAATACTGATGTGTAGTCCTGCGTCGTCTTAATTCGGTGCTGATTTTTAATTCTGATGTTTTTAATTCTGATGTTTTTAGTGACATGGAGTTGGGTTTTATTTCTGTTTTTACTAGATTGTAAGCCGCCCAGAGTCGGGTCCCCCCGATTGGGGCGGGGTATTAAATTTAATAAATAATAATAATAATAATAACATTCTTTTTGAGAAAATCTTCCCACCTGTGAGGTGGTCTTCCCCTGGGTCTTTTGCTATCACTCAGATACCAATTCTTTAATCTGGTAGTCCATCTATTGTCATTTGTGCATGCAACATGGCCAGCCCACCTTATTTTTTTCATCCAGTATTCTGTTCGTCTGGTATTTTTTTGATATGGTTGTCCATTTTTACCTTCTGGTGGCCCATGACAGGTGTAGTTCACACACATGCTAATAACTTCAGAATGTTGTATTGAAGTATATATTGAATCCCTGACTGCTTAGAAATATACCATCAAGTATACTTTTAGAGGAATAAGTAGAGGCACACAGAAAAATGTAAGTGCACTGATGAAATTACACTACCTCTAGGGAAAAAAGCACAACATAATCACCTTTAGAATTTACAGACAACTCTTTTTTATTTCCTTTTTCTTTTTGGAAAAAAATGGAGAGAGAACTGGTGAAAGAGCTCCTTTGTGCTAGGAGAAATCAAACCTTATTCCTCCCAAGCATGCAGAGACCTTAAAGGTCACAGGGTAAGTTTTGCCTGCTGGGCCTTCATGGCATAAAAGCTGAAGCAATATTCTTGGACCTTGAATGAATGTTCACCTACTTGCTGTGTCTCCATAGTGCTTGAAAGGCAAAATAATATTGTATTGCTTGTCTTTGAGGGCAGTGGACCTGATGAATCTAGGCTTTTTGATAACAAAGGGAACCACATGGCGAGTCCAGTGAAATATCTCTAGACATAGGTTTATTTATTTATTTATTTAAATTTGTTTATCGCCCTCCTCCCCGAAGGGACCCAGGGTGATTCCCAACACAACAGCATAGACAACAATTTAAAACCAGTTCAGAAATTAAAAGTTTTAAAAGTTTTAAAAGAAGCTTTAAAACTTAGCATTAAAAACTAGGCATTATAGCTAGGTATTACAGCTAGCTATTATAGGTTTCATTGGTGTCAATGACTATGGTCCTGCTGCCATCCACAACGTATACAATTCATTTCCCCCCAAAACAGATACACTTCATAAGACATTGATACTTGTGTTTTAAGAGAATAATTGTATGCCCTCAAAAACCATATCAATATTTATGCACTATGCTGTCATCATGATATATTCTCCCAGCAAACAGAAGTAGCAGACAAGCTTTTAAATATGAATAGATGAAAAATCCATTTTAACTTTTTTCTGATATGAATTTGTGAAATTTCTTCATATTTGGTATAACTAACGTTTGAAATTTTTAAAATTTCAGGTATGATTGTCTCCATTGATCTTCTTGTTGTTCAGTCACACAGTTGATTCCAAGCCTTTGAGATCCCATGAATCACCATGCACCAGGCTCCTTTGTCATCTGCCATCCTTTGGCAGATCTATGCCCACTGTGTCAACAATCCTGTCTAGGATTCTCTGCCACCCCTTCTTCTTTTGCCTTCAATCTTTCCTACCATCAGGGTCTTTTCCAGTGAGTCCTCTCTTCTCATTTAGTGGCCAAAGTACTTGAGCTTCAACTTCAGTATTTGTCCTTCCAAAGAGCAGTCAGGATTGATTTCCTTCAGGATGGACTGATTTGATCTCCTTGCAGTCCAGGGGACTCTCAAAAGCCATGGCAAGCCAACAATCCTTTGAGGGGGTCCGTAGATCTATACAAGAATAAATCTTCCATCTCATTTAGGCCCCTGGGGGAAAGGTGAAATTGGGGAAAATGTAATTGTTTTCAGTCATTTTCACTGTTGGATATTTATTATTATCATTTATTAGTTCAAATTTATATTGCCGCCCACTTCCATCCTCTCTATCAAGGGAAATGTCTAGTCCATGATGGAGAACCTTGACACTCCAGATGTTCTTGAATTTCATTTCCCAGAAGCTCTGATCAGCAGTACTGCTGATTTGGGCTTCTGGTAATTGAAGTCCAAGTACATTGATAGTCCAAGATAGATCATGTTCTAGCTTGTGCATAAACAAGAGATTACCTCTGTGCTTGTAGCTTTTGATTTTTGTTCCTGGCTCTTTCTTTTTGTACAGTAAAAACCTGACTTGCGTGAAAAGTCATTTCCATAGGCTTTTACATAAATTGGTTTTTTACGTAACTCGAAGCAAACCAGTAGGAAAAATGAATTTTTTTACATAAATCAAAGCAAACCCATGGGAAAAATGTTTTTTTCCTTACATAACTTGAAGCAAACCCATAGGAAATTGCATTACATAAATCAGGACATTTACATAAATCGGGATGTGGTCTTCACACAAAATCATTACATAAGTCAAATTTTACATAACTTGATGTGTATGTAAGTCAGGGTTTTACTGTACTACTCTTCTTGAATATGTACCAGTGGTGTTATTTCAGATTATTTAGACATAGGAAAAGGAAAAGTGATTTCAGTATACTAGGGACAAGAACATTTTAAGCAAAGTGCAAAAGTCTACGTCCTTATTTGAAACAGGTTATCACTTCTAGTTTGTTTAGTCAGTAAATGCAAAGCTTCTTGTTCGATCCCCAAGGATTCATATAGTCTTGTTATCAATCATTTGATAATATGTTGAATCATTATACTATATGGATATCCGACTACTACCTTGTTTAAGCCATCCATTAGCTCTCATGGATCATCGTAAAAGAGGATCCAGCCAAAACTACTCCATCTTCACAGCATTTTCTGTAGCAAAGCACCTCTAATAGCAGTGACCTTACATTAAGCAAGTGATTTTTATCAAGGGGATCTCAGTAACTGGCAAACACATGGAATGGGATCTTAAAAATAATGTTATCCAGATATTAACTAGATATCAGAAGAGAAGAGGAAAAATGAATTCAACCATCAGACGTTGTTAAGGAACTTTATCACTTCATTAAACTTTATATCATATGTTGGCACAGATTTTTATCTTTTGAACAAGAACATTGAAATGTGCCCTGTCAAAGATGGCCCATGGCAAAGGGCAAGATGCTTCCCTCTCTCTATTCATGTGCAGATGCTCACTGGATTAGTATTTAAAGCAAAGGATCATATAATTATATAATAATTGAGTTTGAAGAAGCCTATGAGGCCATTGAATCCAACCTCTTGTTCAATGCAGGAATCCAAATCAAAGCAGAACTGACAAATCATTGTCCAATTTTCTCTTGAATGTTTCCAGCTTTGGAGCATTCACCACCTGCCAAGGTAGTTGGTTCCATTCTTGTATACTCTGACAGTTAAGATCTTTCCCCTGATATTCAGCTTATATCTCTCTTCCTGTAGCTTGAGACCATTATTACGTATCCTGCACTTTGGGAGATCAAGTACAGATCCTGTTCCTCCTCTTTATGTCTATCAAGAATTTGAAGAGTGCTATCATAAATCCCCCAACCCCACCCCAGTCTCCTTTTCTTAAGGTAAAGATGTTCAGTTCCTTCAGTCTTTCCTTACCAAGTTTAGTTTCAAGTCTCCTTATCATTCTTGTTGCCCTCTCTAGAACTTATTCCAGTTTGTTGGCATCCTTATAAAAGTAGGGTGTCCAGAATTGGGCACAATACTCTAGGATCAGGCCAAATTGGACACTGCACACAATGACTGGTGTTCTCTACATGTTGTTGGACTGTAGTCACAAAATAAACTAGCTTTGGATGACTGGAGGTGTAGTCCAAAGACATCTAGTGGGTCACCTTTTTCTTGCTTCTCATTAACCTGAAATGGTTTGACTCATTTACATGAGTATTAGCCTAGGAATTTTGATGCATATTCTTTTTTGGATCTTCTTCCATTGTCATGTCAACCTTCATAAGTCCTCATCTGAAATTTTATTTTCAATGGGGTGGGGGAAGATAAATGAAAAGAAGAAAGTAAGTAGTAGATGCAATTTGGGCTGAAATTACTGAACACTCTTCTTGATTTCTCATCCTCTTTTCATTTTCTAGAACCATTTTCTCCCATAGTTTGTTATATTGCTGGCATATCAGCACTGCTGATCAGAGTATGAATGAATCATGCTGTGAGTATGCACAATGACAAGCTATCCTAATGTGGGACAGGGGACTAAGGATGGATATAGTATATCTGATGGTTCTGGTGCATAGATCTATGCTGGAGTTTGAAAAAGGTACTTTTAAACTCTCAGAATCTGGATGATTCTGGAAATGGTAGTCTACGAAAGTAACTTTTCCAAGCTCTTATTGAGGAACATATTTCTTACACAATTCAGATCGTTTTTGCAGATTTTGTACACATATACCTAATTGAAGATAGGATAATTTCAAGCAGCTGGTAACATTTCTGGGATTGGATTAAATGACCCAAGCACTTATGAAAAATATTTCTTGAATAAAAATAGAGTGTGCTTAGGAAAATACAGGATAAGTAAGAAATAGATTCTAATTTTCTGTCTGTTATGCTGGTTTCAATTGTAATGTGGCAAAGTAAGCTAAAACAAGATACAGTATTCCAATTAAGGAAAGCTCACTAATTTTGTGTAGTCACATAATAATAATAATAATAATAATAATAATAATAATAATAATAATAATAATAATAATAATAATAATAATAATAATAATAATAATAATAATAATAATAATGATGATGATGATGATGATGATGATGATGATGATGATGATACCAAGTCAATTCTCATTTATGGCAACTCATGTTTTCTAGGATGAGAGTACTCATAATTTGTTTACCATTTCCTTCTTCTCAGGGTGCAACCTAGCAGCTCTCCTGGTGGCTTAGTGGGTAAAACTCTGAGCTCAGAAACTGGAAGATCGGGTTTTGATACCAGAGGGCTGCACTTGGGCACATGAAAGGAGCCTCATTCCGGCATCCCCTGAGTGGAGTTTCCCCAGCAAAAATCTTTTCAACCCAGAGTAATCTCTGACACAAAATGTGTGCCTATGGCCACACTGGTTGGTTGTTCTTAGACACACAATGGGGAATTTAATTCCAGCCATTGGCTTCACAGTCAGGTATCTAACGTACTTAACTATCCACTTTTAATTCCTTTATTTTGTAGTTGGACAGATGTGTACACAGATAATTCATAAAACACATGAGTTGAACCATCAGCATGGTGATGCCCTCATTAAGTAAAACAGGATAATTTTGGGAAATTGAGTTAAATTACTGTAATAGTCTCTAAAGTGTAGATGCAACATTTTGGGCGGTGTTTTTGTTTATTGCATTGTGTTGCCATCTTCAGAAAACCCAGTCTAATGTAGCAAAACAAAACAAAACCTTTTTAGGGCCACATTTTTTATTGATTTTAGCCCTGGCTGCTCAATCAGAACCAATTTCCTGTTCAAATTTCTTCAACCACTCATAAATCAAAAGGATCAGAAAACAGCAAAGGTTTTCCTACTGTTTGCAGCACAAATGTGAACATAAACAGCAGGAAGCTGGAAAATTGCTACATACAAATAGCTTCTGCTCTTGCAAAGAGTTGCTCTGAAACTAAATCACCATCTGATGAGAACATCTCAGAAGCACCAAGATCCACTAACAACAAATTGCTGAGTTCCTGGTTGCATGTTTTTAAAAGCCATTTGGATATCACATCAACTGCCGGCTAGGCGGACCATGACATGTGCCCTCTGTTTTCACCTGGCTCAAGGGATCCGATGGAGGATGCTCTGGTGAGTTTTAGTCCCAGCCTAACATCATTGGCAAGAGATGGGCAACACTGCCCAGTTAGACTGTTCAAGCCCCCGGGTGAAAGCTTTGTTCAGGCACAGGGGCTTAAGCAGTTTAACTAGGTAGTGTTGCCCATAGTTTATATACCGTAGTTGTTTTGTAATCCAGCACTGCTTCTCATATTCTAATACACAGTAGTCTGTTAGAATAATATAAGAGATTTTAATATGAGACAAACTTTATTCACATTTTGTATCCGTGACACCAAATTTTGACTGTATGACTATTATAGCTGCAAGGGAGTGCAACTATGTTATGGTGCAGCAGAACAATCAGTATTCCACAAGGCAAGTCTAAAAATGGGAGCATTCCAAACAAAAAAAAAATGTAACTTTGAGCCTGGACTTCAACTTAGCATCATACTTGGCAAAGAGGTAGCCGCTCTTGCTCTCTGCCAAATCTGGGGAAGTTTAAGCAAAGGGATATTGAGTTTTTGAAGAAGTAAAACTGTTTTCCTTAGTGCAGCAACAAGCAACCTTTTATATCATCATATTTAAAATAGCCGACATAAATTGAAAAGGCAGATCTTGCTTATCCTGAATGACAATGATTGGTCATACCTGCTTTTTTATTTACAGTAAAACCTCAGATAACACTAAGACTAGGTTCCACAAGTCTTGGTGTTATCCGATTTTTAGTGTTTTCCGATGCATGTTAAAATCCTATGGGATGGATCAGATAACGTTAAAGCTCCATAGAGATACATTGTAACCGCACAGGCTTTAGCGTTTGTTATCCGATCCGTCCCATAGGACCTTAACGTTATTCGATCCAATTCTCCTCCCTAGATTACCTAACTTTATGCGATTTTAGTGTTATCCGAGGTAAACGTTATCCGAGGTATTACTGTATAAGGAATCTCAGATGCAGGAACTGCCTGATCTAGTGTGAGAAAGACTGGCTGGCACAAGATGGCCGGTGCCCGGGGTATGCCCGATTGTGGTTCAAAACTATCACAATCTTTGAGGAGGCTCTTTCTGTGCACCCCTAGACAACAGTGACATAAAGTAAAAAGCTCAGACAAGTTCTAACATCAGGAAACGAGGGCCAGAATCTTGTCACTTACTTATGCATGACAAAGGAAAATAACACAACTTCCAATGGTTTCTAACTAGAAAGCAATGAGTCTTTCTTGGGATTCTCAGGTGCACACTAAGTCAGAGGGCATATGCATCCAAGTGGCGAGTTGTTAACTGCCAACTAGATGCAACTAGATGTCATGTGGTGTGCCTTCCATATGCACAACCTGGCAACAGGATTCCAGCCATTATTTGATTTTCATTGAAATACGGGCACTGAATTCCCTCTTGCGGCAATGAGACATATTTAGGTTCATTTTCTATAGGCAATGTGAGGATGCAATATAGGGTTCAACTCTCACTGCAGCTTAACTCAATATGATTTAGGCACACATTTCTTCATACACTCTGAGGTCTCTTTTAACAAACATTTTTATTAAAAGTAAATGAATTAGTTGTAGTTGTCATCATCTCAGTGTCAGCATTAATCCTATGAGGCCTTCTGTTGCTGCTGCTTTTTCTTCTTCATTTCTTTTCAAATCAAGATAACAACCTTGCTAAATATGCCCTAAAACATATTGGTTAAATATGCATATGATCAGCATCATATTCAATTAAACATCTGAGTATTCCCCAGGCCTCAAAATAACTCAACATTACCTCATCCTGCACTCTTACAACATGCTAGAAACACTTGCCATCTGTAAAGTAAAACACTATGTGACATAATACCACAAAATGTGATGAAATATTCTCATGAGGCAGATTCCTGTGAGATGTTGAAAGAGCTTTTTTTTATCCAGTTGGCCTAGGAGGCATCTTCAGATCACCCCTTACCATCAATGAAATGTTTCTGTCTCAAAAAAAAAAAAACCCTACAGATCATTATATCAAATGTACTTTTATTTGTTTTTTAAAAGTTTCATTTGAAATCCTTCCAGTGGCTTGGAGCCAAAAAGATACTTCTAAGAGTAGAGGATGTTTCAGCAGATAAATCTGTTGGTTTTTTGGAGAGGGGTGGGGGCTCTGATTTCTGGTACAGTAATACCCCGGAGAACAATTGCACTGGATAACGCTAAAACCGCATGACGACAAATTTGGGGGGAAGATTTGCACCGGAGAAGTAAAGAAGTAAAGGAGGCCAAAGCTCCTCTCCCTGCCACTTCCCTCCTTCCTCCCCCCACCCCCAGCAGTTTGGGGACTCCCCACACCCACCCCACTACCTGCTCGGCCACAAGAGAATCCAGCCAAGCCCTGGCCCTGCTTACCTTCAAGCCACCATAGCTTCTCTTGCTGAACTGCACGCTCCGACTGAGCCAGGCTTGACCAGCTGATTGCAGAGCACAGAGGTATGCCTCATGGCAGGCAGAGGCAACCAATCGCATCTTTTTTCCTCCCTGTATTTAAACTACAGGGAGAGAGAGGCTTTTGTTTTTTTCTTTCCCTTCCTGTATTGAAACTACAAGCCTCTCTCTCCCTGTAGTTTAAATACAGGGAGGAGAAAAGATGTGATCTACTGCAGTCTTCCCTTCCTGTATTGAAACTACAGGGAGGGGGGAAGAGAGAGAGGTGATTGGTTCTCTAGAGAACCAATCACATCTCTCTATTTCCCCCTTCCCTGTAGTTTAAATTCAGGGAGGGAAGACTGCAGTAGAGTCGGGGAAAAGGTGCTTTCCCCGACCCTACTGCAGTGGCAGAGACCGCTGCGCTTGGGGGGTGGGTTTAAAGGCAGGGAGGTCTCTTTCTTTCCCTGCCTGCCTTTAAAGCAGTTTGTCCCTGAAGTCAGGGCTTTTTTTTTTTAGCGTTGTTCGATGCATGTTGGATAACGTCATGAAAAATTGGATAACGTCATGACTTGTGGAACCAAGTCATAATGTTATCCGGGGTATTACTGTAGTTTCTGTTTTTGGTTTCATTATCTGGCTATTTCAAGTGATTTCCTCTCTCCCACTACAAAACCAAGAAGGCAAATGTTTGATTTCATCATGTTTCCCACCATTTGCACTAAATACACTTTGAGTAAATTATAGTTTGTAAAAAAAATTGTCTTTGTGAGAAACCAGTGTCTTTTCTTCTTTTCTGACGTTTAACATGCTTGTACATAGTGTACACAAAATATTTGTGGTCTTTTCTCTCTCTCTCTCTTAATGATTCAGTATTGTTGGCCAACATCTCTTGTGTGATTAGTTAGCTGAAGGAAAAGGTGTGCTGTCAGAATGCATGCATGAAATCATACATATCTGGAGATACAACCATAAGGATCTTTGAACCATGGCAATTGGGCCTCATGAGACAAATTAGGCTGAGTATATCACACTTGTATAGAGCTGACCACAAGAATTAATTAATGAACACAAAATATGTACAGATAGTCCGCTGGCTATCCATGAGTTCTATTTCTACAGTTTCAATTTTATACTGGTCTAAAAATATTTAATTAAAAAATCCCTGAACATTATGAGATATGGCCACTAGAGGCCACTATCTGCAGTATAAGGCTTATGAGGAAATGATTTTTTTACAGTAGCCATTTTGTTAGCATGAGTGTAGAACAACAGAGGCATTTGTGCATACACCCCTTTTTAATGGCCAGGTATGTGTACATAAACATACAACTTTCTGTTTCTTACAGTATCAGGTAACTGGAATGTATCCTCATGGATTTTTGGAGGCAACATATATAGCAAAGACTCAACAATAAAATAAATAACTAATATGGAAAAATGCAAATTCCAAAGATGTACATTTAAATAGCTGAAAGTGTTCTGAGATTCTGGCTGCACCCTTAGGGACTGCAGTACCTGAACAGACAATTTGAAGAGGTACTATAACGATGACAAGAGGAAATAAAGGAATAATCTTTCCCTAACCCCTTCCTCAACATACACAAAAGAGTATGGGTAGATTGTAGAATCACCAGATCATAGAGAAAATACTTTCAAAAATTGAATAGAGTGAAAAAGATTACATCTTCTTAACCTTGTCAGGCTGTCTTAGAGCTGTGGAGTATTGAGACTCCAACTGGCAGTCATCAAATGGGTTCAGGCAGGGCCACAACTAGAATATACATCCCAGAATCCAAATATGGTTACTGTGTGCTTTTTTATCTAGTTTCTGGTCAGGCTGAGTGACCTGGCCTCTTATTAGTCATGTGTCCCATTCTGCCTTGATCATTAGATTTCCATCTGGTTAATCCAGAGATAATGGAAAGAGAATGAGCCATTTGACTTAGCCAGAACAAGATAGACCAGTTGCTTGCTTTCCCTGATTCCAAGATGATCCCTGTAGCATAAAAACAAAAGAATGTAATCTAATACATCTGGTTTCAGAGAGCTCTCCTCTAACTCTTTGGCTGAGCTATTTTTGTCTTCTATACAAGTTTGATAGGGATCATTTAGGGCTATACTCCTGTCTTTTCCTCCTGGGCCTTGGCTTACTTTGAGTCCTGAGGCTATTTCTTCTGAGCCACTGTATTTAATCTACATTTGTCCTTGACCTAACAACTTATCCAGCTAAAGCAGTCTATGGAATGCATATGTGTTGTACGCACCAGACCAGTTTGGCAACAAGTCAGAAACAAACTGCTACTAATTAATGGGTTTATTTATTCCTGGCCATATGCCAAGCCACCCAGCTTCTACCCAATGAAGAATTCTGTGGGGATTTTATAACTAGCAATTTGCCACTTCCAATAATACCATTCCCCTTACAATGGTGTAATTAGGCAATAGGATTTTGGCAGTTGCTTTGTTGAGATGAAACATTTTACTGTGGAAGGCATTAGTGTTTTCTATTTAAGCATTTTCAAACCACTTTGCTGAATGGTAAACAGCTGAAACACTGTCTGAAAATAAATACAGACAGATGAGCACAATAGATACACATTTTATTTCCTGTACTTTAGTGTGGAATTACCTAATCACATGACATACAAACAACTGGCACACATTGTTCTCATCCTGCTGCATAAAGTGAATTGCCAAGTGGCAGCATTTTACTTTTTCTTTGATTGTTAGACTTACATTCCACCTCATCTCCAATGTGTAAGGCACATGGTTCTCTCCTTCATCATTTTATCATAAAAACCTGTACAGTAGTTAGATCAAGGTAACTGGCTGAACTTCAGAGCCAAATGGGGCTTTGATCTGCTGTGGCTCATTCTTTTATACAAATCAGCTCTGTTCTGCTATCACCAAGTGATATAGAGACACATATGTAACCCAAGACAATTTATATAAGTAATCCAAGAGACCTCTTGGCACTTCTCTACTTAGCATAAGAGATGTTATAAAGAAATCCAGAGCCCTTGACCTTTTCACCAATATACTTGTGTATCTTAAAAATTAGGCTGAGATAACTGCTATTTTAAGGGAGCGGAGTTAAAAAGCAATGGAATCAGAACGATTTTCTAAATAAATGGCAGCTTTTTCATAGGAATTTGTCTAGAATAAATATAAAGCTGAGAACCTTTTGTTTTGCTTTTTTGGACATGTAGAGCAATCAGTGGTAACTGTGTAGGAGAGTAACAATTATTGCATTTTCAACGGCTCCAGCTATTGATACTGTCAAAATAGCTGCAACCCTCTTCCCCACATAGGATTAACATCTTCATAGATCTGGCTCAGATGAAATTTGGACTGTCTTAACTCAGTCTTGGACATATGAACCCCCAATATGCTGCTGCTGTTTATTTATTAAACAAACAACCAGACACTGAGCTATCTGTGGCCACAAGATTACCTGAAATTTTGATCCTTTATAGCTTTTACTTATCATTCATAGAATCATTGATTTGGAAGGGGTCTTTTAGGCCATAGAGTCGAACCTCCTGCTAAATGCAGGAATCCAAATCAAACCAGATATGACAAATTGTTGTCCAATTCTTTCTTGATTGCTTCCTGTGTTGGAGCACTCACCACCTCTCAAGGCAGTTGGTTCCACTGTTGTACTGCTCTAACTGTTAAGATGTTTTTCTTGATATTCAGCTTATATCTGGCTTCCTTTAGTTTGAACCCATTATTATGTGTCCTGCACTCTAGGATGACCAAAAACAGAATCCACCTGTCCTCTTTAATACCATCTTTCAAGTATTTAAAGAGTGTATCATATCCCTTCTCAGTCTCCTTTGCCCAGAATTGGACACAGTACCAATGGTCTAACTAGTGCTGAATAGAGGGGTACTAGTACCTCACAGTTTTTGGGGATTATACATCTGTTAATGCAGCCTAAAACAACATTGGCCTTTTTTGCACTGCTCACTCATATTTAGCCTGTGATCTGCAACAATTCCAAGATCCTTCTCACTTGCAGTATTACTAAGCCAAGTATTGGCCAACTTGTAATTGTGCATCTGTTCCCCTCACCCCCTGGTCAGTGTTTCCCAAACTTTGGTTTTTGGACTTCTGTTCCAGGGAGCCTAAGTCAATTCCCAAAGCATTGATCAGCCAATGTACTAACTTAGAATTCTGGGAACCACTACCCTAGGTATAAAAATCCATACTTCTCCCTGTTAAATTTTATTCTGTTGGTTTCAGCTTAGTGTTCAAGCCTATCAAGATTCTTTTTGAATTCTATTCCTGTTTTCCAAGGTATTAGATATTCCACCCAGGTTTGTGTCATCTGCAAATTTGATAAGAATTTCCTCATCCAAGTCATTTATGAAAATGTTGAAAAGCACAGGGCCCAGGACTGAGTCATGTGGTACTCCACTTGCTATCCCCTTCCAGCTTGAGAAGTAGCCATCAATAAGAACATTCTTTGTACAATTCTGTAATTGTATATCCACTTGACATTTGTGCTATCCAGGCCACACCCAGTTAGTTTGCTAATCAGAATATAATGGGGCACTTTTTCAAAGGCTTTGCTGAAGTCAAGATTTATTGTATCAACAGCATTCCCCCTGTCCATCATGGAAATTACCCAATCAAAAAAGGAACCAATCAAAAAATCAAGTTAATGTGGCAGGATTTGTTTCTGACAAATCCATGTTGGTGTATAGTTATTACTACATTGTTTTCTAATTGCTTGGAGAGTGACCACTTTATAATCTGCTCCCAAAATTTCCCCTGAGATTGATTGATCATTGTTTGGGTTCAGTTGCCTCTTTCTTACAGGAATTAACTAGGTCATCAGCATTCAGATTGGCAGATGTGGTATGGTTTTGTTTATTGCTTGGAGGTGGGGTTTTAAATTTGCTGTTGTTATTGCTATCAGTTTACAAAGCTTGATTGCTTTTGTCAGTGATATCCAGAGCAAATGGAATCCTTCTAAAGATGACTTCATGTAGCATTGTCAGATTTAGGTATGTCTCATGCATGCTAGTGATATGAAGAAGTAATGCCAGTTGCACATTTTTGCCCTGTTAATATCTCCTAATAAATAAATGCTTTAATTAAAATACCAGCTTTGATAAGTAGGTGCTTTGAGAAGTGAGTCAAGTGATGTAATTAGTACAACACAAAGTGCATATCCTACATATTTCTGATTCTTTTTTTCTAAGCTCTTTATACATTTAAAAAAAGAAAAAAAGAATTGGGAAATTAAACCAAAAAGAGATATGTGTGTGTGTGTGTGTGTGTGAGAGAGAGAGAGAGAGAGGAGAGAGAGAGAGAGGCAGACTGGAAGGGAGTCAGAGAGATAAAATCTAATCTAACAGTGTCACATTTTCAGGGCTCCCCAGTGAAATGATTTTAAAAGTATGACAGCTTTTAATAGAGCAAATTATATTTTTAAGACAAAATTGGGAGCAAATTGAGCATAAAAAAGTAAGTAATGACATTTCACACTGGGCTTGTGTTTCCAATCATTATAGAGGAGCTTTCTAGAATATAAAGTAATGGTCAAGATTTCAGTGATAATCTTTAACAAGCGCATAAATGGAATGGCTGTAATTTTAACATTGTTAAATCAGGCCCTCTCCAGTGTGCAGCCCTTTTCATGTTCAGGGCTCCAGCTCTCATCAGCCCTATCCAGCACAACTTATGGTCAGAAAATCTTGGAGCTGTACTTCCAAACACCTTAAGGGTTTGAGGAAGGCTGTTATTAAGTCATCACACTTTGGAATAAACAGAAAGCCTTGGAGTTTTAAAATGCCGTTCCCCATGCACCTCTCCACTTGGCAGGACAAGAAAGCATTTTTCTCTAAGACAGAAACATTAAGCTAAAGATCAGCAGTAAAACATAAAAGACACTATTGTTTACAATGTTTTGGAGAATGGCATTTGGTTTAACCTTAGCAATGTCAAATAAGTTGATAGCTCATTTACCCATTGCCATTTAGAATTTGTAGCACAATCTGTAAACACCACTTTTCTGTCCATCTAGTTTGTCTGAATTGTAAAATGCTACACAACGGAAAACCTTTGCAGAATAAAATATTACCTTTCTTCTTTTTCTTTGTCCTTGATATCTGCCTTTGAGTCCTTCTTTGCTTTTTTAAAACCATCAACAGTAGTGAATTCCACAAATATCCTGAAGACTAGTGTGAAAAGGCAAAGTTTAATTTTTAGAACTCTGGTATCAAATCTATTGTATATTGGCTTCATAAACCTCATACAACTCTGGCCAAATTATATGCCCGAGATAACACACCATTAGAAGATGGAATTCTATACATTCCAAGAATATCTGATTGTCACAGCAGGAACTTTTTACTGCTCCCATAGTCTACAACACAGTGATTAGTTATTGGGAAGTTTGCAGATGTTTTCTCCACAGGTATGATTATGACCCATATGTCTGCAAAATGAACTGATTATAGGTTCTTATGACAAGCTATGTGTAATGTGTAAGCTGGACCCCAATTGGGCTTTATAATTCTAGAGTCACACAGACGGCCAAAAAATCAAAAATATATAGAAATGTGTAACTAGAAGTGGCTAAAAGGGCACTTCTGGTTCTGAAAAGTGTTTTTTTTTTTTTTTGGGGGGGGGTACTGGGCAGCAGACCAATGCAAAGTTTAATCACTACTCCTGGAATCCTTCAGAAATTTACTTTTTTTAACTAAAAAGAGAGAGAAAAGCTGGAGGTAAAAAAGAAGTATTGAGGCTACTTGAATTCACTGTTTAGTTTGCCCACTCCAAGTTTAGGGGCTGATTTTAATTATATCTAATGATTAACTTCATAATTGAGTCAGTGATGGCAAACCTTGGCACTCCAGGTGTTCTTGGACTTCAATTACCAAAAGCCTAAGTCAGCACTCTTGCTGATCAGGGCTTCTGAGAATTGAAGTCCAAGAACACATGGAGTGCCAAGATTCGCCATCACTGAACTAAGCTGATCCAGAATCAAGTGTAGGTGGGGGTTACACCAATGGTCCCCAGCATTCTGGGTCATCAGAGTCATATTAGAGTACCCAATGCCTAAAGACAGCCACATCTAAAATCAAAATGAAACAGAATTATTAACCTACTGATTTCGATCAAAAGTAAACATTCAGAGGTCAATGCAGAAATGTTAGTGTTATGGGTACCTAAGCTCTGCTGGCTAGCAAAGCACCCCGAATGGCCAAAATGCAAGTATGGAGGAGAAAACCAAGATGAGACTAGCAGAAGAAATCATGGAGACCAGAAGAAACTATGTTGCTATTGTGGTTTTGCAAGAAAGGGACAGGAAAATCAGCAGTAGATGATGACACATGAGGCATGAAGAACAGTATGGGTCTGAGGGAAAGTGCCTTGAGGATGATGGCAGTAAACTAAGCATGTTGGAAGACCACAAAGAAAGAGTTGGGGGGGGGGGGGCTGGAGTTGAGGACCATTGGTTTGGACTGTTCTTAGATGGATGTCCCTTGAAAGCCACTGGATTGTTGAAAATGGTCTCGCTTCTATTCTCCCTCTCCATTTTTCATTACCACCTGCTGTTTGACACAGCACATACACAGCATAGAGATGATCACAGATTCCAAGCTCTACCATCTCAATTTAAAGGGACTTGGATTTCAAACTCCCATAAATATTATTTCTCTTTATTGAGATGCTCAATTGCTAAGATTTTGGAGAGGAACATTTAGTGAAATCGGAGCTTGGGATGCTGATGACATGTGAACCTGCCTGAGATCAAGTCAAACCTATTTATCCATATAATCTAGTATTCTCTCTTCTAACTAGTATAAAGTTCTGCAAAAATTTTCCCCTGCCATGCTTGATACATTTTCATAGTGAAAGGAACATCTGTGTCTCTGCATTATTCTCACTGCACTTTCAAATTTCTATTAAATGCAAGCTGTGTGATATTTCTAGTCTCACTTTCTCCATGAAAAGAAGCTCAGACAGCTCTCTGTTCATGCCATCATTCTTTCCAGCACATTGCGGCTTTCTCAATTGCCTGCAGTTCCTGATTCAAAAAATACCTCATGGGATGAATTCTGATGTTGTTGGTTAATTTTGTGCACGAAATCAGGGGGTTATGGATCAGGAAAGGAACAACCCTATGGTGAAAAAAATAAATGACATTGAGGCACTCCTCATAACTCGTCCAACTAACCAGAATATTAATTAGGAAATTTATTTTTCAAATTGGAAATCTTAGGTGAATCATAAGTACCTGTTGGATAGTTTCCCCTGAGTAAACTTAGGTCAGTCCATCACTACCTTTAGAGCTCAGGGTTTCCACTCTGAGGGAGACCTGGAAGGTTGGTATCAGGAATGAGGCCTTCACTATGGTGGTCACAATTGTTAAGACATTTTTCATTTTGGGGGTATTGTACAAAGATTGCTGCCCAGTGGAATAGTACAACTTTAAGGCCCTCCATGTGTTCTGAACACAGGTGTACATAATAGAGCCCCAAACTGATTGCCAGGCTGTGCATGCCTGGTCTACATGCTCCTGTAACAGCCCAGCTGTGGCTGATTAGAAAATCTGCCCAGCAACACTAGGGTATAACTGTGGCCCTCTGGGAAGGGTCTATGGAGGAGGCTATTATTCCGGAGGAGATTATCTGTGAGGAGGTTGCTATTCTGAAGGAGTCTATATACTGAGAAGGACTGAGACACTGAAGGAGGTGATGCTGTTGAGAGCTTTTCTTCAACTGAGAAGAAAGAACTGCTTAAGGATCACCAGGACTCTGTGCATGCTCCTGGAGTTGGAGCCAACAGAGGACCCCAAGCTGTCTACCTACTGTGGGGCTTGGAGAGAGAGAGAGAGACTGTTGTATATAGTCCTGTGTATGTCTGTCTTCCCCTCACTGTAAGTAAAGTGCACCTTTCCACTGAAGGCATATGTGTGTGTGTTATTGCACTAAGGCTTTTGCTGCGTAAGAGCTTAAAAGTGCTACTCTGCTATCCAGCCACACATATCGCTAGGGGAATCCCTGATAACAATTATGTGGAATGCTCTCCCATTGAACTTCTGACTTCCCTCCAGGATTTCTGGGGACCCATAAAATCAAACTGTATAGAGAAGATTTGGGGGACATTATTCTATTCCCTTCCAGATACTCTTGGTTCTGGCCAAGGTCCTACTCTTTCTGTTGAAATAGTGGAAATGGTAACCATGTTAGTCTGTGTTTCAAGCATATCAGAGAGTAAACAAAACTCTGTTATATGTTGTTATATTTTACCACCTTTACAGAAACTAGTTCAGTAGAATTCACATCCACAGGTTACCTCTCAGAGCAAAAGAAGAATGTGGTGCTTGGCCTGGGCCACTCACACAATAGATGCTAGATCCGAAGGTTACTCACATTAGAAAATGTATAATGTCACAATGTTTGTCTTGCATCCATTTACTAACCAATTGCAATTCAACAAGGTGAAGCTTCACAACTAATATTATTTATTTAAATTTGTTTATCGCCCTCCTCCCAAAAGGGACTCAGGGTGATTTACAACAATTATAAAATCATTTAAAAAAATTAAAAACTCTAAAAACTTTTAAAAACTTAGTATTAAAAGCCAATATGAATTGGTATTACCAATTGTATAAAACCACGTTGATTTTAAAATTATCTATTATGCTAAACATTGTGTACCTCTGTATCTGATGTGTATATCATGAAGTCTCACTCTTATGCCTGACGAAGTGGACTTGATCCATGGAAACTAACAATAAAATACAGCAGTTAGTCTTTAAAGTGCCACAACATTTTTGTCTTTTTTATTTTGTTTACTCTCTAATATTCTTCTTAGTTGGTTATTGTATAGAGTGTGGTATCATATGTTCATCATATTTGTTTTATATTTTAACATATATTTTTCATTTATGCAGTTTTAAAATGCTAGTTCACCACCCTGTTCGGCCTTTTTTCTGTAAGGGTAGTATGTAATAGAAATAAATAAGTAAATAAATAAATTTAATGAGTCCACTGTTTCATAACTATAAAAATATACCACAATAGGAATAAACTTCATGTAATTAAGTTATAATCATAATGACCAGAATCCTTTGGCTGTTCATATAAAGATGATATAACTTCTCACAGTTAATTGTGGCTACTTGATGAGGTGCCAAGACATATCATGGCCGTGCAATCAGGCATATTACCAGGCAGATAACTGAGTTGTGCCCTAGGACCTCATTAATTAGCTTTAATTATCCATAGCCAATTATGCAAGCCTTATGTGGAAACTTTTAGAATTCTGTCCAATGTCATGTAGTTACACCTTTGTTATAATAAAAGAAATGTGAATACATTTGCTCCTGGAAAAGGGGATTAGTTATAGATATGTAGTTTTAAGAAATACTATGAAACAAATGAATTAAATAAGGGATGGTGAACTCTGATAATGAATCCCAAACCCTTGTTTGGAACACCTATAGCAGGGTTGTCCAACCTTGGAGCCCCAGATGCTCTTGGACCTCAAATCCCAGAAGCCCTGATCAACAGGTGTGCTTACTTGGACTGCTGGGAATTGAAGTCTCTAACCTATAGTTATACCCATAGAGTGATGTAGAGCTATGTTTCTAGAACACACTAATGCTCAAGTTCTTAAAAGCTCTAGGCATTGCATAATTATCTGCACCAAACTTTTAAGAGGTTTTCCTGAATATCTGCAACCTTTTGAAGATTCTGTGTGCATGCTGTGTGGCGGCATCATCATCATCATCATCATCATCATCATCATCATCATCATCATCATCATCATCATCATCATCATCATCATCATCATCATCATGTTGTTGTTGTTGTTGTTGTTGTTGTTGTTGTTTAAGTGAAAAAGGAAGAAGAAAGGGATTTTTGTTAAAAGAAAAAGAAGGAAAATGGAAATAAAAATGAAGTTTTAGTAAGACAATCTGGTGGTTGAATTGGTTGGGTTCAGGGAGGAGGGGGGATATTTTGGGGAGCCTATTTTGGAAAAGAAGAAGAAGCATGCCACCTGCCACACATTACGAAAACATAATAAAACAAGATGTTCCCATTGGGGGCCATAACTGTAACAGTAATGGCCAGCTTTCATTGCTAAGTAATGAAGAACAGAGCAAATTCCATTTCTGAAGTGAGGGCCCAAGATCTGGTCACAACGACAATGTTGGAAACAGTCCAAGAACAACAAAAATTTGATTTGATACAGCAAACCATTTCCTGCTATACTGCAATTGAGACTTTGACTTACAGAGCTCATATAATTCTATGTATGGCCATCTCTTTTTAAAATCTAATTAAATGTCCCCATTCCTTTAATCATGCAATATTATGTTCCTTGTTTTCACTTGCAAACTTGTTTCTTGCTGTTACTAGGTTCTAATACCCAATCATCCAATCATTTGAGTGCATGACGCACTGCCAGTCTATCTGGCATGGCCTCTTCTGCCTCTATGACCATTGGGAATCAGAGTTCCTCCTCCTCTCATTTTGCCATTGGGTTCAATATGATGGTTTCCAGTGGCATTTTCCCTACTGAAGGGACCATCACCCCACCTAAAGGGGCTCATCTGCTCATAGCTATTGGACCCTTTAGGGAGTCAGGTTATTTACCACCATCCAATACTCGGCATTGAGTCACTGGCTGTACGGTCTGCTCCATCACTATAGCGGGATGTCCGGCCAGACAGCACTATTGACATAACATTAAAGCAAAATCTTCATTTCTGCTTTAACCCTCTAGTTAATTCTCTGGTCTAGTTTCTTAGAATTTCTCAATTTGTACGTGTTTTATAATGGGGTAATGATCTGGATGCAAATCCAGAGGAGGTGGAAGTTTGATTTTTGTACATAGGGTGTTTTAAACTTTGAGGTCCATATCCATCCTTTCACATTTGCAAAGTTGTTTGCATGTGTGTTATGTTTGCTTCCATACCAATCTTTGCCTGCCCTCCCACCGTGACATGTCACAGGACTATGTCACAGGGCTTTGGCCCTGAAATCTCATGGAATGAGATATTGTATCACTTGTCAGTCAGGGCTTCCATTTCCATTTCCATTTTGTGTAGCCAGTCATGCCTGCATCCCATGATTCACAGGTCATCAAATGACAGATTAAGCTACTGTTTTGGGAAAGCAAGCAGGGAATCAGCTGTGGATAATCAAGAGCTGCTAACAAACTGGTTTGCCCTATCACATTTAAATCATAGATAACGGAGCTATTCACACTCTGCAACTAATTATGCATCACTGAGCTGCAACTTGTTATAGGATGAAAATTTAAAACTGTGTAAAGATTGATTTTGCTCCACCCAGTGGTGGTTCAGTCCTCAAGCTATGATCTGTATGAATCCTGTTTAGGTAGACTCCAAACATTCACTTAGACATGGACCATAGAAGAGGCAACCATCTAGAAGTCTTTCTTCAGTATTTTAGCTCACATGGCCATGTCAGGGCTCATTTGAGCCAATGTTGCCTATTGTAGCACTCTGTTTTATTTGTATCTTTATAATTACAAGACAGGCAGTTGGGCATATGCCTCATTAGAGATACTAACTGCATTACATCTGCTCTAATAATATTTTATGTTTTTGTATAGCAAAATGGTGCATATGCACAAGTAGAGCATGGAAATCCAGTGGAGTTGGGGAAAATGATTCACACTTAAAATAATGAAATATGGCTACACTTAATTGCATTATGGAAAGTGGGTAATTTCTCACCCTGATACAGGTTTTTTTACTAATACAAGTAGTCCTATTTAATACTCCATGCCACTACATCTATACTTTCTATATTGTATGAGAATTTTTAGTATTTTCATAGACTAAGTTCATTCAGCATTGTTACGTCTAAAAGCAAATGAAATGAGTGGCAATGCTGTTGATTTTGTGGCCACAATATGTAAATTTACCTGCTCATTTCAAAAGATTGTTGGGATGGTGGTGGTAGTGAGGAATTTGAGGCCCCTTATTTAGTAACATCTTACTAACAAACTACAGAGGAGTAATGAGTTTCTTTTTAAAAACTATAGTCAATTTACTGCACTGCCAGAATATATGAAAGTCTTCATTACTATATTTGCACTGGCTCCAAAAGATAACGTCAAGAACAGGGTGAAATTAAAGAAATATCAAAGGAGTTTCCCTATAGTCCTTCAAAAATTATTTTATTGATGAGATTTTTAGGTAGTAGATATTCGTAGCATTGAATACACTTTACCAGAGAGACAAAATATGATTTCTTATAGATTGGGAGGAAAGGGATGAATAAATGAGGTAAGATACCATACCTAAAAAAGTGAAATACACTAGAAATGGTGGTGTTTGCAGAAACAAACAACCTCTCTAACGTTTAAGCTACCAATCTTATACCTAACATGTTGGTGCCTTGAAGATAAATCACAGGAAGAAGTCAAGATAACATGAGCCAGTTACACAGAGATAATATATAAGCTGTTGGGACACATATGTAGATTTGTCCAAATAATTTTCTTATTTACAAGCAGTACTGGGGCAATCTATTCTCCATTTCTTGTGATTCTTATGTTGCAAAGCATACTGGGGAATTATCTAGTGCTTAAGGAAGGGTTTTAGTTCCATTCCACATAGTCCCTGTGCTTCAAACCCAGAGAATCAACAAGTCATCAATTCATATAATGGAAAGGACAAGTCCCCAAACTGAAACAGGTTAGATCTCCAGATAATTACATGTTGCTGCTGCCACTTCTATTGCCTCTCTTATCACTGATATGTACTTTCATCTATCTGGTTTAAGTTAAAACCTGAATACAGTAGTGTCCAAATGTTTATCTTATGTTTGTGTCTGTGGCCTGGACATAAATAATCCGTTGGGGGAAAACATTTCTGCCTACACGAAGGATGTGTGTGTGTGTGTCTTTTTTAAGTCAAGTTTTCTATGATATCCTGTCCCTTGCAAATAGGATGAGTTGATCTATGTCCTGGTCTACATTAGTGTATTCCATCATAACCTTATTGTGTCCAATTTTGCCATCCATCTCTATGTTGGGGAAAAACCGCATCAATATTTTTATTCATTTTTGTATAAATTTCCTCCAATAAAGGTGGGTTTGATCTGTGGCTTCTCTGGGAGACTCTAATCCTAACTGGCCACGGTGGATAAAGGTCAGTATAGCCAACATGGGTGTTACTTAGGTTACCTGTGCTGATGTTGTGACTATGTTCTTGGGCTCAAGGGAATTTAGGAGCAGAATTCCTGGTCTCCTTCCTCTCTGTGTCTTTAATTCACTCCTTCAACAGCTCTTCTGCTGGCAGTTCATGGCTCACAAAGCAGTTCTGCTGGAAGATAACTATGTCATGTCAGTAGATCAGGCAGCAGAAGAAGATGCTACCCCACACAAGAATGATTCTGCCAACCACAAGGATGTTTCTGGAAATTTTCTGTCAGTGCAAGAGGATTCTGCCAATTCCAAACCCAGTGCATCTAGCATATATTTTGCATTAGGATTTCATTGAAAGTTGGCCACCAGATTCCTCTACCATTCTACAATTAAGAAGACATGAATAGGAAGACCTTTGATGACATGGATATGTTTTCATGAATGGTTCCAACTGATCCTTATGTTGACTCTGACAACATTATGAGGTGAAAGCTAATGAACGGGCCATGATAACTATGTCTCAATGGAGGGTACCTGCCTCAGGTATTCTGGGCATCTTGCTGTGGCATCTCAGGTGTGCCTTCATCAGGTTCCCATGTGATCTCACCTTCCCTGTCAGGCAATGTGGTGAAACTTCACTCTTACTTGGAACCTGATAGGAAGCAATTGTTTTCCCTAAAAGTAAACCCCCTTTTCCTTTAATATGGCAAGATTGACATCACCACTCACCAACCATGGCTGATGCTCTTAGGATAGCCTTCTCAATCCCAATTCACTGCCTGATGGCTTCATTGTTTCCCTGGGAATGTGACTGCTCATGGCATCTCCTGCCTTGCTACTCACTGAACTGCCTTTGCTCTGTTAATTGGTCTTGGCAGTACCTTTATTTGCAAGGGAATGCAGTGATCTGCAACATCCAGGTGCTAATGGGTGAAGGATCCATGAAAGGATGAAAGCTGGGCAATACTGCCTCCCTCTTGGAGTGGTGATGGTGGAGTCAGAGTATGGCCTTGGCCATACTTCATTTCTGAGGACCCAGTGGCAACTTTCACTACAATAATTGGAGGGAGGGGAGAAGATCCTTAAAAAATAGGGAAATAATCATGAAAAATTATCTGGCTTCTAGTGGAGGGAAGGAATTTAATTTTGGCAAAGTTTTCTTTACACAGGATGTATAAAAGGGTAGGGGCCAGAAGAAGTAAAGGGAGCTGGGTAGCCATAAGACTAGAGATTTATCTGAGCAGAAATCAGATGGAAACATAAAAGGAGGGTTTGGTAAAGTGTTGGTAATGAAAGTGCCTTTAATAACAGCTTTGCTGGCAAGAGATCTGTAGCTGAATGAAAGGAAGAATCCATTACACAGCATGGCCATCTGTGCCAACTACTGGTGCTGCCTGACCATAGACAAATCTGTCACATTCTTCTTTTCGTGGTCCTTAGTCAAATGTTATTTGGAGGAGGCTGGGTTTCCCCACCTCCATAGAATCTTCATGTGGGCAATACAGAACCCCACATGGAAGGTCCACCACATCCTGAAGTTGATCTTTCCTCATGCCACAACACATCTGTTTGAATTTGCCCATTGTCTGAAATAATAATAATAACAACATCAAATGCTCCTGTACAAGGATTAGGCTAGAATGTCTCCCAAAGGACATGGGGCAGTTTGGGCACCAATCTGTGTTCAACCAGAGACTGCCTTGAAGGCCAGTGTCCTTCCCCGGTTATGCTTATCAGAATAACTTGGATTGGACTGGATTAATCTCAGATTGGTCTTTTCACAGTATTATCTGAAATAATAGTCCCACTCTTATACTGGCTGGGCTGTATATTTTGGTTTTGTACATTGAATCTAGAGATGAATAAGAATGTTCAATTAACCATTTTAAAAAGAATAATGTTCAGTTCATTTTCTACAAGGTGATATGTGAAACTATGCATATACAGTATGTTTTTGTCTCTTCTCACTGGAAGAAAAAAAGCAAACAACAGATTCTTGCTCTCTACTTTTAAAATTTTGAATTAAATGCAAGCAAATGTGTGCAACCAATATGTGCATTTGAATAAAAGCATATACACAAAAATGAGCCTATTCAAAGGGAAAATGCATAATGATTACACACTTTAGGAAATGTGTCTTCCAAAATGTACATTGTTCCCCACATGAAAATGAGGGGAAATGTTTTGCAACACAATACATTACTCGGATAATAGGCAAATGATAGTGAAATGTTTAGAAACATAACATAAAGGAAAATGTCAGATTTTCACCTGTCCTTGCAGTTCGAAAGCAAGAAATTGCAAGTAGATAAATAGGGGCCACTTCGGTGGGAAGGTATCAGCATTCCATGCACTCTGGTGTCTAGTCATGCCTGCCACATGACCATGGAAACGTCTGCAGAAGCTGACAATGCTGGCTCTTCAGCTTTGAAACAGAGATGAACACTGAACCCTAGAGTCAGATACGACTGGCTTTTGAGCAAGGGGAACTTTTACCTTTACCTTTGGTGACTATGACGAAAAAGATATATGCATCCTTCCACAAAAAGATAAGCCTTTTTTCCCTACCTGTTCACTCATTCCACTCCAGCTTCAACCACAGGGTTAAAGAAGAAACATATCCCTCTCATTTTTTTCCAAATGAGAGAAAAAAAGGCTGAAGAACTCTGCTTACACATATGCTCTACACATACATGTGGAAGAGCCTGGAATTTCCAGGACTCTTGTTCATGTGTACTATCTATACATGAACATGATCTTTTCCTCTTCAGTCTTTCAGTTTTTTGTTGTCCTAATTCTCACTTTCCTAATTAATAGATGAGCCAAAACAACATTTGTCTATTAATACTCACACTTTTCTGAATTTTACACTGAAATTCCCAAATTTAAAAATGCATAAAATGTGTTATATTACTTTTGAAAATGCCCCAAAAGACATTCTTTTCATATGAAACTAGTTGCAAAAATACCCATAATGTACTGAACTTTTTCTGCTCGTCTTAAAAAAAAATAGATGTATTTGGAGATATGATGGGCAGCTATATGGGAAGGAGTCAATAAAGAAACAAATAATGGAAAACTGGGAGGAAAGTTGGAAATTTAACGAAAATAATGAGGTCAGTGGGGGAGGAGTCTGGGACACAATGAAGGCAATATTTAGAGGGGAATCGATAAAATTAAAAAGTAATAGGAACAGGCAAATCAGAATCAGGAACCAAGAATTGGAAAGGCAACTAAAATACCTCCACACCGAATATGCTAAAAAAAAGGAACAGAGAATATTTCAAGAGATTAAAAAAATTAAGAAAGAACTGGATGGGAAAGATATTGAAAAAGTGAAGAAAGATTTGATTTTTCTTAAAAGGGAATATTTTGAGTACGGCAATAAAAATTCTAAATTATTGGCGAAAGCAGCAAGGGATAAAAAGAATAAAGGGCAAGTAGGTGTATTGGTAGATGGAAATGGGAAAAGATGTAATAAAAAAAGGGAGAAGGCAGAATTGATTGAAATTTTTTATAAAAAGCTGTACTCAAAAAAGGAGGTAAATTTAAGTAAACTGCGAAAATTCTTTGATCAACAACAAATTAGGAAGGTTACAGAGGAGCATAGGAATAAAATGGAGGAAGCAATTTCGACTGGGGAAATAGAAGAAGTAATAAAAAAATTGAAGAAGGAGAAAGCGCCTGGGGAAGATGGGTTATCAGCGGAGTTCTATAAAGATTTTATGCCGTGGGTAGTTCCGAGACTGCACAAGTTATACAATGGGATTTTTGAGGGAGACGCGACTCCAGACTCCTGGAATAGATCGGTAATTGTTTTGATTCCCAAGCCGGGTAAAAACTTAGAAAAAATTGAATCTTATAGACCAATATCTCTGATTAATCAGGACGCAAAAATTTTTACTACAATTATAGCAAATAGATTGAATGGTTTCATAGCCAATTATATCAACGAGGATCAGGCGGGATTTGTTAAAAATAGACATATGGCAGACCTTATAAGAAGAGCCGTGGATATCTTAGATATAATGGAAAAAAGAAAGGAAAAAGTGGGGCTTTTAGCATTAGATATATTCAAGGCATTTGACTCATTGCAATGGTCAACGATTTACGAGATGACTAAATTATATGGATTTGGGGAAAAATTTCAAGGTGTTATTGGAAAATTGTATAAAAAAGGTGTGGCTAGAGTCAAATTCAATGATAGTTATACAAGTGAGATAAGATTAGAGGCGGGTACGAGGCAGGGCTGCCCTTTGTCGCCTTCGTTGTTTATACTGGCTATGGAACTGTTAGCAAACGCAATCCGACAAGATG
Source organism: Furcifer pardalis (assembly GCA_030440675.1). Taxonomy (NCBI): domain Eukaryota; kingdom Metazoa; phylum Chordata; class Lepidosauria; order Squamata; family Chamaeleonidae; genus Furcifer; species Furcifer pardalis. The sequence goes on from CP126891.1 coordinate 172,857,364, forward strand.
AGGGAATAGTAGGAGTGGGAGGAACCAAAGTAAGCCTTTATGCAGATGATACATTGTTGACGGTGAAGCATCCAACGGAGGGTTTAGATTGGATTAACAAACATCTGAAAGACTTTGAGGAGGTTACGGGATTGAAAGTTAACTGGGATAAGACAGAAATGATTTTAATTAATGGGAGGAAAGAGGATGAAGAATTAATAAAGAGGAAGTATAATATACAAATTACACAAAAGATGAGATACCTGGGGGTAATGTTATCAAGTAAAACTGGGGAACTTAAAAGTATGAACTATGACAGACAAAAGAAGGAAATAAAGGAAAAAATAGCAAAGTACAATAAATTAAATCTGTCATGGTTCGGAAGAATAGCTATATGCAAGATGATGTTGCTACCCAAATTGAACTTCCTGTTTGATGCTTTACCATTAAAACATACTGATAAGGAGCTGAATGAGTACCAAAATATGATTAACCAGTTTTGCAATGGGAATAAAGGGGCCAGAATAACTAAGTCGTTATGGTACGTTTCGCAAAAGGAGGGAGGATTGGGGATCCCAAACGTTATAAAATATTATAGAGCATTTCAAATAAGAAATGTTATAAAGATTTTAGACAGGGAGGAAACAGTTTGGGAAAAATTTGAAAGGAAAGACTTATCGAAGCTGGGTAAGGCACAGTTTTTATGCGAGGGAAAAGAAAAGGGAAAAAAGACGGCCCAAGTTATGATGTTACAATCAACAATTGAGACATGGAATAGAGTGAGGAAAGAGCTTACTCTGGGAATCTCACCAATCCTAGAAGTGGAGGACTTTCAGGATTTTCCGATAAAAATAGAAACAAAGATCAGAGATATATTGGTGGAAATTAGAGTGCTATTACTAAAAGACTGGGTCAATGCTTGCAAAGATCAAGAGAAAAGACATGAGCTGTACTCGCAACTTCAATTGGACTGGTTCAAGATCCTCCAGATAAATAATTGGAATAGGAAATTTTTACGAGAAATTGGTTTAAATAGAGAATGTACGGAATTTGAAATACTTTTGACTAAGATTAGAAATAGAGAATTGGGAATTAAAGGGGTAGTTAGCAAGGTTTACAAAATCTTGAATAAAACACAACTCGTACAAGAGGTGCTGAGAGAAAGCTGGGAACAACAACTAGAGACCAGGATAACAGTGACAAAATGGCAGAAGATGTGGAAAAGAAAGATAATGAGAACTATGTCTGTCAGACTTAAAGAGCACAATTATAAGTTGGTGTGGAGATGGTATAGGACCCCAGTCAGCTTGCATAAAATGTATAGTAACATGAGTGAGATATGTTGGAGATGCAGAAAAATAAAAGGAACATACGAACATATGTGGTGTAGCTGTGAGGTACTTAAAGATTTCTGGGAAGGAATAAAAAAGGAAATAGAGAACATATTTGATATACAGATCAGGCTGGGACCAGAAATAATTTTATTAACAGACATAGAAGACCAGGATATAAGTAAGGACATGCATCTCCGAGACCTGGCTGGTGCCTGAGGATGGGGTACCCCTGTCTGAACTCTGCCCGGCCGGGTTCGGTGTTTGGCACCAGCCTAGGGAGAGGGGAAGGGGCGGTGGTGTCGCCGTAGTAGCCAGGGAGTCCCTGGGAGTGGCCAGGGCCACGGCTCCACATATTCCGGGTTGTGAGGCCCTGTTCTTGCGTGTGGGCCCTAAAGGTCAGTTGGGAGTCTTGCTCGTGTACCTGCCTCCCTGCAGAGTAGCAGACTCCCTGCCTGAGCTCCTTGAGGCGGTCTCCATGCTGGCGTTGGAGACCCCCAGGCTGATGGTGCTGGGGGATTTCAATTTGCCGTCATTGGGGATCGGTTCTGAGGTAGCTCGGGAGTTCATGGTTTCCATGGCAACCGTGGGCCTGACCCAGGTAATCCAGGGCCCTACCAGGAGCAGTGGCTACACCCCAGATCTGATCTTTTTGTCGGAGCCGTGGCAGAGTGATCTGAAAATACAGAATTTAGACATCACTCCTGTGCCATGGTCAGATCACTATCTGGTGACTCTGGACTTCCTGGGGGCGAGACTTCACCGTAGGGAGGCAGGGCCGATTAAATGGGCCCGCCCCCGGCGACTAATGGATCCAGAAGGATTCCAACGGGAACTGGGGTGTTGTCCTCTTGACCTGCGAAGTGGTTCATCCGAAGCCCTTGTCGATTCCTGGAATAGGAGAGCGACCGCAGCTTTGGATGTAATCGCGCCACTACGGCCTCTCCACGCTCGTGGGGGTCGATCTGCCCCTTGGTTTACAGAAGAGCTAAGGGAGCTGAAACGAGCTAAGAGACGCCGAGAGCGCCGCTGGGTGAAGACCCGGAGCGAGTCCGATCGAACACTGGTTAGAGCTGCTATTAAAGACTACCTAGTGGCGATGGGGTCGGTGAAACGTCAATATTTCACCGCCCTCATTGCCTCCGCAGATAATCGCCCAGCGGCCCTGTTCCGGGTGACCAGGTCCCTCCTTGGCAAGGAGGGCCCGGGCCCTGGTTGGCAGGGGTCTGCTGATGTTTTTGCTGATTATCTAGCAGAGAAAGTCGCTCAGATCCGCTCAAAGTTTAATCCCGGCGTGGAAGGTACTGAACTGGGGTTGACCAAGGCACAGTCCAGCCATGTTATCTGGGATCAGTTCGAGCCAGTTGGCCCTGAGGAAGTGGACAGGCTTCTTGTATCTGTCCGCGCCACGACCTGTGCACTGGACCCATGCCCTGCCTGGTTAATTAAAGCTGCCAAGATTGTGGCAGGTGGCTGGGTCGAGGCGATTATTAATGCTTCATTAAAAGAGGGGCATTTTCCAGCACCATTTAAACATGCTTTAGTGCTCCCCCTCTTGAAAAAACCTTCCCTCGACCCTATGGTAATTTCCAACTACCGTCCAGTGTCTAACCTACCTTTTTTAGGTAAGGTCCTGGAAAAAGCTGTGGCGCAGCAGTTACAGGATGTCCTGGATGAAGCGGATTATCTGGACCCGTTTCAGTCAGGATTCAGGCCCGGATATGGTACTGAAACTGCACTCGTCGCTTTGGTGGATGATCTCTGGAGAGAGCGGGATGGAGGGGAGCCATCTGTCCTTGCTCTCCTCGATCTCTCAGTGGCTTTTGACACTGTCGATCATGGCATCCTTCTGGGAAGGCTCCGGGGTTTGGGGATCCAGGGCACAGTGTTGTCCTGGTTTTCCTCATTCTTGAGGGACAGGACCCAGTCAGTGTGCCTGGAGAAGGAGGAGTCCAGCCCTAGGCCCCTGCAGTATGGGGTGCCTCAGGGCTCGGTACTCTCTCCTCTCCTATTTAACATCTACATGAAGCCGCTGGGTGAGATCATCCGTTCCCACGGGGTACGGTATCATCAGTATGCTGATGATACCCAGTTGTACATCTCAGCCCGTGGGGACCCAAGCGGTGCAGTGGAAGTCCTTTCCAGGTGCCTGGAGGCTGTTGAGGTCTGGATGGGGGAAAACGGGCTACAGCTGAATCCCGGTAAGACTGAGTGGCTATGGGTAAGGGGCCCCGCGTTGACACGGGAGTTACCAGCTTTGGTTCTGGATGAGGCAGTTTTGCCCCAAACAGACCCGGTGCGTAATCTGGGGGTCCTCCTGGACTCACGGCTACTGTTCAATGAGCAGGTGGCAGCCGTGGCCAGGAGGGCTTTTGCACAACTTCGTGTAATACGCCAGTTACGCCCGCTCCTAGACCGGGACGCCTTGCTTATGGTCACGCACGCTTTGGTCACCTCCAGACTTGACTACTGTAATGCGCTCTACATGGGGCTGCCCTTGGTGACCATTCGGAGACTGCAGCTGGTCCAAAATGCGGCAGCCCGGGTAGTGATGGGGCGCGGGCGTTATGCTCGGGCCTCTCCACTGCTTAGGGAGCTGCATTGGTTGCCAGTTTGTCTCCGGGTGCAATTCAAGGTGCTGGTCATTACCTTTAAAGCCCTATATGGTAGTGGGCCAGGATACCTAAGAGACCGCGTCACCCTAAGAACATCTGTCCGTCCCACCAGGGCGGATCGGAGGGGCTCTCTTGTTGTACCATCGGCTAGGGAGGCTCACCTCGCTAGCACCAGGAAGAGGGCCTTCTCCGTGTTCGCCCCGGCCCTCTGGAACCTCCTCCCAACTGAGCTGCGCATGCAGACAGAGCTCCTGTCCTTCCGGAAGAGCTTAAAGACCTGGCTGGCAGGACATGTGTGGGGTTCCAGGGATGTGGGATCCCATGTGGGGTGGTTAGTCTAAGGATTTTACCCTTCTGACGACACCCCCAGATACTGTTTTAGTCTATGAATTTTTAAATTTTTTATTGATGTGTTTTAACTTGGGTTGTAAGCTGCCCAGAGTCGGGCTTGCCCGATTGGGGCGGGTTAGCAAGTGTGAAATATAAATAAATAAATAAATAAAATAAGGACAATAAAGAGTTATTAGCCATAATGTTGACTGTTGCAAGATTGGTTATTGCTAAGAGGTGGAAAAGTAATGAACAAATAAGTTTGCAGGAGTGGTATACGTAAATGTGGGAGATAGCCTTGAATGAAAAACTTACCTGGGAAATTTACTGTAGGAAAGGTAATGTCAATAACAACAAATTCTGGTGGATCTGGGAGCCTTTCATTAATTATACTTTAAAAGAAAAAAAGGGCATACCCCCTGCAAAAGATTATAATGACTTCTGGAAAGTGTGAAAGGTATAAAACCCCCCGAACTATGTATATAGCACAAGGGTGTTTTTCTTTTTGATGATGTAATAGATGCGTATGGGAAGAAGATTATGTATCAAGAAATGAAGAGATTGTAAAGGTAATAGGGGTAAAATATGCTATGTGATCTTCATAAGCCTTTATATTATTATAATGTTTTTATTTGTATTTTTGTCTTTTCTTTCTTTTGTTTTTTTATGTATTTCTTTCTTTATTTACCTAATAAAAAATTAAAAAATTAAAAAAAAATAGATGCAAACCCAGGAAGAAATAATATTTAAAATGGAAGCAGAGGAAGCGAATGAAAGAAATAGAAATGGTTAGATTTTTCACTGGCATCTCATGTTGTATGTAGCAGATGCAGAGAAAGGGTAACTAAGGAACCAGAAATAAATGAGCAGAACTAACATCAAATAGCCACAAGAAAATGGAATATTTGCATAAGTGACAAGTGCTTAGTTTTGCTTCTTAGACCCCATTTTGACTTTGCTATAGTAACATGGTTACTGGTTCCATGTAAAAGTTTTAGCTTATCTTATAAACATTACAATTTACAAATAAAAATTTAATTTAAGATGCAGTCTTATATCAGAGATACTATATTATCATAAATGTTTCCTTGCTGGAATTTATTTAACTAACACACTAACACACTAACTAACTAACTAACTAATATACAGTAATATACAATAATCTAGCAAAAACACTACTCTGGGCATTTACAAACAACACAAACAAATTCAGATATATAAAACAAACAGAGAAGGAAAAATTTAAATACACTTTGTCCTATATCTTCAGAAGGTACATTTCAAGAGCTTCAGCAGACACCTGAAACAATGGAAAGCAACAAATCCCAAAGTACAGCACACATACCTGAGCCATACAAGTAGGAGTACTGCAGATGCCTCCATCTATCTTTCATAGCTGCTCAAGAAATGATTCCCCTACAAACACAAACTGTTTCTTCTCAACATTACATTGTAGATGGTGGCCTCTAGTGGATAGCTGTGGTAATGTGCATTGGATATATATAATATGTTTCAGGATTTTTTACTGAATATTTTTGGACCGGTGAATAACTGAGCCCTCTATACTGAACCTGCAAATATGGGGAGTGACCTGTACAGACTCAACATTGAAGTGCAATAGAATTTTAAAAATAGACTGCTAATATATGCTGATATACTTTCTATTTCAAATCAGTCTGAAGTACCTGCATAAGAAATTTCTGTACATTACTAAAAAAAATTCCATAAGGTGTAATATTTTTCTATTTCTAAATGTGTGTCTCTTTCTTTGTTTTTATGCTGTTTAAATATTTCAAGTGAAGATTGCTTGAATCTGGATTATCTAAGAACCAAATTAAACTTTATGCTGAGGATATCATTTGTAAGTTCTCCTACTTTTCCTTTACTTTTCCCACTGTTCTCTCCACATTCTTGGGATACCTGTGTCCTACAACCTCTACTTCACCCTGTGGAATATCTTAATTTAAGCCTTTTGTTACAATTCAGACCACTATATGATACTACCAGTACAAACCAGAATTTTTTTTTGACAAGTGAGTGCTGGATAAGTGCCAGATGTGACCATCATGACATCTGAGAGCAGGTTTTTCCTAATGGGTTATGGAAAACCACCAATGGCAATAAGGTTATGTGGAGGCTTTTCTTTCTGCTCTCAGATGTCGGCACTTATCCAGCACTCACTTGTCACTCACCCCATGAATTCTGTCATGGAAATTGTCAAATCATGCATACATATACCATCCCATAAACAGATGAAGATTCAAAACATACAAAGAGTGAGTTAAATGATCAGAATGGAACTACAGCATGTCTAACAGGCAGCAAACTCTACCTTTTAAGACTGCAACATTTTGAACTCAGCTAGCATTTTGAGAATTTCAAAGCAAAAAGTTACTTTTCTGAGCATTGAAATGAAGAGGTTATTTTGCCCATGCTCTCCTAGAAAGTAGGAAAGCACTGCATTGAGAACATGGGGAGACATTTAGGTCTTTGCAGTTAGAGACAACAGGTCCCTACCTCTCCTCCCTCCTTGGTCTGGTCTCAGTCTGAAATATCTTTTCACATATTTTTCACCCAGAGGAAAATTAAAAGAGAGCTTCACACTGTATAGGTAGCGTGCTGTGTAGCTTGACCCCAGCAGTGCACCTTCTCAGTGGTAGCCCAGTGTTTGTGGAATAGATTTCTACTGGAAGTATGCCAGATACCATCCCTCAACGGTTTTTTAAAAAAAAAATTGGAAAGACAAGGCTCTGCAAAGAGGCTTTTTAAAAATATACTCCCCTGAAGTATTAACGTCTGACTTGAAATGTACATGTTAATGTATGTGTTTATTTATGTGTCATGTTATATATCACCATTTATTTTGTTGATTATTTTATGTTTGTTCCATTGATTTTTTTAATTTGATATTAGTTGACACTGTTGTTAATTTGGGAGGTGGGCTGGTTGGTGGGACATTTGTCCATAACGTTTGCTTAGAGTATCGGACTTCTGCTAAGTTGGATGGTATAAACATTTCATAAACAAAATAAATAAATACAGTAATACATCAGGTAACGTTAAGACTTGGTTCCACAAGTCTTAACGTTATGCGATTTTCAGCCTTATCCAATGCCTTGGCAACCATTCCTCTCCATTTTCTGATCTCTTGCATCGGCGCTCAGCTGCCTCTGCCTGCCATGAGGCATAGCTCTGTGCTCTGCAATCTGCTGGTCAAGCCTGGCTCAGTCGGAGCATGCAGCTCAGTCAGAGCAGCTAGGCTGACTCCACATGGGCGAGGCCGGCTTGAGGGCCACAATGGCCATGCACGCTACCCATCAGTTCCAGTGCAAAGGATGTGCCTGCTTGTTCACCAGCAGGCAGCTCCTGGGCTGCCTGGGGAACCTGGTGGGAGCAGCAGCTGTGATGGCTTGAAGGTAAGCAGGGCCAGGGCTGGGCTGGATTCTCTCGGTGGCCGAGCAGGCAGTGGGGTGGGTGTGGGGAGTCCCCAAACTGCTGGGGGGGGAGGAAAGAGTGAAGTGGCAGGGAGAGGAGCTTTGGCCTCCTTTATTTCTTTATTACGATGCATCGGATAACGCTAAAAAGAACGTTCTCCGGTGCAAATCTTCCCCCCAAATTTGTCGTCGTTATGCGGTTTTAGCATTATCCAGTGCAATTGTTATCCGGGGTATTACTGTGCCTAACAACCTCAATTGGCCTCCTTTGGTAGCGTCCTCATGCAGCTGATCAAGAGTTATGTCACCTATTTGACACCAGATAGGTTTAAAAACTGCTTGTAGCCAGACACTGTCCCCTTACCTATCCGGCCAGAGGAAGAGGAACACCTGGGGAGGGCCAGTGTCTGTTTAAAAACTGCTTACTGCCAGACGATGGCCCCTTACCCACCCGGCCTGAGGAGTGAGGAACACCTGGGGAGGGCTGGTGGCTGATTCAGGACATGATGGTCCTTTTGCCACAGTTGTCAATGTATGTGTTGGTCTTTTACGTTTCATTGCACTGTTACCTTTAATTGTATTGTTATATTTTATTGCATTGTTATTTTTATTGCATTGTTACATTTTATTGTATAGTTATATTTTATTGTAATGTGGTGTTTGATTTGTTGTGATTTTGTGATTATTGCAAAATTTTTGTATTGTGTATTGATTATTATTTCTGTTATGGGCCATTTTTGTAGGATGTATATTGTGTAATTTTTGTGCCTACTGTATTATTATATATTGTATATTGTGTATTATTGTTGTTAAGTGCTGTTTCTTTTTCTTTTCTGTTCTTTGGATGTGTATTGTATAATTGTTGTATATATTGTATTGCTGTATATTCTGTAAGCCGCCTAGAGTCGCTTTCGCAAATGAGGCACCATAGAAATCTAAAAATTAAATTAAATTAAATTAAATTTCATGGGAATAAATATTACTGCAGATTTTGATGAATGGTTAGCAAGGGGCCTCATTTCTACCTCCTTTACTGGAATGTTTGGATTTATTAGTGATCTCACCTGAGGCTTTATAGTATCTGACAAGACCAACAGCATGTTCACTATGTCAACTAACTGCAAACTAGCAAAGAGTAATAGTGAGAATGATTTGAAAATAAACATTGTATTTAATTTCAATAAATTGATTCAGGGAATTCAACACTGGGATCTTTGGTTTTAAAGTTAAGTTGTGTCACAATGAACAAAAGCCTTAAAATATTCCAGAAATACCACTGTTGGTTTTTTCTGTCTTCAATGAATTGTTTCTTTTGCTACAGATTTCCTATTCTTCTGAATCAAGCATCCACACTAGCTGAAAACAAGCTATGTCAAGAGTTAGAGAAGAAACAGCTCCCTATTAAAGTAAAGATTTCATGCCTATTGCAGTTATAAGAATAATCAGGTTTCACGCTTCATGGGATAAACTGATTTTTTTCACATGTAGAGAACAAAATTTGGTGTATATCCAGGGAAGTGCAAAATGTGATGAGTTATAGAATAAGCTGGTATACAAATCTAGCATGTACAAAGACATCTTATGTGATTTCACTACTAGATGAATAATACCAAGAGAGTCTGAAAGACTTAAAAAGTTACTGCAGCTGTTGCTAAAAATGAACTGGTATACTAGCAGGTCTTGGATGCAATGTTTGGACTTTCTTTACTTGTCTCCATTAAATTAATCTCCAATAAAACATTAGCATTAGTTAGTTAGTGTCAAAATAATGTACTTTGCTGGGGCAACACCAAAAAAGGCTCATGACTCTATTGTTGAATGCGAGTTTGTCAAATCTTCTACAAAAGGCATATGTCTCCCTCCCATAGAGCTAGGGGTCTAAATCTCCAAGTAAAACTTTCCAAGTTAGATTTACAGTAGGTAGCCCAGTCAATGATACATGTGCTGCACCAAACTAACAGTTTAATTAATACTTACATAACATCAATTAGATGGGTTAGACATTTCCAGGATTAAATATTAATAGCAATAGATTAATCCGCCAGTTTCCAATGATTATCTTTAATTAATTCATATTTAATGTTAATGTTTCAACTATGGCTAAGAATGGCCACCCACTTTCACAACCTCATCTGCAAAAGTGGAAGGGCTTGTATGGTGGGTTTCTTGGTGGGAGGGGTAGAAGGCACTTTTACTGCCAGGGGTTTCACGAATGTGCTTCAGAGCCTTACCAGTATTTTGATATGAAGCTTTCATTTTAAAGCACAAGCAAATTTCTTCATTGATCTGACTTGAGAAAAGAGTGAAAAGTACAGATTCAGAGGACATTGGAGTATTCATGTCTTCAAAGTCTAGCTCATAGTCTCTATGTGCTGAAAAGAAAAGGGGGAGGTCAAAACAGAGTGGGTAGCTGCTAAGACAGGCAATACAAAGAAAGAGGCATGAAGAAGCAAATAGAAGGAAGCAAAAACCCAAGAAAGATTATGAAATGAAGAGGCTTTTCAGTGGTGTTGACCTGCAACATTTGTGCAATGTTTGTCTTCCTTGCTGAGAACAACACACCGTACACATGTAGCAAGAATAAATTGGTAGCACTATTGGAAGAAAAAGTGAAGAAACTGGAGAAACAAGTGGCCACACTTAAGATTACAGGTCTGCACCTGTATCCACAGCAAATACATATATGTGCTACCACACCATGGGTGGAGCCTATGTCATGGGTGGAGTCTATATCATGGGCAATCTAATCATGCCTGCCATACGGCCATTGATACATCTGCAAACACAGGCAGCACTGTCTCTTTGGCTGTAAATGGAGATGAACACTGCACCCTAGAGTTGGATATGACTGGCTTTTGAGCAAGGGAGACCTTGAACCACCTGCAGGGACAAAACCTGATGTCAAATTTGAATACCAATCAGGGATCTTCTGTTATTAGGTAAAGGTTGCCCTTGCTTGAAAGCCAGTCATTACCAACTCTAGGGTTCAGTGCTCATCTCTGTTTATAGCCAAAGAGCCAGCGGACTTGAGCCACAAAAACTCACATTAAAATATAGCAGTTATTCTTTAAGGTGTCACAACGTTTTTTGTCTTTTTGTTTTGTTTACTCTCTGATATGTTTGCACAGAATAAATCTTTTAAAATGGTAGCTGTGTTAGTCTGGGGAGGGCAGAGAGGTGGGTGTGGCCACCCATTTGCTACCCCCCTGCCCGAGGGCCACCCAATTTTGCCACCCCCTGCCCGAAAGCCACCCAATTTTGTTACCTCTCTGCCGGAGGTGTGCAAACCTGTTGCTGCCCACCACTGTACCTGAGTCATAGAAGCAGAGGAAAGGTTTTAAATTCCTCAGTTATTCTGCATAAGAGCTATCAAAATGTCTGCCTCCGTTCCTTGTAAACTTTACATTGCAGACAGTGGCCTCTATTGACCAACTCTGGTAATGCACTATTGAAATATAAAGGTAAAGGTAAAGGTTTCCCTTGCTCGAAAGCTAGTCGTATCCAACTCTAGGGTTCAGTGTTCATCTCTGTTTCAAAGCTGAAGAGCCAGCACTGTCTGCTTCTGCAGATGTTTCTGTGGTCATGTGGCAGGCATGAATGGACTCCGGAGCACATGGAACACTGTTACATTCCCACCGAAGTGGTCCCTATTTATCTACTTGCAATTTCTTCCTTTCGAACTGCTAGATTGGCATACATATTATTTATTTCACTATTTTTATTGACTTTTTTTAGACTCATGGATAACTGAAACTGTGGGTGCTAAATCCATGGATTGGAGGGACAACCTATATAAGAGAATATGAAGAGTATATAGGCAGAATCATTGAGCTACAGGATTCAAGGTAGGCACTGGAGGTGGCAGAACAAGAGGAAGCAGAGAACAAACACCGCGGTTGAAATGCCATGGAAATGTGTCACATTTAGGAGCAAACACAATTTCTAACAGCCAAGAAACTATTTCCTAAGGGGTTTCATTTTGAGTTCATTTAAAAATACCCCCCTTCTTTTTTTTTTTTTTGCTGTCACTAGGTCATCCAGATAATGATGTCAAAGGAAGAAGCTTTGCATAGTTGCTATGTCAAATCTTGGTAGAATGATATATGGATATCACATTAGTGCCAGTTAGGATTCCTGTTCCAGCTTTCCCTGTCCAGATCTCATGCCTTCTGGTAAAGGAAACAGGCCATCATTATTCAGACCTCTTTTGCATGTTTAGAGCTCTGTGTGTGGGAGGGTGGAGGGGAAGAAAAGGAAGGGGTTGTATCCTGACATAAAACCTTCACACTGACATTCAATATGTCTTCACAGACTTCCTCTGAACTAATTGCTGTGATGAAATTTACCCATCTCAGTTGCCAATTTGGCATGCTTAATGTTATTTCAGCTCCAAAGGCCAGGCAACATTATGGCTCAGAACATTGAAGTAAATGTGGGGAACTAGAGCTTTATGGATGGAAAGTGAAATTGTGAGCAAAAGCATAATATTGGTAAGTCTAAAGCTGGAAAAATGTAGATCCACTGAGAATTGATAGGCACATAGATATGTAACATACAGTGATCTTAACCCACTTCAGTATGGAAGAACTTTCTTCTTCCACACAGCGTCAACAATTGGCTTTCTGGTTTCTTTCCACTTGTGCTCCATGAGCCTTTGGCTCCACTCAGAATACTACTCTTTCCCTGGTTTCCAGAGGAGATATTGTCCATGCACAGAAGCTTTGTGGGGTGGGAGGAATCTGTCTTCTTCTGAATTTGGCTTCTACTTTTCCAGGTGGGAAGAACTATACATGGGAATGTTATCAGAATACCGTGTGTGCCACTAATACACAATGCATCTGCCTTTATGTATTAAAATAATACATTAATGCCAGATTCAGTAAGAAGTAGGGCAACACATATTGTTTCCATCAATAAAAATGCCTAGTTGGATCCTGACTCAATACTGATTCTTCATTTTGCAGTATAAAGTAAATAGCAGGTTTGAATTTTGATTATTTCTATCTGAATCAAATATTGCATATGTTATTTATGCATGCATTTCTTTAAAAGAGAAGATGGAGAGGTGATGTAGAAAAAGCCCAGAATAATTCTATAACCCAGAATCCTATCGGTACAGTCAAACCTTGCATAACGAGCGTTTCGCTTAGCGAAAAACTCACATAACGAGCAAGTTTTTTGCTAAGCGGTCTGTCTCGCACAACAATTTTTTTGCTATGTGAGTCGGACTTTTCCCTATGGAAAAACTTGCATAACGAGCGTTTCTATGGGGAAAATTTGCATAACACATTTTTTCGCTATGTGAGTTTTCCCCATAGAAACACTTGTTATGCGAGTTTTTCGATAGGGAAAAGTCTGACTCGCATAGCGAAAAATTCGTTATGCAAGTCAGACTAGCATAGCGAATTTTTCACATAGCGAGCAACCTCGCAGAACGAATTAAATTCGTTATGCGAGGTATGACTGTACTTGCATAGGTTTTGTGCAATGGGCTCTGGCTCCATGCAGCTTTCCTCTCCTTCATGTTTAGGATAGGTGTGAAACTGCCAAAATGAAGTCACCATTTTGCCTGATCTAGTGTTTCTATTCAGTTATTTATTTATTACATTTATACCACATCCATCTGGGAGATATTCACACTCTGGGTGACTAACAACACAAAACCCACACATTAGAAAACAGTTACACATTCTCCAGTTCCTTTTGCCTGATCTAGTGTATTATTATTATTATTATTATTATTATTATTATTATTATTATTATTATTATTATTATTATTATTATTATTATTATTATTATTATTATTATTATTATTATTATTATTATCGTCAGCGTTGGCATCGGCGACATCGGTGACATCGTCATCATCATGAACTTGGAAAAGTTACTTTTTAAAAGTTACTTATTACCGTGTCTCAAGGTTGAGAAATTGAGCTTTATAAATGCAGTGATTCAAAGTGATTCCTGACTGCATTATGTCATTGGGACTAGTGCCTCTAGGCAGTGTTTCCCAAATGCTGGTTTTTGGACTTCAATTCCCAGAAGCCTAAGTCATTTCCCCAAAGCATTGATCAGCCAAAATACTGACTTAGGCTTCTGGGAATTGAAGTCCACTAGTGGGCTGTGTACCCCTTGTTGGGAACCACTGCAGTGGACAGAGAAACACCTGAGGGATTCTCAAAGTTCAATGAATGGGAGTGAACTTTGCAATTCAAGTTCATTGTCCTTTTGTTGTTGTTGTTGCTGCTGCTGCTGTTGCTGTTGTTACATTTATACCCCACTCATCTAGAAGACTTTCACACTCTGTGTGGCTAACTATATAAAACCCACATATCATGGCCTTTCTTGCTAATTTCGGGGTTGTTACCTGGAGCTGTGCTGTCTGAGAGGAATGAGTGTGTGAAAGATTACGTGGCAGTTGCCCAGGGTACATCCAATTATGGTTCAAAAATACCACAATCTTTGAAGAGGCTCTTTCTGTGTACCCCAATTGCAGATAATTGATCAGATATAAGGACACATCTCAGATCTATGCCGTACCAGGTGAGATGTATCCTAGCCTCTCATCAATTAACTACAGTCAACCAGAGAAAGTTATGCAAACCGTATGCAAAAAAACCAGTATGATTCCAAGCACTAATTTAAAATAAACTTTTCTTTAGTAGATACTGGCAGAATAGGCTGACCATGACAGTAAGTGCTGGCCTTAATCCCATGTTAAAACTAATTTTATCTATCAGTGGAAACATTGTCCAAATGTCGAGGGACTGAACTCCAATAAGATCCTGGATTTAAAGGTATCATTTTATCTTCTAGTTGGTCTTGTAAAATATATGATCAAGTAACTGCAATAACAGTCTTAATTCTTCTGTGACTGATCCTACACACTGCAATTAGCACAGAAAAGATCAGTGTTTATTAAATATTTGGGGTAAAAAAATGTTCTATGCTCCCCAGAGTAGGAAAATATCCCAGATGGGCAGGACACAAGCACACAGACAGACAGATGTAAGTTTAACATCTAGCCTATGATTAAATATTGGTTGCTAGTAGACAGTTATCTTCTGCTAAAGAAGATAAATTAACAGAAAGCTGTATTTTACTTGTAGATGCTTTTTATAAAAATGGTGACATTTTATCTCACATAAGTAAACTGTTGCAGTTCACACCTGTGAGGTAAAATAAATCATTTATCTTGGGGGCTGCATTGACATTGAGTCCAAAACAGCCCATGGTCATTGATTGTAGGTAGACAAGTCTCCATTGAGAAGGTTATCGGGTACAAGGATTCAGCAAGTTTTTGTATATAAGGTAGAAGGGAAGGCATTTGTCACCCAATTCTGGGTGATTGGATTCACTCTCTGGCAGAGGTACTAGAAAGACCCAAGAACTTACAATGAGGCAGGTTTTTCAGTCAGAACAAAATATGGTTTATTGGGAGCAAAAGCAAAGGGAAGCCTACTCAGGCATATAGTCTGGCCAGACCTATAATTCTAAATAGCTAACCTTCCCGCAACCGTTCTGAGGAAAAGGCCCCCTCGTGATCCCTGCTCACAAAATTTGGTGAACAGAAGATGGCCCCCACCCACCTGGACGGGGTATTTAACTATTCTATCTGAACTAACTCTGCATGCAAGGGGAGGGGAGGAGTTTGGGAGGAGGTAAGGCAATCAACATATTTTAATTACATGTAAACATAAAACAAAGGCAGCTCTGAGGTCAGAGAATTTAGTTACACAAAAGCGGCAGATTACAGCTATTGCTGAAAAAACCGGTTGTAGAGAGTTTACATTAGGTCAAAGGAGCATATTTGTGGTTGACAGGAATATCTCTTTGTTCTCTGGAAGGCAAGACCGGCCAGTCCATCTTCGTTTGCATCAGCTTAATGTGGTGTGAATCTGCTTGGATGAACAGGAACAGATTAAGTAAATGCCTGTTACTTAAGTAAAGAGAAAAGTTTTAAGTTAAGTGGTCCCCAGGGTGAACTCCAGTTAACCTTTGTACCTTGCCAGGTGTGTGTGACTTGTCACGTCCTCTCTTCCCCTTCCCCCTGATCAATTTTGGGGTTCCATGGTTCTTGTGTTCCCCACAGAATTTTGCTATGTTTATCCTTGGGTCAGTGTTCTAATCAATGTTTAATTGAACTTTAATCAAACCAGAGGAATGAGTCATTCAGCTTCCTTTGTGAAGGAATTTCTGCTTATCAGGACACCCGACAAACCGGTTTTCACACCCTTTGACCTAGTACACAATGGACCTTATTTTTTTTTACATTCCTTGCTAGAGTCTATTGACTATTGGGTAATCCCCCTTCCTCCTTGAGAGCATTCCAATCGTATGATTTAACTTTTGGCTTCTACCTTATTTTCCATGTGTGTGTGAGTGTTGTGATTTAATAAACGTTTTGATTAATTATAATGCTTTATTCAAAATTTTAGGTAACACATTCAACCCTCACTCTCAGGGGCATTTTACCAGGAGTATAATAGACCCATGCCATTTACACATTTGTTTGTTTATTGTTTAAAGTAGACTAATTATTATTATGTACCATCCAGTCTACCTTTTCAGGGTTTTCCCCATACAGAACACTCAGAGGTGGTTTATCATCCCCTTTTCCTAGGACTGTGCAACTTGACCAAAGAAATGGGAGACAGAGTAGGGAATCAAACTCCCAACCTCTGGCTCTGTAGCCATATACTGTCCCTAAAACACTGGCTATCCAATCGGCTATATCCCCATGTTATACAGTGTAATATGGTGTACATAGAAACAGCCTCCTTCAAGATTGTGACATTTTTTAAATCCACAGTCAGGTGTACCCTGGACAACAGCAACCTTGTGTTGGCTATTTTTTCTCATGGTAGGTCAGGTGAAAGGAGCTGTGGAATGAATTCACCAGAAGGTGGCTTCATCTTGGCAGTTTCACGTCTGGACATGGAAGAAAAAAATGTGTAATACAGTGATACCTCAGATAACGTTTGCATCAGATAAGGCTAAAATCGGATAACGTTGGGGAATTTGAGGCAAACATTTGCATCGGACAACGTTAAGATAAAGTTGTGCGATGCAAATGTTTGTCTCAAATTCCCCAACTTTGATCTCTGCCCCAAAGCCTGCAGGGCTGGAGCCTGCAGGCTTTGGGGGCAGAGATCTCCCCAAAGGTGAGAGAGATTCTCCCTGCCTCCCATGCTGAAACAACAGGGTGGGCAAGACGAATCCCTCACTGTTAGCCTTTCAGTGTGGGATTCCTCACTGTTACATTTGCAAGCCTTTTAGTGTGGGATTTGTCTAACAATGAGGGATTTGTCTTGGCTACCCTGTTGTTTCAGCATGGAAGGCAGGGAGAATCTCTCTGCCTTTGTCTTTGGTTGGGGGGGGGAGTATGGGCTCCGGTTCAGCCCCCAACCC
This sequence comes from Furcifer pardalis, assembly GCA_030440675.1. Classification (NCBI taxonomy): domain Eukaryota; kingdom Metazoa; phylum Chordata; class Lepidosauria; order Squamata; family Chamaeleonidae; genus Furcifer; species Furcifer pardalis. The sequence goes on from CP126891.1 coordinate 172,874,464, forward strand.
AAAGCAAAACGCAAAGGCAGAGAGAATCTCCTTGCTTCCCATGCTGAAACAACAGGGTGGGCAAGACAAATCCCTCACTGTTAGACGAATCCCACACTGAAAGGCTAATAGTGAGGTATTTGTCTCGCCCACCCAGAAAAGGAACAGGGATTTAAAAAAAAAAACGTTGTGCGATCAATACATTGCACAACGTTAAAAACCGGATAATGTTAAGACTTGTGGAACTAAGTCTTAACGTTATCCGAGGTACTAGTGTATAAGGAAAAGTCTGCCATACACAACACTGACCTTCTTGCATAAAGAGTGTATGTTGAATGCAAGGGACAATGACATTTCATTACAAGAGTATAATGAAAAGCTGTATGATACAGTGTGGTTTCTTCTCAGAATATATACCAGTCTGACTAAGAATTCATTACTGCCTCTTTCCCATTGTACACTCTCATAAGGTTCTTGTACAGGGTCTGTTTCTAAGAAACAGAAGGAGGAGGTGTGTTGCTAGAAATTTTTATATGCCCACAATATCATGCAGATGATGGTGTGGTTGGAGGCATTTAAAGTATTTGTAAACAAGTAGAGCCTAATCCTACAAATATGCCACATTGGTATATCAAGCTCATTTGGCACATTTGAATAATTAGAAAGTACAATGGCTTTGGAAATATCAAACTGCTAAAAATGTACTGTGTTTCTACTTTGACTGTCCACTACTTTGACTGTCCACTAATTTTGGATAGCAAAATCAAAATACTTTATACAGCTTGCAGGGAATTAGGAGACCCATTGGTGTTTTAAAATGAATAGTTATGAACAATATCTTTATTTATTTGTTTCTCTGTTTACTTATTTATAACCTACCATAATTAGCATGAAACGCTACTTTAGACAGTTCACAATAAAACAACATAACCCAAATATGCAAAAATAATATAATAACAAAAACAATACATCATGCAACAATACAAACCACCACTCCCCCAGCCAACAATAATAACCTTACAGGTACCAGAATAATGCAAATTAATTCTAAGCTTTAATTAATACAAATTAATAAAGTTCCCCAGAATCATGATTATTTGTAAATGATCTTTTAACTTCTTTTGGCATAGGCACCCACAATTTCATTATCTATGTGCTTCAGGTAGAGTTTCCTAGGAAGAAACTCTTGCAAAAAGAGTGGTCGTAAATGAGGGGTTGCCAAACTTTTAAAGTAAGGGGCCGGGTCATGCTCCCTTGGACAGTTGAGGGGGCCAGACTGGTAATCTCCCCACCATTTACGGCTGTCATAAACTCATTTACTATGGTCGTAAATGGATCTGTGACCGATTTGGCTGTGGTGGCTATCGTGGCTGAAGCGAGGCAGGGGCTGGATTATTTGGTGCCCCAGCTGGATTATTTTGTGCCCATGGGTCATAGGTTGCCTAGCCCTGTCCTTAACATATTCAGGGCTTTGTAAATCATTACCAGCATTTTATACCTAGCACGAAACACCAAGGAAAGCCAATGCAAATACAGTCTAAATTGTATTGCCTCTTGGCCAGTTTCAGAGCTTTTACATAGTTGCTAGAATATTTTTTTTCATCTATGTCATCATCTGTGGGACCTTTCCTTCACCCTAGGGGAAAAAACCCAAAAGAATGCAAAGGACTTAGACAACCTAGATAAAACTAAATTAAATCCAATACTAACCCCCTCAATGGACAAGAATTTTCCATTGATAGAGGTCCTAGATTTCTTCCTATCTTCTCAAATTAAATGTATTTGACAGATTTGGGGAGAAAAGGTTGAATGGGCCAATCTAGGACATGTTCTTGTCTGATAAGTTACCTTCTCCCTACATGCTATATAAAAAAGTTGCCTGGATTGGCAATTGGATACAGTTTAAAAGTGATACAGGGCCCTCGAGCATGGTTTGTTAGTGTTTTGTCTGAAACAGAACACTATAAGTAATCTGAGTGCTGGATATACTAGTGATTGGCTTCACAGGTTTGAATGGAGCCATGGAAAAGTGGCCTAAGAATCTAAGCCTTGTGGCAGCTGCAGCTCCTTGCAGCTCCAAAACCAGTATTTAAGGATCTGGTATGCAGTGAACTGGAGTGGCTCAAGTGATTAAGATGCTGACTGGAAGGCTGCAGGTCAGCAGTTTGATACACGAGTACTGCACGACAGAATGAGCTCCCGTCTCTGTCCCAGCTCCTGCCAACCTAGCAGTTCAGAAGCAAGAAATTTCAAGTACAGTAAAACCCCGGGTTAAAACCACCTGGTTTTAAATTTGCTGCAGTTTACAATCACAAATCCTATGGAAGTGTCATCCTGGTTTACAAATTTTTAATGTACAGTAAAACCTCATATAACACTAAAACCTGGTTCCACAAGTCTTGGTGTTATATGATTTTTAGTGTTATCTGATGCATGTTAAAATCCTATGGGATCCATAGAGATACATTGTAACCACACAGGCTTTAGCGGTTGTTATCTGAAGCATCCCATAGGATCTTAATGTTATCTGATGCAATTCTTCCCCCCAGATTCCTTAATGTTATGCGATTTTAGTGTTATTCGATACTAATGTTATATGAGGTATTACTGTATTTGTTTTGGTTTACAATGATCAATTCAGGATCATTGTTTTTTATTTTTCAATTCATCCCTATGGATGTTTTGGGTTATGATATTTTTGGGTTACAACAGAGGCTATTGGAATGGACCTCAATTGTAACCTGGGGTTTTACTGTAGATAAATAGGGACCACTTCAGTGGGAAGGTAAACAGTGTTCCGTGCACTTCGGTGTCTAGTCATGCCTGCCACATGACCACGGAAACGTCTGCAGATGAAGACAGTGCTGGCTCTTCGGCTATAAACAGAGATGAGCACTGAACCCTAGAGTTAGATATGACTGGCTTTCAACCAAGGGTGACCTTTACTTTTACCTATCCAATTTAATGTTTAGGAGCTTTAAGATTTACCTTTCCTGTTCCTTTTAAAAAAATAGTACTGAGAAAAACAAAGGTCAAATTGCATCTTGTTATTTTACTTTACTATAAAATAGTAATTTTTATGTAAGTGCATATATTTATATTATACTTCCTGTTTAATTGTATTATTGATATTTTCTATTAGAATTTTCAATGTGGCTACCTATGTTTAAGATATGATGTTATGTGTCATGAAGTAGAAAACAGATTATTGCAACTCTAATAGGACTTTCTTGGATGTTCACTTTAATGCATTGAGGGGTTTTGAGTATGAGAGAGAAGCTGAGAGTAATTATGCCAGAGGCTCAAACTCCATTATGAGCCTAGACTCCTAGTAGGTCACCCAAGGAAGAATGTTTACATCCTAAGTCCCATTAAGGTTAGAAAACAACCTTCGAATGAAATTAATTGTTAGTTCCAATGGTGATTGAGATGGAGATATGTCTGGAAGGCATCTACTAGGCAGCTGATGGTTCACTGACACAGGAGCATTCACAGACCACAGTACCGCCACGGAAGCTAACTTTTTGTTAGCAGCAAACTGAATCTTTCTTACCTTGAAAACCTTATGATGAGAGAGTCCAAAATGAAACATGAGACAGTGATGGTTGATGAGATTGCTAGGTCAGAAAGTACTCAATCAGCTACTAGGAAAAGCAAATGACAAGTACAGATACCCCTATGATTAATGATGTAACTCAATTAAAACCAAAAGGATGTCTAGGAGTTGACATGGATGGAAGTGAAAGTCAAAGCTGCACAACAGATATATGGAACATGAGAAGAATGATTCAATATAAACTGGAAACCATATACTGTAGCCAGAAAAGGAACTTTTAAACATTGCTATGCTTATTCTCAGTGAACTAAAGTAGGCTGGAATGTGACATTTTCCATCAGACAACTACAAAGTGATTTACTCTGAAAATGAAGAAACCAAGTGATAATTGGATTCTGATTCTCATGTTTTGAGAAGTGCTAACTAGAACCCTTTGTCTTACAATATGAACCATTTTCATTACCTCACCCATTCATAGGGGAGGGTTGGTGTGTTTTTTCCTTGTACAGAATATGAAATTTCACTCAATAATTTCTTTAATGCAATGGTATGAACATAATACACAGAGCATTGTTGTATACTTCTGAGGCAATAGTACAGACTTGTTTTTTTTCTTAACATAGACTAAATCACCAATCCCTCTGTGAAGCATTCATAGAAATTCTGTTGGAAAAGTTTCCAAGTGAATCTTCTTCCTAGTATTATAGACTTAAGCCCAGTAATTAAGTTATAAGTGATAAAGCCTAGAAGGCTATGGAATCTAAGCTCTTTGATGGCTCATAAGCTAGCCTGCCTTTTGGGCATGTGAAGTTTCTTGATGAAGTAGCTGAAATTGTTATCATCCAGCCAGATGGGAATTTCTCACTTGGTCTAATTCTCTGTGGATTCATCCTTCACACAGCATCAAATCAAAGAAGTGATTGTCACATAGCAGCTGCTTGTGATGGTCTAGGTCAAAGCCCGAAGTAGGTAAACCAAAGTCTTCCTGAACTTTAAAATGTAAAACTGTAAAAAAAAAATCAGAAAAATAACAAAAGTTTGTATGCAACATGGTTTTCCCTTCTGGTTTTTATAGAATTAACCACAGATTGGTTAAAAGTGAGATACTATGTAGGAAAACTTTGTATGCCAACACTCTATACTTAAAAATTATAAAAATAGTAAAGTCTCTCTCTCCTTTCCCCTCATTCTCTTTCTTCTATACACACATTAATTTAGTCTCATCACTTTTAAACACAGATATTATTTCAAAGTTTCAAAATGCCTACCATAAGCAGTTGCTGCTAGCTCTTAGGGGAGATGCACTGGACATAAGTAAAGGATTCATGTCTATGAAGAGAGCAAGTGTGGTGCTCAGCTTCTCAACAGAGATGTCTAATTATTTCTATCCAGAATAGGATTTTTTGAAAAACAAATGTGTCTGGATTTGTATCAAAAACAAACTGAAATGAAATTGTCATCCATCCCTAGCTTGACAAAGTAGCTAAGATTCTTTAGGTGACCTTGTCCTTATTGACTTTAATCACATTGTGCATCCTAACATTTGTTCCATGTGCCTATGACAAGCCATGGAAATTAATTTATATGCATGTTACCACATGAGATGCAACGTTCACAGTTTTGTAATGCTAATGACAAAGCCCCATGGGCTAAGTTGAATTATGAGTAGCTCCCTGGCATCAATCCTGGTCTAACACTGTAGACCAGTACCCCTTGGTGCTTCCCCCAGGAATGAGGACATGGCAGTGGTCTGGCAGGAGTTTTTCACTACTCCTTTAGGCAACTGTAATTGAATCAAGACCAGTCTCCAGACGTCATCTCCCTCCTCTTCTGCATTATAGGCCATGCCTATCTCTTCCTGGGCATCACCCCAGGCTTACTCTCTCTTCCACTCTAAGGTCTTTTTCTCTCTCATTTTGCTTTTCCTCCTCCAACTTCACCTCTACCTCCTTGAGAGCCTCTATATATCCTCCATGTCCAGGTTCTGCCCTTTCTCCCCACTTTCCTCTAAGGTGCTCCCCTCTCCTACAGTGATTGACTGTTCATCTGACTGTGTCTCGGCATTCAAGTTCTTCCTGTTTTCAAGCTCAGTGTCCACTACAGTCTCTATACCACATTAATCCTTAGGGCTTGGCCCAGAACTAGACAGCCTGCTGAGAAAAATCTAATCTGTTCCCCTCGCAAACCAACCAACCAGTCTTTCCTTCTGCCACAGTGAGAACAGCAAACAGTAGCAACCACTACAGGTGGCTCCATAATATATAGCAGAGGAAGCCATGATTCTGAGCTTGTCTTGTGACAGTGGAATGACTGATCAAGAAGAACAGAGTGGCTATCTGGTGATGGTGGCCATCCTTGAAGATGGTAGATAGGTGTTTTTGAACTGTTACCTCTTACTACTCACTAACCAAACTCAGTGGATTTTTTTTTAGCTAATGGAAAAGTCAGCACTGGGAACATCTTCTTATCTTCCAGTACCAGTACTTGTCCTAGTAATACTACAACCAAGAAGTATCTTGGAATTGTTGTAGATCACAGATTAAATATGAGTCAACAGGGTGATGTGGCTGTTGCAAAAAGTCCAAATCTGTTTAGGCTGCATTAACAGAAGTATAGTGGATGCAGTAAAAATCATTGGGAACATCAAGTAGAGAAAGTTTTAGAGAATGAGAGAGTCAAAATCCTGTGGGACTTTAAAATTGAAACAGATAGACATCTGCCTGAGAACACAACTGATACAACTGCTGTGGAGAAGAAGAAAATCTGGTTTATTGACATTGTTATACCAGGAGATGCACGAATTGAAGATAAACAACTGGAGAAAATCATAAAATATTGTGATTTGCAAATTGAAGTCGAGTGTCTATGGCAGAAGAAATCTGTTGTTGTTCCCATAGCGATCAGAGCCCTTGGAGCAGTACCTAAAGGAGTGCCTAGATATTTGGAAATTTTGGACTTACCTGCTTTGAACATTATAACTCTCTAAAAAAAACAACTCTACTGGGGACCGTATATATACACTAGTGCCCCGGATAACGTTATGACTTGGTTCCACAAGTCATGTTGTTATCCGGTTTTTAGCGTTATCCGGGGTATACACTGAACAATGCTAAAAAACATTGGGCGCGTTGGCGCGTGCACGCCAAACATAGTTTGCAGAGGATACGGAGATTTTCTCTGTATCCTCCCCAAGCTGCGCTTGACAGGCGCGCGCTTGCACAATGTTTGGAAAGGGTATGGGGGACCATACCCTTTCCAAGCATCGGGCATGTTGGCGCGCGCGTGCCAAACGCGGTTTGGGGAGGATACGGAGATTTCTCCATATCCTCCCCAAGCCGCGTTTGACAGGCGCGCGCTTGCACGATGTTTGGAAAGGGTATGGGGGACCATACCCTTTCCAAACATCGGGCGCATTGGCGCACATGCCAAACATGGTTTGGGGAGGATAAGGAGATTTTCTCCGTATCCTCCCCAAGCCGCGTTTGACAGGCACGCACTTGCACAATGTTTGGAAAGGGTATGGGGGACCATACCCTTTTCAAACATCAGGCGCATTGGCAAGCTCCAAATGCGGTTTGGGGAGGATACGGAGATTTTCTCCGTATTCTCCCCAAGCCGCGTTTGACAGGTGCGTGCTTGCATGATGTTTGGAAAGGGTATGGGGGACCATACCCTTTCCAAACATCGGGCGCGTTGGTGTGCGCGCCTCAAACGCAGTTTGGGGAGGATATGGAGATTTTCTCTGTATGCTCCTCAAGCCGCATTTGACAGGTGCGCGCCTGCACGATGTTTGGAAAGGGTATGGGGGACCATACCCTTTCCAAACATCGGGCACGTTGGTGCACACGCACCAAACGCAGTTTGGGGAGGATACGGAGATTTCTCCATATCCTCCCCAAGCCGCGTTTGACAGGCGTGCACTTGCACGATGTTTGGAAAGGGTATGGGGGACCATACCCTTTCCAAACATCAGGCGCATTGGCACGCATGCCAAACGCAGTTTGGGGAGGATATGGAGATTTTCTCCGTATCCTCCCCAAGCCGCGTTTGACAGGTGCGCGCTTGCATGATGTTTGGAAAGGGTATGGGGGATCATACCCTTACCAAACATCGGGCGCATTGGCGCGCACGCCTCAAACGCAGTTTGGGGAGGATATGGAGATTTTCTCCGTATGCTCCCCAAGCCGCGTTTGACAGGCGCGTGCCTGCACGATGTTTGGAAAGGGTATGGGGGCCCATACCCTTTCCAAACTTTGTGCGGGCAGGCGCTGGGGGGGTTTGGATTGGGTAGATGTTCTACCCAATCCAACCCCTCCCCACACACAATTGTTCCGGATAACGCTAAAAATCGCGTTATTCGATACAAGATTTTTCCAAAAATCTTGTAACGTTATGCGGTTTTAGCGCTATACGGTACAATTGTTATCCGGGGTATTACTGTACTCAGACATTACCTTAACAGTTCTTAGGTCCTTGGTTAGGGCTTGAACTGTTAATTTTATTCCAGTCTTTGCCTGTGAACCAAATGGTTGATTTGGATGATGATGATGATGATGATGATGATGATGATGATGATGATGATGATGATGATGATGATGATGATGATGATGATGATGATGATGATGATGATATGTGGTTTTCCACAACATTACATGGGGAAATAAATTGGATTGCCAACAAATTTGGTAACTGGATGATTCTTCCAATCTTCTGTATAATTTGCTCAGAAAACAAAGTGTGGCATAGTTGTTCAGGAAAGGTGCCATATCAGACAACTATCTCTATTTTCCCAGGCTGCCTTGCTGTCTTGTTTCTTCTGTGGTTGTGAATTTTCTGAACAGCTGCAGAAGAAACAAATTAAAAGTGCAGCTGAAAGGATGTGCATGGAGGGGATTCATGTCTCACAATCCACAAATTTACCAAGCATATCAGCTCAGTTCCAGTCATGCCCCTAGCCCCAATAAAGAGAGGGAATGCAAATGACTCTTTTTCAACTATGCTAATATAACGGAAGAATATTGAATAGATTTTGAATTTATGATGTTAATTAGATGATGAAATGTAAAAATATATTTGGAAGAAATGAAACTATAAGTGATAGGCTCAGAAAGAAATTTGAATATAATTGATTAGTACAAGCAAATTCATATTTGATGCTCCTCAGATAAAGTGCTTGTACAAATTGCAATTGTAGTAATGAGAATTAAAAATGTAATTCTGAAAAGGATGAAGTAACAGTTTGCAGCTTTAATGGGAAGGGCAGGAGAAATCAATGGGGCATGAACTCGTATCTTTCCCTTTCCAACAAATTGTTTTAACTCTGGGCTTTGCTTATCTATTTTTTAAATTCTTTGTGCACTAATGTTTGATTTAAATGTTCTGAATTATTCACACACACACACTAAATTGGCAGTCATCTTGGTTTTCAAAAGTGAGGATTTTATGTTTCCTGATTATAAATCTAGATAATTACTTGCCCCCAGCTATCAACACTGTTGTCATTACAGAGAAGCTATAGGTATTTGGAGACAGTGATTTTCTTCAAGAGGCTGAAATGGAAGTCCTCTCTCTCTCTCTCTTTCTTTCTCTACCTCTTTTGTTGTAAACAATTATATAATTATTCTATGGAGAAGTATCAGGGAATGTCTGATTATGAGAAAGTTTCCCAAAATGATAGCACTGCATCCAGATTTTGTGAGTGCAGAAGGAGATTGTTTTTATTTTTTAGGACAAAATTCCTCTTTGGAAGATACTTATTCATTTTATTTTTTTTGTCTTATTTATATGCTGCATTACTAATGAGGAGCAGGGCTCAAGGAGGATCCCATTGCTAACGAAAGTAAATTAAAAATACAATAAATTATAGATTAAAAACAATTAAACGGTGGTCATAATTAAAATATGTTGACTGCTTAAGAAGATTTAAAGCTTTAAAAAACAGATTCTGTACAGGAAATGTACTGTTTAAAAACTGTGTTACCATTACTGTCGGACACTCGTCCGTCATGCACCTGGCCTGAGGGAGGAGAAACAGCTGAGGGGGTCCGGTGGCTGTTTAAAAACTGTATTGCCATCACTGCTGGATGCTCGGCCGTCACCCACCAGGCCTGAGGGTGGAGAAACAGCTGAGGAGGTTCAGTGGCTGATTCAGGAGATGATGGTTCCTTGGCACCTGTTGATGATGTATGTGTTGGTGTTTTATGTTTTATTGCACTGTTACATTTTATTGTATTGTTATATTTTATTGCATTGTTACAATTTATAGTATTGTTATATTTTATTGTATTGTAATGTTTGATATGTTGTGATTTCTGTGAGCCGCCCTGAGTCACGTATGCTGAGTGGATGGCATAAAAATCCAATAAATCATATCAAATCAAATGTAACCTGTTTTATGGGGATACCAGTGCTCTGGGAGGAAAACTCAGAGCTAATCCTGTCTGTGTTTGTAAGGTTTTAGCACAGATTTCCAACAACCGTGCTAGTTGCTCACTTGCTAGTTCTTAAATTCTTGCAGTGTACATCATCATCTAGGCCAGCATTTCTCAACCTTTGGTTCTTGGGCTTCAATTCCCAGATGCCTAAGTCAATTCCTGGAAGCAATGATCAGCCAATGTACTGGCTTAAGCTCTGGGAATTGAAGTCCAAGAGCCAAAGGTTGGGAAACACTGATCTATGCAGATTGCAAAAATAAAATAAAAAGGGAATATAGTACAGAACCATGTACTGAATTTTTTAAAGGAAAGTAGAAGATGTTAAAACCAGCAGTAAAATCTGACATCTGAAAAATTAACATTCCTGGGTTGGGTGGGGAAAGACCTACTCCTTCCAGTGAAGAGACAACCACCATCATGAGAGCTGTTGCGGGGAAGACAACCTATAAATGGAAAGCATAACTAAAAAGACAGTGCACAAATAGTCATACATGGATAAATATTAGGGAAACAGTGCCAAGATGTCTATTATAAGAGGTGACTTTAAGAAAATAATCATCAGCCCCCTGAGTCTGTTTGTGTTTTGCCCTAAATGTTATCTTGCTATACTTTGACAGGATGAGCAGAAGCTGTCAAGGAGGTGAACAACTCACTGAATCATCAGCATAACTCACATGTTCCTAAGGGAGCTTCACAACCGCTATCTGACCTGATCCAGTCTTACTTAGCATGTGAAATGTGACCGAATCAGCACTGCATGCCTGCTGTTCCACAGACATTGACCACCTCCAGCAAGCTAAATTATGCATTACTTCTGTGTGACCCAAAGGACAGCCATTTTCCTTATGCCATTGCCACAAGCTGTTTTAAACCCATAAATATGAATTTTTAGTCATTTTTCAGAAAATCTCTGATGTTTCAGGAGATGCAGCTTTCTGGTAACCTGAAGAAGAGTTTTCAAACAACACAAAATGATGCAAGCAACCTTATGTTATATTGTTTAGAAAATCCCAGTTGTTTTTGTGCCAGCAAGATTTATAAATGTTTGGCATGCCAATATGCATTGTTTATATATAAGAGTGTAAAATTTTCCAATGGATTGACCAGATCTTGCTCAATAGCTTATAGACACATTGTTGGTTGTGACAGATTGCAGCTATTTAAAGGGCTCCTGCTTTGATTTTGTGTTGTGGGTGACTTTGACACGTTGCCCCCAAGTCATGTGCAACTCAAACCTGTTCAATTAAGAGGCAGTATGTTGTTGCCAATGACATCGCTCCCATTGTGTCTACATGAAGTGATGCTGGCCAATGATTTACACATTGATTTTTATGGTGCTGGGGAAAATGGGTTATGTGGGCCATAATTCTTGTGATTAGCTTTGTAGTCACATTTGTACTGTGTCTTCTTTTGAAACTGCAGAAATGCACATACTAAAGATATAGAATTACATTCTTTATGGTACCAGTCCATAGTCCACCATTATAGGATTATCAGTTTTTAAGATTCGGTTTCTTCATTTTATTTTCAGTTTTAAAATTTGTTACTTTAATATCCTGTCCATCCATTAAGAAATAACAAGAAGGCTAACAAGCAACATTACAATAGAATAAAATATATTAAAATGGATTAAGACATATTAGATATCGATTAGATAATCAAAGTTGTTCATATCAGAAGTAATTCTGAAGTGGGTGGACCAGCTACCAGTCCTCTCATTATTTATTTATTTATTTGTTCAAATTTATATTGCCACCCACTTGCCGGGATGACTCTGTCCATGTTTCTGCTCCTCCTCCTCCTCCTTCAAGTCCTATATCTGATTCCAAATATTGGCTATCCTAATAGCAATCAGCAATGTTACAGATTAGATAAACCCTTGAAATGAAGTGCACACAAGATCACAATAACTAAGTCACAGTTTAAAGTTTGACACGAAGCTGCTATGAACTTCAGTTGAAGTGTTCAGTTCACAAAAAAGAAATAGGATTTGTGAGTGTAACAATCAATTTTATGGAAGCAAACTCTATTTGAAACACAGAACACTCTACCTACGGAGCTCTTATGCTTTGCTTTTGCCAAAACAGTTTTAGCCAGTTTCTCTATTGCTTGGGAACATGACCTGAACATGTTTTGACAACTCTGATGCAACTGAAATTAGGCAATGTATGCAGTGATGGTATGTTCCTGGTTCGCACTGGTTCTACCGAACTGGTAGCAACATTCCCGGGTGGTTCACCGAACCGGTAGCAACCACCCAGGATTTATTCTTTTTAGGCGTACGGTTCAGACGCCTCACTGGGATTTTTTTTTTTAATTGGAGCCAAAATGGCTCCCGGGTACTGCACATACATCAAACCTTCATTTGACATATGCACAGTTCTATTTTTTTACTGTGCATGATTCAAATGAAAGTTTGATGCATGTGCAGTTCCAGGCAGCCATTTTGGCTGCCAGGAAAGGAAGGGTGCAGGGAGCACCTGAAGAAATGGCAGCGGCAGCCTTTCCGCGTCTGGCCCTGCCGCCCCACTAAGATGCCGCACCATTGCGGCAGTTTGCCACCGCACCGCTGCGCCGCCGCCTCTGCTGCTTCCAACTTAGAGTAAGTGAGGGGTTTGTGTTTGGGGTCGTTGGGTGGGTGGGTTTATTTGTGTTTGGGGTGGGTGGGTTTATTTGTATTTGGGGTGGGGTGGGGTGGTTTATTTGTGTTTGGGGTGTGTGGGTGGGTATTTGGATGGGTGGGTGTATTTTTATTTAATTTTTATTTTATTTCTTTATTTCTTTTATTTCTTTAATTTATTTACGGGTTTGTGTTGTGGTTGTTTGGTTGTGTGTGTGTGTGTGTGTGTGTGTGTGTGTGTGTGTGTGTGTGTGTTTATTTTAATTTAATTTAATTTTTTTAATTTAATTTTTTTAATTTTTTGGCCCTGCCCACAACATCATGACATCATGACATCGGGTCTGCCCATGATTTCATTACATCATGACATTGGCTCCACCCACACTATGATGACATCACGGTGTCGTAGGAAAATTTTTGACATCCCATTACTGAATGTATGGGAACAAGCAATGTCTTTGCTTTGAAAAAAATCATGTGATAAGTTTACACTTCTTTTTAACACATACCATACTTGTATGCAGAGAAAGTCATGTGCTTTAAAACTAGATGCAGTCTCAGTTGCAGATGTATTCTAGCAAAAAGTAGCAGCAAGGTGCGACCCATGATGAGTTGGGAAAAAGGGCTCGTGGACCTATCTATCTGAAAAGTTGTTCACTTCTGCTCTCTTTTATTAAGTCTATGACCAGTCAGCTGAGTTGAAGCCCTATATGACATCCTCTGTACAGGAAATGTAACCTGTTTTTACCTATGGGGATACCAGTGCTCTTGGAGCAAAACTCAGAGCTAATTCTGTCTGTATTTATAAGGTTTTAACACTGATTTCCAACAATGGTGCACACAATAATAATTGTGTGCTGTCAAGTCAATTCTGATTTATGGTGGTCCTTTCCAAGGAGTTCCATGTGCAGAACACACAGAAGTGGTTTACCATCTCAAGGTCACACAGGCTGGTAGGACGCACAGATAGAGAGCCATAAAATGGGAAAGTGGATACTTTGAGGTTGCTCCTTAACAAATATACCCTGGATATCAGACTGTTCTAATAGAATGGTCACCTGGACACAGTCTTTCCTTCTATGGAAAGAGGTGATATAGCTGTAGTTCAATTGTAGAAACTATTTGCACATTTTCATCTATTCATACAAACTGACAAGTACACATTTATCTTGTTTAGTCCTCCTCTCCACTTGTTCTCTTTCAATGTTGCCTGTCTTGGCTCTAGTGTGATATTTAAATGCCCACTCTGCTTTGCTTTGACCTTGCATTACCAGCTGTGGCAAGTGTCTTCCTGCTCTTACTTCCTTGTTTTCTTAAGTATTGTCTATAGAGCCTCTGCATATCTGTCAAAGCAATGGAATAGTATTAGTCAGCATTTATCTGCAGAGGCTCTGAGAATGTTGAGTGTCCTGAAAATGCAAAATGTCTTTTCAGAGACCTGTAGTCAAAATATTCTCCTGGGGGACACTTCCCTGATTTGTTCCACTTGCTAAGATTGGATGGAGGGAGAGTAGCAAAATAATAAACTAGAACCTTTTTAATTACCCATGCTGAACAATACAATGGTGTTAGTTGTTTCCTTGTCGGAAAACTGAAGAGAGGAATAATCAAGTTTTTAATGCTGTGCAGGCAGAGCTTCCCTAGGAGCAAGAAGTACCATTAGGAGAATTTATCTATTCCAAAGGTTGTGGCACTTTGTGAATAAAAAAATAGCTAAAATTTATTATTTAACCATATTCCCTTTACAAAGCAATGCATCCAATTAGAATCAAACTATATCATGAGCAGAGCCATCTTGGAATTATGAAACCCTCTCTAGTTACGAGTTGTTTACAGCTAGCTTGCTGAGGAACACACCCAAAAGGGTCTTATCAGACGTAAGCAGACATGTTTACCCCTGAACATGTTAGAATGTATGTGATAAGCAAAGAGAACAGGGTAAATGTACATCATAGGATATGCTAGATGAATAAGTAACATCAAGATAAAGTGTGAAATGCCAACCACCTATGGGGGCCCCTCTGGACTGAAGAACATGTGTGCATGGCTCATGAAAAGTATAAAAGTCTCATCAAAATGCTCATCATGGTCCTTGATTTTCATGGAATCAAATACCACGTGTGTACATGTCATGGTCATGCAATATCATGTAATGCAATGTTATGATTGAAAAACTTAGATAAAATTCTCTTTTTCTATTTCAAAACCTCTCTGGCTGATTTATTTACTTAAAAGCTGATCATCTTTTTGAGAGTTTAAATGACAACTTGAGGAATTGTTGACTCAGCACTTTAAAATATTTGAATGGAAAATTAAGTAACAAAAACAATCAATGTTTGAGGATTCCATTTTTTATCTGCCTCCCACATTATGCATAACAGCTGTCTAGACACAGAAGAAGAATTTGTGCATGTTTCTGGCAGTAAGTGGCAGACCAGTAAATGAGCCAGATTCTGTATCTCTCCACATTCACACAGCATGTTGTTTTGTCTGCCAGCAGCCCCCACTTGAGCATGTTGGTCTTACATTTAGGCACTCCAACCCTCAGCCTGTTCAAAGTCATCCAAGTAGGGGAGGTTGATAAAATAGAGTTAATCTCATCAATAAAACAATAAACTTTATTAGCTTTCAAAAGTAGAAAGTTCCAGGCAAACAGATGTTTGAAACAGGTCTCAGTGAAACATAATGTTAGTTATTTCTTTATAGTATGGAGTGGAATTTCCCAAGCAAAAATGGAGCAGTTACATGGAGGGGTGGCCACAACTTTTGTTTCCGAGGTGTTCTTGGACTTCAATTGCCAGAATTTCAAGTAAGCACACCTGCTGATCAGGGCTTCTGAGAATTGACGTCCAAGAACACCGGAGACCCCTTGAGTTGCGGGAATGAATAAATCAAAATATTTGCTGTAAAGGATGATGCTATATTCTCAGAAAATGAATTTATTATAATGCCTCTGCTTGATCTACCCTTGTTGAATACATGTTTTAGATCTACTTTACTACCCAAATATGGTCACCTCCACTTCCACCTCTCCTTCTCCTTTTCCTCCACTCTTCCCTCTCACTAAATACAGAGGACCTAGGTGCAAATTCTCAGCTAGACATGAAAATTCACTGGATGGGAGCAATGGCAATCCACTACCTGAATATCTCATGCATCTGAAGAATCCTGTTATTGTCACCATAGACAGGAAGGAACTTGATGGCACATAATACACACATGTTCCTTCAAGCTAACTTTGATTTGATTACCTTAGTAATTATACAAATTTTGCTTATACTGGTGACTTATTGCAAAAATCTCATTATCATGATTATCCTTTCACAGATAGCAGCTTGCTTGGGATTCCCACGATAGCTTCTAATGTCACCTCCTTGATGTCTTTACTGTTTTAAGAGTCTTTAAACAGAAGCAATAATTGCTTCCCTTTGGGTCAGTGTTTCTTGCAAACAGAGCCAGTTTTTCTGGGCTACTTAAGAAGACTATGATAAAGTTAGTTAGGTATATGTGCCATCAAGTCAGACCAGACTTATAATGATCCTAAGTGGTGAAATATTTAAGAAGTGGCTTTACCAGTTCCACTCTCCCAGTGAGTTTTCATGGTTAAGTGGGGATTTTAATCCTGGATGTCAAAGTCCTGGGCCATCATCATTCTATCTTCTATACCACATTGAGTAACAGAGAAGTTAAGTTTCTCTATATTTTAAAATAATCAGATAGGGAATTAATTCTCATTAACACTTTTGTTACTATGGAAAGCCATCTTGTTTGGGTGGTCATTGCACTATGCAATGAGCTGGAGTCTTCAGGAAATGCTATCCGAAGAGGCTCAATTTGCCATTTGTCATCAGTTGTACTCAACCATGCGTCCAGTCTAGGAAGCTTTGCCAGCACAGTTGTATAACCTTTGCTTGTCTTCTGCCATGTTCGTCTATATACATACCCAACCTTATTAGTGCTAAAGCATCCTAACATTATCATGTTCACTATGTAATTCTGGAGTTGCTGTGTTCATTCTATTAAGGTGAAATTTTAT
Organism: Furcifer pardalis; assembly: GCA_030440675.1. Taxonomy (NCBI): domain Eukaryota; kingdom Metazoa; phylum Chordata; class Lepidosauria; order Squamata; family Chamaeleonidae; genus Furcifer; species Furcifer pardalis. The sequence continues at coordinate 172,891,089 of CP126891.1, forward strand.
TAACTAAGAGGTGTAGACAGAGGAATGCTACAGAAACTATAATAAGAGGAATAGTGGCTGTGAAGAGAGGCAAAAGTAGGTAACATTGTTAGACAATGGTGAGTGAGAGAGAGAAAGAACACTGTGGAATTTCACAAAATACTTTCTCCCCCAACAAATTAGAAGTAAGAAAACATTCAGCACAATCCCATATTCGTTTATATCTACTTTAGACCAGTCTTGCTAAATAACTTGTAGGCAGACTGGATTCCTTTCCTCTTGGTTTTAAAGAATGACAGCAAAAGCACCTTTATCTGACATTTAGGATGATTAAATTTTGAAAAATCACTTGGCATATTCAGTATGACTCCACAGGGTGCTCTTGCTTTATAAAGCAATGGATCATGTTAGCTTAACTTATATTTAAGATTTGCAGGCTTGATATTATTGTGTTAGGCAATACTGGTGAAATAGAAACATAAAATTTCTCTGCTATGAGATCAAGTCAGTGCCTGCCCTGTGCTATAAATTAGGCCCATAAAATTTTTAAAAGCAATATTTGTTTGAGTCCAATGTCTATTGCGACCTGGCAGACTTTGCCTAAATATAGGAAGTAAAACTGTGATGGGGTTAAACCACATGCTACTGTTATAAGCTCACTGTGTTAAAAGGCCTTCACTTTTCATACATTAGCAAGCATAATGGGTAAATATAATGAAGTTCTCTTATGTGGGGTTTTGCCTCAGTAACAGATATCTTAACAGACGTATGTTTCCACATGGAATAATGAGCCTGTCTTTACATAACAGTAAAGCAAGATATTGCAAGAAGATAAATAGATACCACTTTGGTGGGAAGGTAAACAGCATTCTGTGGACTCTGGTGTCTATGCATGCCTGCCACATGTCCACAGAAATGTCTGCAGATGCAGGCAGCAATGGATCTTTGGCTGTAAACACAGATGAGCACTGAACCCTAGAGTTGTATATGACTGGCTTTCAAGCAAGGGTGACCTTTACCTTTATTTGAAGATGTTCCAAAACATCTTTTGCAAATGGATATGTATTCAGCGCACCTTATTAATATCCTCAAGGTTGCAGCAGTCCGTTGCAGTCCCGGTATTAAATCCTTCTTGTCTTATTTGATATGTAGGAGATGGCCCCGTGATCACAGTGTGTGGGTCACTTCATGGCAAGCTAGGATCCACCTTAAACAAATTCATGTGAGTGGCATCTTTCCTGAAAATGATTTCCAGGAAAAAAATGTATACTCGGATACTAGTAGACAATGACAATGGACTCAGCAATCCCCATGTCCCAAGTTTGTTGCTTGTTTTGTTTTTAATCTCTCCACTCAGAGCAGAGAATGATGCTTTCTTCACCACCACAAATACTTCTATAAACCCTTACCTTTGTCACATATGAGCTCTGATGTCACATATCTGAGAGAGATTAAAAGATAAACTGAGAGAGAAATTGTGGTTCTCCACACCAATGGCTTTCCACTTTCCCAGTGGTAGCTTAAAACTGGCTCTTAACCTATGGTTGGATTAACTAACTTCTATACATCTGAATAAAAACACCTGCATAAAAACACCAGCTGCAGTGGGGAGGTGCAGAAAATGTAAAGGAACCATTTACAGTTTAACAAAGGATCCAAACTGTCAAACAAGCTCTCTTTTTTTTCCATTTTCACTTTCTTTCACTGATTCCTGAAAGTCTCTAAAACTGGAGAGATTCTGATTATTTCTTTAGAGGTTAGCCGAGTATGAGCTAAAAGGCAAAAACAATGCGGAGAAAGTGTGAGAGGATAACCAAGTCTGAGATCTAACTCCCTTCTAACAGTGATTATCCCTTTTGCATAAAGGAGAAGAGAAAAAAGTGAGTTGGAGTCTCTCCTATCTGGAGATACATTCTTCCATACCTGCTGTGTGGAGTGTAGAATCAAGATGAAAGAACAAAGGAAAATAGAGAAACAAGCAAACAAACAAACAGAAACAGGGGATGGGCTAGCCAGAAGTGGGGAAAGGTACTTTATCAATAGGATAATCAATAGAATAATGGCAAATGGCAATTATTTCAGGTTGTAAAAAAACTCTCCCACTTATACCAAGTGTTATTGCATGCAAGATTGCTGCCATGTCAATACACCTTCTCAAGCTTGTTTGCAACACTCTTTAATTATCATTTTCTTTTCCACGTTCTCAAAAGAAATAATCTCTTGGTAGAAGCTTTTAAAGGATACCCACTGTCATTTCTACAATTAGACAACAGACCATCTGAATTGTCTTCTTTTTGGTCAGTCCATGTATCAGGTGGTACCTCACATCAGTGTGCTTGGTGAGTCCTTTTATCTTCTCATTGTGTGACAGTTTGATAAAGCTTGGGTTGTCTGCCATCATCTGGATTAGCAGATCTTCATCTGTTCCAAAGCCCTTTAGGAAATTACCTCACCCTAGCGGCCATCTATTTGGTTCCATTATGGAAATGCAGTCTGACTCTCTGGAAGCCAAAGCTACATCTTATTTATGACTAACCAACAAAATAGACCCATCACCATATAGAAAAAGAAGAACTCACTGGTGGACATACAGCCTGTACTATCCTTTGCTCAGTGTATGTCTGTATGTTTTATGTATACTCCTTAGCAGAATAGAACAGTCAAAAGAAAACTGTTTCAAAGATGATAAGATGCAATATTGCAGCTGCAGAGATGTCCAACATATTTTGAGGTGATGCAATCATGACTGCATTGTATTGCTAGAACAGATGACTGTCAAAGGCACCATAAAAACACATTTGAAATGTTGTATGATAGCATAGCAAGTATAAGGCATATGAGAGTTTTGGAAGCCTGACATATGCCTACATATAAAAACAGGAAAGGAACAAAATGGATTCAGGAACAGAAAAGATTGTTTCTTTTGGCTATACCAGTGGTAGCAAAGTCAGTAAAGTAATGAATTCAACATCAGATAAAGTCAACATAAGACATGTGTTTCATTAAGAGACCTGACAAAAGAGGAATGGAGTTAGATACCTGGGAATTACCTGACAAGACATGATAATTTTTTTATCCAATAGTGTGATAAGGGCTGATATCAATGCCCATCAGAATGTCCAGGAGGGGAAAGTAGAGGTTTTAAATCTGTAAAATGATTTGAATGTTTGGAACTCAGTGAGAAGTGTTCTTTTCTTGCTTCTGTCACACGTTCTGTGTTTGTAAGGTGCTGGTGTCCCCCATCTTATATTGTTCTGCCTGCCTCTGTGCCTCCAATGTCACTCCTTCTAGACAGTCACCAGGGTGCCACCAAAATTTTGTACTTAGTGTCTTTTAGTGTTGCATTGTTGACACAATAGGTGTAGAGTTGAGTGGGCTGCAGAGGATGGTGGAGGACAGGGGTGCCTGGTGGCAGTGGTCCGTGGGGTTGCAAAGGGTCAGACTTGACTGTGTGACTGAAGAACAACAACAAGTGTTGCACTCATTTGGTTCCACTCCCACTTATAATTGTTGGGATGAAACAGGAGAGTGCCTTTCTGTAGATGCATTTTTTTTTTTTGTTGTTAACCTCTCCTCCTTTAAAATATATTGTTCTGCATCATTCTTCAGTGGCACTGCTGGGGATGGGTGTGGAGTCTCATGAAGTATATGGAATTTTAATAAAAGAAAATTCTTAACAAATACCTCTGTTATTTTACAATGTCAGTACACATTGCTACCTCTACTAATAGCTGCCTATATTGGCACGGTCAGACATGAAGTTTGGGATTCCATCAGCAGCCACACTACATGATCATAATTCAGAAGCTACAGTCTATGTATATGCAGCTTCACACCTGCAGATCAGAGATACAATAGTGTTGAATGGGTTAGGGTAGTATTACCTTCAAGACAAGTAGACCACAAACCATGCCTGACAGCTTTTCTAAGGTAACCTTTATTTCAACAAAAGGTGGAGATTTCCTCCTTTGAAGTATTCTAAGAAAATCATGTTTTGTGTACAGCAATTAATAAGCATTAGCAATTCCCAACATTGTTTTATCTAATTATAAGGATTTTGAAGATAATAGAACAAAATGTAGATTTTTGCTACCCATACTCTTCATCTCATTAGTGAGTAATCTGTTCTCAATCCTCTGATTTAATTGCAAATGTTTGGCTCAGTAAAGCTAATATCGTTCTTGGCATTGCAGTTCAGTATAAAGCAACACAGCTCTGTGAAAGGTATAGATTACCAATAAATGTTTATCCTTTCATAATTACTCTAAAGCTCATTGCAGCCAAACAAGAGGCATGATTATGTTGGCTAAATAAGATGACAAAGGGTTTTTGAAAAGCTGCATATCATGATGAACCAATTCTGTTGGCTTGTCTCTAGAATCACTCTACTGTACTCTTAATGTTTTATGCTGCCTGGAGAGTGACAGTTCACTTACATTGCCAAAGAGACTGCCCTGGTGTCAAAAGCTGGATATCTTATGACAAAAGTCTCCTTTAGAAAGCCTGTAGAGACTAGTTACACAGAAAGTAAATAAATATTTTCAAAATGGAAAGTTTGTGTTCTAAAACTCCTTTCTTAAAGTTGATAGTTGGCATTGTCAAACACTTGTGTTGTTCTTTCTTCATAAGTTTCACATTGCTAGCCTGAACAAGTCAAATCACCGAACTAATTCAACCAAATAATCTGCCCCCCCCCCCGCAGCTCATATAAATTTGTCAAGCAACACTGAAAATAAGGAAATACTCACAAGGATATAATTAATCTCTTACAATAATCTTTTCAAAACTCATGAACTGTCTTAAATATATTAAACAAAGCTTTGTGGCCCTAGACAACACAAATGTAGATGGAGATGATATATTTACCAGACCAGCCCCCCTTCCCCCCAATCAACTAACCAGGAAGATTTCATAGCTGAAATATCACTTGTTCAGGTTAAGCATCAAAATCTTTCACACAGTGCAGAAAAAATTATAAATGAATGAACCAAAAATTAATGGCAGAAAATTGTCAGCCATGTTTCTTCAGCTGAGCTCAAAGCTGGTTACAACTGTGTTTTTGGAGGTGTGGGCTAATGCTCCACCCCAGTAACATCTGGTTGGAATTTTCTACCCAGTTAGAAAAAGGTCAGTGTGAGTGCATGTGTGTGTGTTTGTGTGATGAACTTCTTTACACATTTTCAGAGCAGTGTCTCTTTGTGTTAATACATCCATTTTGCTTGAGGATTAGAAACACTACAAGTATTCATTACATTCTTAAACTGAGAAAATTATCAAAATACCCACCTCACTGAATACTTGCATTGTTTTACTATACCCATTTATTCATCTATCTGCTATTACATTTCAGCAACATTTGACTGCTTCTTCCTTGTTCTAATTATACCTTTTCGTATTGACTGTTGTTTAACTCTGGTGTCTGCAATAAATACTACAATTTTAACCATCAGCATTGATGGTGTAAGAACTCCAAAAGAAGCATCATGGTTTCATTGAGAAAAATAATTGTAAAAATGCCAACACCCAAATATAAACAGGTTAATAAAGCTACAGATTCTGAACACACACAAAATGTTAGTGTAAGGATCCTCTTACTCACAAGTAGCACTCACCCTCCTCACAATGTGATCCCACAATGTGATCCCACCTTATACTACCTTCGCTTCTGGCCAAACAGTCTAGGCTTTTCCTAAAACTTGCCTTCTCACTCCTGATCTATATCTAGGTGGTGAGCATGGGATTATTGTAGATGGTGTAATGCTGAATCAAGTCAACACTCCAGTCTTCTTCAGGTATTTTAAAAGTATATTGAAATTAAAGTAAGTTACAGAATAAAGTCCAGCAAAAGTTCAGAAACCTTATCAAAATAAAGAAAGCTGCTTTTTGGAGAAAGCCCAGCGGGGGCCCCTATAGCTTAAGCTACTACATGATTGCAGTTCCCCCTTAGCTCCTGGCCCACCTTCTGGGTTTTATCTTCTCCCTCAGGGTCCACCTCCTTGCCATCCCCCTAAAGGATTCCAGCCAATGATCTTACAGCATGACATGCCCATCACACATTAGGCTCCATCTCTTCCAACCCTTGAGGCCAGTATGTTTACACATTCCAATACCCCTGGTATGTAATCTATGAAATCTCCATCTTGGATGAGGTTAAAAAACCAGGTCATAAATTCACCCCTGACAGTTAGTAGATTGAATGTCTTAAAAATGAGGTATTTTGCTCACAATTTACATCACCATAACAAGTTTTCAAAACTTGCAAGAAATAGTGTCTGATTTCTCCTTGGTACATTCCTTCAATCCAGAGGTCATGCTATCTTCAAATTAAATCACTCAAATTGGTATACATTGCATACAGTAAAGTAGATAAACTAAGGTACTAAAATGTTGCAAGAGAAAAGTGCTACATTTATCACATTTCCTTCCATCCCAAAGCAAAATAAAAATGTGTTTCAGAGAGCAGCTTCCTATTTTCCAGAATTACACCTTCATGCTATTTAATAGTCCTGTAAAAGAAAAGGCTTTCAGTATATTCAATGGTGGAATGTATTTCAAGCTAACAAATTCTAATCATGTTTTCACAGCACAGAAGGAAGTGAGAAGCACCACCACAAATAAAAGAAACCTTTTAGCTAAAAACAAGGAGAAAAATATGAATCCTGATATTTTGAAGTCAATAATATTACAAAACAGGTTAACGCTCTGAGAACGGTAATGTTAAAAACAGACCACATGGTGATTATCAAAACATTGTTTTCAAATGTGCATTCCTAAAGTACATTCTCAAGATGGGAGGGGAGGGGACTAGTATAGGCAGTTATCATTTCCCCTAGAAGACAATCAATCCTTGCATTTTTATGTATCAAGAAATAACTTTTTTACACCCCTCCAAGCTCATCCAAGGTAGCCTGGAAATTCTTCTTGAGATGTGGGTGTGCCATTTGCTTTTTGCTATCTCTTATTATTTACTCATTGTCACATACCAGCTGGCCCTCTTTCTGAGAAACCCCTAAACAATCTGACTGTTGTCCAAGAGACAGAGAGAAGACAAAGGATTTCTATGAGGCCAATAATGAGGCCTAACTGAAAAATAGCAATTTCAAGCCTTGGGAGACATTAGGAAATAGGTCTTTTTCCTGACACTCATCTATCCCCCACCTTCTCTGGGCTGGTGGCTCAACCTGTGATGGTTCATTATCCTTCACAATAAGAAAGTTCCTTGCCCCATCATACCCACTTCATTTGCCTGTGATGAGCATGCTACTATTATAGAGGTGGCCTAAAGCCCCCCACTCTTAAGCACCTTCTTGGGATGCATCTACTCTGTCATTGAACCTTCTGTTGCTCCACTTTTTGTCTACCTGTTCCTAACACCAATTGCTTAATTGTCATCACTACTAGATTTGGCAACTGGTGGAGCAAATGCTGTTGAAGGGGAAGGCATGAAATCGTGCCCACCTCAGTCTCATCCTTCCCTACACCTCAGAGTTTTGTATACTTGAAGAGGAATTCCCACCAACCACAATGAGGATTTGCATGGAAGAGATTTGCTGGGAATAAGGGCTTAAAATAAATCTTTTTTTGAATCAGATGGAGCTCTATAGTATCAGTAAGGAAGGCAATTTCTGATGCTCTTCATAAATCTCTTTCCAAACCACAAAGGAAGCAGCACTGCTGCTTCCCAAACTGACAGTGCCAGTCTGTGTGTTGGTTCTTGTCCTTTGGAGGAAAGGTACCTTCATCATCATCATCATTAACCCTCCTTGCCCTGCCAGGACTGATATGTCCTTGGCAAAGAAATACACATATCTTGTACTTCTGCCACATATCATTGATCACAGATTTATCCAAGACCAATGCCCTGTGACTTTTCCTGGGTGTCCTATAGGAAATGGCTAAATGTTTGACCTTTCAGGTTGGCTTAAGGTCACTGGGGTGAACTGTGACCTGCTCTTGCTCTTTGTGCAGGCCTTGTGCAATGTCACTCCTAGAAGACAGAGCCAAACCAATTATATTGACACTGTTTTCATGGCTTCTGTGACGCAATAAACAGATGCTGTGAATATCTCTGGTTTTTATTTTATTTTGAAATGGAAAGCACCATATTCCCAGATGTATAAAAGTAACACATTTCTCAAAAGTTATCATGGCTTCCTGAGTAAAAGGAAAAATAAGGAGAAATACTGTTAGGAATATACATTTCTATGCAATGTTTGAGAAGGGATATATCTCATGGGCTGTATGCTAATGGACTTTATAAGTGTTTGGAGATTGGAGAAGGTATTATTATTCCAGGGTTCTTGTTCTTGTTTTGTTTTTTAGTGTGAGGGAAATAGTCTAAGTTTTTCAGAGTTTTCAGAGTATGGGTTTATGCTATGGCTGTGATTGTTTCATATTATTGTTGTTATGTGATAACGTAATGTACAAGGATAAGTAGCTATTCAGGAGATTTAAACAATCCATTCAGAAAATAGCCATATTAGCCAGTTGCAGCAAAATCCACAAAGTGTCTTGGGGCACTTTCAAGACCAATAGGTGCTATTTGGCATAAGCTTACCTGAACCCCCCCCCCCCCCCCCAGTTTTTCAGAGGTCCTCTGAAGAAGTTGATATCTGAAGAAGTGGATGGTAGTTCATGAAGCTTCTGCAACATAAACATTGTTAGTTTTTAGGGCATGGAAAAACATCTCATCATCTTGTTTTTAAAACATCATGCATCACTTTGTGTGTGTGTAGCAATTCTTGAACTTGAAAATGGCTCTGGCAATCCTTCTATGTTCTTTGGAGAATTCATTTTTATCCCCTTAATTTTTTTTTAGCTTTTTATTCCCCTTGTAAATACAACCTGAAAAATCTGAAAAGACTTGATCATATCAAGGTTTCACAGTGGGCAACATAAATGCTTTTTACGTGTTTTCTCCCAATAGCATGCCAACAGAGGATCAGGTACTGCAGGTGGGAAGCTTCCCACTGTGGTCACATAGAACAGAACAAGAAAGATAACATGGGTTTCATAAAAAAGAAGAGTATCTGTTTTATTTTTACTAGAAGGTAACTGATATAAGCCCAGAGAACTGTCAATTGGTAAATGGAAAGAATATAATCAACACAGCAGGATTTCACAGCTGCTCAAATCACATCCTTTGCTCAGGGCTCCAGCACTTCCAGGTTGTTATAGGGGCAAATATTTCTTCTATCATCACAATATTGGTATTGAGAGAAGCAGCAACAACAACTGACACATCTCTTTATGCTGCTTCCACTTTTGAATTCATCTGTATCTACCAGACAGTGTAGGTTACTAACTCTGACTTCCCAGTTTGAGGAGAGTAGGCAATAAAAGAGCTCTAGGTTTACAGGAACTCTCCAGGGTACTGAATCTATTTAGATAAAGGTTTCAACTTCCTGGATAGTTCCTGTAAAGTCCACTGTCATGAATTGCATTTGCCAACGCAATTAACAAATCTAATGAGTGGCATGATTTTTGCCTTGGTCAATAATCTAGCAAGAGCCTTCTGCACTAGTTTTAATTTATTAAATGTCTTCTAGAGCAACACTAGGTAGAACATATTACATTAGTTTTATTGAACTATAGCTAATGCTTACAAAAGTACTGTGTATGTAGGATTAATAATATTGAGAAAGGATAAAGTTGGCTTCCTAGCCATAATTGTTGAAAGCACTCTTGGCCACAGTCAATGCTTGGCAGTCTGTTGTCTTAAAGGGAAAGCAGGCTAACACACCTTTACCTGCAGGTGGACTTCATAGCAGCCATATGCACAAGATTTTGGGTTTGCATTTTAATATGAATATGCAAAATGATGGGAACTATGCATAAAACCAGATTTTAATAGGTAAGGTTGCTTGCTAAAGTGAAATAATCAGAGGCCAAAAGGGCTTCTATCCAAGGAAACAGAAACTAAAATTAGTAAGCTTTTGTACTCTAGAGCCCTCATTGACCTGTCTACAAAAATTTCAATGATCACTCACTAAATGGTAAAAGTGTTTTGTCCATTTAGCTTTTCTAAATGTTATTCTTCTTTCATAGTGCAATGGTGATAGGATAAGGATGGTGGAGGCAGGTTGTGGGTGGAACTGAAGCCTCTAGTTTGGACCTGCATGTTGACATCAGAAGTGTGATGGTCATCTTTCTGAGAATTGGGTTACTACTTAGGAATTTGGTCCTGCATCTGTGTTTGTGCAGGCCTATTTAGGAGCACTGCTGCCCATCCCACATGGAGAAGCCCCTAGAAAATGTGGACTACACATTGGAAGTCACACACTTTGTCTGGCAGGAGTTGAAAAATGAAGAACAAGCAAATGGTAATGATGATATGGGAAACTGGTAAAGTGCCTGATGAACTTAAGAATGCCTCATTATCACTATCTTTAAGTATTTGTGGGAACTATCATGAAATATCATTGCTATCCATAGGTGGAAGGAGTTTTGCAAAAATCCTGCTCAATCATCTGCAAATTATATCTGAAAAGGTCTTCCCAGATTCTCAATGTGGTTTCTATATTTCCTGAGGCACAATGAACATGATTTTTTGGTGCAAGACGATTTCAAGAAAAATGCAGAGAAAAATGAATTCACTCTTTTTAGTATTTTATAACCTGGAAAAGATTTTTGATTCTGTCCTGAGACCTGATATGTGGGCTGTGCTGAGATGCTTTAGCTGCCATAATCGTTTTGTAGATGTGATCCAGGCGCTTCATGATGGCACGTCTGGGAGGGTTCTCCATCAAACAGCATATCAGATCCCTTCAAAATCACCCACAAATTGAAGCAGGGTTGTGTGCTTGCTCCAACCCTTTTTGCCCTTTACTTGGCTGCCATAAAGTATGAAACATCTAATAACAACACAGACATAGAGTTTAAATACTGCATCAACAGTACTTGGCTAGACTATGCTCCCAAAGACTAACCAGTGTAAACAGGTTAATGGAAATACAATATGGCAATGATAATGCATCACCTGCCCTCACACCTGAGGAGCTGAAACAGTCAGTCAACTGTTTCAAGAATGCATGCGGTTGTTTTGGCCTCACCATAGATGCTCAGAAAACCAAGGTACTTGCACAACCTGCCCCAAGGACAGCCCTTCCAGAGTTCAGTATTACCATCTCAGATTAAAGACTGGAACAAGTAGACCATTTTTCTTACTGCATCCATGAACAGCATGTGATGAAGCTAAGGTCCATTTTGAACATCAAGTGGGATGACTATGTCACCAACATTGCAGTTCTCAAGAAGGCACATGTAAATAGCATTGAAGCTTCCATTATAGGCCATAGTCCCACTCTGAGGACAAGTTGGTTTGTTTCTGTTTTTGGGATCACATGACATAACTACTGTAGTGAACCAAATCATTCCACACATTTATGAGACCCTATCAATTGTGGTATTGGTGGTGGTAGTGGGGTGGTGGTCCAGGTAGGATCATTCTTTTTGGACCATTTCCAGGATGTGTAATTAGTGAAAATGGCTCATAAGCAACACTTCTTGCTCCTTCCAGTTGAAATTTCCAATATAGTGAAGTGGCTTAATAAGTAAGTATTGGCAAATTGAACACTTCCTCTGCTCCACAGAAGAAGGGCAGAGGAAGTGATTTTTTTAGACTTCAGTAGATCATCACTGAGGTGCTGCATTACTTATAACATAATTAACAATAATTTCTTTTCCTTGTCTGAAGGGCCTGTGAGAAACTGCCCACAACCAAATCTATGAAGGAGTGAAACTATATAGGGTCTCTTGCTCTGATATGCTATTTGGATGTCAATGCGATAGAAGCAGCTCCCCCCCCCCCTCTCTCACACACACACACAAGATCATAAAACTATTCTAAATAATCCAACATTGGGGATTTTAGTTTAACTGTTTAAATATGTTTTTAATAAAGTTTATTTTAGCTGTTTAAGTTTACTGATTTTAACCATAGTACTGTGATTTGATTTTATACTGTGACTGTTGTTTTACTGACTGTAAGCCACCCTGAGTCGCCATGGTGAGTGGGCGACAATATAAGTCTAAACAAACAAACAAACAATAAATATCATACCAAATAGCATATCAAATCTCCAACCAACCCAATCAATCCTATTTACCCTACACCCACCTATTCCAAAAGTGTCCATCTGATTAAATCCTAAGCCATATTCATCTCTTTTTTTGTCTTAATGGACAAGCATGGCCAACAAGAGGTCCATTTTTGATTATTAATTGGAAAGCAAAAACAATTATTACCTTTCAGGTTTCAAAAAAAATATATCTGAGAGAAGAGACATACTTTTAGATCTCTCCACCTCCTTATTACTCTTGTTTCATTGAACTTCCCTCGCCTTGTAGTGGCCCATCAGGGTTATTGTAGCCAACAGAACAATCCCTTTTTTTTTAAACTTAGAAAAACAAATCTGATGAACTGATCTGAATAAATAAATTGATCTGATAAATTAATCAGTCATAATGTCCCTTGAAACTGGTTGCAGTATATACTGACATAATCAAATCAAGGGTCCAGCCCACCAGAATAAGTGGACTGGATCACAGTGAATGGACTAATGTCACTATATTCCAAAGCTAATCAAATTTAGCAACATGAGGAACACATTTGACAACAACCAGAAAGAAACTCTCAGAAGGCAGATGAAATGAACTAAAAAACAATGGAGAAATGATGATATAACAAATAGACAAATAAAAGGTCCTCTGGGAAAGGACACATTTGGACATTTATTTTTTTACTCAGCCCACATGTTTTGGCTCTTTTTATCTGTTCTATACTATTAATATAACTTAAAAGCTAAGCTCATCCCACAAATGTTATTGTAAAATAAACAATATTTTAAGGTAATCCAGTCAAGTAATGTAACATGAAATCAATGCTACTGTCCTGTCCATCAGCAACCCAAATTAGCATAGGGCTAGCTAGAGACAAGCAAGGAGCCTAAAATTTATGTTGTTTCAGATTTTTTTTTCTCCTTGCTATTAAAATTTCATGCATAAGATTGATCATGTTTATAAAAATTGACATTTTTAGATTGCCTATGTTTGCCTCAAGGAAGCAAGACAAAGAATATAATCATGAAAATATAATGAACAGTTAATGAATGCACAACACATATTAAACAGATCAAAGAACAGTGTGGTGAAATGAATTTTTTGGATAATGTGGGGTTTTCCTTGTTTTTCTCTCTGTGTTCATTATTTGTTAAGGTGCTTAACAGACAAAAGAAGCAGCACTGCATAATTAATTTACAAATGTAGCTTCTTGTACATGCTAAACAAGTTTGAAAAATTAGAATATTAATATATTTGATGGTGATCATGTTATTTTCCCCCCAGAACTGTGTAATTATTTAATGCAATGTTTAACTGTGACTAACACTGAGGAAACAAACAAATAAACATAGTTCTGTAACACTCCAAGGTTTCAGGCTGTTTCCTCTTCCTCTTCGCACAGGGGCCGTCAACACCACATGGTCAGCTGTTGGTAAAACTGAATAAGTTTTAAGGGCAGTCTGTAGTCCAATATGAATGCAGTAAAATATTTTCCCTATTGATTTAAATGGGGCTGTAGGAGGTGTGCCTTATCAATGTTGCAGAATATGGCAAGCAGAGCATGTTAATTAAACTACAAAAGAAAAACATAGGATTTGAAATGACCTTGATATAATGGAGCATTGTGCTTCTTCTTCTTTCATATCCTGATCATCCTAGACTGCCAAAATGAAGCTACTTTCTTTGCTTTGTCATTGCCCAAACAAAAGTACTCATCAGTGCATGTCTCTGGCAGCAATCGGCAGACCAGCAAATGTGCCAGACTCTGCGTCTCTCCACATTCACACCATGTGTTTTTTGTCCACCAGCAGTCCCCACTTGAGCATGATGGTCTTGCACTTAGGGAGTCAAACCCTCAGCCTATTCAGAGTCCTCCAAGTGATGTAGGAGAAATTGAGATCTTCAGTTATATCCACCTTCAATGATTTTCCTTTCTCAGCAACCTCCTTCCTCCATCTTCTAATTTGGTTTTGCTCTCGTGTGCCCTCAAGAATGTTTGTTCTTTCCATAAAGCCTTTCCTAGATCTGAGCCAGCAGACATGAGGCTCAAATCCATTCAGAGTGTGTCGAAGGTCATTCTCTTGCTTAATTCTCTCAGCATCTGCTTCTACTTCTCTCCTGATCTTTGGTGGGGCAAAATCAACACATGACTATATCTTCTCAGGAAAAGGTCACCCTTGCTCAAAAGTCAGTTGTTTTTTGACTCTAAGGTTTAGTGCTTATCTCTGTTTCATAGCCGAAGACCTCAAGCTGTATGATTCTACAGACATTTCTGTGGTCATGAAGCAGGCATAACTAGACACCGGAGCACACAGAACGCTGTTTACCTTTCCACTGAAGTGGTCCCTATTTATCTACTTGAAATTTCTTGGTTTCAAACTGCTAGGTTGGCAAGAGCTGGAACAAAGATGGGAGCTCATTAAGTCCTACAGTATTCGGGTATCAAACTACTGACCTGCCGCCTTCCAGTCAGCATCTTAGCCACCTGAGCCACTGCAGTCTCTCAATTGGCATAGATTTAAGGCATCCTATCACTATCTGCATAGCATCATTAACAGCAATGTAAACTTGTTTTTCGTGTGTGGATGTGTTCCATTCTGGAGCAGCATACTCTGCTGCAGAGATGCTCAGGCCAAAGCTGATGTGTGCAGTGTGGATGGTTGAGTTCTCTATTTACAGTTTGTGAGGTTCCTCATGATTTTGTTCCTTGTACAAACCTTGACTTTGGTATTCAGGCAGTGCTCCTTAAAAGAGTGTCTGGTCAAGCATCACACTGAGGTATTTTGGTGTTGAACAGTGCCACAATTGATTCCCTTGCCATGTAACATTCACCTTAACCCTTGCCTCTTGGCCTCAAAGATGGAAAACACACACTTGAGTCTTGCTTGGATTAGGCTTCAAATGGTTGATGTTGTAATACTGTCCTAATTCTTCAATTGTTACAGTAAGTTTTCCAGCTACCTCATCAAAGCATGACCCTTGAATGGCCATTGCTGTGTCATCTGCATAGATGAACAATTTTATATTGTCAGGAGCTGGCTGATCATTTGTATATATATTACACTGTGTTGGAGAAAATACACTTCCTCGAGGCAGATCATTCCTCTGTCTCCTCCATCTGTTGTTCTTTCCATTCATCATCACATAGAGTCTCCGGTTCTGAAGGAAGCTGCCAATGACCCTAGTAAGCTTATTACTTTTGGTAAGCTTATTTATTTTATGGAGCAGAATCCTATGATTGACAGTATCATATGCTGCAGTTAGGTCAATGAAAGCCACTCCCGTAATTTGCTTTCTTTCAAAGCTATCATCAATATGTTGTGTAAGGTTAGATATGACCACAACATGATCTGCCTAGCCTGAAGCCTGCTTGCTCCTTTATGATCTTTTCATCAATAAATTCAGAGATATGATTGTTATTCATCTGTTCCATTCAGCATTGTGCTGAAACAAACAAAATTGTAGGGTAGGATCATAAGAGGATATAGCCCACATTTTTAACTACAGTAATACCCCAGATAACGTTATGACTTGGTTCCACAAGTCATGACTTTATCCGATTTTTTGTGTTGTCCGATGCATGCATCGAACGCTAAAAAGAAAAAAAGCTCTGACTTCAGGGACAAACCGCTTTAAAGGGAGGCAGGGAAACAGAGACCTAACCGGGTCTCTTTCTTTTCCTCCCTGCCTTGAAAGCCATCCCCCTCCCGCAGCAGTCTCTACGACTGCAGTAGGGTTGGGGAAAGGCGCGCCTTTCCCCCGACCCTACTGCAGTCACAGAGACCGCTTGTGTCTCTTTCCCTCCCTGTATTTAAACTACAGGGAGGGGGAAAAAAGAGACGTGATTGGGTCTCTAGAGAACTAATCATGTCTCTCTCTTTCCCCCTCCCTGTAGTTTAAATGAAGGGAGGGAAAGAAAGAGACACAAGAAGTCTCTCCCTGTAGGTTAAATACAGGGAGGAAAAGAGTAAGACGCGATTGCGATTGTGATCACGATCACGTCTTACTCTTTTCCTCCCTGTATTTAAACTACAGGGAGGGGGAAAGAGAGAGATGTGATTGGTTCCCTAGATAACCAATCACGTCTCTTTCCCCCTCCCTGTAGTTTAAATGCAGGGAGGGAAAGAGAAAAAAAAACAGTCTCTGCGATTGCAGTAGGGTCGAGGAAAAGGTACATGCTTTTCCCCGACCCTACTGCAGTTGCAGAGACCACTGTGGGTGGGGGGTGGATTGGGTAGTTCTACCCAAACCACCCCACACTCACAGACCATTGCCTCGGATAATGCTAAGAATCATTATCCAGAATCGTTATCTGATGCAAGTTTTTTCCAAAAAGCTTGCATCGTTATCCTATTCTAGCGTTATCCGATGCAATCATTATCCGGGGTATTACTGTACTTATGGTGTGATCTGGTGTGAACTATTTCCTAGCAATTGCATGTCATAATGCAATAGTGCCCCAAAGTGATCCCAATCCATGTCTAAGCAGGGTTTTTTTTATTGGTCCAACAGAAGGGCTACAATGAATGGATGCACAATTGGGCATGCAGCTTTTTGGCTATCTGGCTGTACTTCGTGAATAGGGAGGAAACTGCTGATTTTCCATCTCTCCTGCAAGAAAGAAAGAAGTAGAGATTTATATCCATAGTTTTCCCACCTGTATCTGAATCAGAAATGACACTGTCTAATAAAAGTTTTGCTGCTTCTTTTAACTAAGTTTAGCTAATTTCTAAGCTCTCTTCAGTTTAGAGGTGATACATAGCAGTGAACAAAAGTTAACACAAGCAGTGCAGAAACAACTTTCAAGGGCTCATGAACACTTCTTTCGAAGGATAGAAAACTGTTAACAGCCTCCAGCTTCTTCTCCAACTGAGACTAAACCCTGAACTGGAGGAGAATTCTCATGTTTCACTTGCTTTCCAAAATTGTACCTAGAAAAAGACGTAGCTTCTCTTAGGGACCAAATAAACTCTTGCCAAACATTTATCTTTTATTTCAGGATGTAATCCCATCCACTGGAGGACTGATCAGCAGTTCCCAATTTGATTTTTAGTTTTATTACTCTCTGTAAAAATCCTAGCAACACAGCTTGCTTCATAGCAGCAGCTGGTTCTCTAGATCAAGTGAAATTAATGAAGGTTGCTTGGCCACAGTAATCTTGTCTTAATTACCTCTTAATTGGCTTGTTGTAATGCACTCTATCTGGCTTGATAGCTCAGTGGTTTATATATCAATCTGTGGAGTCAAAGGGTGGGAGTTCTATTCTCCAAGAACCATTTTATGTAGACATGGGCAAGCTATACAGTCCCAGGGTGTCCCCAGGAGAAGGGAGTGGTATACCACTTCTGGATATGCTTACTGAGAAAACCCTGAAAAAAGCCACTATAAGTCAGAATTGACTAGATGGCACACATTTATTAATGCACTCTATGTAGTCTTGCCTTGAAAAGTGTTACAAAATTAGAGGAAAAGGCAAAACACATCAACTTGGCAGTTATTTGTAGCATGCTTTAGAAACCACATAAAAGCCAAATCAAATGGGTTCCAAATGATTTCTGAGTTCAGCTAAAGTGCTGGGTTTGACCTATAAAGTCTGAAAACTCTTAAGAGACCAAGCCCTTATTAACTTGCAAAATCAGACAAGATCAGGGTGTTCAGGGTGGTATATCTCTCTTCCAATATCAGCCGCCTGACATTTGAGATCCTTAATAGAGGATGTATTGAATGTCACATCATTCAAAGAAACCCAATTTGTGTGTACACATGATAGGTTATTTTCTGTATCAGTTCTTGGCTTGTAGAATCCCCTCCCAAATTAGACTAGCTCCATCTTTATTGAGCTTCTGTCATACAGTCCATTCAGTATGACTCTGTCAATCCACTGACTTTTAAAAATTTATATGGTGATTTAAAATAACATTTTTTTTTTTGTTTTATATTAATGTGATTTTATCAATTTGGAGTCACCATGGGCAGGAAAAAAATTTTTTATGTGATATATATGATACTTCATCAAGTTGGGACAAATTGGGACAAATTTATAGCAACCGAAATAGTATTTCAAGGTAAATGAAATGTATAAGTAGCATTTTTAGCCATCCCATCCCCATCCCCATGGGTTTCGATGGCAAAATGGGGATTCAACCTCTCCTGAGTCCTAGTGTGCTACTCTACATACCTATAGTTGGTATCTGCATTGTCTAAATACTTCACATAAACTATTAAAAATTATGTATTGGACAGAATGTGGATTCTTTGTGTTTTGGGTCTTAGAGTAAAGGAATAGGATTTAGGAACCTAGAGTCAACCTGAGGTAAAAAAAAAATCAAATAACTCAATATTTTAATTTAAATGGTTATCTCATCCTTTGATCACATAAAATAAGATAATTAATTGTTGTTAAGAATTACTTTTTACTGCTGTCTTGCTACTTTCTGGCACAATCCATAGGCTGCAGTTATTTTGGTGAGCTGCTAATTATTTGATTCTGTAGTACATATAGACAGTTAGTTCACACCTATAGTTACTAGTTTCCTAACTAAAATATCACAATTCTAAGTATGCCATGGTAGGCAGATGCTTCAATCATTTGCTATGTCACTGACTCCAAGAGCAAGAGCAAGAGCAAGAGCAAGAACAGCAAGACCTTTGCACACTTAATGATGACTACTGCCTTATTCATGGGTAAACAGCAGGCCAACTGGACTGATTCTCTCTCTCTCTCTTTCTCACTTACTCTTTCTCTCTCACACACACACACACACTCAAGTTCAGTGATCTTCTTTCCAAGCATCTGCAGCTTTCCTATCATCTTCTCCACCAAGTTCCTCTTCGTTAAGTTTGAGTCTACCCAATCCATATGGTGAGCCAGCTCCTCCATAGTCCCAGCAGACTTATCAAGTCTCAATTGTTAAATCTCAATTATTTCCCAATTTGGAATAGCTTCTTCAGAGTTGGAACAACCTCCTCAAACCCCACAACACAGGCATTTGCCTACAAAGGAGTCTGTTGCTCTTATCTTTGTTGTTCCTATCAAGGCTTTGTTACTCCTATCTCCAGGCCATCGGCGAGTGGGAGGAGGAGAGGAGTCTGACTCCAAAAGTACGACACAGCAGAGCTAGAAGAGAGTCGATCCCAGAACTATAAAATAAAACAAAACAAGTAAAGCAAATAAAACAAGATAAAAGTAGAGCTCTACAATGGAGCTCTGCAAGCTGCTAGCTGCTGGCTGCTACACCCTACCAGAAGATCTGTCTCTGGAAGACATCATCGGTAAGATGTTGAGCAGGTAGACTACCTGGGTTGCAATGTCCAATTATGCAGCCGGGGTCATCTTGGAATTTAGATGTGTGGAGAGAATGCGAAGAGGGCAGCTAGATGCATAGAGGAGGAGGGTGAGTAGCCAAATTGAAGGAGGGTTTTTAACAGCCAGTCTGCCCCCCCCCCCCCCATGAAGTAATGCCTGATGGTGGTTCCGCGGGGTGGCAGGGTGTAATGGGAGGTGGTTTTAGTGGGTAAAAACCCCACACACTGAGAAGCAATATTTGGGCTCCACAGTGTCTTGGCAGCTAGAAATTTCCAAAAGGAAGAATTCACAACCATAGTAAAGTTAGTAAACAAAACATTTTCTTAAACTCTCCACTCATCCCCTCAAAAAGAGACACACAATCTTGCTTCAAGCAGAATTAATGGTCTATTGGGGACAATTCCACCTGAAAAGCTGAAGAGAGTGGAAAGGGGATGCCTCCAAATAATCCCCAACAGAAAGACAGTGAACGATGTGGGAAAGGACATGTCAATCAAATGGGGGACAAAATTAAGTGATCTAATGCAGAGGTCCCCAACCTTTGGTTTTTAATTCCAAATCCCAGAAGCCTAAGTCAATCCCCCAAAGCACTGATCAGCCAATGTACTGACTTAGGTTTCTGGGAATTGAAGTACAAAAACCAAAGGTTGGGGACCCCTGGTCTAAAGAAGAGCAGAAACCCTTATGGGGAAATATACATCTCCAGTCTGGATGGATGTGTCATTAACGTGCGAGAATAAATGTATTGCTGCATATATATAAAAAGATTTCCAGAATGAAACAGATCACTCCAAATGCCCCTATGTAGACAGGCCCTTAACAACCCACTCTAGACCAAAACAAAACAAAATATTTAGCTGTATAAAATAGAGAGTTGCTTCCAATATAATGTTACTTAGCAAACAAAATAATTCCTGTTTCAAGAGGCTTTTAAGGATATACAGCCAACAGCCAAGCAATAGGTTGTGATTAACTTTTCCATCGGCAATAAGTGTTTTTGTTGCTGTTATTTTTTTAATGCTGCCATTTTTAATGTCTAATTGTTTTTGTTCTTGCTGTTATTTATAATTTATTCTATTTGCTTATTCAATGTGTTTAAATTTATTATTGTAAAGATTTTTTTTAAGATGTTGTATGTTACCCAGAGTGGGAAAATAAATCAGATGGGTGGGATATAAATGCAATCAATCAATCAATCAATCAATCAATCAATCAATCAATCAATCAATCTCCACCCCCACCCCCCAAATCATTCCAGTTACTCTGAGAAATATAGTTAATTTCAGACAGGGACAATTGTCGTGTTTGGGAATGACATCATTGTTCCATCTGATCAAACTGTTCCAGAAAGTCAACATGATCCCTTCTTCCACTACCTCACTATACAGAACATAAGTAAAAATGCAATTCAATAACACATATCTAAGATAAAGCATACATATAAAAAAGAGGGAGGCAGCATAATTTGGCTTTAATTAGTATTTTTCTAAACCTCTGGCATTTGAAGGATATTATGTTTTCCACAATTTCAATTATTTCAATTAAATAGTAATATTCTGTACCACTTTCTGATTGTTGACCTTTGCTGTGTCTCTAGGGAAAAGAAAAAGAGAGAGAGAGAGAGAGAGCACCAAACCTAAAAATCAGTGTAGCAAAATATGTCAGCTGATATAGACGGTGTAACTTTCTTCTCTATCAGGTATGGAATTATATGTTCCACCAAGGAAAGGAAAGCAGAAGCCAATTAAAAGGACCATAATGAAAAAGTCTTGCAAAATGATTACATTTATTTATTTATTTTAAAAAAACCTTAAATAAATTAGACCTGTTTATAATAATTAAGATACAAATTCGACTATATAATAAATCTTTAAGCAAATTAGCTACAACACAGATGGTGTTGATGTATAAAACTAAAACATTTTCAATAGTGTTGATTCATTGGGAGTTATTTTCAGACATTTAAGAAAACTGTAAGAGGGCTAAAACATTAATCAGGAGACACGCCTGTCAAAATAAGAAGAAAAATGAGAATTGTTTTTTAAAAAATTACAAGTTTAAGCAGTTACATAGTCAATGGAGGTGAAGTGGGAGGTCTCCCAAGGAATACATAGAACTTTTGGTCTTGATTTAGCAATTATTCTCAGAATCTTGCTTCTATTGCTACCCTTTGATTTGTAGTTTTTCCTTTCTATCTATATCTATATCTATTTTGTATACACATTTCCTTTAAGACACTCATTTACTCAGTTTTCTAAATGAAAGCATATTTGTATGCTTTCCCTTGTTGACCCAAGTGTACTTGTGCAGTTTTTAGCTCTGTAATTTTAAAAATCATTTTGACTTTTTAAAAAAGTCCATGTGAACAAATATGTGTTTGATTAATGCAGCTCACTCAAGTCCTGCAAATGCCTGTTTCTGAAGGAAACCCCATTTCAGGCCTACCAAAGTGTTATTTATATAGGAAGGGTCTAGCACCTATCCTTTCCGTCATCACTTTCTCTGTATGATATGCAACCTACCTCCAAGAAAAGTTCTTTCTCATTTATAGGTTTTCCACACAAGCAATTAATACTAATTTTCCAGAATTCCTCCTTATGTGAAGAATCTTCAGGTATATGTGAGCAACCGTGTGGATATGTTTTCCACACGTGGGAAATGCAAAAATGGAGGTTGGTGGGCTAGAGGCATTCTGACTTGTGTGTTGGGATGAACTGGATAACATACTTGAATAGAGCTATAATCTTTCAGTGAGTCTCAGGATGTGTGAAATGGGATAATTTCAGAGAAAATCTGAAATACATGCGCAAAATGTAGCTTTCTCTTTCACCCTGCTGTACAGTTAAGTTTGAAAAATCTTCTGAAGTGACCTATCAAAAGCCTGATAAAAGACCTGCTCCAGTGAATTTACTGAAATGGTGAGTGAATACCTTCAGCTACTAGAAACACATTTCTTCATCCTAGTCTTACAAGAAAGATGGAGAGTTTGGTATGATTCAGAAAGATGACTCAACTCATTCCTGGGCTAGTGTATTGATCCCATTACCTGCAGGTTAATAGGGCAATCCCCATTGATCTAGGTTTGGCTGGAATTCAAACCCAGCTTAGCACTAACAATGTTCCAGGGTCATGATGCACAATATAGGTCTATTCATTTCTTATAGCCTTTGCCTCAAACAGATTATGAGGATAAAGCATTTGACTGTTGCTGAATAATGAAAAGAAAGGATGGGCAGTGCAAAGGAATTATGGTGAATCAACCATATCTAGGTTTAACCTTTCGCACGTGGAATGAGAGAAATGTAGATGGAGAACATGCACAAATGGGCAGCAAGAGAAAGGAGGAAGGGAAATGAGGCTCTGTGGTAGAGGTGGGCAACTTCTGGTCTTCTAGAAATTGATACATTTATCCTTCATAATTGTCTATGATAGGTGGGGGTAATGGGAGCGGCAAGCAAAATAATTTGGAGGGCCAAACATTCCCACTGATGCTGCATGGCATACCATCACAATAAGGATCAAAGAATAGCCCCTAAGTATCAAGGTTAATGTCAAGGTTTCTCTAATTTATGTCAGCTGTCTCTATGCAAAATGAACATCTGTTCCCTTTGAGATTCAAAGCACATATATACTGGAAGTATAGGTGAACCAGCTGACAATCCATTCAATGTTTCTCACCCTTAAATACAGAGAATCCATTCAATGCTTCTCATCATTACAATTTCACACAATAGAGCAGCAACTGCCATTATTTTATGCAATTTACTGTATTTGCTTTGTTTTTGCTGTTTGTGTATTCTTGCGCGCGCACACACACACACACACACAGAGAGAGAGAGAGAGAGAGAGAGAGAAAATAATATTTGATTTCATCTTTTTCTCTTACTAAGAAAAAACTCAGTCAAAAGACCTCATACTCTCTTAGGATAAAAAGAATAATTGCTCAGCAAATTAAAGCAAAGATAATGTATATCTCTACATAATAAGAGGTTTGTTGACTACAGAAATGGAGAAAGACATGGATCTCACATTTTAAGAAATTCGACTCTAATATGGTAAACATTCAGATACACACAATCATCAGAATAAAAACAAAACAAAAAGAAAACTGTGATCACCTGCTTCGAAATATATGAGAGACCAAGAAGGATGAAGGAGACAAACGTCTTAGATTCAGCAATGATGAAATTGTTGATTTTGATTAAAAGTAAAGGTAAAAGTTTCCCTTGCTCGAAAGCCAGTCGTATCTGATTCTAGGGTTCATTGTTCATCTCTGTTTCAAAGCCAAATAGCCAAAGCGCTGTCTGCTTCTGCAAATGCTTCTGTGGTCACGTGGCAGGCATGAAAGCACATGGAATGCTGTTTACCTTCCCACTGAAGTGGTCCCTATTTATCTACATGGAATTTCTTGCTTTTGAACTGCTAGGTTGGCAAGATCTGGAACAAAAGACAAGATATCATTCTGTCTTGCAGTATTCTGGAATCAAACTGCTGACCTCCTGCCTTCCAGTCAGCGTCTACTGGTGGTGGTGGTGGGGGGAGAGCCAGTAAAGGAAGGTAATTTTGACTGACCATATAGTTGGTTCAAACAATCGAAGGTACATAACAGTAGCATTGTGATATGCATGTCTTATTGTTGCACAAATCCTGTCAGCAAGGAGGGAGAGCCAGGGGAAAAAATATTCCCAGGTGTTATTAGTGACCTTTTCACAAGCCCCAAAAGCAGTATAGAGACAAGGCCAAAGTGGTGGGAGACATAATGGGACTAGGAAAGCCATAGCAGCTGCTGGGTTGCTTTGGCCAACTGCTTGGTCACAGATAAAGATAGCCTTGTTGTTTTCTGTTGTTATTTTTTACTTCGTTATTCAAGCTTTTCTTGGACTCTTGTTTTCCCAGTCATTCCTGTTTCTACTGCTAGCTGGTCTGGATACAGTTCATCTCCCAGCCCTTGCTTCTGTCACTTCACAAGGGTTCACTCAATGAACTCACAAGGCTGTACCCCTTGATATGATAAGGTTTCACACTGGATGATTTTGTGCTCTTCTCTCCTGGATAATGTTTCCAGACTCTTGAAAAAGTCTCCAAAGTATGTAGCTGAAAGCATTTTTTTTAAAAAAAAAATTATGATGAGGATAAAGTATAGAGGTTTATCTATTCCTTTCAAGTCTAAATATTGATGTCAACTAAAGGATACAAAAAAGGGAGTACAAGGAGAAAGGCTCAAGCAATAAGCATGATTTCAGAGAGAAAAAAATAAGCTACTGAGAATTTTTTTCTCCAGGGAATCATTAAATAGACTAGAACTGGGGTTGTATAGCAGAGAAGGCTGTGACATCTTCATAAAAAACTATAAAACAATGTCCTGAACCTGTTCCCATGCTAAATGAACACATTTTTAGCAAAGGTAGAAGCAGATTGGAGCTCCAGTGGTTAGGACTTTGGTTAATCTTAAAATAAATCTGCCACAAACCAGGATGTTATATGAGCTTTGATGTACAGAGAGAAGTTCAGTCCTATTCTAGTTGGTGCCATTTATATAATAGAATCACAGAATCAAGAAATAATTGAATTAGAAAGTACCAATGAGTCCATCAAGTCCAACCCTTTGCTCAATGCAGGAATCCAAATCTGCCAAAGGTAATGGGTTCGACTATGATACTGCTCTAACAGTTAAGATGGTTTTCTTAATATTCAGCCTATATATGGCTTCCAGTAGCTTGGACCCTTTATTACACATCTGTACTTTGAGATGATCAAGAATGATCACGCGCTAGCAGCAGCTGCCGCTGGCACGCGCTTTGCCCTGGCTCCCCTGATGGAGACAGCATCGGCGGCGAGCTTGTAGGGCGGAGCGGAGCGATGCCCTTATATGGGCATCACACAAACAAAGCTCGCCGCCTTTTCCAGTTTGCTTTTGGCGCGGTTGGCTGGCTTCTCCGGAGCTCCGTCTGTTTAGTGGAGCTCCGTCTGTCTGAATCCCACCCGATCTCTGCTTTTGCTTGCCTCTTCCCTGTGGTCTCTGGTGGGCATTCCTTGGCGTTTAGTGCCTTTTTAGGGTCCTTTTTTGGGTAGCTTGGAGTGCGACCCCCCCTCTCTCTTTTTTCCAGTTTATTTTACCACGTTTTGGGCTCATAGGGATCCCGGTTTGATCCTGGGTCTTCTGATTGGATCACTAGCCTCTGCTAGTCCCTGGTTTTTTTGCTGTTCCCTGTGGGCCCCTTCTTTAGGTGCTAGTTTGCCTTTTGGTATTGCCCTTATGGCTCCTAAAAAGGCTGCTGCTTCTCGCCCTCGTCAGCCTACCCGCCCATCGTCTTCTTTTGCCAGCCAATGTGCCAGGGGTTTGGAGGTCCCTCCGATTAATCCCAGTGCCCTCTTGGAGTCCATTGCGGCCCTGGAGAGGGCCGTGGCCCTCGACCTTGTCCCGGCCACGGGCCGGGCGGCCCGTCAGACGGCCCGGGTGGTCTCCGATCCCCAGAATAATGATTGGAGGGAGCTGGTTGCTTACCTACAAGATCGCCTGGCTCAACTAGAGGCAAACCAGCCTCCTCCCCTGTTGGAAGCTGAGGCTCAGGGTGCTCTGGATGGGGCGCCGTATCTTAGTCTCCTGCCTCTGGCGGAACCCCTACCAGGCGATCCGGCCCATGAAACTGCACCTGTTCCATTGGCTGTGCCCCCCCCCGGCCCCCTAGGCTGCACCAGTTCCAGTGGATGTGCCCCCTGCCGTGCCAGGTGTGGCTATGGGTGAGCATGTGGTTCAAACTAGCCCCACACCTCTTACACTTCTGTATGTTCCATATTCTGTACAATGGCCCTAGCCGCAGCAGGCCCCCAACCCTGTGCCTCAGCAGTGGATGGCCACACCTGCCCCGGGCTTTTCAAATTGGACTGCTCCGTATCCGGCTCCACAATTTTTGCCTTTCGCCCCTGGGGCCATTACGGCCCCTGGCTGGCTCCCTGGTTCCTGGGGCAACACTGGATATAATTCAGTGCCTCGCACTGTGATGCCTTTCGGGGATCAATCTCTCCTGCTAGGGGACCATTTATTGCCTGTGACCCGTGATAAAATTTGGCACAGGGAGTATGTGGACCTGTTTAGCCTCCTTAATCGTGATTCCACGAAGGAGGAGAAGGACAAGGAGGACGAGCGTGAGAAGGAACTGGCGCGGCACAAAAAGCCATCCCACACTTGGGCCAATTGGCTGCCCGCATACCTGATCTACGCTAGGGTCCTGATTAGGGCTCACCCGGGTATGGCCCAATCTTTGTTCCAGTACCTCGATATCATTTATCATGCGTACATGGACGTTCTGGGGCAGGTGTGGCTCATGTACGATGAGACATTTCATATGAGGGCCGCGATCCAGCCTGCCATGCATTGGGATGATGAACATTCCCTACTTTGGCTTCAGCTGATGATGCTGTCTCGCTCCAGCCTTGGTGAGCATTTTGATTGTGGGCACCTGGTTCAGCGCCCCGCCGCAGCACAGTCACCCCGCCAACCGGTGGGGCAGGGGGTTCCAGCCCGCCTGCTGTGCTGGGACTACTCCTTGATGGGCCGCTGTAACCAGAAGCCATGCCGTTTCCGGCACGAGTGTTCCATCTGTTTCGGCCCTCACCCGGCCAGCTCATGTTTCTGCGCTGGCGAGGCCCAAGGCAGGGGGTGGGACCAGTCAGGTGCTAAGCGCCCTGCCACTGATCCTGCTTCTTCAAAAGGGGCCCAGCCTGGTCCATCTTGAGGTGCTCGAGCGATGGCTCCGGGTCTACCCTAGGCACGGAGATGCTGCTTACCTATCCCAAGGTTTTAGTTCTGGTTTCCGTATCCTGGTTGTTGGGGACCGCCGGCCCCAGGACGCTCCTAACCTTAAGTCTATTGTGGGTATGGAGCATGTGGCACGCACCCAGATTTTTAAATAAGTCTCTGCGGGGAGGGTGGCTGGTCCTTTTGTTCATCCACCTTATCACAACCTCAGGGTATCCCTGCTTGGGCTTGTACCCAAGAAGTCCTCGGGTGAGTATCGTTTGATACATCACCTGTCTTATCCTGAGGGCTCTTCTGTCAATGACACCATACCGGACAGCCTTTGTTCTGTACGATATACGTCTTTTGACGAGACGGTGGCCATGGTTCGATCCTGTGGTTTGGGAGCGTTGTTAGTGAAGTGCGACATTAAATCCGCTTTTTGCCTTCTCCCGGTCCATCCGAATGACTTTGAGTTGCTGGGGTTCCATTTCGATGGCATGTATTTTGTTGATAGGGCTATTCCTTTTGGGTGTTCCATTTCATGTGCCACGTTTGAACGTTTCAGCATTTTCCTTCACTGAGCGCTTGTTCGCAGGGCGGGTGCTGATACGGTCGTGCACTATTTGGATGATTTCCTTTGGGGGGGACAGCTGGTACTGGGGGGTGTTCACACCTTTTGCACTCTTTTCAGGAGCTTATGGATGAACTTGCCGTTCCTCTGGCTCTGGAGAAGACCAAGGGCCTGGCCACCACCCTGACGTTTTTGGGCATCGAGTCGGACACGGTCGCCCAGACGTCACGGCTCCCTATTGACAAGGTTACCCGCATAGTGGATAAGATCCTCCATCTCCTCGCTAAACGCTAGGTTACGCTCAGGGAGCTCCAAGAGCTCCATGGGCACCTTAACTTTGCTTGTAGGGTGGTGGCCCCTGGCAGAGCCTTTGCCCATCGCCTTTACGACGCAATGGTAGGTTTGTCCAGATGTTTTCATCGGACCAGGTTGACAGGGGGCATGCGCGCTGACCTGGCGGTTTAGTTGTCCTTCCTTCTTGATTTTAATGGGATCTCTTTTTGGCGTGCTCAACTAAAATTGTCATCTACTTTCCAGGTCCACTCCGATGCATCTGGGGCGTTCGGCTACGGCATCTATTTTGCTGGACACTAGTGCTGTGGCCCTTGGCCTCAGCGATGGCACGGCTCTGGCATATTACGGGATCTCACCTTTTTAGAGTTTTTCCCCATTTTGGGTGCAATTACGTTGTGGGGTTCGCAGTGGCGGGACTCGGACATCACGTTTTGGTGTGACAATGCTGCCGTTGTCTAGATTGTTAACACCCAGACGTCACGTTCGCCTAGGGTTATGGCACTGGTCTGCGAGTTTGTTTTGGCCGCTCTCCGGCTGAACATTGTATTTCGCGCCCGTCACATTCCAGGTACTGACAACTCCATTGCTGACGCCCTGTTCCACTTACAGATGTCGCGGTTCAGGGCATTGGCCCCTGGGGCACAGGAGCATCCTTCCAGCCTGCCGTATTCCCTTTGGAGCCTTGGACGGTAGAGGTGAACAGGGCCCTGGGTCTCTCATTGTCCAGCCATACATGTGCGGCGTACCGACTGGCATGCCAGGTGTTTTCAGAATTCCAGGTGCTTCATCGGCTTCAGGATATTTGGCCTCTCCCCGTTCCCCACGTTCTGCAGTTTATGGTGCACCTGTGTGGTTTGGGCCTGCCCCCCCCATGATCCGTAACTCCCTGTCTGCCCTGGCGTTTGCTGCCAAGGCTAATGGTTTCCCGGACACCTTAGGGGATTTTCGCATACGCAGGGTCCTGGAGGGCTGGTCAGGGGAGCGTGGTACGGTTCCTGACTTGCACTCACCAATTTCCCCTGAAGTCTTGCAACGTTTGGCTGTGGCTTGGCCCGGGATCTGCTCCACCGCCTTTGAGGCAACTTTGTTTCATGCTGACACTTCCGTGGCCTTTTTCGCTGCCCTCAGGGTTGGTGAATTGGTCCCGGCGTCCAGGTCCGATCAGTCTGGCTGGGCCCTTGCAGTCTCGGACGTTTTGATTTTGAACTCTTCCATTCGCCTGACAATCTGTTCATCCAAGACGGATCAGTCTGGTCGTGGTGTTTCCCTTTTGCTTCTGCGCTGTAGTATTCCGGATATTTGCCCTGTGGCCACGGTGTCCTGCTGCCTGGCCATTCGTCCTGATGTACCTGGCCACCTATTTGTACATTGGGATGGTTCTCCCCTCACCCGCTTTCAATTTTGGAACGTTACCAACTCAGCCCTTGCGGCTCAGGGGCTCTCGGGTGTATGTTACTGTGCACATCCTTACAGGATAGGTGCAGCCTCCACCGCGGTGGCCTTTGGCTTCTCAGCGGCCAACATCATGCAGATGGGCCATTGGGCATCGGCCTGTTTTCGTTCTTATATTTGCCCCTTTCCTGTGTAGCTACCTTGCTGGCCCCCTGTTTCCTTTTTTGTTTTTCAGGTTTTGCATCTTCCTTCGTCCGTGCTCACGTTTGGATCATCGGGCATAGTTACGTCTTTTGGGCCACCCGCCATGCGGCATCATCTCCTTGTGGTCTTCACCTGGGGCTTTGTGACTTGGCCTTCATCTCCTGGTGTGGTTTCCATGGCATGGCGTGGCAGAACCTTCTGCAGTTTGTATCCGATACCAGCCGCTGCGTGCCTCCCGATATTCTCATCGTTCACTTGGGGGGCAATGTTCTTGGGCGGGTGTTGACCTTAGTATGCAGTTCGCCGCAATTTGGCCCTCATTCACCAACGTTGGCCTTCTACCAGGTTTATCTGGTCAAATATGGTTCCCCACGCCTTTTACCGTGGTGTTGGGGACCCTCGCCACATTGACCGTGCCCATTGTGGTGTCAACTGGTCTGTTGCACGCTTCCTGGTAGATGAGGGCCTGGGTACGGTTGTGGAGCACCCTGGGCTCAGGGTTGAGAAGCGGTCCCTTTTTCACGGAGATGGGGTGCACCTCTCCGAGGATGGCCTGGCTCTTTTTGTGGCTGCCCTCCATCATGGCCTTAGGACTGAGCTTTTGGTCTCCGGGGAGGGGGGCAGTGAGTAGTGATGGCTCCTCCCCGTGTGGCGGGTAGCACTGGTAAGGAATTTATTTGATCCGTATATAATCAGGTCGGGACGCATTTGAACAGTCAAATGCGGCCCATGAACCAGGGTCTGCCAAGCTTGACAGCTTGTAGGCCCATAAAATAGTTCATCCGGTTGGTGTCAGAAGTCAAGCAGGAAGAAAACACTTCTGACAAAGGGATATTTTGGAATTTATTGTTACACTAAATTTAGCCAAATTATTATGCAATTAATAGAGTGGATTATAATATACAACTTTTATAGAACCTTACCAGTGCTACTGCAGCCTTTTTGCAGGGCAGTTACTCACATTAACAAAGTTAACCAAGTTTGAAGTTACAAGTTAATAAAGTGGCCCAATTTTTTATACCAAACTTTGAAGTTGTCTGTCTCTTTATTCCGGGGTACATGAGGCAATGGATCCTGTTCCTCCTCTTTATGACCATCTTTCAAGTATTTGCAAAGCATATCATATCCCCTTTCATTGTCTCCTTTTCTTAAGACTAAATGTGTTCAATTCTTTCTTCATAAGGTTTGGTTTCTAGTCCCCTAATCATCAGGATATCCAAAGGAATATGGACTTACTTTTACTTTGCTCTGAAACAAAACTAGAGTTTCAATACTCAGAAAAGATAATTGGATATTGTTCCAAAGGATGAGTTTTTACTTTTTTCAATATACGAGAAGCTCTAGATATCTCCAGTTACATTATCATGGACCTGAAGGATCATGGGCCCAAATGCAAATTATAGCCCCAAAATAACTCATGAGATACAGCCAACCACAATAATTTCCCTGTAGCCTACTCATCTATTATGACAAATTGATGTTATAGCTTTCTGCATTCCTAGTCTGTAAAGTAGGATAGGGTAGGAAACAACCTTTCCCTCTTCTCTGGAGCAATACCACCACTACTGCTTTGGTTTATAATGATCTTTTTTGTCATACTTGGTTTCATTTCCTGTACTGTTTTGCTGACATTTTGTCTTCAATGCTGCATTCAAGTAATCACATTTATTAAACAAAACAACTGATATTTTTTTTCCGCTGTAAAGGTTATTTTTTTACTATTCAAACCTATTTTAATACATGTGGTTCATGTCACCCTGCTGGTTGAAACATCAGTAAAGTGGCAAAATAATTCAGTGGCCCTTCATACAAAAGACTTTATTCTTATTTTGTTGTTGTTCAGTCACACAGTCGATTCCGACCCTCTGCGACCCCATGGACCACTGTCCGCCAGGCACTCCTGTCCTCCACCATCCCCCTCAACTCACTCAGCTCTGGACCCATTGTCTCTACAGTACCATCCAGCCATCTCATCTTGGGCCGCCCCCTTCTTCTTTTGCCCTCGACCCTTCCAAGCATCAAGGCCTTCTCAAGTGAACCCTCTCTTCTCATTTGATGTCCAAAGTACCTTAGCTTCATCTTTATTATTTGACCTTCTAAGGAGCAGTCAGGTTTGATTTCTTCTAAGATTGACCTATTTGTTCTCCTCGCTGTCCAGGGGATTCTCAAAACTCTCCTCCAACACCACATCTCAAAGGCGTCTATTCTTCTGCGGTCTGCTTTCCTAATGGTCCAGCTCTCACAACCATACATTGCCACCAGGAATACCATTGCTTTGACTAGACGAATCTTTGTTTGTAATTTGATGTCTCTACTTTTCACGATGCTCTCCAGGTTTCTCATTGCTTGCCTCCCAAGAATCAGTCACCTTTTTATTTCATGGCTGCAATCACCATCTTCAGTGAGCTTTGATCCTAAGAAAGTAAAATCTGTCACTGCCTCTACTTCTTCCCCATCTATCTTCCATGGACTGATAGGGCCTGTTGCCATTATCTTGGTTTTCTTGATATTGAGTCTCAAGCCAGCTTTTGCACTTTCTTCTTTCAACCTAATCAGGAGCTTCTTTAGGTCCTCCTCACTTTCTGCCATGAGGGTGTTATCATCTGCGTATCTCAAATTGTTGATGTTTCTCCCAGCAACTTTGATCCCAAATTGTGATTCCTCCATCCCTGCATTTCGCATTATGTGTTCTGTGTATAAGTTGAATAACCAGGGTGACAAAATGCAGCCTTGTCTTACTCCTTTTCCTATTCCAAACCACTCAGTCATTCCATTTTCTGTCCTAACTGTGGCTTCTTGATTCATGTACAGATTTCTCATGAGGCATATAAGGTGTTCCGGTATTCCCATCTCTTTAATTACTTGCCACATTTTGTTGTGGTCAACACAATCAAAAGCCTTAGTGTAATCAATGAAACAGAAGTAGACTTGTTTCTGATATTCCTTTGTTTTTTCCATGATCCATCTTATACTGGCGATGTGGTCTCTAGTCCCCCTGCCTCTTCTGAAACCCGCCTGCACTTCTGGTAATTCTCTCTCCACATACTGTTGCAGTCTATCCTGTATTATCTTGAGCATCACCTTGCTAGCATGAGGGATGAGCGCAATTGTTCGATAATTTGAATTGTTCTATAATTTATTCTTATACACTTAGCATAAAGGAATAAGTTGTTAAATTTGGAACTCTGAACATCCCTTCATGCAATTCAACTAAATTCTCCCTCCTAGAATAGAAGAAAGCCTCAAAACAGCACCAGTAAGAGGCTTGTTTGAAGCCTAAGCTTTATGGGCAAGAACCTCCCGGGGATGGGCAAGCAGTTTATGGAGAGGAATCCAGGGGAAATACCTCATAGGTGAAAAATATGCCCCCATTCTAACCATGTTTGCTGCATAAGGAAGCCTTTCACTCTCGTTTCCTTCTGGTCTCCCAAATGCCACCTCAGAATGTCCAGTTGAAAAATTCTGGCACATTTCATCAGGAGCTGAATCCATGATGAGGCAGAAAAACACAGTAGGCTGTAATGGTTATACAGCTGAAATAAATCTGAACAAGTCACTGGACTTTAAATTCAACAACATTTAAAAATACATGTTTTCTGGATTTATCCCCCAGCCTTTTATGAACCTCCTTCCCTCAAATGTTTTGACAGAATGGTGTGTTTGATGGAAGCCATCAATTTCCCTATCATTAAAGAAATGTGTAAGAATATAAATGATGAAGAGCCAAAATGCTTCATGTGGTGCAGCTGTGTAGTCTTCTAGTGCCTCATAAAGAGCATGTACACCATGTGAGGTGGCAAATGCAAGCAACTAATGGGTATTTTTATTGAACAGTAGACTAAATAGGCACATAAAGCATCCTGCAAAGGTTACTGCAGCCTTTCAGCTACAGTAACCCACTGGGGTACACTTTCCAAGAGAAATGTGGGGTTCATAAGTAAATATACAAAGCCTTTACTCCTTGCAAGCCTTACAGCAGGATGCTTTTCAGAGGCCCTTGTTTAATTTGCTCTACTGTGAAAATCCATTTACATGGCTTTTTTTTGTGGTTACACTTCCCAATATACCACCACCACCACAGCAACTACAGAATAGTTCCACAGGAAGTTACAGAGTTTTTAGTCTCCTGCAGCATGTGGTCATGATAATGAAGAAAATGTCATTGTATAGAAGGATTAAATATAAGGAAAATACCACTGGAACCTTCAGAAATTGCCAAGAACCAAAAGAATGGGAAAGGAACCCTTTTCTCTGGATCCAGTTAAAGAAAGATTAAGAATGTGCATATCCATAGGGTTTGTCTGTGTCAAATATGGAAAACTGTATATTCTTACCAGGCTGCATGTGACCTTGAAGATGTCAGAGCTGTCTGAGAAACCTGAGGAAATTCAGAACGAAGGCTGCATTCCTGAAATTAAACGAACTGATAGTTTGTAACTACCTGTATATACTCAAGTACAAACCAATCTGATTATAAGCTGAGGTACCCAATTTTGACCTGAAAAAAATACATCTAGAAAATAGATTGACCCGAGTATAAGACGAGGATGGGAAATGCAGCAGCTGCTAGTGAGTTTCAATAATCAAAATACATGAAAATATGGTAAAATTAATTATTTTTTTTGGCGCATCTCAATCAGATATGGTCTTGGAACCCTCATGGTCACTGACCTGAGTATAAGCCATTTCCTCTTTTGGGGGCTCATTTTTAGGACTAACAAACTAGGCTTATACTTGAGTATATACAGTATCTCAGAACCTTCTAAGACCTTCTAAACATTTTAAATTAAAATTCTTCTATGCTAATTCAATGAAGCTATTAACATTCCTTAAAAAAAAAACACACCCCATATTTGGAACTGGCAGGCAGAGAGAAGAAGAAAGGAAGAGGTAATTGGGTAATGTTGTTCTACAACTGACAGCTCTAGTTTCCAATCAATGAAAAGGAATATCTAAGCATACCAGTCTGGCTTAAACAACATGCCATGATCCCTGCCCGATGAACTGATCTTTGTGTCGGACTCCAGGCATCTCTGTAAGGGCCCCCCCCCACTCATGTCCCTGAGCATGTGCTCATTTCTGGAACATATTTAATCCTTACCTTCCAACTCTGAGAGACCTGGGCCGCGTTTAACAAGGAACTTAGTGAGCAGAACAAGGGAGGCTTCTTCTTCTGGTAGCATGCAGCTGAATTGCCTTGTGTGTGTGTGTGATAAGAAAAACAACAATCTTCAAAGAGAAACAGCTGTTTTATTCTCCAGGTTCATGTAGTAAAGTCCATGGAAAAGCATAGATCAAAAGGTCATAAACATAAGATCAGTCCAGTAAACAGTCCAGGATCTTTTAGGTAATCATAGTAAAAAGAGTAAGAGTAATCCCATACCAGCAGGGTCTTAAGCCACTGGGAAACAGAAACGAACTAACTCACTTCTCTGCAAAATGGAGAATTTGCAGTCAGGTGGGTTACTCTTAGCCAATCAGGTAACAGAGAACAACAGAGAATAACTTTCTCAAAACAATACATTGTTTACATCTATGTGAAGACATAACACTCTAAGCTCTGCTAGCTAAGCCAGCTAGAAAGATAACAGCACAGGAACACTGTAATGTCAACAAGCCATCATGACAATCTTGTGAAGCATACAGAGAGAAAAATGGATTTTTATGAGGCCTAGCTAAATGAATAGCAATTTCAAGCCTTGGGAAACATTAGGAAATAGGTCTTGCAACATCTGATAAAGTGCACTTGATCCACAAAAACTAAGATTGAAATACACTAGTTAGTCTTTAAAGAGCCATAAGATTTCTTGTCTTTTTTTTAACTCTCTGTTATATTTGCACAGACTAACACAGCTGCCATGAATTGCTGCCCATTTACCTTTGGTCCACCCTGCTGTTTCCTTCACCATTTATTTCTTTTGGCTGCCTCTCCTTTCTCTTTGTGGATTAGTCACATGGAATCAAGGATTATAACAACAAATTAATTACACGAGTGCACTGAGGAGAGATAAGAGTAAGTGAGCATTAGGCTAAATGAGGGACATTATGAATGAATAAGTGGAAAAAAATTCCAATAAGTAAGCATGGGCAAATGGCTTAGTTTCACTGCTTTCCACACTTGAACTGGGTAAATTTTGTCCTAATCTTATTTTTTTTAATAAAAAAAAGAAGAAAGGAAATCTCAAGCAATAAGTATTAACAACATCAATAAAAACAACAAAAACCCAAGGCAAACCTCAGCTCCGGGGTGAGTCTGCTGGTCAATTTCGTCCTCCATCATCGTCACCGTCACCACCACCGTTATCGTTGTTTTTAATGTTTATATTATCTGGTATCCCTTGACCTGCAATGTCAATTAATCAGACATGTTTTTATTATATTACAGTTATTTCTGGTATATTATGCTCAAGGAGTCAGTTTGGATCTGAAAATTCCACAAGATCTTGACCTGATCATTTTCTGACACCATCGCTACCAGATGTTCTTGGATGCTGACATGTTATTTTTTTTAACGTAATGACCAGGTTATTAATGTTGTGACTCTATCTTGTCTAACCTTGTAATATGTCTGAACAGTCTTTGGACAGCTGAGACACAACACAGTTTCAGGTTTTTCTTGACAGAGTCAACATTTCTTGTTTGTATTGTTACTATTGTTGGTAGGTACTTGCAATCACTGCTGAAAAGGTATAATAGAGAGAAATTTTGGACAAGCTGCAATTTAAAACATGCTCACATATTTACATGTGCAGTGGCTCAAGTGGCTAAGATGCTGACTGGGAAGCGGAAGGTCAGCCATTTGATTCCTGAGTACTGCAGGATGGAGTGAGCGCCCATCTTTGTCCCAGCTCCTGCTAACCTAGCAGTTCAAAAGCAAGAAATTGCAAGTAGATAAATAGGGACCACTTCAGTGGGAAGGTAGCAGTATTCCGTGTGCTCCAATATCTAGTCATGCCTTCCACATGACCAGGGGAAAATCTGCAGAAGCAGACAGCACTAGCTCTTTGGCTTTGAAACAGACATGAGCACTGAACCCTAGAGTCAGATATGACTGGCTTTTGAGCAAGGAAAACTTTTACGTTATTTTCAGTTCTTTATATTACACTCCCATGAATGAGGATAATAGGAGGATATTATTGATGAAATTAAAATATTTCCCAAGTTTTCATTTGTGTTTTTTCAAACAAAATATACAACTCTTGCAATGAAGCTCAATATTGCAAGTGGAGGAAGGCTGAAATATTGTATGCCGAGAAATTCACAAAAGAAACCAAACCATCACTGAGCTCAGGATCTGGGTTTTGATGGTGTGGGGCATAAGAGTAAGGAAGTTAACAAATACTAAAACCACTGTTAAAAAGCTCCGAAGCTCTGTGAAAAGCAGTGGGCGATTGCCTCTGGTATTGCTTCTGACTTTCCTTAAGTGAAAAGCAACTGGAACTTGACTCTTTGGGAGTTTTTGGCTTTTATTATAATCAGCATGTAGTTCAATTAAACAGCATCTGGACCTTAAAGGTTAACACTGTCTCCTTTTATGCATCAATACAGCGTCATCCTTATTAAATTCTTTGAGTGATTTTGTTGCTTGACCAAGTAGAGGGGGTAAGAAAATGAATAAAAGAATGGGGTAGGCCAAAATTCATAAAACTAACAGCTTTTCCAAGGAAACAGAGCGAAACTTTTATTCTTTATTGCATTGTAACCATATTTGATTCTCATTTGGCTATTTAAATATATATTAGAGCTGAGCCATTAGCTCTGAGAAGACTCCCCACCCTGTGATAGGGAATATTACTCTTTATTCCTCTTTCTTCTCTAATTAGAAAACTCCTGTACTGCAGCCAAAAATGTGTGAGTTCGATCCTGACAGGAACAAGGTCGACTCAGCCTTCCATCCTTTTGAGGATGGTAAAATGAATACCCAGCATGTTGGGGGCAAAACTTGTGAACAACCCCCCCCCAAGTGCTACGGGGCAGTATATAAGTGTAATTTCTATTGCTATTTGGTGAATCAAGTCATTTATGAGTTCCATTGATTGACTGGATTTCCCCCTACTTGTAGCTGACTGCTGTATTCCATCCAATGTCTGCTTGGCAAGTAACACAATCACAGTAAATACTATATAACTGAGGATAATAAACTTGCCATCATTTTGGCACCCCATGTGGGAAACATTTTTGTATCAGGAAAGAAAGGAATTTCAGTAATGGAGAACAGTCTGTTCTTTCTAAGTGCAGGAGAGCACCACAAGATTCAGTTGTCTGTCTATAGCTGTTATGTGATATTATAGAAAAAGCCACGAATTCTACATATTCAACATTTTACAAAGAAAAGAAAACTACAACTAGGTATCTATATTTTACTGTTCTTGCCAATTACATGCTTTAGTCTACAAAGCTTAAGTGTGCCATTTTTGAATGACATAAATCTGTACTAATGATACCTATGTTAACATTTTTCACAGTACACAAACAAGTATGGCACAACAGGTTACATTTTTCAATGAACATTTTTAGTACCCTTCCCCTTACATACAAAGATCCTCCTTAAAGATTGAACCACAATCGGGCATACCCTGGTAATGGCAACCTTGTGTTGCCAGCTAATCTTTCTCACACTGGGTCAGGCAAAAGAAACTGCAGAATAAACTCGCCAAATGGTGGCTTCATTTTGGCAGTTTCACATCTGGCCTACACATGGAAGACGAAAAAGTACCCTTCTCCTAATATGTTTCTGAAAATATTGCATCTCATCAAAAAATCTCAGAAGAAATGGGGGTACTCTCCTAAAACTACATTGTGTGTGGCTACAGATATTATTATTATTTATTATTATTATTTATTATTTATTTAGATTTATTATCCCGCCCCAATCAGGCAAACCTGATATTATTTGAAAATCCCCAAAAAGGATGTCTAGCTGAGTCATATATCCTTTTCCCATGACTTCCAAAAATCCTTGGTCTCTAGTGATGTGCATTTCTACCAAAGACATCTTGTAGGGATTCACATATATGATGACCACATAGGTAATTGGTAGCACGTAGAGAAATTGACTGGGAAAGTTAAGATACCAATTACATACATTCAACTAAAGCTGATCTGGATTTAGATCATAGGATGAAACTGCACATTATAAACACTGGTTGCCTCCAAAGAGAAGAATCTTT
Organism: Furcifer pardalis; assembly: GCA_030440675.1. NCBI lineage: Eukaryota > Metazoa > Chordata > Lepidosauria > Squamata > Chamaeleonidae > Furcifer > Furcifer pardalis. The sequence continues at coordinate 172,929,806 of CP126891.1, forward strand.
GTATCAAAGCTTATACTACCTCTCTATAATAGTCAATAAAATATATGTCTATTTTAACATTTGTAAATTATCATTTTATCTGTCCTTGTTCTATGATGTTGGTTGCTGCTGGCAGGTATGGACAACCATTTTCAGGAATTGGCACTGCACTGTTTTCAGTGATAACCCTATGCCCGAAAATATGCTTTTTGAACCCTATGCCCAAAGAGATGCTTTTGGTAGTTCACTGTTACACCATGATTATTCGATGATTATTCAGCGGTTCATTCCTTCTGAATAATCACCAAAACAGAGTTCTCAGAAATCTTTCCAACTTGTGGGATAAACACACAGAACTCAAGGCCTCTGTTTCTGCATATTTGATCTCTGTAAAATCAATAATCACACAAAAGGATTTCTAACACCAGAAAGCAAAATTGAATCAAAGTTGCTAGTTTAGAAATGTTCAGAATGGACTGTAGACTTTTTGTACCATTTCAGTAAAACAGAAAAGGGAATCAAGCTTGCTATGCTAAACAAATAATTAAAATTTTTGTGCAATTTTGCATTCAAGGTTAACTGGTTTAAAGCAGGTTTATGATCTTTTAGTCCTCCTCCTCCTCTCTCTCTCTCTCTCTCTCTCTCTGTGTGGAGCACATTATTTCTTTGGAGAAAAGCTATCTGTTTGGTAAGGGGGGAAACACATGAGATGTATATTCAGCATGAGATTTTCTAGGGAATATCTAATGTCTGGTAATGGCTGCAGCAGAAGTAATTATTTGTAGTGTAACTAATTCATTTACTTTAATCCTAATCCACCAGAGTCAGATGAATGGATTTTTCATTAATTCCCAGGTAATATTTTTTTAATAAGATAACATTGTCTGGATGCCAGACTGGAAATCTCCTGGTGTCTTTTTGTTCTCTAATAGGCAGCCAACTAATGCTGCAGAGTATTTGAGGAAAATTCTTACTTCCAGTAGTAAATAGAAGCAAAATTTAGATCCTAATTTGCCAGAGATTATCCTAGAAAGCTTCAAAAGAGGGAAGCCTGCTTTTGGTTACTTAAAACTTCATGACTTACTGCCTTAATTATGTAAGTCTGCAATAGACTCAGTGCCCATCTTCCAACATGCAGTGGAAAGGACCTGTGGCCTAAGAATTTCTTTAGGATACTTTTTGATTGTTTGGACCAACCCTACTTACATCATCCAGTTTATGGCCCTTTTCTTCCTATAGCAATTGAAATCTGAAATGTTGATCCTTCATCCCAATAAGCTTGTAATGACTGTACACACAATCTAAAGGAATTGATTGTAATACAGCAGATATATAGAGACCTATGTGCTTCCAAATATTAAGAGTTTATACCAGCATAAACTTTCTTCTCACATTTAATTGAAAACTATATGGTTTGAATAATTCTTCTTTCATGTCTATGCCGGATGTGAAACTGCCAAAATGAATGCACCTTTTGGTGAGTTCGTACTACAGTTCTTCTTGCCTGATCTAGTGTGAGAAAGATTAGGTGGCAACAAAGGGTTGTTATCAGGGTATTGCCAATTGTGGTTCAAAAATACCACAATCTTTGAGGAGGCTCTTTCTGTGTCCTTACTGACTGCTAGTCTCCTTCAACAAATAGTACTGTTTCTTGTATTTTATTTAGACTTAATGTTTATTTCTTGATTGATGTCTGGCCACACATCCCGCTATTAATGTAGTAGAACCTACAGCCAGAGACTCAATGTTGGGTGGCGGTAAATAACCTGACTCCATAAAGGGGCCAATGGCTATGAGCAGATTACTCCCTTTAGGTAGGGTGACAGTCCCCTCAGTGCAGGAAACGTCACTGGAAACCATTATATTTTGGCCAATGGAAAAATGAGTGGAGGAGGAACTCTGATTCCCAATGGTCATTGAGGTCATGGAGGTGGAAGAGGCCATGCCAGGTAGACTGGCTGTGAAGGCACACCTTGATAATATCCTCAAGGCTGCAGCAGTCCATTGCAGTCCCAGTGTTAAATGCTGCTTGTCCAATTTCATATGTGCGGCAGGAGATGGCTCTGTGATCATAGTGTGTGGGTCACTTCATGGCATGCTAGGATCCACCTTAAACAAAGTATTTTTCCTGCTTCAGGAAAAAAATGCATTATTGGATATGAGTAACAGCAATGAGTAGTAGACAATGACTGCAGGGCTGAGGAGAGTGGAAAAGCAAAGCATCCAGTTCTCTCCTCTACCTCCTTCCTTTTGATCTATTATGGGCAGGACAAAGACTTTCATATGAACCAAATTTCCTCTCTACTAGAACTGTGAAAAATAAGAGAACTACATCACATATATTAATCCTCAAACTTTTAATCAGCAAAGTTTATTTTTTCTGTCTTTCACTTGCTCTAAACCCTAGTGTAGCATTCATGATGGCAACAGCTTTTTCACACATTTACTTTATGCATTTATATTTTTTTTTAAAAAAGAGAATATTCATTTTATAAAATCCTTTAATCTGAAAGCTTGATTTATGTAGGCCTAGTTTGTTCCATTTTACTAATTTGCACTATGCAAAACTCCAGCTGAGTTGAATGAGTTCCCTGTTACAAAGAGTGGGTATGTGTATGCGAGAGAGGGATGAACTGATTTTATCCATAACTGTTCTAAGCCTCTTTCCTCTGCATTCTTTTTCTCTCTTTCTCCTTTAGAGAAAAGAATGGAAGTATTGTAGCTGGGATGTACTTCAGTATGGCAAAGTACTTAAAACTTTGTGAAATTTTGATTGGAATGTTATATGTCATTTCAAAGGTTAGTTAAAAAAACCTGAGGAAGTGAGAAAATAGAAATCTTTACTGTTTGCCACATCAACTTCACATCGTTCCCAGTGCAATTTTTGCTTTTCCATACCCCAAAGAAGGAGTCAAACACATACTAGAGAATGAAGGGCCACCTTTATTAACCAACAACATAACATAAATATGCAGGTGGAGGTAATGTGAACTGCCAAGGGTATCTGTAGTGTGGGTGAAGTGGGGCCATTGGAAAATCATCTGTCACCCCAGGGCCAGTTGAGTCCAATACTCCCAGGGCATGGTGTCAACTGGCCACCCCCCCTAATGGTCTGCAAACGAAGCCTGACCTATCTGAATCAGGCCCGGGTCAGCTGATCAAACCCTTCCCAGCTCTCAATGACAGCTCATCTGGGAGCGTCTACCCCACACAGGACTCACTGTTGGCCAATCACCCCACACTACCTGCCCCTCAAGGTGACCTGACTCTTTGAGGCCAGGTGTGTGTGGCAAAGAGCATCCACGCAACACAGTTGCGTGAGTGAATGGCCACCTTGTCATAATGAATTAGGATCACCAATTCTTCACCCACTCCTTGGAACTAAGTAAGGACTCGAAGACAGTTTGCAGCAAGACAGAATGAAACTAATTTTTTAAAATGTGCACATTAGGGTGGGCGGACCCCATGGAAAAATGCTGGCATTTGAAAAATAGACTAAACAATGTATGGAAAGTTCATACAAAAGTTACATAGCACACAAAACAGTGTAGAAGCAAAAATAGTATTATTTTCTGCACTGGGAAAAATAAATAAATAAATAAAACTAGGATTATGCACTTCTCTTTAGCCCCTCTTCTTCTGCCCCTCAACACACTCTTTTTTGAATGAGATGTTCAGGCTTCTGGCAAATTTAAAAAATAGCCCTTGGCCCTACTGAGATAAACCACCCCTATTTTAAGGCAATACAATACAATACAATTAGAACTGGGAATTCATTAAGTACTAAAACACTTTTTTACCACCAGATATTACAGAACAGCCTGTTTTGTCTGTTTATTATGGTGATAACTACAAGGTTTGATTTGACATCTGATAGATGTGGCATAACTCCTGTAGAGTCTTTGCTAGAGTACAGTACTATAAAGAGAAAGAATGTTGAGAAATCTACCCATTCCTAACCTGATTCTCCAATGAATGCCATATTGCTTGCAGAATTATAAAAAGATGAAACATACAACAAAATACATCACATTAAAAGTAAGGCTTACAGATAGAGATATGGGAAGAGAAGCATTTTTTTTTGCCTGGCTCTTCTTTATGAAGACAAGTTAAAGAATGTGTATTGAAATTACATTTTCTTTACCTGTACATCCTTTGTAGCTACTCCAATACAGAAGAATATGTTAAGAAAGATTTCTATGTGCCAAAAATGTCATGAATGAGATGAACAGAAAAAGTTATTGAATATTGCATTCCATCTCTCTTTCTGTATTCTCTCACACACTTTTCTTTATGATTCAGCTTTGCTTATAGATTTAAATATCCACTCTTGCATAGAGCATATATAAATAGTCTTTTGTGAGGTTTTGATGCAACTTGCCTGTGCTGTAGAGCATTCACACCATCTTACCTATCTCTCTTTTACCCTCTTGATAGAAAATACCCATTTAAAAGAATCTAGGATGCCATGTCTGGCATAATTTATATCAAGGACTTCATAGCCCTTTTTGACTCAACATACTTCTTGAATCAAATCTATGGGCTTTTCATTACAACATCTTCAAGATAATCCTGCCTACTTTCTCAAATTTAAGAGTATGGTCTCTGTGCTCATGGAGCTAGCAAGAGATTAGTTAACACAATAATTTGCTATTGCACTGATTAATACATTAGCTTTTTAAGATCCTGCAATTTCCTTCCTTCACATTGCCCTGAAGTTGCTCAAAATGCTCTCATCATCATCCATCATCAGGAGCAAAGGGAAACATATTCCATCCATGTACTTTAATGAGTAAAATGAAGCAGTTTGGCTTGAGTTGTAGATTTAATGCTGTATACATGTCAAACTTTGACTTCTCAGTTAATATTTGTGGGTAAATGAAGTTAACCTGGTGCTAGAAACAGTTCTTATGGTCTGAAGTTGTTGTTGTTGTTCAGTCACATAGTTGAGTCTGACCCATTGTGACCCCATGGACCAGTGCATGCCAGGCACCCCTATCCTCCACCATGCTCTGCAGCCCGTTCAGCTCTATGCCCATTGTGTCAACAATGCCGTCTAGCCATCTCATCCTCTGCCACCCACTTTTCCTTTTTCTTTCTATCTTTCCCAGCATTAACGTCTTATTGAGTCAGTCCTCTCCTTTCATTTGGTGTTGAATGTACTTTAGCTTCATCTTCAATCCTTGTCATTCCAAGGATCATTCACAGTTGATTTCCTTCAGGATCAACTTTATATGATCTCTTTGCAGCCCAGAGGACCCTCAAAATTCTCCTCTAGCACCACATTTCAAAGGCATCTATTCTTCTTCACTCAACCTTCCTTATGGTCCATCTCTCACAACCATACATTACTACTGGGAATACCATTGCTTTGACTATGCAGACTTTTGTTGGCAGGGTGATGTCTCTACTTTTTATTATGTTTCCTAGGTTTCTCATAGCTTGCCTCCAAAAAAATTAATCATATTTTTATTTCATGGCTGCAGTCACCATCTGCAGTGATCTTGGATCCTAAGAAGGTAAAGTCTGTCACTGCTTATATTTGCCAGAAAGTGATAGGGCCGGTTGCAATTGTCTTGGCTTTTTTGATGATGAGTCTCAGGCCAGCTTTTGCACTCACTTCTTTCACCCTACTCAAGAGGTTCTTTAGGTCTTCTTCACTTTCTGCCATTAGGGTAGTATCATCTGCCTATCTCAGGTTGTTAATGTTTCTCCCAGCAATTTTAATTCCAGCATATGATTCATCCAGCCTGCATTGCACATTATGTACTCTGTATATAAGTTAAAGAAGCAGGGTGACAATATGCAACCTTGTCATACTCCTTTTCCTGTTCTAAACCAATCAGTTATTCTGTATCCTGTCCTAACTGTTGCTTCTTGAGTCATGTATAGATTTCTCATAAGACAGATGAGGTGGTCTGGTGTTCCCATCTCTTTAATTACTTGTCACAGTTTATTGTGGTCCACACAATCAAAGGACTTGGTGTAGTCAATGAAACAGATGTAGGCTTTTTCTGATACTCCTTTGCTTTCTCCATGATCCAGCAAATGTTGGCAATTTGGTCTCTAGTTCTCTACCTCTTTGGAACCCAGCCTGCACTTCTGGAAGTTCTCGATCCGCGTGTTGTTGAAGCCTAACCTGTATTATCTTGAGCATGACCTTGCTAGCATGTGATATGAGAGCAATTGTTTGATAGTTTGAACATTCTGTAGCATTGCCCTTCTTTGGGATTGGAATGTATACTGACCTTTTCCAATCCTGTGGCCACTGCTGTGTTTTCCAAATCTGCTGGCATATAGAGTGCAACACTTTAATTGCATCATCTTTTAGGGCTTTGAATAATTCAACTGGAGTACCGTCATCTCCACTAGCTTTATTATTGGCAATGCTTTCTAGGACCCTCTTGACTTCACACTCCAGACCGTCAGGCTCAAGATCCATGTTCTCATCACTATGGCTGTCAAGGACATTGGGGTCCTTTTTGTAGAGTTCTTCTGTTTATTCTTGCCATCTTTTCCTAATCTCTTCTGCATCTGCTAGGTCCCTACCGCTTTTGTCCCTTATCACAGCCATTTTTGCTTGGAACAGTACCTTAATTTCACCAAGTTTTTTTTTTGAAGAGATCTTTAGTCCTTCCTCTTTTGTTATTTTCCTCTATTACTTTGAACTGTTCATTTAAGAAGACCTCCATATCTCTCCTTACTTTCCTTTGGAATTCTGTATTCAGTTGAGTGAATCTTTCTCTTTCACCTTTATTTTTTGCTTCCTTCCTTTCTTCAGCTATTTGAAGGGCATCATTAGACTCTTTGCTGCTGTACAGGCAAGAGCTTCCTCAAATGAGTTGTCTGCTTTTATTTTAACTTTCTAAAGTACTTTTAGTGCTCTTCTGGTATATTTTCCTCTGCCTAAGGATACCTCCCAAACTATTCTCTCAATCAGTCCCTAGCAGTTCTCTCAACTAAGTTATATCTTACATAGTTAAACCCTACTTGAAGTGTCAGTTTCTGGATATTTCACAGTTGAGGCTTGTATTTGAGATATGTGACTCATACATGATGAAGAATATAAGCCTTCACTCCATAGGTAAAGGTTTTCCTTGCTCAAAAGCCAGTCGTATCCGACTCTAGGGGTCAGTGCTTATCTCTGTTTCAAAGCCAAAGAGCCAGCACTGTCTGCTTCTGCAGACGTTTCCATGGTCATGTGGCAGGCATGACTAGACACCGGAGTGCACGGAATGCTGTTACCTTCCCACCAAAGTGGTCCCTATTTATCTACTTGCAATTTCTTGCTTTCAAACTGCTAGGTAGGCAGGAGCTGGGACAGAGACGGGAGCTCATTCCGTCCTGCAGTACTCGGGAATCGAACTGCTGACCTTCCGCCTCCCAGTCAGCATCTTAGTGACTTGAGCCACTGCAGTCCCTAACTAACAATAAATTCACTGTTGTGATTTGTGCTCTTTTTATTTATGCAAATATACTCAAATAATAAGGTTCTGGCTAATAGATGTTTAATCAGAAGAACGAATGTGGCTTGATTTGCACAACTCCTCTCTAACATCTTGAAGAAATACTACCACATGAAATGGAAAACTAACCTCAATGTAGCCAAACCAAATTGTAAGTTATATGTCCCATGGACCTCTAATTGTCTCTAATTTTTGAAGCCAATGGTGTTTTTGGCTGTAATTAACTACTCTAGAAGGCCCAGAGTTTACTAGTTCTGGCTATAAATCTGGTGCTTGTTCATGGAGGTTGCAGACTGGTCCTCTAATGCAGTGTTTCCCAAACTATGTTCCGTGGAACACATGTGGACTTCAATTCCCAGAAGCCTAAGTCAGTACATTGGCTGATCACTGCTTTGGGGAATTGACTTAGGCTTCTGGGAATTGAAGTCCAAAAAGCAAAGTTTGGAAAATGCTGCTACTGGTTAGGCCCATGATAATCCAGTACAACTTGTGATCTTCAAATGAAGTTCAGCCTTCCAGGCATGTACTGTGTTTTATCAAGCATTTAACTCATTTCCAATTGTAGGGCAAAGATTTGCAGCTCTAGGCAGGCAGCTCAAAGGTAATGTGTTATAAAACCTGATATTTACCTTTTGTTTTTATTTCTGTTTTCCCCCCCTTCCCTTTCCTCTCAGCTTCCCTCTCTTCTCTCCTTCCCTGCCATACCCCAATCTATCAAATTTGTTTATATAATTCTGAGTGAACTAAATTATTCTATTGTTAAAAAAACAATCAATAAGCTTAAATGCCATTATCTTCACCCATGCTAAGTTTCTTTTATTTGTCCAGTTTTACAGAGAGAGGGATGTGGGAACCCTGCTTGGAAAAAGAAAAATCATTTTCAGATAAAATGCTATTCACTGGACAGAAGCACTCACAGCCAGAATGTATGTGGAGAATATACTTTATTATGTATTTGGCTTGGTGCCAAATAGAATGGAAAACTTTCTGGGAATTTCAGCAGAGAGCTTTCAAAGAAATAGCAAGAAAAAAGTATGTTCCCTTCCTGTATTTTGCTTCTAATGTTCAGTTCAATTTGCAAAGAAATGGTTCAAAAATGCACTGGAGTTTGTCTTCCAAAGGGAAGGATTTATTTATTTATTTTTTGAAATATTTTTTATTAGAGTCTAACAACAACAAAAAAGTATTAAAAAGAAAGGAACAAAAACAATTACAACAAAAACGATTATAAACTACATCTTACAGTATTGAAAATAAAAGAAAATACAAGTCAATATAATAACATAATGTAATAACATATTAATTCAGTTATTTTCAATGCAATTAGTGTCTTAACCATACTATTTATATACATATATACTGTATATTTTCACATTTTGTATCAATTATCCTCTTCAGCATGGTGTTACAACTTTGTTATGTTTTTTTAAAACATAATACATATATCACCCAAGTGCGCTAAGGTCCTTGAGTCTGCCAGCCATCCCTGTTACAACTCAGTTATTCTGCCAAAAATCCATTGTATTCGGTGCAGGTTTTTCACCTTTATTTTCCCTCAATGTATATTGCAAAAAAGGTTTCCAAATGTCCCAAAATCTATTTTGTTTTATGAATCCCCTTTTTATATTTAGTTCCCAAGTAAGTTTTTCATTTAGCACCATATCCCAAACATCGGTATACCATTTACTGATTTCTTTTTATGAGTTAGGTCTTATTTGCACCTATTTTCCTAGCTGACTCAAGGAATGACCGCTCTCCACCTGTTCTCCAAAACCTCAGGAATGGGACTTGGTACTCAGTGAACTTCACAGCTCTCAGATTGGCTTGGTCACAAACAAACCCAAAAGAACAAGTACTTTCAACTACACACAAACTCTGAGGAGGAAAATAAAATGAGCCAATCAAACCAAAATGAAAAGTAAAGATCTTAGTCACATAAACCTTATGGGGTTTGATGTGTCCTTGCCATAGGCACTTCAATGGTCTCTTTTGTATCTCCCAGGTGGAAAAAGACAAATCAAGTTTACACAAATCACAGCAGTGAATTTATTGTTAGTTATGAAGTCATTATGAAGTCATTGTTTTATTCACAAAATCTGCCCAACCTCAAAAGGGAGCAAAAGAGTAAAACTGTTCATCCTTGGCATCACAGCAGCTTAGACCAGTTGGCTGGCCTGGTCTATCAGTGGTCCACTCAGGACAGCCAATTACCACCAGGTTCTTCAAAGCCTATTTTTATACCCATTTTCCTCTTGCCTGATCTTACTTTAGCCAATGGGAAATTGGGGTACCAAAGCTATGGGGTAATTTCTCATCAGAAGCAGCTCTCCCAATGGTCAGGTCATCATTATCTCCAAGGCTGGCCTTGGGATAGAAGAGATAAAAAGAGAATCTAACTCCCATCTGCCTGAAATTTTCACACCTCTGAGGTTGCCTACTTCAGCTCCTTTGCCCTTCAATTTAGGATAGTCAGTGGTTATCTGATGAAGCTGCAGTTAGAATTCACCCCATATGAATCAATGGAACTTGTGGAGGAATTGATGTACCAAATCCCTATTAATTTAATGGGCTCAATCTACCAAATTTTACTGTGGGAAGCAACAAGATTTTAGCCAGTGAAATTCTTGCAGCCATGGAGACAACATAGCCGAGATCTGAAGATGCTGTCTGAATTCTAGACATTCAGGAAGAAGAACGAGGAGACATTGTTATTGCAATAGTAATTGCAATTCCACTGCATAATGCTTTGCAAAGTGGCCTACAAAGATGAAACATTGCAACATCACATAACAAATTAAAATGAGAAATAACATAAAATAGCATAGCTAGAATGTTGTATTAAAAGTCATGTTGGCACTAACAATACCTCCTTTCTCTTTCCTTGTGATCCATTGTTTGGTTGCAGGACCCATCTGAAGGTCTTATTCAAAAAGTGTTACTATGGCTTCCATGTCTCATGGGGTGGATGTTTTAACCTCCACATCACGAGACATATGAGTTTTTCTGTGTTTTTATCACCTATCACTATTTGATTTTAATCTGATTTTAAGATATATAGTCTGACACTCACCTGCATAGCACATGCTGGATTAGGGACACTGCTTGTACCACACCAGCATTTACCTGTTATTTACATATTTGAAATATTATTTTTTTAAAAACATATATATTCAATACATTTTTCTCAGCAAAAAAGACCCTGACAACCTTTGAATACAATCTGTTAAAATTGATAACAAACCAGTCCCTTGCTGTAAGTTTACAATCTAAAAAAATAAATAAAATAAAATCCAAACCTACATATTCTTTCTCTGTTTTACACCAAATATGTCATATCATTAATTCCAACCTTTATCCCCACCACCACTCCAATAAGGGAAGGAGGAGAACCTTCACCATTTTCCCAAAGAATATTTTCCCATCTTCCTCTCATTGTGTTTCTATCATCCTTGTTGAGAACTGATGTGCTACAATGTGCCATTTCATTCAAATCATTTAAAACACCTAAATTCCTTATGCACGGCAACATGAGGATGTATTTGTATTAAAAAGAACCAATTCCATTTGGTTTTGAATAACAGCATTGATAACTATTCATATTTGCTAATATCATTATTTTAACCTGTATCTAAATTAACAGAAGATCCTTTATGCCACACATGTAGAACCTGTTGCTAAGCAACTAAACCCCATTATCCAGGGAATAATATTACAACTTATTGAATGCTGACACAAATGGTGAATGGTTTCACTGCACAATTCTGTTACCAGTCTACTACTCTACTATAGGTGGAAGCAGAGAATTAGACAATGTTCATTTCTAGTCATTAACAGCTTTCATCTCTGTCTATCTTAAAAACATACATTTCAATTTTATCATGTCTAAATGATTAAATATTAAAGAGCCAAACCAAAGAAGGGGTTGTTTAGTTCTATATCCCTGTTACAAATATAGTTAACCATTACAGTCATTTTCAGGGGTATGTTGTAGGATGTTAGTAAATAACATTGACAAGGACTGACCTACAATATTTAATTAGAAGATGAAGAGAGTGTTCACATCTACACATGCATATGCTGAACACCTTCTGTGTGTTCATGAATTCTCTATGGAAAGGTCAAGCTATATTTGAATCAGAAAGATACATTACTTTGTGTATGCATGTACATGTTTGTAATACCAACCTTCTTAGCTTGAATTTTGTGCACTAATATGACCTATGAGTGAAAGAGTCATCATAGATATATGACAACACAAAGAAATATATTCTTAGAACAACATATAAACAGTAACTCAAGAAACAGTGTGACAAAAGGGATAGGTAAAGGTAAATATCTCCCTTGCTCGAAAGCCAGTCATATCTGACTCTGGTAGCCCCCCAAAAAATCTATAGGTTCAGTATCCATAGGTTAGTTATCTACAGCCTGAAAATATTCACTGAAAAATCCCCAAAATCCCCAATAAATACTAGTACATATTTCCATGATGTATTACCAGAACTAGCCACTAGATGCAATGCAATCTATGGGTTTTCTTTTCTGAAAAGCCAGTTGTGTCTGACTCTGGGATGCAGTGCTTGTCTCAATTTACAGCCAAAGAGCCAGTGCTTTCTGCATCTGCAGATGTTTCCATGGTCATGTGGCAGGCATGGCTAGATGCTAAAGCACACAGAATGTTATTTGCCTGCAAAATAAGTACAGTTTTCACATGTTCTGAATAATTTGAGCCTTTAGTTTTTCATGGATATAAGAGAATTTTTGATTTGTGTGTGTGAAGTATTTGTATTATGATTTTTTCCCCTCTGGAGGCCAATAAAGTGGTGTAGGACTCTTGGGCAATGATTAAGTATCAGGCCCTCCAAACAAACATTCCCACCTTTTATATTATGAAGACTGTTTTATTTGCATATGTGTATCTAAAAAATAAATTAACTACAAAAATTCAGTTGTTATAAAAACAAAGCAATGTTTTACTTTAATATTTAAATTGTGTGTGAAAAAGGAATAAAACCAGAACAAGATGTATTATCTTTTCAGGATGAAGGAGTGAATGTGAAAATTTAATGATATGGAAATCACTTAATGGAGAAGGTTTATAAGTCTAATGGGTGGTGGGTGCACATATAGAGCTATATGTATGTTTGTTTAGAATTTTTTATTATGTTGTATTTTTTCTTTATTTTTAAAATTTTAATAAAAAATTGAAAAAAATAGAAAACACTTTTTAATTGTGTGATTTCCACAAGAGATTTGGCCTTACATTTAATTCTCTAAATAAGAAATCAGTAAACTGTAGGATTCTAGCTTGATCAATCCCTGTGTATCTACAGACTGAGTTATATGTGAGTTCGATCCTAACCAGGCTCAAGGTTGACTCAGTTTTCCATCCTTCCATGTTGGGGGAGGGGGAATGCTAATTAACTTGTGAACTGCCCAGAGAGACCACTAAGCACAATGAGGTGGTATATAAGTGTGATTGCTTTGCTTTGATATAGACAGAAAGGAATCATATGATTTCAAAAGTAAATCAGTGATTACAAAAACAGACCAAAACTTTAGGGGAAAAGAAAACAAATCAAACAACTATTGAGTCTAAGAATAGGACTAAAATAACAATAACAAAACAGAACAAAATAACTATAAATTAAATATAGATATAAGGCTAAGACTCCTACTCTAATACCGATTATCTCAGTAATACTCAAGTGATGGCTCATTCCTCATCCTAAATGATAAACCATTGTAGGTTGTTCTCATATGATTAGATAACCTGTGTCAGGAAAAGACCTATTTCCTAATGCTTCCCAAGACTTGAAATTGCTATTTTTCAGCTAGGCCTCATAAAAAATCTTTTCCCTTCTCTGTGTGTCTCACAAGACTGTCACGAGATGGTGTTTTTCAGCCAGTGTTCCCGTGTTATCGTTCCAGCTTGCAGAGCTTAGTGTGTTGTGTCTTCACATGGATGTAAACAATTCATTGTTTTGAGAAAGTTTTCTCTGTTACCTGATTGGCTAAGAGTAAATTACCTGACCAGGAATTCTCCATTTTGGAGAACAGTTAGTTAGTTCATCTCTGTTTCTCAATGGACTAAGACCTCAGCTTGGCTTATGGGATTTTCTCTTCTTTTCACTATGATTACCTAAAAGATCCTGGACTGTTTACTGGACTGATCTTATGTTTATGACCCTCTAATCTGCGTTTTTCTATGGACTTTACTATCAATGAACCTGAAGAATAAAATAGCTGTTTCTCTTTGAAGATTGTTGTTTTTCTTATCACACACACACACAAGGCAACTTGGCTGCATGCTACCTGAAGAAGAAGCCTCCCTTGTTCTGCTCTACTGCCAGAGCTCAGTAAATTCTTTTTAAAAGCGGCTCAGGTCTCTCAAAGTTGAATGGTAAGGGTTAAATATGTTCCAGAAATGAGCTTATGCTCAGGAGCATGAGTGGGAGGGCCCTTACAGAGACACCTGAAGTCTGACAACCTGTAAGAAATTTAATATGAGAGGCTGGAAAGGTGATCTGAATCTCTAAAGTCCAAACTGGAAGAATTTAGGATTTCTAATAGATGATCTCTATGTGGGAGTAATTTAGAACTCCCCCCAAAAAAAGGAAAAGAAAAATTGGCATGGGGACAATTTAGTGAACATCTCAATAAAAAGATCGTTATGGAAGAATTGTTGCTTTCTGGATGTTTTGAGTCACAATTCACACAATCTCTTACCTCTGAGTGCTGAATGTGTCATCTGCTGCCTAGTAAATATATGAAATAATTATCAAATTATATCATTCTCTGTCATATTGTATACCTATAACAACTGCTGGATAGTTCTGTGGTTTTAGGTATCTGGCTGTGAAGTCAGAGGTTGGGAATTCAATTTCCCACTGTCACTTTTTGACAGAACCTGGATTTGATGATCCATAGGGTCCCTTCCAGCTGTGCAGGTCTAAGAAATCCTGTGGTTTTTTTAAAAAATATACTTTTAAGAGGAGAGATTCACAGACTTTACACCCTTGCAGAAACATTTATATCAATTCTAATCTTTCAAGTACCAGGATACGCTTTGTGTTGCAGTTGTGATTTTGATAGAAAGCGACATTTTGAAACACAAATGGGGTCACTGAAAGGACAAGCTCCTTAAGTAATCAACATTTCTCTGATTTTTTTAAACTTGCTGTAATAAACCTCTTACGATGGAAGTTTGTAGGGCAGGCTAGGCATAAAAACATCCTACAGCTAAAATAAAGATTTCAAATACAGCCAGATCCAGAAATATTGGAACAAGGACACATTTTTGGCATGTGTCCTCTGCTCTCCACCACATTGACCTAACTGCAGCATACAATACTGTCAATCATAGAATTCTGCTCCATAAAATAAATAAGCTTACCAAAGATACCAAGCTTATTAGGGTCATTGGCATCTTCCTCAAGAACTAGAGATTCTATGTGACAATGAATGGACAGAAGAACAGATGGAGGGTACAGCAGAATGGTCTGGAAGTTAAAGGAAGTTCATTGTCTCCAACACTATAATATATATACAAATGATCAGCCAGTTCTTGACAATACAAAACTCTTCATGACAGATGACACAGCAATGGCCATTCAAGAGCCAAGCTTTGATGAGGTAGCTGGAAAACTTACTGGAGCAGTTGAAGAACTAGGACAGTATTACAACATCAACTATTTGAAGCCTAATCCAAGCTAGACTCAAGTACAGTAAAACCTCATATAACACTAAAACCTGGTTCCACAAGTCTTGGTGTTATATGATTTTTAGTGTTATCTGATGCATGTTAAAATCCTATGGGATCCATAGAGATACATTGTAACCACACAGGCTTTAGCGGTTGTTATCTGAAGCATCCCATAGGATCTTAATGTTATCTGATGCAATTCTTCCCCCCAGATTCCTTAATGTTATGCGATTTTAGTGTTATTCGATACTAATGTTATATGAGGTATTACTGTATGTGCTTTCCACCTTCGAAACCTAGAGGCAAGGATTAAGTTGAATGCTACATGGCAAGGGAATCAATTACAGCACTGTTCAACACCAAAATACCTCGGTATAATGCTTGACTGGACACTCTCTTTTAAACAGCACTGCCTGAATACAAAAGCCAAGGTTAGTACAAGGAACAACATCATCGGGAAAATCACAAACTATAATTGGGGAACTCAACCATCCACATTGTGCACATCAGCTTTGGAACACATCCAAACATACACAAGAAGTTGACATTGCTGTTAATGAAGTCATGTGGATAGTGACAGGATGCCTTAAACCTACACCAGTTTAGCAGATATACTCCCTTGTTGATATTGCTCCACCTAAGATCAGGAGAGAAGTAGTAGCAGATGCTGAGAGAACTAAGCAAGAGAATGACCCTCAACACCCTCTGAACAAATATGAATCTCAGGTCCACCAACTCAGATCCAGGAAGAGCTTCATAGCAAGAACAAACATTATTGAGGGTACACAAGAACAAAACCACATTAGAAGGTGGAGAAGGAGCTTACTGGGAAAGGAACACCATTAAAGGTGGATATAGCTGAAGATCTAAATCTCCCCTACATCACCTGGAAGACCCTGGATAGGATGAGTATTCACAGTGCTCAGAATTTTAGTATACAGTTCTCTAAACAAAAACGTGCAAAAATGTACGCACAAGGAAATGCATACACAAAATGCCTATATTATTGGAAGTACTAATGTCATATAATCTGGAAAAGATTATCTATGTTGGACACAGATAAATATAAAAAGTGCATATTGGGAAAAATATCTGAACTAATATAAATACAAGCACATCAGAAAACAAAACCAAAAACCAAAAACACTGCAGCACTTTAAAGACTACCTGCTATAATTTTACTGTGAGTTTTCATGGATCAAGTCTACTTCTTCAGACAAAGTCCTCCAGACTTGATCCATGAAAGCTCACAACAAAAATGTAGCAGTTAGTCTTCAAAGTGCTGCAGTGTTTTTCTTTCTTTCTGATATGCCTGAACCACAGGCTAACATGGCTACTATTCCAAATAATATAATTACAATATTTAACAGTGATATAATTTTTATTATTATTATTATTATTAAATTAGATTTATATGCCCCTCTACTCACCTCACTGAGGCGACTCAGAGGGGCTCACATAACACAAACATATACAGTATCAATCTCAAATATAAATACAGCATAATATAAAAATATAACAACAGATGCAGCACAGATAACACAATAAATTTTACATAAAAGAAAAAAAAAGAAAAAAACAATACAATAAAATACAGTGTAAAAATACAATACAGTCAAGAGAGACAGCAAGGTCTTTATGGCTGAGCTAGCTGGTCCACACAGTAGGCCCTCATTCCCCCTCTCCAGCAGGCAGAGAGAGTTCTGTGATGTTCCTGAGGTGGTCATGGAGGCAGCAACAGCAGTAGCAGCAAGGTCTTTATGGCTGAGCTAGCTGGTCCACACAGCTGGCCCTCATTCCCCCTCTCCAGCAGGCAAAGAGAGTTCTGTGATGTTCCTTGAGGTGGTCATGGAGGCAGCAATAGCAGTAGCAGCAAGGTCTTTATGGCTGAGCTAGCTGGTCCACACAGCTGGCCCTCATTCCCCCTCTCCAGCAGGCAAAGAAAAATTTTAGGTATAAATGGGACTAAATGTACTGAGGATTGGAAAAAAACAGATCTTAATTTATTTTTATTTATTTATTTTATTTATTTAGATTTATATCACCGCCCAGTTGCCATGGCGACTCAGGGCAGTTTACAGTCAGGAAAAAACAAAAACAAAACAATCTTAAAATAAAGCAGGAGGACTATTTATTCCTTCCTTACACTTATTATTTTTTTCAGTACAATGTAATATTTAAACACAGCTATAAAGTTATTTTCTAACCTTGTCCTCTTTTATATTTCTACCTCTGGCCATTTTACTTCATGACGTTCTCTAGTTATGGGCAAAAAACCTCTTGCTTAAGTTTTGCTCATTTAAGAGAAACAATGTCCACTTCATTTGGCAGACTGCAATAGAATAAAGAGCTCTGCTTTGATTTCTCATTTGCACAGTCATTGCAAATGGGTTGGGTGGATTCAGATTTTTGCACAGTTTGTCAATCTAATAGCCAGGGGTTCTCAAACTAGGGCCCGTGGGCCAGATCTGGTCCATGGTCCCAAATAATCCAGTCCTTGCCCTCACTCCAGCCACACGCTGTAGACTCACAGCGGTCATAAAGTCTTTATGACAGCCCCAGACTGATTTACTGCTGTTGTAAATGTCTTTACAACAGCCATAAATGAGTCAGTGGCTGATTTCAGCAGTGGTGGTGGCGGCGGCAGCTGGAGCACCAGTGTGGCTCGACAACTGAGAGAGAGACCCAGCCCCTGACTGGAAAAGGTTGAGAATCTCTGCTGTTAGCATTAGGACTTGTAGAAATCCACTTGGTTCACGCTCAGAAATATTATATCTAAACAATGAGGAATCAAAGCAGGGACTCTCTAATTCTCATAGTACAGTTTTCACAGATTGTCAGTGGAAAGAAAGCATTAGCAAAAATAGCAAAACAGACATGTGTGTAAGTAATGGCTTCAAAACATCTCCTACTGCATATCTCCACTGGAAGTGTAGGTTTGATGAAATGAGGGTTGTTAAATTCCCCTCTCTTATCCATTCGTTTGAAGAAATGCAGATCTATAGGCAAACATTAAGAAGACCATATTTTATGGGGTTGGTTGGTTGGCTAAGCTAATAAAATGAACATCAGAAAGTATGTTACAGTATATACATTTTAATTAATATATTTGTGATAGAAGGATTTTTATCTCTCTACATGGCTCCATAGTAACATCATAAAAAATAAAAATAAACTGTTATCACTACCAGCAAAGGCACAAACACATATTGTATCACTTTGAAACAAAAAAGATATATATATATAAAACAATGAAATCAGCCATTAAAGCACAAGGCATACAGCTAAATTCAACAACGTAGGACATATAAATAAGAACTCATGAACTTGCTGCACCTGGGAGAAAGGCCAACCTTCCTGTTCCTGCCCCAGTTGTAGGTGAGAACATTTGTTTTCTTGGAGGAAAGATTGGGCAGAGCTAACTCTACAAGTCTTTTATATTTGCTCTTTTTCTCACATTACTGCATGTTTCATTCACGTGAAATGCATTGAGTTGCATCTAAAGTTGTCTGCAAGACTCTTTTTAGCCTAGATCAGTCTCTCCGTGAAGACAAACCCTAAGAAATTGTTCAATTTGTCCAGTACGTCACACTGCATTTTGAGCCCTTGATGACATTGTATGAAAACGGACAACACTGAAAAGTGCCTTGCTTGAGAAATTTTCAGATGATATCCAGCTAATAAACCATCTGAAACAAAATTTGGAATGGGAAAATTTATTTATTTTATTTATTTACTCATATTTATTATCCCGCTCCAATCAGGTAACCCCGACTCTGGGTGGCTTACACATAAATTAAAATCAAAGGTTTTATTTATTTATTTATTTATTTATTTGCTCATATTTACTATCCCGCCCCAATCGGGTAAACCCGATTCTGAGCGGCTTACAGATTAAAATCATAGGTTAAGCCTATGATAATACTAATTCATCTTAAAACTTCATACTTAAAACTATAAAAATTCATAAAACATTAAAACAACACCAGAAATTGAACCGGCAGGGTGGTTGTTCATTAGATCAGCCACCTTACATGAGATCCCACATTCCTGGGTCCCCACACTTGCCCTGCCAGCCAGGTTTTTAGGCCCTTCCGAAAGGGCAGGAGCTCTGTCTGTAGGCACAGCTCGATAGGCAGGAGGTTCCAAAGGGCTGGGGCGGACATGGATAAGGCCCTCCTTCTAGTGCAAGAGAGGTGCGCCTCTCTAGCTGATGGAATAACAAGGGAGCCTCTCCGATCCACCCTGGTGGGGCGGACAGATGTTCTTAGGGTGACGCGGTCTCTTAGGTATCCTGGCCCACTACCATATAGGGCTTTAAAGGTAATAACCAGCACCTTGAATTGCACCCGGAGACATACTGGCAACCAATGCAGCTCCCAGAGCAGTGGTGAGGCATGAGCATAACGCCCACACCCCATCACTACCTGGCCCGCTGCATTTTGGACCAGCTGGAGTCTCCAGATGGTCACCAAGGGCAGCCCCATGTAGAGCACATTACAGTAATCAAGCCTGGAGGTGACCAAAGCATGTGTGACCATGAGCAAGGCATCCCGGTCTAGGAGTGGGCGTAACTGGCGTATTACACAGAGTTGTGCAAAAGCCCTCCTGGCCACGGCTGCCACCTGCTCTTTGAACAGTAGTCATGAGTCCAGGAGGACCCCCAGATTACGGACCAGGTCGGTTTGGGGCAAGGCTGCCCCATCCAGAACCAAAGCTGGCAACTCCCGTGATAATGCAGGGCCCCTTAGCCATAGCCACTCAGTCTTGCCGGGATTCAGCTGTAGCCCGTTTTCTCCCATCCAGACCTTAACAGCCTCCAGGCACCTGGAGAGGACTTCCACTGCACCGCCTGGGTCCCCACGGGCCGAGATGTACAACTGGGTATCATCAGCATATTGATGATACCTTACCCCGTGGGAACGGATGATCTCACCCAGTGGTTTCATATAGATGTTAAATAGAAGAGGAGAGAGCACCGAGCCCTGAGGCACCCCATATTGCAGGAGCCTAGGACTGGACTCCTCCTTCTCCAACCACACCGATTGGGTTCTGCCCCTCAGAAATGAGGAAAACCAGGACAACACAGTGCCCTGGATCCCCAGGCTTTGGAGCCTACCCAAAAGGATGTCGTGATCGATGGTGTTGAAGGCCGCTGAGAGATCGAGAAGGGCCAGAACAGACGGATAACCTCCATCCCGCTCTCTCCAGAGATCATCCACCAGTGCGATTAATGCAGTTTCAGTACCATATCCAGGCCTGAATCCTGACTGAAAAGGGTCCAGATAATCCGCTTCATCCAGGACATCCTGTAGCTGCCGCGCCACTGCCTTTTCCAAAACCTTACCCAGGAAGGGTAGGTTGGACACTGGACGGTAGTTAGTAAGTGCTGTAGGGTCGAGGGATGGCTTTTTTAGGAGGGGGCGCACAATGGCATGTTTAAAAGGTGCTGGAAAAGACCCCTCCTTTAATGATGAATTAATGATCGCCTCGACCCACCCACTTGTCACGGTCTTAGATGCTTTGACCAACCAGGCAGGGCATGGGTCCAGCGCACTGGTTGAGGCGCGGACAGATCCAAGAAGCCTGTCCACTTCCTCAGGGCCAACTGGATCAAACCGATCCCAGATAACATGGCTAGACTGTGCTTTGGTCAACCCCAGTTCTGTTAAGCCTATAATAATACTAATACTAATTTAAAACTTTAAAAGTTCACAGAAATAACATTAAAACAAAACAGAAAGGGTGGCTGTCCCTTAGATGTGTGGAGGCTGTGGCTGTAACTGTTTATCAGTACTTGCTTGAAATAAATTATCTGGCATGAGGTTGAGATACCAAAGGGATTTAATCCTTTTTTTTGGGGGGGGGGGGGTTAATTAGTAGAATTTCTATACATAATTTGTGCAAAACTCCTGTTCACAACCATTAAGGAGAACCAGATTCACAAAAGTTAACTCCAAATATTTCAGTATCACAGCTCAGAGAAAATTATGATATATATTTTTTCCTAACAAGCCACATGAAGATGACATTGTTCAAGTACAGTTGTACCTCGCTTAAAGAGTATAATGTGTTCCACAGGATTGCTCTTTAAATGAGTTTGCTCTTTAAGCGAAACACCATTGTAAGTGACCAATTTTGACTTCGTGGGGGGGGGGGATTGCGAACCCCAATTTATTTGTTAAGTGAGTTTTTGGTTGGTTTTATTTGTTAAGTGAAGCGAACATTCAGAGAAAATTCTGCTCTTTAAGCGAGTTACTCTTTAAGCGAGGTACTCTTTATGCAAGGTTTGACTGTATGGCATTCCTACTTTTGAGGTGATGGTGAGAAAGATGAGAGGGAAGTATATTTTGTACCATACACCAGCAGTTTGTAGAATTGTTTCTATTTTTAAAATTAACTGACAATTAACTTGAGTTGCATCTCCAGACAGAGCTGTGCCCTTTAGAAATGGTTTAAAGACTTGGCTGGTGTGGGGCACCAATATGGTGACCCCAGCCTGTTGGTTAATTTGAATAAGTAATGATATCTTCTCTCTCGCCTACACTTTTAATTTTTTTAACCTTTTTAATCTATTAAATTTAAATGTTTTGTCTGATAGTTCATTGTTTTAACTGTCTGTATTCAGTCATTGGGATTTGTTGGATTTGATATTTGGCATGTTTTTATGGTGTTATATGAGCCGCCCTGAGTCACCCTGCAAGGAGGGTGGCATATAAGTATGAACAATAAATAAATGAATGAATAAAATATTTTTTTTTTAAAAAAAATAATTTTAGTTATGCTTCAGAAATGGAAAAGTGTTACTTTACAAAAAATATCTGTTAATGTATCTAAATATTATTGGTTCTTAGAAATATAACAGTAACTAATTACTTTTAAAATAGCTTTCCAAGGCATGAAGATATTGTTAGGCTAAACAATGATGACTAGCCCAAGGTCATCTATCAAGTGAGCTGAATTTTCCTGTTCTCTGTCCACATCTAACACATTGTGCCTCATTTGAAAATACGAATTCTTTCTGCTGAAGAATATTGGCCTTGAGGTAATTAGAAAAAATCTATCTGTAGTTTTGTCCCTGTGGTTGCCTCTTCAATGAAGTGATCCTATGAATCTAGGAAAGGGTAGAAATTAGCACTGTACACCAAACCAACACTTAGAAACACAACCATGGAGCTGAATGTAATTTCTTTTTCTAAAAAATGAAAATGGGGAATAAAAGCCTCTGCAGACTTGAGGGGACAGCTGGTATGACAGCTCTTGACATCCTGTGTGTAATTGGTTTTGAATGCTTGACAGATTTTTATAATGGTACCGAGGCACACAGACCGGCAGGTAACTATTGGGAATAGAGTGAGTGGTGGTAAGGCCATTTTCATGCAAGTCTTCCCTGAGAATCCTTTAGACACACTTGACATCAAAGATGTATTCTCTTTTAAGTTCAAGTACTTATCAACTGGTACATCCTTTTTCATCAGTTTGATGATGAGCAGAACACTTAAAATTCCACCTTTCTACATTTTTAATTATGGATTTTTTTAAATCAGGAGAAATTGGAAATACAGTCCAGTTGGAGAGAAAGATATATATGTGAAAGGCAAAGTTTTCTGTTGTGCCTTCAGTTTGTGGGTGTTGGTTTGTACTCAGATCTAGTATCTCATAATCCCATTTCTGGGAATAAACAGCATTTAATCTAGTTTGATTTTCTTTTGAGTAGCCATGTATTGGTTTGTTCTGCTTGTTTGCAATTCTGAGTATATATTTTTTCCTTAACATAGCTTGTTTCTGAGGGAAAACAGCAACCCAAAATGAGCAGAATAGGGCAGAAAAACTGAGTGTCACTTCTAATATTATTTAATCACCACATGGTCATTCAGATTTTTCTCCTCCAGCATAAAAATGTAGTTGGCTTGTCACTGGATCTAGCAAAAACATGTCAAAGAACTTCAGTTCATTAACATTGGAATATCTAACATTTCAATATGTGGGGAAATATAGGGTGCTATATACGTATTATACAGGAGCCAGTGTAGTGTAGTGTAGTAGGCAGAGTGCCAAATTAGGTCTAAAGATACCTAGGTTCAAATCCTTGTTTGGCCATGGAAACTCATGGAGAGGGTAATAACAAATTGTTTCATGAACGTCTTGTGTACATCAACAATTCTCTTAGGGTTGCCATAAGCTGAAAGTGACTTTACAGCAAAAAACAATAATATATATTTTAAAAAGCAGTTTTAATTGAAGTTTAACTTTCTTCTGCATTCATTTTTAAGACACGTTCTACCATCTTGAATAGTATATTATTTGTTAATTATGGCAAATTCGGGGGGGGGGGGGGAGAATGATTGAAACATTTTTTCCAATTTATCTTCCCTGTAGTACAAAGAGAAACTCCAAGTACAAAAAGGACCATGTCATACCTACCTGCTTCATACAAACACAGATTGAACTCTAGATGTCAAAAAGTTTAATGCCCAAAGCTTTGTGACAGAAAGAACAAAGGAGGCACTTGTTCATTTCTTGCATTGTACTCCCCCACAAACACTCATGATACAGTAATACCTCGGATAACGCTAAAATCGCATAACGTTAAGTAATCTGGGGAGGAGAATTGGATCGAATAACATTAAGGTCCTATGGGATGGATCGGATAACAACTGCTAAAGCCTGTGCAGTTACAATGTATCTCTACGAAGCTCTAACGTTATCCGATCCATCCCATAGGATTTTAACATGGATCAGATAATACTAAAAATCGGATAACACCAAGACTTGTGGAACCAAGTCTTAGCATTATCCGAGGTATTACTGTATTATTATATGTTTCATATTCTGTCAGTCAACTTATTAAATGAAGGTGAATTGTCTAAGTAGAAGCAAACTACAATGGCATTCATTTATCTCCAGTCAGTGTGATTCTTGTCATTTTCAGTCAAGGTGGTTAATTTACATCAGTGTAATAAAAACATAACTTTTGCAATGAAAGAAGGCATTCTCCACTCAAAAGCTGCCTGGAAGCCGTTCATAAGATCTGTCAAAGCCTGTTTAGCTTGTGAAAACATATTGCATCTGCTGTCTCCCCAAAGACAGTTATGTGGAAAGACCCCACATTTTTAAATTTCATGCTTCCCTGCTGTGACCATTTAAGAAACCTGATTAATATGCACAGCAGCTTGTAGCAGCTATAAGAGCAGTAGCTTTCCACTAAATAAGAATGTGGAGATACCTGGTTATATAAGTGCTATAGGCAGAAGCGTAGCGTGCCTTGGCGGGGCTCCGTATAAAAATTTGTTTGGGGGCCCTTAGGAAGGGTAAAGATTTGTTTTGCTTACGCACGTTGGGGGCCCCCGTGGCCCAGGCCCCCCGTATAATTGATACGGCAGATACGGCGGTAGCTACGCCTCTGGCTATAGGTAATGTACATTACATCTTAGAACTGCCCCTCTAGCTGTTCCTGACCCCTCAATCAAAATATTTAAAATGAAAACTAATTGGCACTCTTTAATACCTTCTCCATAGGCTCATTGCTTGATAGGCAGAACCCCCAGACAGTGAAATCAGAGAGTGACAGCAAACTATATCTATTGCATGTAAGTACACATGTACAAGGAGGTCATACAAATTTCCCCCATTTCCTTCCATGATTTCCTTTCTCTTCTGTGATCCAGTTTACATAACAATTTAGCAGAAGATTTTTTAAAAAATAAATAAATATCAGTTGTAGTATTTGTACACACAGAGACACATAAATGCACATGAATATTTTTATCCCCATGTTTTATGTAAGCAATGTACCATAGCACAATGTATATGGATAAATCATAGGGCCCCAAGGAATTATAGAGGGGCCATAGCATGGATTTTTTTTGTCCTGTATAAACAGTGTACATTAGTGTTGGTGTACACTGATTGTGAAGGACTGTGGTGGCTTAGTGGTTAAGACACTGAACTCGACACCTGGAAGCTTGGCAGGTAAACAGGTTGAGCCCCAATTGCTGCATGACAGAGTGAGCTTCTGTCTCTGTCTCATCTCCTGCCAACCTAGCAATTCAAAAGCAAGACACTGCAAGTAAATAATAGGGACCACTTTTTCTGGAAAAGTGGATTGATCCAAGAAAACTCACAGAAAAAATATATCCGTTAGTCTTTAAAGTGCTGCAGTGTTTAATTTTTTGTTTTTGTTTTTTGATATGCCTGAACCACAGACAAACATGGCTACTATTCAAAAAAATTCAGAGTAGAGGGAGTATGTTCAAATCTCCAGATGATGAAGCAACAGAGTTGGCTGTCGTTTTATCCTCCAACCACAAAACACAAATCCAGGTAAGAACTGAGAAAGCCATAGGGGTTTGAATACAAATGACCTTGACTCATTGTGTCATCTCCATTTTGCCCAGTAACCAAGTGGGAATTAGTGTGGGTGAGATGCAGAAGCCGTGAGTGTGAACAAATCCATTGATTTAAAGTGTTCTCCAGCCAGCTTGGTGGGTTGGAGAAGCTTGAGAGAGCAGAAGGGGTATCTCCAGAAGGCAACAACAGATCACTGGATCTCACCAGGATCTGCAAGAGAAAGATAGATCTAGCAAACACCGTGCAGGGATTTGGCTCTGAAATGCACAAAGAACAGAAAAAATAAAATCAGCATCATTTGCAACCTGTCAGCCTGCGAATTTATTTTTGTCTTTTGACAAGGGATAACCACAGTGTCCCCAAAAGGTAGAAGAAGTAGAGGTGACTGCAAAGGTCTTCTGACCACTTTGGGGGTGGTCCCCCTACAGGCATATCCTTCTCTTGTGCTGCAACTTTTGAGTTAAACCTCTCTGAAATGTAGTAAAGCACCTCGTTATGAGGAATATGTGGGCTTAGGAGGGGACTTGAGCACTGGTGGCTGGTTAGGTTTGAACAGTTCTCACTGATGTGTCTTATTGTGACAGCCTAAATGAAAGGGAAAGATCACCCTTCTATTGCAATATTCATTCTCCTAATGAATATAGAAACCCCTCTGATTGTAGTTGCTTCGAAATGTCTTCATTGAATCAAGCTGGAGAAAAAGCTGCCTGAATTAAGCTTTTGGCCTGCAGATCAATTAATATAATTTACAACTACAACAATACATTTCACTTACCTAGCAATCAAGAGTCGCTACTCAATGCTTGATTTATTATCCCAAATAGCAGTTGTTTAATATCAACATCTGCAGGTGCTAATTTGGTCCTCAAAAGAATGAGCAGTGCTATTGTTATAAATAAACACTGAGTGCAAATCAGCAATGAAGCGGTTTCCACCATGTGGCTTTTCATTCACAGGGAATGTGTGGATACATGCCATTTCTTAGAGGAGGGTAGAAGTGAAACTTTCCAGGGAGCCAGGTGATAAATGAAGATACAGTGTCCTCTAATAAGTACTCAGGAACTCCAGAGGTATTCAGAGCGAGGGCTGTAATGATAAACTATGGTTTGATGGGTCTCACCAGTGTCTTCAAGCAAAGCACAGTTCAGTGAGCTGAAACACCTGGTCGATTTTTCTTGAAAGCAGTCAAGGCTGGTTTCTCAAGTCTCACCTGAAACAATTCTGCTGAAAGATGTTTATAACAGGGGAGGACAGGAAAGATATATGCTCTTTGGTCATCATGTACAGAAACAGGAGATGAATAAATTCAGGAATCCTAAAAAGAATTCAGGGATATTGAATTTGGAAATGAGAAAATCTTTGTGGTGGAAGAAATATTATTAATATAGGAACACAGAACTGTCAGTGGACCTAGTCTGTCTTGTGGGTAGTTGTAAATCTTCAGGAATTAAAGCAACTCCCCCACCCACCCCACAATTCCGTGTATTAACCAGGAGTATCCCATCTAAATAGTAACTGGGTCTGTCCCTGCTTTGGTTGTAGTAGTAGTAGTAGTAGTAGTAGTAGTAGTAGTAGTAGTAGTAGTAGTAGTAGTAGTAGAAGTAGTAAATTATTATTATTATTATTATTATTATTATTATTATTATTATTATTATTATTATTATTATTATTATTAATGTCAGAAATTATTCTGAGTTGAAAGGAGTTTGACTGGAGAAACTCTGCTCAGCGGACGCTCGAATGAGGCTCCTTTCATGTCCTCAAGATATTTTCCCACCAAAGTTGTCCCTATTTATCTACTTGAAATGTTTTGCTTTCGAACTGCTAGGTTGGCTGGAGTTGGGGCAGAGATAGGAGCTCACTCCATCATGCAGTACCTGGGTCTCGAATTGCCAACTTGCTGACCTTCCAGCTAACAAGGTGACCTTCTTAACCACTGAGCCACCACAAATATACTTTATTGATTTTAAAAGGTAACACAGGGTGAATATTGATAAACAAAAGGAAAGAAGGGACCCACTGCTTGGAGATAAAGTCTTGCTTCAGGTTGAGTTTTCCACTTCTCCTTTAGAACAAATAGAAGCTGCAGAACTGGGAAAGATGTTGTTTTGGGCTGTTGGAAAACTCCTGGCAATTCATGCAGAGTTCTTCGCCTGATGCAGCAGGGGTCTAGCTGAGTGTGAAGTAGCTTCAAATGTTTGCCTGAAAAGGAACTTCGTGTTTTTATGTAAATAATTTAGTACAGTTGTGCAGCCAGCTGTTATCAACATGAGTTCTTTCAGCCTATTATTTTGAGTGTTGTCTTTTGTTTTTTTAAAGCCACGAACAATGGAAATCTTGTTGATTTCAGTGATAGTATTGTAAACACAAATAAAATTAGATCCAAACCTGCTGTGAATTGAGTATTTTCTTTGAGCTTCTTTATACGGTTTAACAACATCTGATATCAGAAACATAAGGGAATGCTTTTCTCTTGAGTCAGTCAGTTCACTTGACCAGTGTTTTCACTCTGGCTGGCATACACTCTCCAGGTCTTCCTTTTAATCTCTGCCAGGGCACCTCCAGTGTTACTTGATGGTGTCCCATCCAAGTAATAACCAGACCCAATCCTAGTTTGCTTATGCAATCATTCATGATTTGGTGTGCTCGGATAGTGGAGTTTGTGAGTCCCATATTAAAATGTTTAACTATCTCCTTCCTTCAAGTTAAGATCATTGGCTCTTCTCTGTGGAAACTGTTTCTGAACAAAATGCTCATGCCATATTGTTTAAATTATGTAGTGCTAAGTAATACATTCAGCTTTTAGTACTGTAATATAATCAGATAGTCTTAGACAGCAGGGGGAGATCATTGCAAAGTTTAACTAATATAACAAGATCTTGTAAGATAAACGTTGGGGTGGATATTTATTGCCATACTTATGGAGACTTCTCATGTTGCCACTTAGTTTTATTTTATGAAATATGTTTATAAGTGTGTGAAATTAATATCATTTAAAGAAACAGATGATAAATTAAATGCAGGTGAAACACTCCAGACGAGTACACAAGACGAATGCAATCGGATTCTAAAGTGCTCTATTTGTGGTTGTGTGTAGAGAAAAGAATTAAACTTGCATTAAGTATACAAGGTCAATTTCACAATCAATTTCCACTGATTTGTGTGTATAATTGTGGACATGTATGTGCGCTTGCACCCATTTGTGCTTAGAAATAAGAACAGCATGTTATAGCGGAGAAATGTGCTTGGGGTGTGATGTGAGAAGCACTTCTTTTCATTTGCACGTGAATCTCTATTAAAAAGATATGACAATTTGAAGCAAGTAGGCTAAATGAAAGCTGGGAAAGTTAGGAATCAGTTTTCTCTCCCTCTCTCTATCAGGATCTGAAGGAGCTCCAGTATTTGCAGGATGAGTTTCCCACTTTGGTGCTCCCAGGATTTGACCCCCCCCCCCAGCCTGCAGGGAAGCCCTAGAATTTGCAGGGTTAACCCCCCCCCCCCCCCCCCCGCTGCAGCTGCTAGGCCCTGTCTGAGAGTTCTGGGGAAGGTTCAGGAACGTGATGGGCTCTATCTGGAAGATCTTGGAGGGTGAGCTATATAAGAACAGGCTCTTCCTCCTAGAAGTTGCCTCAGCAATGCTATTGGATTTGCAGTTGCTTGGCTCCAAGATCTCTTGCGTTGCTCCTGGTTCCCATCTTCAAAGACCATTTGCTTTGTTTTCAGTTCCTGTGGACAGTTGTTGTGTCTCACATTGATTTTTGCTCCTTGAATCCCATCCTTGCCCTGATCCAGCCCCCTAAGGTACTCTGCCTTATCTGCTGTCTTGTTCACCTTTCTTAAAGCTAAATAATTTTAAAAGAATTTCATCCAGGGCTGCCATAAGTACAAAGAAACTGTATAAACTATTTAATTATAATCATCCTGGCACCCTGTCCCCAATTTTAAAAGTGTTCAGGGCAAAAATTGTCCCAATGCTGTCATACGGGGCAGAATTGTGGGGTCTAAATAGAGCCCCACTTCTGGAACAAATACAGTCCTGGTTCCTAAGAAGTATTTTAGGAACTGATACCAACACGTCTGCTCCTGCAGTCAGAGCAGAATTGGGCTTCCACTCCTTGTATAGCCATTTAGTATTTAAAACATTCTCATATTGGTTGAGGATCCAATCAATGGACTCAAATAGGCTTCCCAAATTATGCTTAACCAAACAGATAAAGTGGGATCATCCCAAGTCCTGGGTTAATCAACTCTGCAAAGTAATTTCTCCTCATGGGTTCTCAGTTCAGTATTTGCTCTCAGTGGCCACTCAGGCCAAGGAAATTTTTAAACAGAGAGTCTTAGATATCAGTGCACAATCTGACTTGGAACTACTGGCCAAAAATGGTTTGTTAAGGTGGCTGGCTGCTAACAAAATTACATTTCAAACTGAAAAATATGTTTTGATGTGCCTCACTTATCCGTTAAGAAGGGCATATTGTAGAGCCAGATTCGAGCTATTAGACTCCATGAATAGATATGGGCGTTTTCACCACTTACCATATCACGAAAGAACATGCATATGTGGGTCTCCAAATGTTGAAAATAGCTTTCATATTATATTAGATTGCCAGTTGTACACTGATATCAGATTTAAATACCTTACATCACTATTGGAAAAAACAACTTTTTGGGACTAAAAAAAAAACCTGTCTTATCTCCTTCTGGGCTCTAACATCCATGTTGTGTGTAGAACTGCCAAGTTTATAATTAAGGCATCAGCTAAAAGAATCGAATATGTCAATCAAATTGGGGTATCCTGCAAGGGAGATTCACGTATCTGACTATCGATACGCTTGTATTAATTGTATTTAGGGACCTTCTCCAGTTTACATTCTTTAAAAGTAGTTCAGGTTCGCCTGATTGGGGCAGGATAATAAATCTAAATAAATAAATAAATAAATAAATAAATAAATTGTATTTATTGTATTTTATTGCACTTCATTGCATTGTACAGATTTTAAACTCTTATGTTATTGATAAGGTCGTAAGACTAATCAATTAATAAATATTCATTCATTCACCTTTCTTCTGGCTTGCTTGGGCTATGACCTGTCATCCAGACTAAACTTGTATCTATGTCTACCTCGGGATGGATTTAGGATTTGGATTCTGACATGGTTATTGTTGCCTGATTGCCCTAGCATAGCAATTAAGCTGATTACAACCCATAGCAGAGCTGCAGTTTAACCACTGTGCCACCAGGCCGCTTATAGCCCTTTTATTGGGGTTTTCTTGGTGGTGGTGGCGGCGGGGGATATCTTTATTGTTTTTTGTTACTTACTACTTCAGTGGTTCAAGTGGCTAAGACACTGACTGGAAGGTGATACTTGAATACTGCAGCACGGAATTAGTGCCCATCTTTGTCCCAGCTCCTGCCAACCTAGCAGTTTGAAAGCAAGAAATTGCAAGCAGATAACTAGGGACCATGTCAGTGGGAAGGCAAACAACGTTCTGTGCTCTCTGGTGTCTAGTCATGCCTGCCACATGACCATGGAAACATCTGCACAAGCAGACAGCACTGGCTCTTTGGCTTTGAAACAGAGATGAGGACTGAACCCTAGAGTTGGGTGGTTTTTGAACAAGGGAATCCTTTACATTTACTATACTGTAATTGTATTTGGTTTGCTTGTTCTTTATGTTTGATCTGTTATTGTAAAGGTTTTTTAATGTGTTGTCAGCTGCCCAATATCCCAGATGGGTAGGATATAAATGCAAATAATGAATACAACAAATAAGTTTCAGCCTCTCCCCTCCCCATCACTACAGACAATATGTACATTTTTTCCAAGAAAAAAGTTAAACAACAGATCAGTTTGTTATGCATTAGCTTATTTTATGTTAAATCACATGTGCATTTCTTCTTGGCTGGTTAACCCTCTTTTAAGCATTATTATTTGGTCCCCCACAATTAGGAATTGGCTGTATACAGCAGACATTCAAAAAGAAAATAGGTGAGTAGTTTTTAATATGCAATCTGCATTAGTGGAAATGTTGAATGAGACAGCCCTGTCTCTTTGGAATCAAATTAGACTTTATCTCCATTTATAATTCATTTGGATTCCTCCTTAACATTGCTTGAAGCACCTCTTTTGTGTTTATATTATAGAAAAATAAAAAATGCATGGATCTTTGGGGCTGAACAATAAATCACTTTCATGTATCTCGCTTGCCAGGATAGACTAGCTGACCTTGGGAAAAGATGTAATTCTAGTCTTTTATAGGGATAAAGATGCAGCTTTGACAGCTCTAAGTTAAACTCCATATAGGTAAAGACAATGTAGCCATTGTTTAATCTTTGAAATGTGGTAAAACAAATCCCATTCTCTATTTTATACACCACATATTTCAATTTTATTATCATTTTTTAATTCTTCAGTAGTGATCTTGGTGCTAGAATAGACATGTCAAGGAGAGAAACACAGTGTTGTCCCTCTCATTGCTAAGCCCTATAGACTGAGGGGAAAATGCAACACAAAAATCAGCTTAAAGGTACTCAGTCCTCAACAGGTAGAGAATCTATCAAACAAAAATGAAGCCATGGGATAATTATGATAGGGTAAAAACACAATTTTCTTTTCAAAGCTTAGAATAATAGTTTTATTGCTGCACACAAAAGGCTTCAGCTGGAAAGAAAATGCATGGCTAAATGAAAGCTGGACATTTTAGCTAAACCAACAAAATTGTGTTGTATAGTCAAGGGCCGGAAATCTCAACCTTTTAAAGCTGGGGGCCGGGTCACTCCCTCAGACAGCTTCGGTGGCCGGATGGCCATTTTGTCCTTCATCCACCAAATGGCACCTCCAGGTGTGGTAGAGGCAGTGGGGGCCATGTGAAATGGTGCTGCATGCTGCATCCGGCCCACAGGTCACAGGTCAATAATCCCTGGTCAAAGATTTTCCATGGATTTCTATTGGTCTAGGTGAAAATTGTGTAGACTCACAGCTTCATGGAAGTGTCTAGGGTTATCAAAATTTTACTACCAAAATGTAGCAACAGAGATGGGAATCACACCTATTTTCCTGGGTTCTTGAACAGCCGCCACCACTTCCCATGGTGGTGGGAGGCTTTTCAGAGCATTTTCACTTCATTTTGGGGATACAACATCAACAATTTGAAGCCTAATCCAAGCAAGACTCAAGTGTCTGCTTTCCACCTTCAAAACCAAGAGACACAGATTGAGTTGGATGTCACATGGCAAGGGAACTGATTATAGCATTGCTTAGCACCAAAATACTTTGGTGTGATGCTTGACAGGACCCTTTCTTTTAAGCAGCACTGCCTAAACAACAAAGCCAAAGTTAGTACAAAAAAACAACATCATCAAGAAACTCACAAACTATAAATAGATAATTCAATCATTCACACTGTTTGCATCAGCTTTGATCCTGAGCATCTCCACAGCATAGTAAATTCCTCCAGTATGGCATGCATCCACACATGTAAAACAGGTTCACATTGTTGTTAATGAAGTCATGTGGATAGTGACAGGATGCCTCAAACCTACACCAGTTGAGAAAACATACTCTCTTGTTGGTGTCACTCCATCTAAGATAAAGAGAGAAGTAGAAGCAAAAGCTGAGAGAACTAAGCAAGAGAATTACCCTTGACATCCTCTGAACTGATATGAGCCTCAAGTCCACTGGCTGAGATCCAGGAAGAATTTTACGGCAAGAACAAACATTCTTGAGAGTACATAAGAGCAAAACCAAATTAGAAGATGGAGAAAGGAACTTCCTGGACAAGGAACAACATTAGAGGAGGTTATAGCTGAGGAACTTAACTTCCCCTATGTCACTTGCATGACTCTTAATAGGCTGAGGATTGGCATCCCTAAATGCAAGACCAACATGCTCAAACGGGGGGGGGGGGGTGGCAGACAACAACACACTGCATGAAAGTGGAGAGATATAGAATCTGGCTCATTTGTTTGGCCATTGACAAAACCAAGGAAGTGGCTTCATTTTGGCAGTCCAGGAAGCTTATAAAATTTTAGAAACAACATAAATGCATAATGATAAAAACCTATACTCAGGATTTGGTGGCTGTATCATCAATTTCAAAAAATAACCACTTACTTAGATTTTAGTTCTATATAGCATACCGGACAATTAGGTTTCTCCATTGAATCTGATCCATTGTCAAATTTTCCCTACCTAAATGTTTCCCCTCCCGTTATACCTACCATTTTTCACAGTGATTCAATTTCATGTCATATTGACTGTGTATGAATATTATTTAGTTGTAATGAACTGTATTCATTTTATTTAAAGTGGTGCTCCTTTAAGCTCCTTGAAGATCTTCTGCTGATTGAATATATCTCACGGATCTACAACTTTGCTTGTATTTTCTTAGATTCTTGTGATTGTTAGGAATCCTCACATTCAATTTGGTTCCCTGAGATATGTCCAGATCTTTAAGGCAGGATCACTCATTCCATTGGATGTCTATGTTATGGTTGCTCATTGTCTTTCTCATGATGAAATCCATGCTGAGTACAAATAGAAATGGTGATAGAATATACTCTTATCTGATACCTGTTTGTGTAGCAAAAAAAGTGGTTCCTATATCTGTTTCTTTACAGGAGCATAGACATAGGTTTCAAAAATGCTAACAAAATGATCATGAATATCATACAAGCATAAGATGTTCCATAATAATTTGTGATGTACATTGTCAAATGCCTTTTTATACACATTGCTCAACTCCATTCTTTAAGAAGACAATTTTCTCTGCACACAATCTCCCATGACAAAAGCTACCCTGTTCTTCACATAGCCATCTTGTATACGTTTTAAGAGAACCAAGGGGGGAAAAAACTTTACCTGGCAAAGAGGGAAATGTAATACCTCTCCAGTTTGTGCACTCTGTTAGATTTCCTTTCTTTCTCACCTTAACAACAACAACCCATATCTAATCCTCTGGGACTTGACCCACTTGTCAACATGTATTTTTATAATCTGATCAAAAATTATGTCAAGTCCAAACTTCCATATTTTAAAAATGTGACTGATACTTCATCCAAACCAACTGTTTTATTTT
Source organism: Furcifer pardalis (assembly GCA_030440675.1). Lineage (NCBI taxonomy): Eukaryota > Metazoa > Chordata > Lepidosauria > Squamata > Chamaeleonidae > Furcifer > Furcifer pardalis. The sequence continues at coordinate 172,964,381 of CP126891.1, forward strand.
GTTTGAGTATTCTGATAGCCTCATGCACCTCTATGTCTGTAGTTATATCTCCATTTACCACAAAATCTTGTATGCATATCTCACTTGCAAAATTATACATGTTGGGAGGGTTTGGCTGATTTAATGTTTCCCTAAAATGCTAAACCCTTCAAATAATTTACTCATCTTTTGTAAGCAACAATCTGCCTTTTTTATCTTTTATCAGATTATTTGAAGAGCTACAAGCGCTGGTAAGTTCTTGAACAATACAATACAACATCTTTGTATCATTTCAGATAACAGCTTGTTAAGCTTCATTAGTGTTTTGTTCAAATCAGTCCTTTTTATGAACTTTTGTTAACTCAACAGTCCAGTTTGGTATATTTTTGTTATTTGTAGCTGGTCTTGATCTTTTGCTTGATGTTTTTCTTTTTTGACCATTCTTCTTTCATCTATCAGGATCAATGTTTGATTCTGAATCCATCATCATCTTTTCATTCTTCTACAATGTCAAATAGTTTCATGTGTACACACATTTTATACTACATCTTTAAATTCAGAACGTTGTGCTTCAATGTTATCATTTAAATTTTGTAGTGCTTGGAATTGGTTTTAGACTTGAAGTTTGAATGGATTTACAACTTCTGGGCTTTTCAATTTTCCCATAGGAAATGGTTGCAGATATCTTTGCCACTCTTGCGATTTAACTTCTAGCTTTAGATCTGCTTTAACCAACTAGTCTGATCCAACATCTGCAGCACAATAGACAAAAGTATATTTTCCCCAGGAGGCACAGTGGAGGATGAAACTCCCAACTTCTGGGTCTTCAAATAACTCACTGAGCTGCCTAGCCAGATGCATCCTCTTATTTTATCTGTTTAGACTTATATCGCTGCCCACTTGTCGCGTTGACTCAGGGCAGCTTATAGTCAGTAAAACAACAGTCACAGTATAAAATCAAATCACAGTACTTTTACTAAAATAAGTATTCACAAACAAGGTCAATATTTTCCACTAAGTAAACCACTAGTTTAGTCAAAACAGATCAGTCATTCTCACAATAGGGAGAGAGCAAACAAAGTATCATCAATAGCCCATTTGGCAATGATTCTGGAAATCTGGGCATGTAAACACAAAAAAATGAAGGTGAGAGGTGTTCTCTCAATAAAGGTTCTGCTGGTAGTTGTTGTAGTTCAATCACACAGCCAAGTCTGACCTTGCAACCCCATGGACTACTGTGTGCCAGGCTCCTCTGTCATCTGCCATCATACCTAGCCTGACCAGATCTACGCCCACTGCATCAATGATGCCATACAGCCATTTCATCCTCTGTCTCCCCCTTCTCTTTTTGCCTTCAATCTTTCCTAGTATCAGAGTCTTCTCAAGTGAGTCTTCTTTTCTCATTTGGTGGCCAAAGTACTTGACCTACAGCTTCAGTATTTGTCCTTCCAAGGAGCAGTAAGGTTTAATTTCCTTCAGGATTGACTAAGTTGATCTCATTGCAGACCAGGGACTCTCAAGAGTCCAACACAACAGTTCAAAGGCATCTATTCTTCCTGCTGGTATTACAGACATGATTTACAACTCTCCCATGCTAAGTTGTTTTTAAAGATCATTGAGAAAACCTTTGAAATGTATTTGCTCTAATATTTTTCAACACTCCTTGAGAAAAATTGGCCTCAGATCTCCTGCACTCTCTTTATGATAATTTCCTGTTGACATTGCTGGTTCTAGAAGCTTCTGGAATGGCACTGAATGTTTCAATACTTAATTTCCCTTCTACTCCAGCCTCTCCTGGCTGCAAGAACTCTTTTTCCTATTCAGAAACTGACTCAACCAGTTGACAATTACATATGTGCAAACTACATAGTGTAAAGTCACAGCAGGGAATTGCTGATAATTAACATGATGCAATTTCACCTATATACATGTAAATCACCAACTGGATTCTGGCCAATGTGTTTGAACCTTCACCTTTCCTTGAGTAGGAAATCTGTGCTGCCCCATGTAAGAACAAGGCATGAAATATGCATGTTAGTTCAGGATATTTTGCTTGTAATTTACTGGATCTTTTTCAGGTAATACAGTAAAACACCGATTGGATCGGATAACGCTAAAATCGCATAACATTAAGTAATCTGGGGAGGAGAATTGGATCCAATAACGTTAAGGTCCTATGGGATGGATCGGATAACAACCGCTAAAGCCTGTGCGGTTACAATGTATCTTTATGGAGCTTTAACGTTATCCGATGCATCCCATAGGATTTTAACATGGATTGGATAACACTAAAAATCAGATAACACCAAGACCTGTGGAAACAAGTTTTAGCGTTATCCGGTGTTTTACTGTATATCAGTATAGGCGGCTAGAATAAGGCTAGAATAAGGGTAATAGTGGCAGCTGGTAAATTAGTATAAAAAGTAATGTCAATGAGGCCATTCCACTTCACAAGTAGGGGGGAGAGCATATCCCTTTTGTCACAGCAGCACATTGCCATTTGTTGTTGACAGATTTATTCTTCATGAATTTGTGTAGTTCTTTATGCAAGACTTCTGCTGAGGAGATGATCCAAGCTCAGAATAACCATGGGGATATCACCTTCAGAAGGATTTAACGGTCAGGCTGGTAGTAGTGTCTCAAGGAGAAATGGGGAAAATACTCATTAAATTGTTTGTTAATTAACCTGTCTCACCAAAGCAAAATACCATGGCAAGAACTTTATCAAGACCTGTGAGATTTTATGACTCCAGCTGAAAACAAAACAAGGTTCCAGTAATTTCTCCAAAACAGCCCAGTAGAAAACTAGCTTTTTTTTTTTTTTGAAAAGGAGAAGACATTTATATACACACCACAAGTAGGGAAGAAAGAGGCGAGCAACATGTCTGCTACTTAGACCTGTTCAATGTCAATGCATGCATTTCCATTTCTACTTTGCTCTTCTTCCAGGAAGAAGGTGCCCACTTCATCTGCAGTTTAGAGCTTGCTTTGCTTTCTAGTTTAGTGCTGCTGGTGTCAAGATGAGAAGATGTGCACTCCTCTTTTTACCCTGAGCTTCTCTCCTGGATGCTGAGAAAAGTACTGGCATCTGCCACCTACACCACTGCTTTTCTGCAAGGAGATACATTATCCAGAAAAAGAATCCGTTGATTCTTCTCCATCTTTCTCCCCCCTCCTAAAACCAACAAATCACCAGAAGCTATCTACTGGTATGTAGTGAAGTGGCTGTTGGAATTAAGTTCCAACAGAAAAAAAAAGGTGAATGCGTAATGACTGATGGCTAGAACTACCTTTTGTACTACCTTTTTGCATTCAGGGTGCAAGATAAGTGTAGACTTTGACCTCCATATATAAGAAAACTTAGAGAGGAGTCTGTTCGTTTGTTTGTTTCCCTTACATTCTTTCTGTTCTTCAGGGATGTGGGCCAAATAGGGTTACTTGAGGTCAACCTGCCAAGTAGATTCAAGAATGTCACCAAAAGACATGTTAGACCTCTATGGGAACTTAAGCAACCCTGTTTAGCCTGATCCAGCCAGGCCCTGGGACCACATGCAATCAGATGGAATGGAGAGATAGAGTTGGAGCTAATTAGCCTTTGGTTCAGGAAGGTAAGCATTCCAAATGCAATAGCAGTAGCTAAACTCCAGTTGACTTCTTAGCAGTTTGCCTTTTCCTTCCAGTTGTGCTTTCCTTTTCACAAGTATTCTGTGCTACAGACAGAGCCAATGGCTCTGTGGCACAAGTGAAATAGCAAGCCACAAAGATGTAACTCCAGTGAATGATCTATCAAGTGACAGGGCATATAATGCTATCTATACTAAAGTTGGGTAACCTCTGTGGGGCAGAAACCCATTTTACAGTTTTGCCACCAGCCCAAGACAATGGGATTGACTAAAACAAAATGGATAGAGTGCCTCCCCCCTCCCCTCCTGATAAAGCCTTTTTATATTTTCCAGTGGCCCCGTTTTGAATAAAATATTTTTAAATGGAGATATAGATAGTCCTTTAAACATGACAAATTTCCCCCCATGCTCAGGAGGCAAATATTGGAGGGAGAAGCATTGGTAGCCATTCCTCCGTATACTATTTGCCATACATGGAGGGAGTAGGACAGCAATTCAAGTAACTGAATGTCTACTTAAATTCTAACAAGTCTATTTCATGATGCATATTTCAGATACCAGCTTCACAATTAAGGATGTTCACTTCAGAATGAAGCATGACAGTATCTTCAGTTACATTTGGTGCCTTCTTGAGATACTTCACATACAACCATTAAATGACAGCTGCATTAGGTAGGAAGAGGATATAGAGATGAAACAATTCGAAGAGTTGATTCTGTGGTATAAAACAAGGGAAATGTGTTTTCTTCCCTTTTAGCCAATGCAGTTCTGGAGTAGCATGAACTGCTGCACTTCAGGCATCATCAGTACAGCGGATCTATTCTCGCAAGTGGGAAGTTAATCTTCTAAATAGAAAATAAAACAAAAAATGCAGTCCTCCACACTTTATTAACTTAGTTTCCTTCTTTTTAACAATCAGAGTAGATTCCCAGCCACTTACCACTTCTGCATCTGATAGTGGAAAGGAGAAAATTGTTGATTATAATTACTCGTCTCCTGTGAATGCCCAGCAGTTAACACAGAGCATCTAGCTATGTTGCCGACAAAAACAATTAAATGAGAATCTAATGAAAATGGCTCGAAGAATAAGCAATGTATTAAATTAAATATGATTCAGTGGGGGAAATAATATCTGAATATGTTATGAAAGAACTATAGGGTTTTGCTGTAAGCAAAATACTCTTGTGTCTTCCCCCCTTTGGAAGTAAGTGCTGCTGTGTTTAAAGGGACTTACAAACAGCTACTTAAGTGAACTTCTTAATTATGTGTTGTTTTTAGATTTCTGAAGCCATTCACACTTTTATAATTCAGCAATGGAATATGAATTTAATTGGCAAGTCCTTTTAAAGCCACAGATAAATATTTGCATATTTGTAAGATTGTTCTTGACTTAATTTGTCCTGTTTCTTTGAAGTGATGCTGTAAATGAGAACTATGTCTGGTTGTGTCATGATTTTATTTACTGATGTTCAGTAATGTCATCATATCACAGAAGGGCTGAAATCCAGTAGTTAAGTCACAAGTAGGCAGTGGTGTGCTACCAAAAATTTTTACTACCACACCATGGGCAGAGCCAACATCGTGGGCGGAGCCAATGTCATGACTTCATGACTCCATGACGTTGTGGGCAGAGCCGACGTCATGACGTTGTGGGCGGAGCCAACGTAATTTTTTTAAATAAATAAATACACATTAAAATACAAATTAAAATAAATACATATAAATACATATAATTTAAAATAAATACATATACACATAATGCATAAATACATTAAATACACATTAAAACAAACTACATAAAACACACACACTTCAACCCACCCAACCACCCCAAACATAAACCTGTCACTTACATTACCCTGGGGTCAGGGAGCAGCAGGCAGGCAGGCAGGCAATCAGGCAGGCAGCACAGTGGCGGCACAGCGGTGGCACAGTGGCGCAGCGGTGCACTGGCACGGCAGCACGGCGGTGCTATGGTGCAGTGGCATGGCAGCATGGTGGTCTGGCAGTGCAGCCTAGCCTGGCCTGGCCTGGCCTAGCGGTGCACTGGGGGAAGGCTACCGCCACTGCTCCTTCAAGCGCTGTGTTTTCTGGGCAGCCCAAAATAGCTGCTTGGAAGTGCACATGTGTCAAAACTCCATTTGATGCATGCACACTTCTAGTTTTCAGTGTGCATGCATCAAATGGATTTTTGACGCATGCGCACTTCTGAGCAGCCATTTTGGGCTGTACAGAAGAAACATCCGGAGGGCAGCCAGAGAGGCGACCAAACCGGTTGCCTGGGGTTTTTGTACCCCCCGGTGATCCCCTCCACATGGCTGCTACCGGTTTGGGCAAACCGGTCCAAACTGGGAGCAGCCCATCACTGCAAGTAGGCCCATTGTATCACTGGAACTTATCAATGAGTTGACTCACCAAATCCCCACTGATTCAATGGGCCTAATTTATTTGCAATTTACTATTGGATTTCAGCCACTATTGTCTCATTCAAAACCTGACTTATATTTTGAAATGTAAATATTCCTATTTTTGTTTGTTTGATTGATTGTTTAGAACATTTCTGTCCCACCTACTGGTAAACACTAGTTGCAAAATACCCCACCAGAAGTCACAGTTGGTCACCTACAATGGTGTTTTGCTTAAAGAGCAAAGTCACTTAGGGAGCAATCCCATGGAACATATTATGCTCTTTAAGTGAGGTATCCATGGAACGCGTTATGCTCTTTAAGCAAGGTACCACTGTACTTGCAATTTATTGCTTTTGAACTGCTAGGTTGGCAGGAGCTTGGACAGGGACAGGCACCCAATCTATCATGCAGTACCTGGATCTCAAACTGCTGATTTGTCAGCCTTCCAGCTAACAAGGCAAGCTTCTTAACCACTGAGCCACTGCATGGGTCTGTGGTTAAGAACTCATGGGGGTGTCAATTCCCCTCACCTGTGTGCCAATTGCCTCCAAATAGTGCTTTTACTACTGCTGCTGCTTTTGTTACAACTGATGCATTTAATGTTAGCATTGAGGTACAGTATGTCAGTTGGGGGATTGAGAGAGACACAAACAATGCCTGCTTCCAGGGGAAACTGTCAATTGACACCTCCTCAGATTAAAGATAGCTTTCAGTGTCAGAGTTCCATGCAAACATTTGAGGGTTTCCTTTGCTTCTGCCCTTGCTGACATCTGCAACTCTTTGCTTGTTGTTTGGAGAGCTACATTGATTTCATCCAAAGAAACCGGCACAGAACTACTTTGAAAAACTCAAGATCGAAATGGATCCAATTATTTGTTTCCCTGCTGTAGTCAAAGGGGTGTTTCATAGAGAAGATTGTCACTTGTGTGATGCTCAGTTTATTGTATATAATGATGGGGGAAGGATGCAATGTGCAATTGTTGTATAGAAACTTCATCGTAACCTATCAAGCTCTTAGGTCTTACATTCCATCAAATGTCTTTCTATGGGATATAGCAGTGCTAGAACATAGTGTGTACTCCATCCATTGAACTTTTAACTTAATAAATTCATCATTTCTTGGTAAGACGTTTGATTGATTACTTACTGAATACTGACATTCGGGTGATGACCAGTCATCTATTTGATTGCTTGAAGCGTGTATTTGTAGTAAACTGATGGCTGGCTTATTTTCCTGCTTTGTCCCTAGCCCCTATGTTGAATTTTCAAATGTTTGGTTCTACTTTGTTGTCTACTTTTGTGCTCCAGTGATTATAGTTAGTTCTTATTTTGGACTGTCTCAAAAGATTTTCATGATAAGGAAAGTTCAGTAGTGATTTACTATTGTTAACTTCTGTGTGGGGCTAATTTTACCTGAATTCCTGGGGGGGGGGGAGGGCTTGCCTACTTACAGAGGCACCCTCCCCCACTTTGCTTGAGATATTTGTTCCCCAAGTTCTGGATCGCCCATGGTGGGAAGGTGTCATTACCCTGGCTCATGTGTTAACAAAATATATTAGAAGAATAACATTTCAGTATCAATTACTTTATTTATTTTAGTTCAGATCTCTCTGGCTAAGATGAAATAAAGGCCAATAAAACAAAGAACTGTGGAAAAACAAAAGTTTTTATTGCATAGGGCCCTAAATGCAAGAAAAAACTCACCACAGTGGCTGTCCAAAGAAGGGCTAGCCAGAACAAAGTACTCTGTGTGTGTGTGTGTGTGTGTGTGTGTGTGTGTGTGTGTGAACATAGGCATACAGGGGGTACAAAAGGGAAACTTGTGCAAGCATCCCATTGGTTCAGGGGCATCACATGGGGTCAGGTAGGAGGAGGGATCTGTAGCTGAGAGCTAGCTGTTGGTCTATGGTGTAACATGGAGTAACAAGTGGGAGGAGGAATATCTCATTGGTCTAGGCCTAGGGCAGTGATGGCTAACCTTGGCACTCCAGGTCTTCTTGGACTTCAATTACCAGAAGCCCAAGTCATAGCTCCTGTCAGGTGGCGTCCTTGGAATGTCAGCAACAGGCTGTTGTCCATAATTTATTCAAGGTTTCACGTCCTTCTAAGACAGGAAGCAACTAAGACATGTTAGTTATCTATGCTGGAAATAAAGCTTCTTTTTATTAGCAATTTTATCAGAAGAAGGCCCAATGCTTCTCAAGATATATATTTGCACATAATTTTAGTACAATTTCCTCATCAGCCCTTCCTTTGCTACTATTCCAGAGCTCTTGTGTGTGCAGATATGTGAATGGGTACTGCTTGTGCAAAACATGTGAAGGGGCAAGGGAAGCCAATGTCTGGAGTGGGGAAATCTTTATTATTAAACATAACAAAAATGGAGTTTCCGGATTTCACCTAACACTAACAAAAGTTAACTTGCGTGTCACTGCTGTTGTTTGTGAAAGATGCTCTGTCAGTGGCATCTTCAGCTGCCGCTGCTGCTCTATATCTGATTGTTCATGTTTATGTGTGCTTATACGGTAAAACCTCGCATAAAGAGTGCCCCGCTTAGAGAATAACTCACTTAAAGAGCAGAATTTTCTCTGAATGGTCACCTCGCTTATCAACTAAAACCAACCAAAAACTCGCTAACAACTAAATTGGGGGTCACATCCCCCCCCCAGAAGTCACAATGGGTCACTTACAATGGTGTTTTGCGTAAAGAGCAAACTCACTTAAAGAGCAATCCCATGGAACACATTATGCTCTTTAAGCATGCTACCACTGTAAATTAAATGTTAATCATCATATTTTAAGAGTTGTTTTAATTTTTTATGCATGCAGCCCAACTGACTGTAGAGCAAAAATAAAGTAAAATAAATAATCCCTTGTTTATATAATCAGATAAATGCATTTAAAAATCTCTTTAGAATTTATTTGGTATCATACATAAAATCTCTTTAGAATTTATTTGGTATCATACATTTTCCATGAGGCTCAGACAAGGATCTGCAAGTGGGAATGCACTCACAATGCAGAAACGCAACAATAGCATCTACCCCACTCATACATGACACACAGTTTCTCTTCCTATCTGCAATCACAACATGTTCTGTTCCAGCATTATGCCACAACTTTCTCACTATCTAAACATTGAATTACTCTAAATTGCATATATTACTGCAGTCTATGCTGATCTTAGAAAGTTAATGTCATTGCAAGCAAAAGAAAAAGCCTTTGAAACCGGTATATTATTATTATTATTATTATTATTATTATTATTATTATTATTATTATTATTATTATTATTATTATTATTATTATTATTATTATTATTATTATTATTATTATTATTATTATTATTATTATTATTATTATGTTCAATTTATATCCTGCCCCAGTCATGAAGTGTGACTCTGGGCGGCTTACAAACATATCCTCAACACAATATAAAAGCATTCAATCAACACAATATACATCAACAATAAAAATACATGTATCATAAAACCCACTATAATAGCACATGACACATAGCAATACAGTATCGCATAACAATTAAATAACAGTAATTAAGTAACAAATATATATGCAAGTTTTGTCATTTCATAGATGAAGTCACAGCTTGAAAAGTTGCCAGTTGAATTACTGGCCTGGTGAAGTCATTTTGTGGACAATTTTTTTGTGTCCCAACACTCTGAATGGAAACCAAAAGTAACAAGTACTATAGCTTTTACTTAGAACATCTCAACAAACTAACCTGAATTGTAAGGCTGACATGAGGATATTTTGTGTTGGTTTGAGGAAGAAAGACTATGAATTTTAAGTTTAATGAGTGACTTCCAGTGGTTTAACTGTTATTGTCTCTGTTAATGTCTCTCATAGACTGTTAGTGTTTGAATTATTGGCTGATTTTTCCATTTAAACAGTGTCTTTCAGGAATCAGGTTGCTGTTTTAGATGAGGAAGATGTTTTTGATATTAGCTAAGATTTCTGGAACATTATAAAATTTGATACACAGATTGTTATATGCTGCTATATATGTTGTATATTACATTTTGTTATATTATACCACTTTCACAAACTTTCCTGTAAAATTCTCATTCACAACATAGACCAGTGATGGTGAACCTATGGCACACATGCCAGAGGGGGCACTCAGAGCCTTCTCTGTGGGCACCTAGGCGGTTGCCCCAGCACAGAGTATGCCCCACCTCTCTGCCCAGCAGCCCAATGTGAGCGCTTCCTTTCCCCCAGCACAGAGTTTGCCATGCCCCTCTTTCTAGCAGACCAATGGGAGCACCTCCTCCCTCCCCTAGCATAGATTTTGCCCCACCCCTCTGCCCAGCAGCCCAATGGGAGAGTTTCCTCTCCCCTGTTGCTGTGTTGGCATTTTCAATAAATAAGTGGGTTTTGGGTTGCAGTTCGGGCACTTGGTCTCTAAAAGGTTAGCCATCACTGACATAGGCTGTCTCACAGAACAAAGGATGTGTTGGCAATGAGTTAACCTCATTAGCAAATGTTGAATGCCAGGTGTGTTGTTGTTGTTTTTTGCATCTTCCCAATACAGTATTTGCAATTGAAATAGTATCTTTCCACATTTGAAATTGAAAAATAGGGGGATTTACATGTAATCTGAATAACAACCAGATATAATTTGCCATTACCAATTGTATGAAGTCACATTGATTTGTATGCTTATCTGTTACGCTGACCAATCACTCTCTACCTCTGTACCTGATGTGTATAAATTGATGCCATGCAGCCTCACTCCCATATCTGATAAAGTAAACTTGATCCACAAAAACCTGCAATGAAATATAATCATTAGTCTTTAAAGTGCTACAACATTTTTGCAAATCTTGCAATACATTGTGTTTGAGACAGAATCCATACTGGCAGGATTTGAACACACACATACATAGAAATGATATTATAGTGATTTCAGAACCAACATCTGATGTACCTCAAGGAAAGTTGCTACAAGGGAATTCCTGTGCAAATTATCTAGGAATTTCAGAAGAAGGACTGGATAACAGTGTAGCATTATATCATTCATCGCTAAATGAATGTGCCAATATTTCACTGCATCTGCTGCAACTTTATGATTGTGATTGCTTTAACTCTCTCATTTCAGGAGTGATTTACCATGGTCATTTCCATCTCTTTCAAGGGGGACTGGATGCTTTTTTTTTGGGGGGGGGGCAACTCCTGGTTTAAAGTGTTGTGCTAAATAACACCAAAGATATGAGTTCAGACAGCACAAAGAGATTTTCTTTTGAAAAAACTTCTCCACATTTCTGCCGTTGCCTAGTGCTTCAAATTATGTTCTTCTCCATCTCCCTCCAATGTTCATCAGCTTGTTTGAGAATAGCAATGTGATGAATACTGGAAAATGTCTCTTTCTTTGAGGTTTTCTATGTCTCATTATGCCAAGATTACCAGCTAAGACTGCCTGCATATCCCTGCATCATAAAAAATTAATGTGAAAGTTCCAACTCAATTGTTCTATGATTCTATGATCTGGGTTCTGTAGTCCCACAAAGATTGTGTTCTTGATTATCTCAATCAGTTATCCTCTACCTGAGAGCAGTATAAATCCCACAGCATTTTAGATGAGAGATGATCAGGATGGAACCTATGGTATTTAGTAGAGAGTGGCACTCCTACTCATTAAAATAAATAGAGGGAATGATGTAATTCTACCTATCTTTCTCAAAGTCTTCTCTCTATTTCTCACTACCTACATCTTCACCTTTATAATGTATTGTGCTATGTAGAACATAGGGGAAACTTTGTTGACTACATGATTGCTTGCATAATTTCTTGACATAAAAATATTTTATGAGCATGAAGTTGCAAAATGTATAAAAAATCATTTTTGGGCTAAACCATCCTTCTGTGTGTGTGTGTGTGTGTGTGTGTGTGTGTGTGTGTGTGTGTGTGTGTGTGTGTGTGTGTGTGTGTGTGTTTTAGGGCAGGTGGAAATCTTCAAAAGATGTCGTGGAGCCCTTGCTTCACAGTGTGTGGGATTTTTACCCACTAAAACCACCTCCCATTATACCCCTGTGGAACCTCAGTCAGGCATTACTTCATGGGGGGCAGACTGGCTGTTAAAACCTCTCCTCCAATTTGGCTACTTGCCCTCCTCCTCTATGCCTCTGGCTGCCCTCTTCTCAGTTTCTCCACACATCAAAGTTCTAAGATGACCCATCATGACCCAGGTAGTCTCCCTGCTCAACATCTCGTCAATGATGTCTTGTGGAGACAGCTGTAGTTGAAAATGCCTCTGCAGAATTGCCCATTCTGCATCAAAACGTAGACAGTGCAAAAACACGTGCTCCACATCTTCCTTCATGGGCTGGCAGACAGGGCACAAAGCATTATCATCCAACCTAAATCGGTGTTGGTCAAAAGGACCAACTCATGAAAAACACACAAGAACAAAAGGAGCACTTGGAAATGAACCAGAAATGCAACACACATGAAAACATTCACCATGGAAATCCCTATTAAAAACTGTAAATCAACAAGGACTGAATGAGGATACTGACTTTCCTCCTCTTATTTAATCAAATGCTGAAATCCTGTGCAAGATTTTATTTTTGACACATTCCTTGTATGTATTCTTTTGTATGGGATTTTATATTATTTCTTTATAATCAAGGTAGAAATGGCATGTGCTCTCACAGTATAACAGTGCAGACTTCAACTCTTACTTGTTTAGCACAGTAATTGCACTAGAGTAGATCAACTGAATCAGTGGGGATCTAATTGTAAAATCAAACTAGAGTAGTTCTATTTCAATCAGCTGATAAAGGAGTTGACTCACCAGAGTATCATTTTATTACAATTTTTAAATTATTTTCTTGTTTAAAAGGATATGTTACCCAATTCAATTTTATTTTATTGAAGTTTTATATTTTTAGTTACATATTAAAATTACTTTAATATTTCATTGTAGCTCCTGTGGAAGACTCTAAAAATAATATAGAACTGAAAGACGTTGGGCTTTACAGTTTATAAAAAAGAAACGAAAAAGATAATTGCTTCCATTTTGAGGTTTTTGTCTCCTTGGTTCATAAAATGCTGTGCTTCAATAACAATATAAAAGGGAACATTACCTGTGTACCTACATGGTTAATGGGGATAATTCAGGAGAAGGAATTGATAGGTTCATATGGAAAACCTCAAACTATGTGGATGGCAGCACACACAGGTAGGAAAGATATGTGAATGAAAAGGAGTGGACCGCAGTGCTTAACTCCTTGAAGTCACCGGTGAACAGCTATTCGTGGAACTAAAGAATAAATGAATGTACTAAATAACAATAATTATACTCACACTGTGAACAGGAATGGGAAAAGCATTCTCGGTGTGTTACATTTTGCATGCAAGTCTGTATCCTTCTTGTTAAGATTCTGTACTAAACTTCTTAAAAATGCATTCATTGAGACAGATATTTTGGCAATGACAAGCAATAGCAATTACACTGATATCCCACCCTATAGCACTTACAGCCCTCTTACATTTTGCCAACTTCAGAAGTTTGGAAAACTGAGTCAACCTTGAACCATTGAAATCAAACTCAGACCATGATCAGAGTTTTTCCAGCAGTGCTTAACCATGTGCCACAAGAGCTCATATTTTACTTCTTTTTCTTTCAAAATACATATTTAAGAAGTGCATTTTGGTATGCTGTTTGAATTATAAATAGCCTCAAAATGCTTGGGAACTTTGAAAACTATGGAATAACCGAACCTCGGATTAAGTCCAGAAGGTACTTTTTATGGCAGCTTATACAGGAAGTTACAAAAATATGGATCAAATTATTCAAGTATTTTATCATGACATAATTTAATTTAATTTAATTAATTTAATGTCTTCAAAAGAAACTCTGTGACTCCATTGCATATAAAAGTATCTTAAATTCTCTTAAAATAGTAAAACACATTGTAAAATAAATATTTATCAGGTTATGGTAAACACCATATTTTGTACCCTGCTGTATGGTACTACACATGTTTGCATATTTATCATTTAGTTCTATTCCATCTCATTTACTCTTTATCCTATTGACAGTTTGTGGATCAAGTAGGGGGCATATCACTGCAAAATGATGAAGAATCCTTTCCTTTCCCTGAGGTTTTAGAGTCAAAATATGTTTCATTGGTTATGCTCTTTTGTTGTTGTTCAGTCGCACAGTCGATTCCGACCCTCTGCGACTCCATAGACCACTGTCCGCCAGGTGCTTCTGTCCTCCACCATCCTCCTCAACTCGCTCAGCTCTATGCCCATTGCATCCACAATACCATCTAGCCATCTCATTTTTGGTCGCCCCCTTCTTCTTTTGCCCTCCACCCTTCCCAGCATCAAGGCCTTCTCAAGTGAATCCTCTCTTCTCATTTGATGTCCAAAGTACTTTAGCTTCATCTTTAAAATTTGACCTTCTAAGGAGCAGTCAGGGTTGATTTCTTCTAAGATTGACCTATTTGTTCTCCTCTCTGTCCAGGGGACTCTGAAAACTCTCCTCCAACACCACATCTCAATGACATCTATTCTTCTGCGCTCAGCTTTCCTAATGGTCCAGCTCTCACAACCATACATTGCCACAGGGAATACCATTGCTTTGACTATGCAAATTTTTGTTTGCAATGTGATGTCTCTACTTTTCACTATGCTCCCCAGATTTCTCATCGCTTGCCTCCCAAGAATCAGTTGCCTTTTTATTTTGTGGCTGCAAACACCATCTGCAGTGAGCTTTGATCCTAAGAAAGTAAAATCTGTCACTGCCTCTACTTCTTCCCCATCTATTTTCCATGGACTGATGGCCTGTTGTCATTATCTTGGTTTTCTTTATATTGAGTCTCAAGCCAGCTTTTTCACTCTCTTCTTTCAACCTAATCAGGAGCTTCTTTAGGTCCTCCTCACTTTCTGCCATAGTATGCTCTAGTTGGGAATTTTTTTTGTTCAGTCGCACAGTTGCATAATAACTAAGACATTACAGAAACATGTCCAGCATGGATAGCCTTTTATGAACAGGAATATAAGAGAAAATTCAGTTCTTCATGCACAGTTTTCAGGCACGGCTACACAGTTTTGTGTGAAGCTCAGTTGATACAACTATTCATTTTGCGTGGTGACAGAAACCACACATTAGGACAGGGGTGCCCAATCTTTTTGGTCTATATGGCCCTATCATGTGGTTCAGGGGGCTGGCCACTATGGCCTGGGACCAGATCTGACCCCCAATGCCAATTCATCCGCCCCACAAAGCACTTGTCGCTCCTAGAAGCAGAAGTAAAATGCACCCATATGGAACAATGAGGGCTTTGTGGGCTGGATGAATTGGTGTCGGGGGTCAGATCTGACCCCGGGCTGTAGTTTGGGCACCCTTGCATTAGCATATGGAATGAGAAGGGATAGCACCTTTTCCATCTGGTCTGTCACTGGATAACTTTATTTTGTTAATTTGCAGAATATGTAATGCTCTCTGTGAACTTCTGCTTGGGTTGAGAGCTGTGGTATTGGCTTTAAAGGTGGCCTGTGCTTTTCTATGGATGAATAAAGCTCTGTTCCACTCCCATTACATTATAGTGCTTTGACTGACCTACCACTGAACCCTTACATTAGTTCTTCTTCCAGGGTGTGTTGTGTATTTACACATGATTTAACTCTACACTGTAATACAATCTACATTTTCAAAACAAGCACACCTTTTTTGTGCTTGAGGGAAGCTTCTGTGCTATTATATGGAGATGTGGGTTTCTGAGGACCATTGCACCATCTCATGGCCTTGACAAATGGTATCTTATACAGTAAAGGGGAAGAGTCTGCTGGAGCCTTAGGCAATACAGGCAAAGCACTTTTCTGGTATAAATACTTTGGGGAATACACTTTAAGTACTGTAATTTTACAAGATGATTCAATTGCCCTATGGCTTATTTATGACATGTTAAAATGTTAAACACAATTAGTAAAAGCATCCATTCTCTCAGGAGGATTCGCCTTTTAGTAATGCTTAGAGTTGATGTTACAGAAGGTGCATGAGGGCTTTTCTACTTTGTTTATTTCAAATACTACATGCTGCATGAGGAGTTAAGAATAGCTCCCAGAGGCAGTATTGTAGCAGTATGAATTTGGTATAGCTTCCCCCTTGTTCTATCAAACTTCATTTTCTTACCTTATTTGTATTTCACCCCTGTATTCAAAATAGTGTACATAGCAAGTTTCACTTTTATAATTCCTTAATGGAGCAGAAGCGGGTTAAGCAGACACTGGAGTTGTTGCTCAGTTCTGTGTAAGTAAAATTTTAAAGAATATTTGGGGATTTTTCTATTGGGAAATTAATTCCAATTATTTCCAATAATATATTGTCCAAGACCACAAACAACAGTCTTTTAAAAATAAAGGTAAAAGTTGTCCTTGCTTGAAAGCCAGTCATATCCAACCCTAGGGTGTGGTGCTCATCTCCATTGACAGCCAAAGAGCCAGCAAACTGTCTGCATCTACAGATAGTTCCATGGTCATGTAGCAGGCTTGACTAACACAGAAGTTCACAAAATATTGCTGCCTTCCCACTGAAGCAGTACCTATTTATCTACTTGCAATTTCTTTCTTTTGAACTGCTAGGTTGGCAGGAGCTAGAACGTAGACAAGAGCTTATTCCATCCTGCAGTATTCAGGTCCTGAACTGTTGACCTGCTGATCTTCTAGTTGTCAAGTTTAGTGTCTTAACCACTAAGCCACCAAAGTCCAAACATCTTTTATTTAACCACTAAGAAATATGTCTGATTAAATAAAAGAAGGCTTAATATCACATAATGGTGTATTGGTAGTACTGTATAGTGTTAGTAAGTTTCATGAATCAGTAAATAAGAACAGAAGAGTCCCTGTAATAGTGCATCAACTCTTGTTGTCAACAGCAAATAACAATCTTTGTCATCTATTTTTATTTGAATCTTAGCATTTCTGATTGCTTATTTAAGCCAGAAGGTACAATCCCAATTGAAAGCTGTGAGTTTGACAGACACTAAAGGTACAAGGAAATGACCATTTTATCTAGGCCTTGATCAATCTAAATCTAGGGTCGCTTTGAGGTGCAGTATGGCATTTGGAACAATCCTTCCATCCACATACAAGGACTAATCACACCATTCCTCAAGCAATCCTGTTTAGCATGATCTGGATGAGGACTTTGTGTGATCTTTTCTCCTTTAAAGGAAAAGAATAAAAAAGTCCTTCTTTTGGCTTCTTCTCCATGCTTTCCTTAATGATCTGGAGAAAAGGAAGTTTTCCTTCCTGGTCACTTAGGGAGTGGGAAGAGAGGAAGTTTTCCATTTCTTTTAAATTGATGCTAACAAATTAATTTTTTAAAAGATGTGTCCAAGGCTTCATTGATGATTTAGGAACAACTAAAAATAAACTAAAAACTTATTCTTGTTTCCCATCTGTAAATGAGTGGGAAAGGAAACTTCAATTTATCAGGATTATCAAGCAACTTAATAAAAGGGACAGGTAAAGCCATCCTCTTTACCTCAGTTCTTGAAATGACGCATGCTAGAACTAAACCAAAATTGAGCTTTTTTATTTGCACCAAATCCATAGCTCCTGAGAAGATTGAAAAAGGTGAGGCTAGGTATCAGTCAGGAATGGGCTAGTTTGCACTGTAGGAAAAAAAGTAAACCAGTTCACTTCAAACTCAGGTCAACATCTTAAACATTCTAATACAGGGTGTCCCAAAAGTCATAGGCAAAATTGCATAACAACAGATATCTTGGAACATGTTTGTCATGAGTGTGGGAGAAGACTTTCTCTCTCTCTCTCTCTCATTCTCTCTCTCTCTGTGTGTGTGTATAAAGAGGTGGTTAACACATACAAAATATATTGTAAATATGTTGTAAGATTTTGTAATGGATATTTTATCAATAAAGGTACATTTAGCTACATTTTCCCATTTTTGACATTTGGGACACCCTGTAGATATCTAGAATTCATAGATTGTCACCGGGACTGCAGTGGCTCAAGTGGCTAAGACACTGACTAGAAGGCGGCAGGTCAGCAGTTCAATACCTGAATACTGCAAGACGGAAAGAGCTCCTGTCTTTGTCCCAGCTCCTGCCAACTTAGCAGTTTGAAAGAAAGAAATTGCAAGTAGATCAATAGGGATCACTTCGGTGGGAAGGTAAACAGCAGTCTGTGCACTCCGGTGTCTAGTCATGCCTGCCACATGACCAGAGAAACATATGGAAACACAAACAGCACTGGCTCTTTGGCTTTGAAACAGATGAGCACTGAATCCTAGAGTTGGATATGACTGGCTTTCGAGCAAGGGTGACCTGTACCTTTACCATTAGACTGTCACCACTCATGCCATCAACCTCAATCCCATCCAGGAAGGCTCCTTAAATTCCTTGATTTGGTTCCATAATCTATCTTCAGGGCCAAACTATATGTCACAGATTGTATATTAACAAAATTTCTTAAATTCTGGAAACACTTAATTGTCCCTTTTTGAGCTTTTCACATCTCATGTAATTTGCAAAATTTCTTCTTCTCCTCCTCCTCCTCTTCTCTCTCTCTCTCTCTCTCTCTCTGAGAGAGCTGGTAGGTCATCTCATAAATTATTTTGCTTTCTAATGACTTACTATCAGTAGAGTATAGACAGTTGGTATGAAGGACATGAGCTATATCTTAGCCAAATATAATGGAAAAAATAGAGATGGAAGCAGTAAATCAGCTGACTGCATAAAATGGAAAAATGTAAAGAGTAATAAAGGTGGAAGAACTTCTACTTTGCCTCTCATTTCTACTGAAAGGAAAACAGTGCTCAGTGGGACAAAATGTAATCAATGATGGAGCTACATCTCAACATGGGAAAAGTGATGGTATGGCAACACTATCATTCTCATATTGCAATATGATTGTAATAGCAGGTGACATTTCACTATTGCTCTGTATTTATTTCTTTTTAGAGAAAAAAATCTATAGAGTTTTCTAATAAAACTGCAGAAAGCATTCCACTTTCACATGAAGAGAAGGTACTTTCAGGTAAACAGAAATGATCAGTCTTAAGAATAACAGCTCCTCTGATTTTACTAATGATCCCAACATTTTATTTGGTAAGAATTATTCATATGTTAGTTAATTCCCCTCTTGACACTTTCACAATTGCCCTTTGCAAGAATTAACACATCCTTAGAAATCTAAGGCATGTTAAGAACTAGTGTTGCTTACTTAGGTGGGGGAACTGTGGTCTGTTCAGATTCCCTAAGGCAGGAAAATGGAATAAATCTCAAGTGGGATCATTATTATACCCAAGCAAAAGGTCACATCACTTATAGCATAACAGTTCCTAGTATGTACTCTGGGGTACCTGTTGTGTCCAAAAGGTTCAGTAATTTGAAAGTTTGTGAAGTGGAAATGTTTTTCAGTTCACAGATGAATTGTATTCTTTTTTATGTTTGCCTCCTGGGGAGAAAAATTGTAATTGAACAAAAATAAATGTGTTCTCGGTGAATAATTCTTATATATTTGTATCATAACCATTTTCTCTAAATATTGGCCTGCACACAATATCATCTACAAGTCTTTGAATTATTTGGCTGACAACAGGGTGAGGTCATTACATTGGTAGTGGTTATTCATGCAGCTGAAAAAGCAGCTCAGTAGGGGAAATTTGATGTTTTTAAAGCACACTATTATGGTATGTTAATTGAATGTGCAGATATAGGAAGATGGAAAATGCCAGTATTAAAAAACAACAAAGGATTAAAAAGAAAAGAACCCTATGAAATCTTGCCTGGCCTTTCAACTTAATTGTATGCTCTGAATAAAGGAAACAGCATGATCCTGATTTTCCCCCTCTTTCCAGTTCCACTCCCCCCTTTTTACACCTATTTTTTTATTGTAAAAATAAAATTAGTTTTAGTTTTCTAGACCATTGTTTCTTTCAATATGATTATTGAGTTATGGTTGTTGTTGTTTTTGCCTTCTAACGGTATCAAAGAGATAGTAGAAAGAAACAGTAAAGGGCAAAATCTGTGCAGAAATATGTTTCATGATGTCCTTATCATTCTCAAATCATGCTCTGGGAGCCTAACAACAGTCAGATGCCATGGATACAAACAAAGTTAATAGTGTCAGGTCCAGTAACATAGCTATAATACAAAATGTAGAAGATCCATCCTTTCTCCACATGGTAACCAGATATTCTGCCATAGGATATAATGGGGTCTTGCGTTATCACGGGAGCTACCATCTTTGCTTCTGGATGGAGCTTCTTTGCCCCAAACAGACCCGGTGTGTAATCTCTGGGTAATCCTGGACTCACAACTCCTGCCTGAAGATCAGGTGGCAGCTGTGGCCAGGAGGGCTTTTGCTCAACTTTGTGTCATTCACCAGTTACGCTTGCTCCTAGATTGGACTCCTTGCCCATGATCACACATACTCTGGTCACCTCCAGACTTGATTATTGTAATGCGCTCTACATGGGGGTGCCCTTGATGACCTTTTGGAGGCTGCAACTAGTCCAGAATGCAGCTGCCCAGGTGGTTATGGGTTGTGGGCATTATGCTTGTGCTTCACTGCTACTTCAGGAGCTGCACTGGTTGCCAATATGCCTCCAGGTGCAATTCAAGGTTCTGGTAATCACATTTAAAGCCCTACATGGTAGTGGGCAAGGATACTTTAGAGACCACGTCACCCCAAGAACACCTGTCCACCCCACCAGAGCGGGCTGGAGAGGTGCCCTTGTGGTTCCATTGGCTAGAGAGGCACATCTCTCTAGCACCAGGAGGAGAGCCTTCTCTCTGTCCACTCCAGCCCTTTGGAACCTCCTGCCTATGGAGATGTATCTCCAGACAGAGTTGCTGCCCTTTAGGAAGGGTGTAAAAACGTGGCTGGTAGGGCAGGTATGGGGGCCTGGTCATACGATGACCCCAGCCTGTTGGATGATCTGATCCATCCTTTAATCTCAATCTTAACTTTTTATATCTTGGTTTTAACCTGTTGATTTTTTAAAACTCTTTTTAAATTCTTTTAACCTAAATTTTATGGGGTTTATGGCCATAGATGAATGTTTAATGTGGGATTATTTTTAGTGTGTTGTTATTGTTGTTAATCCACCCTGAGTTGCTTGTGAATATAAATGCAAAAATAAATAAATAAATAAAATCAATGTCACTAAACCAACCATTCACCAACCACTACCAATTCTGCCAGCTACGGGGCCAGTAAACCAGGTTGTTAGGGAAGGGAAGGAGAGATGGTTGGTATACTAGGTCTTGATGAAGCAGAACAGGGAAGTCTATCAGGTCTCCATCATAGAGAAAAAGGAGATGGTGTCCAGATATAAGGTTGGTATACATGGATTGTGGGTAGACCAGATCTTTGCTGTTAAAGAGGTCTACTTGGAATATAGTGTGCTAGGCCTCTGGCCCAGAGAGTATAGGTCAAATTCTTAATATAGGTACATTGTGCTAAACAAATATATAATTATAGCAATATCTGCCTATGAAACACACTTTATTGGGGATACATCTGACAGTACTGCTGACCCACTCTGGAGGAGAGGACAAGAGACAGTAGCAGATTATTCAATGCTGTATTTTAAATCTTATTTTCATGAAACAAATTGCAAAGTTAATTTGGGAGGGATGAACTTTGTACTGCTTGTCCTGGGTGCCAAAATTGTTAGTTAGACCTCTGGTCATTTGCTCTTCCCAGGAATCATCAGCAAATATGCAATGCTCTTCTAGTTCTAGAGCAAATACCACTGTGCTTCCAGGCATCTATTTCTGAAAAGTAGGGAAGGCCAACGCAGGTTCCAGTTTTGCAGGCACAATTGTTCGACCAAGAATGCAAGTAGATGTGCAAGCAGCTGTGTAACAAAGTCACAAGTCTTAGCAACAAATAGGAGTATATTTCGAGACTAGTGTTATAAGTCTTCATTTACCTCATCTTGCAGAGGAGAAAGGGTTGCTTCTTCTTCTTCCTACAAATATTGTCCAAAGTTTTGTTGCACTTTTGACTCCTTCAGGGAGCTTCAGGGATCCAGCTCTGATTAGATTCACAGTATGCTGCTGAACTAGAGCCCCAATGAGCTCCTCCTAAGATCCCTGGAAGAAGAGCAATATAAGAACCTGCTTCTGCCCCTAGAAGCAGCCTAAGCAACAAAAGATTTTTAGATTTGTTGTGGTACTTTGTGTGAAGTTCCTGCTCCTGCTCTTCTGACTCCTGGTCTCCTTGAACTTCCTGATCTTATGCCAGCTCTAAAGATACCCTGTTTCAGTTGCTAAGGTATTTATTTCAATTACAGTGGTACCTCACTTAAAGAGCATAATGTGTTCCACAGGATTGGTCTTTAAGTGAGTTTGCTCTTTAAATGAAACACCATTGTAAATGACCAATTGTGACTTCTGGTGGTGGTGGTGGGATTGCAACCCCAGTTTAGTTGTTAAGCGAGTTTTTGGTTGGTTTTATTTGTTAAGTGAGGTGACCATTCAGAGAAAATTCTGCTCATTAAGCGAGTTACTCTCTAAGTGAGACGCTCTTTATGCGAGGTTTTACTGTACTTTAAAAAAAAAAACAGTAAATCTGAGACCTATAGTCTGCCATGAGTATCTTGTCCTTTTTAGTCCAAAAGCAAAGAAGGGAAAGGCAGAGCTGTGTACAGAATTCTTGATTCAGCAAAGAATAGGCATGCATCACTTCAGCTTGATGAAGTGCAAATGTTTAATCTACTCTTTAGAAATATATAATAATGTTGAATGTGCACTTCATGCTCTTTTTTGGTACAAATAGTATGCATGATGACTTCAGTTTTCGAAACTGTCTACCGGGAATTCTGCTTCATACATTGCATATATGGCTGTTTTCTGTAGAAGCTGGGTTTCTGCAGTTTTGATACATGCCATGTTAGCAGGTTCCTAAAATGGTATTTAATATGCTATTTGAGAAAAAACAACAACCTCTGATTGATGGAATATAAGTATGTGTTCACCTATTGGCCATAGAGCTCTTTTCATTATTTTTAAACTATCTTTCATTAACCTTAAAGATCATATGTGTTAGGACTACATTTTATGGCTTTCCATTGCTTCAATTAAATTGTTCTGAGATCAAATCAAATAGCATGGGGATTTTGATGAGCTGAAAAAACTGCCTTCTCATAAGGCTTGCTAGACGATTATCCCACTGGGGGTTTGCTATCTGGGAAATTAAAATAAAGATATAAATCTGAGTGACTAATTTTTTCCCCTAAGATAAAAAAACATCTAGAATAATGAAACTGAGTCTGTTTGAAAATGCAAGGCTCTCTCTGGAAGACAGTGCCAACCCTGTCATAGGAGGCAAAAACATTGAGCTCTAATCTTTGTGATTATGAAACTGGGTCTGATGTAATCCATTGGTACATTTAATATTTAAAGACTTTCTAAACTGTTACTTAGATACAAGCAAAGCTCATGGGTTTCAAAAGACCCCCCCCCTCAATGAAACAACACTGATTGAATAGTTTGTCTGTCTCTCCATCATTATTAACGGGGGGGGGGATCCAGAGGTACCTCTTGCCTTTATATATACTGTATATGAAATCATATGCCTATAGATAATATAAATCAAATCAGAAAAATTGCATGTTTTCAAACAGATATCTTTTGTTAGACTACAGAAATGCATAGTGCTGATTAATGAAAAACTTAGCTTAGGATCAATTTCTTTTCTTTTTCATTACAGCTGAAGAAGGCAGTTGCAATCTTTCAAATAATGAAAGATGCATTCCACCAACAAACTGAATTCTTCCCGCCTTATTGGAGTGGGGCACAACTGTAGTTGGTTGAATGAAAGCATGGGAAGGAGTGTTCTGGATATGGACATGAAGAATACTTATTATTGTCTCATTTCTTTGCAACACAGCAAACTGTTCCATAGAAGATTTCCAGCCACCACAAGAGTTCTCATTGTTACTGTCAATTTGAAATTAGCATGTTTAGTATTATATATACAGTACTTTTATTTTCAATAAAATATGCTTCTCTCATTATTTTAATTTGCTATCCACTTCAAGTTTAGTCTTCCATGTTCACAAGCACCACACTGTATTAACAGGTGATTGTTAGCTGGGGGATGACTGCAAGGGTTGATGCTTAATAAATTTAAAAAGACCTCAAACTGATTTCATCTCAGATCAAATGGGCAAACAAGAAACCCTATTCATTGATACTGTCCTGGAATTCTGAGGCAAATGTGTTAATTGCTTCAGGAATAAGCTATTGACATGTCCTGAATGGGGGTTCTTAAATTGTCCTTTTTATAAATGTTAATAAAAGGGTTTCTTTTTGGTATTTCCTTTGCTCTGTAATATTTTGATTCTTAACATCTTCTGTTCTATTTCTAAGTGAAACAGCACCCAGGGGTATTTCCCTTTGGGGAATGCTTGGAAACCCAGGGACACTGTGACCTCTCACCTAGAAACCAACTAAGCATAATCCATTTCACACCCTGAGGGAACTGCCTACAGATTTCCTTGATAACATCCATCCTGCCTGGTCCATCATTAACACGAAACAAAAGGGCTATCGTCTCTTGTTTGTCTATGGGAAATGACTGTCTCCTTCTTGATCACTGTGAGAAGGAAAAGACATGTACAGTAATACCCCAGATAATGTTATGACTTGGTTCCACAAGTCATGACGTTATCCGATTTTTAGCGTTGTCCGATGCATGCATCGAACAACGCTAAGAAAAAAAGCCCTGACTTCAGGGACAAACCACTTTAAAGGCAGGCAGGGAAAGAAAGAGACCTCCCTGCCTTTAAAGCCACCCCCCATGCACAGCTTGGCCAGGAGAGAATCCAGCCTCACCCTGCTTACCTTGCTGCACACTTCGACAGCCAGCTTCCCCCTTTCCTGTCTACAGGAAGTGAAAGAGAAAAACAGAAGCCTCCAGCTGGCTGTCGGAGGGTGCAGCAAGGTAAGCAGGGCGAGGCTGGATTCTCTCATGGCCGAGCAGGCAGTGGGGTGGGTGTGGGGAGTCCCCAAACTGCTGGGGGTGGGGTGGGGAAGGAGGGAAGTGGCAGGGAGAGGAGCTTTACTTCTTTATGATGATGGATCAGATAACGCTAAAATGAACGTTATCCGGTGCAAATCTTCCCCCCAAATTTGTCGTCGTTATGCGCTTTTAGCGTTATCCGGTTCAATCGTTATCCGGGGTATTACTGTATCCCCACACCTTTCCCTCTACATTTTTCCGGACTTTATTTCCTACAAACATTATTTGCATCATTGTATCCTGAAATCTGAGGTGGTAACAAACCATTTTAACAAAAGTTTGAATTTTTACTTGAGAAAGAAACCGCCCACTGCTAGGCTTTTGTTCCATTGTGTAATCTTCAGTGTGGCAATGGGTAACTGGATTAGCAGGAGAGTATAACTGGTCCTGCGCTGGAGGGCAAAGCAGCTCTCCCATCAAATTGCATAGGGAAGCTCAGATTTTTCTAGCAGACAAAAATGGGTTAGACATGTTTCTTTGTCCAGAAGTGGGGCCCCTCTGTTGCTTAAATGCTATGTTTGTCAATAAAATGGTTTTGGTTTTGTCTGAAATTAAAATCTCTGTGGTTCTTGGGGAGCTCCGCCAGCAGATGAACTATTTAATTTTAAAATGCATCTCCACATTAAAAGGGATAGCGATTGGTAACATCATCTTCAGCATCAAATCAAGATGTCAAGGTGAAGGTGACACAGTGCAGGAGGCATCAAAATCAAAACCATCAATGAAATTGTGAAGGCCGTCTCTCAAGGTGATCATTCAGGAAGGGTTCAAATGACAGAGTAATGCATGCTTTTCAGTCAAAGCAAAGCAATCACATTTATATACTGCCCCATAGCACTTAGTCCATTCTCTGGGCAGTTTACAACTTAATTAGCATTTTGTCCCCAACATGCTGGGTACTCATTTTACTGACCTTGGAAGGAAGGAAATGCTGAGTCAACTTTGACTCATGGTCAGGATCAAACTCACAACCTTTTGGTTGCAGTATATTGCGCCAGTCAAAAGCATGTGCTTTGAGAAGCCTAATAATAAAGGTAAAGGTTTCCCTTCCTTGAAAGCCAGTCATATCAAACTCTAGGGTTCAGTGCTTATCTCTGTTTCAAAGCTGAAGAGCCAGCACTGTCTGCTTCTGCAGACGTTTCCGTGGTCATGTGGCAGGCATGACTAGACAACAGAGCGCATGGAACACTGTTTACCTTCCCACCGAAATGGTCCCTATTTATCTACTTGCAATTTCTTGCTTTTGAATTGCTAGGTTGGCAGCAGCTGGGACAAAGTTGGGAGCTCATTCTGTCCTGCAGTACTCAGGAATCAAACTGCTGACCTTCTGCCTCCCAGTCAGCATCTTATAACGGTCAATGACCAACACAATATAAAGTGCATGAGATACAATTAAAATGTACTACCACAAACATATCTACTTGAATTAAAATAGAATAAAATCAGTTCTTAAAATTGGTGCCAGATATTGGAACAGCACTTCTTTACATCTGATTTAAAAAGAATAAAACAGCACAGATTTATACGGATAGGACAGCTAACATCTCTAATCAGAAGTTTAAAAGTTATACAGTACTTATAAACATGAGGATAAAAGTGTCTATATACAAATGCACATAATGGATACAGTATACTTCAATAGGGTATAAAATTGGATTACAAGTGCAAAGTAAAAACCATTATAGCTGGTGTTTAATCTGTCCCCAATGTAGCTGGTTCTCTCTAATGCTCTGTACCCTGGTTGCCTTCCAAGAAAATCTGGCAGCAGCGGTGGTCAGGTCAGTGATTTTATCTGAGAGCATGGTTCTAAACATATGATTATTCAGCTCAATTTGAGGGAAGGCAGCAATAAGGTCATGTCAAATGTTATCATAAAACTGGCATTCTAGAAATAGGTGTTCATATGTCTCTACCTTCCTAGCCTGACAGATACATAAGCGCACCTGAACAGGAACAATCTTCAATAACCCCTCTTTGAATACTGATGGTAACATAGCTCTCCTATGCTCTGGGTTACTTAAGCTGGATAAGTAAGATAAGTAATAATAATTTAACTGTGTGCAGTCAATTTTGACATATGGCAACCATTTCAGGGTTTTCTAGATATAGAATTCACAGAAATGGCTTACTATTCCCTTCCTCTGGGGGTATCCTGGAACTGTGCAACGTCTCCAGTGACTACACAGGATGTCTGTTATTTTGTGAGACACCATGAGGGAATTAACCTTTCAACCTCCAAAACCACTGAGATATTCAGTCATCATAGAGAAACCTAGAAGTCTCACATTGAAAAGGATCATACAAGGCAGCAGATCAGTGTTAGAAAATAACGCAAAATCTTCCTGTATTGCCTGATGAATTAACATTCTTGTATGTATCCTACACTACAACACATCATTGCTACAATAGGTTGCCCTTATGAGTTACAGTGGGAGATACCGAACTATGTAGAAGAGTTTTGTCAGACAATGGGTAAAGGTTGCCCTTGCTTGAAAGCCAGTTGTATACGACTCTAGGGTTCAGTGCTCATCTCTGTTTATAGCCAAAGAACCACACTATCTTCATCTGCAAACGTTTCCATGGACATGTGGAAGGCATGACTAGACACCGGAGCACACTAAGTGCTGTTTACCTTCCCACAGAAGCAGCACCTATTGATTTACTTGCAATTTCTTGCTTTCAAAATGTTAGGTTGGCAGGAGCTGAGACAGAGGTAGTAGCTCACTTTATTGTGCAGCACTCAGGTCTTGAACTGCTGACTTGCAGTCATCAGGTTCAACATCTTAACCTCTAAGCCACCATAGTCCCCAGACAATGAGTAGTGGGCAACAATTAAGGAAGCTTGGAAAGTATACTATGAACTAATCAAGAGATATCATAAATTACAGTGTGCTAATGTCTTCAGCATCTTTTTCCCCTTTGTGAACATAAACAAACACACATAGTGAATACAAAAGGGCAGACAACTCATGTGACGCTCCTACTTTGAAATGACAATTCAAGAACAAGGCAGCAGTTATCACTGTTTTAGGTTTCAAGTAGCTGGGGAGTGTGAAATCAGTTTTGAAAACACACACATTCTCCTTGAGAACATTAAAAATGCCATCTTGATGTAAAGATTAAAATGGCAAACAATGATAAACAAGGACACAATTTACTTCTCTGTATCCTTGATAGATGAATTAGGAAAATGCTGAAATCACAGAATGGATCCCTAACTATTTCTTTTCTTTTATTGGACAGTGTCTGTGTGCCAATAATTCCAAGAACGAACACACCACTCACTTGGTTTATGTGATCTCTCTTTACAGAGCATACTAATGCTACAGAAGAACTGTAAAATTTGAATTTTGGCCTAGAACCATAACTTCTTAAGGTGTTTCTTTAAGATAAATCACTTTTCTTCTTGCTGTACTTAAGAATGTTTTGTATGTTTCTCCCAGAGAACAACAAAGCTCTCTTTCTGGCTTGTTCATTGTTGTTTGAATAACAGTATGCTAGTATTGAATCCTTAGCTTTATTCCAAACACCTCTCCTTCACAGAGTAGAAAAATATGAGAAAGAGCTTGAAAGAATCAGAGTAAAGCTTGCACGAGCCACCTATGCTCTCCTACTCAGCTAGTTCTTGAGAAATTCAGATTAATTGAATACAACGCTCACTGAAAGCTTAACTCTTCCTGAACTGTTAACATTTTCTCTATGTGATATTTGAACTCCTCTGTGAATTTTACTGTGGTTATCTATGTATAGATAAGAGCTGAGGTGAGACTTCTGATGAGGATGTTATCATTTCTTTAGCTGCAAAGACTAGTACATATTCTATTTGTCATCTATACTGTTTAGGATAATTTATTTTATAGCTCAATGCCAATGGAGCAAATTCATAGGGTACGCAGAAATAGGCTTCTTGAAGATTGTGGTATTTTTGAACCACAGTCGGGCATACCCTGGTAATGACAACCTTGTCTTGCTGTCTAATCTTTCTCACACTACATCAGGCGAAAGGAACTGCAGAATGAACCCACCCAAAGGTGACTTCATTTTGGCAGTTTCACATCTGTCCTGCACACACAAGAAGTAGAAGAAGTGGGAGGGAGCTTTTACAGCCTAATGCGTTTGTTGGTTGCCATTCACTTGATTGTTTATATTTTCCACCTCCGACATTTGAATCAAGTCCCCAACCAACTTCATTCTTGTTTATTTTATTGCTTCTATTGTTTTGTTGATGGTCCTCTTCTTTCTTTGAGCTCCAAACAAGCAATAAGCATGAAAGTTTTTTCCACATGCTGGTGATGACATTTTTCCTAATCTTCTGACTGTGACTATAAGTGTTATCTATGAGAAAAGATACAATTTTTGACTTTAAATGTGATTGTAGCGACTTTATCATATAAAGTGCTAGATTGTGTGGGACAAACCAAGTGGGGACAGTCATGAGACTGTTGATATCTCCACATTTTCTCTGCATTGTTCTTGTTGTTTTGTTTTTTCTACTTTCTAACCAAGATGGAATAACCAAAAGAATAAAAATCTCTAATAATTTATTGTCACTTTTTTTTGCAGCCATTCTGTAATTATCATAAGAATACCTCTGGTTACATGCAGCTGAGCACAGTTAAGAGTAATCTGGAGATGAAAGAAAAATCTTTAATTCCATGTTTAAATTTCATTGAGATTCTTTCTGAACAATCAGAGAGAAGAAGTAAATTGTTTTTATTTTCACAGTAGGCTATTGTCAACGGTGACCATTTGGAACAGTGCACTGTTGCTAAATGGCTGCACAGAAAAGACTATTATACTGTCAGCAGGTGCTTCTGTGTAATACTTCCCACAAATATTATTTAACACACCAAGGGGGAGAAAGTTATACCTGAATGTATTATATTACATTGCAGTAGACTAAAGAAAGCCTACTAAATATGGTAGTGATAAGTAACTGTCCAAGAAAATGATGGAATGTTTATTCCATTTTGTTTCCAAATGTCACATTCAGTTATTAAAAATGTAAGACTAGACCCATATTAAATAACCTACATTTGTTTCTCAACATCTTTTTAGCATAATGTGGGTGAATTTTACAGAATGAGAGACTCTAAAAAGAAGCCATCATTAGGAGCAGAGTTCTCTCTTCCCTACCTTGATGCTGGGAAGGGTGGAGCGCAAAAGAAGAAGGGGGCGGCCCAAAATGAGATGGCTAAATGGTATTGTAGACACAATGGGCACAAAGCTGAGCAAGTTGAGGAGGATGGTGGGGGACAGAGGTGCCTGGCAGACAGTGGTCCATAGGGTTGCAAAGGGTCGGAATTGACTGTGCGACTGAACAACAACAAAACCCAGATGTTGGATATCTTCACAGCTATTCTAACTTTGGATGGAGCAGCTCTGAAGAATGAGGTTGTGTGGTATCTTCTGTTTATCTTAGTGTGAGCTTCCTCAGCTCAGCAGGTTACAGATTAGCTTCAACCTTCATTGATAATTGGTCACCACAAAAGGAATGTTACATTAGGAGGTTGGGGTACACAGAAAGAGCATCCCTGAATATTGTGAATATAATCAGGCATACCCTAGGTGGCAACCTTCCTGGTTAATATTTCTAACACCAGGTCGAACCAAATGAACTGAAGAATTAACCCAACAGACCAGAAAGGTATTTGTCAAGACCAACCTTAACAATGATCTCAATAAATATGAAGGGACTTTCTAATAAGAAGAGTATCCTACTAGCAAGTGTGACATTTGACATAACACTCTTTTTTAAGCAGCATTTCCTGAATACTAAAGCCAAAGTTAGTACAAGGAAACTCACAAACTATACATGGGGAACTCATCCATCCACATTGCTTACATCAGCTTTGGCCCTGAGATCTCCAGAGCAGAGTATGCTGTTCCAGTATGAACATCCACACATGGGTGCCACACTGTGATGCAAAAGACAAATGGAAGGCCACTGCATTATATGCTCAGGACTGATTGCCTTGATGATCACCAATATTTGGAATCAGATACTGCACAACAACAATAACAACACACAAAGGAAGTTGACATTACTGTTAATGAAGCCATGTGTATAGTGACAGGATGCCTCAAACCTACACCAGTTGAGAAAATATACCCTCTTGTTGGTATCGCTTCACCTAAGATAAGGAGAGAAGTAGCTGTGGATGCTAAGAGAACTAAGCAAGAGAATGATCCTCAACATCATCTGGATGGATATGAGCCTCAAGTCTGCTAGCTTAGGTCCAGGAAGAGATTTATATGAAGTACAAACATTATTAAGGGTACACAAGAGCAAAACCAAATTATAAGATGGAGGAAGGAGGTCACTGGATAAGGAACAACATTAAAGGAGGATATAGCTGAGGATCTCAACCTCCCCTAGATCACTTGGAGGACTCTGAATAAGCTGAGGGTTGGTGTGCCTAAATGTAAGACTAACATGCTCAAGTGGGGCCTGCTGGCAGACAACAATGCGGTGTGTGAATGTGGAGAGATACTGAATCTGGTTCATTTTCTGGTCTGCTGATTACTGCCAGAAACATGCATGAATGAGAGCTTACGTTTGGCCAAATACAAAGCCAAGAAAGTGGCTTCATTTTGGCAGTCCAGGGTTTGATCAGGACATGAAAGAGGAAGAAGAAAATTAGGAAGTTGATCGTAGAAACACTGCAGTTAACATATAAAATTCAAATTGTCTTTGGATCAACAAGAGAAAACAGGATTACCTCTCATTGACTCATGTCTGTGTCTGTGTGTGTCTGTGTGCGTGCGTGCATGTCTGTGTGCATGAGAAAGAGAGAGAGAGAGAGAAGGAGAGAAGAAACAGAAGAAATGTTGAGGGAGTCTCCACAGTACAACAAATAGTTGTCCTAGCAGTCATGTCCATCAAGAGATCTGCTCACCCTAAAATATTTACATCTCTTTTGTATGCAAGCCCATTGTACTGGGTCAAAATTCACCATTGTCTGCCCAGATTGTGTAAATGGAGTAAGTATATGTTGTTTCTGAGTAAGGAATCAGAAAATGACCTAGGCCATCCAATGATTGAGGTATATTATCTGAAAGCTGTTCAATCAGTTTAAAAATGAATTGCCATCTGAGCCCAATATATGGAAGACAGATGTTCCTTTCACAGACTAAAACAAATACCAGCTACCCATTAGTACCTTGCTGACAGTCTCAGTGTAGAAGACAAGGAGGGATAGGCATAGCAAATGAACTTATAGGGACCTTGGTCTCTTTGCCACAGTTGGTAATAAATCACTAACAAATTCTAAAACATACCTAAGCATTTAAATGAGATCATTTCACTCTATCAACAGATGACATTTTCATTTCAGTCACTGGCCAAGAAGATCCTTTTTCACTGACATTAACTTCAATTTTGGGGAAAATCAAATTCACACTATCCTCTTCTACCTGTTTCTTCTTCTGATGTGAGAGCTTTTACCCCTGCCTTTTGAGGATCTCATTATATTATTCTCTTCTCCCAGTTAAATGTGACATTCATCACTTTCCATCTCTCTTCAAAAAATGTTTCATACCTGTGGACAGTTTGATTTCTTCATGTACTTTGCTTTGAACTTTTACATCAAACATTTAATGAGCATCCAATGTATTCTGCTTGAACAGTGGTAGGCTATCACATTGGCTGTCATCATACCGGCTGGATTGTATTGTCCCATTACTATGCAAAAGCTCTTGAAAGTTCTGTTACAATGTCTTCGGTGCCAAGGTATGAAAATTCAATAGGCTCCATTCCAATGAGCTGTCCTGATCCAAATCTGCATTGTATGTCTGCATTTGGATGTCACTTTGTTCTTTGGTTTCAAGACAATTATCAAGAATCACTTTCTGCTGTAATTTGTAAGAAACTAGTGAAGCACCAAATGTTAGCCTCTTTCATGATTTAGAGGAAAGATAAAACATGTCTGGTCCTGCAACTACTATAGGGTTGCAATTTCTATTAGCCCTTGCTATTGGTTGTATTGGCAGCAATTAGGAAACATGGGAGCTGCAGTTTGACAACATCCTAATAATAATAATTTCATGCCAGAAATTATTATTCTGGGTTGAAAAGATTTTCTGCTCAGGGAACACCCAAATGAGGTTCCTTTCATGTCCCCAAGAGCTGGTACAGAGATGGGTGCTCAATCCTGGGTCTCAAACTGACAATTTGCTGGCTTTCCAGCTAACAAGGTAAGCTTCTTAACCACTGAGCCACCACAGCCCCTGAATATCTTGAAGACCATACATTTTGAATACCCGGATCCTGTTGTTTAACATCGTAAGTTACAGCTAGTGTAGGTCTGTATGATCTAATGGAAGTTAGGGAGGAGTTGACTCACCAAATCCTCATTTATTCAATGAGTCAACTATAGTACAATTTAATATGCTAAGCAATAGGATTTTGACCTGTAGGTATTCAAGGCATGTGGAAACATAGTCATTTAAAAAACAAACAAACCAAAACAAACAATCTGCTCTGGAAGAAGGAGAACCTGTACAATACAGAGCAAGACAGATTCACTGATCCCTAGTGTGTGGGTATGTATGTAAAAGTCAATTTTAGAAGCAGTCATCATGGTTCCTATTGTCCGAACAATCATGTTAATTTGAACCAGGTGTCTTAGGGCATTTAATCTTCCTTTCTAGAGTACTTCAAGACAGTTTTATTGTAATATTTCATATTTTTAATACTAAATTAAAAATTATCTCATTTAAAAAAAAATATTTTAAATTTTATTAAATTTACTGACATACAAGACAAAAAACGAACGGACAAGGCAAATATAACGTTACAAAGCAATATATACATTTTAGATAATAACACCCTGTGCTATTTACAATATCCAGAGAGGTTACTAATTTCCAAAGTCAGATATTCTTCCAAAAACTCAATTGATCCGGTACTGGCTGTGTTATTTTATCATTATACAATGAATGTTCTATAAATGGATACCATATCCTCCAAAATCTATTCTCCTGTACTTCTCCCTTCCTTACTTTCACTTCCCAGGTCAATTTATCATTCAACGCCAATTTCCACAGTTCCCTGTGCCAGTCCTCCATATTGGGTTGGCTATCCTTCTTCCAATTTTTGGCGATGCAATGCCTTGCTGATGACAGCATAGCAGCTATCAACTCTTTTTTGTCTTTGTCCACTTTAATTTTTTCCACATTTGTCAATAGCACTACGTCTGAATCTAATTCTGTTCGTATTCCCATAATATTTACCATCTCTTTTTCTATTTTGGTCCAATAGGAGTTTACCACTTTGCACTCTAGCCACATATGCTCATATGTACCCAGTGTAGATTTGCATCTCCAACATTTATTGCTCTTTTTCTCATCCATCTGGTGCAATCTTATAGGTGTCAAATACCATCTCCATAACATTTTGTAGTTATGTTCTTTTACTCTTACTGATAAATTTCTCATTATTCTTTTGCCCCATTTTTTTTCCATTCACTGTCTGAAATTTTCACCTTTAGATCTTCTTCCCATATTTTTTTCAATAATTCCTGAGCTTTGCTCCCTTTATTCAATATTTTATATATTTTACTAACCCCTTAATTCCTATTTTCCCCTTCTTTATTTTAAATATTATTTCTTCAATTTCTGTATTCGATCTTTCTAACGATCTTTCTGACAGGTATTTATTGTTCCACTTGTCTACTGCGATTCGTTGAAACCAATTCATTCCCAGCTGATTGAACAACTCAGTTTTCTTTGTCAGTTTTCTTTAACAATGACAATCATAGAATAATTTCCAGATTTGTGGTTAGGAATGTAGATCACATTGTCATAAGACAAATAATAACATGCACAAATGAAAACAGATGAAAGCCACCTTAACCTGGTTATTAAAAAAGTGTGGATCTTGCTGTGCTTCTTGCCAATGGTCATTCTGGGCAAACAGAATTATATTTTTTTCTCTTTTCAAGGTTAAATTGTGTAATTGTATTAACAAGGCTGTTTTCATTAAGTCAGCCTTCAGCTAAAGATATATATGTCACATCTCCATTACTGACAGATCCATCACTATTTAAATGCCATATCATATAAGTGGCTGCATCCTTTCTTAGGCATGTGCCGATCTGTTTAGGTGTGTCCCAATTTATATTGAGGGGGACAAAGTCTTATTGCACAGTACTGGGAAGAGAATGTTTGTGATCTTCAGAGAAATGAAATGAAACAGAATGAAGCTTGTGGATCATCATACTCCTAATCTCACATCCCATATCAAACATTTGTTATTATTTTGTAAATTAAGATCAGTCCTTGAAACTTTGGGGCCTGTTGCCAGTCAAAGATGGCAATATGGAGCACAATCAAAATTGTGTAATGTTGTCTCCTATGTCCCCTTCTTAACTTATTCTATTTAAACAATTTGCCATTCTCTTTATTGTCCCAATTTCATATAATATTAGAGAGAGAGAGAGAGAGAGAGGTAATGGAACTATTCCTTGCTAGAAATCGGAGTGTAATTCCTGCCACCACAATAATGAAGTCACCAACCCAAGTGATGTAAGATATCTATCTTCTCAGCTGCTCTGTGAAGTAAAGTTATCCAGATCAATATTTTTTAGCAAGGACAATAGCTCAGAGAGCTGCATTTGTATATATTTTTTTATTTCCTTGGTTTCACCTTTAAAGAAAATATCTTTCTTAGTGAATTTTGTAGAAGAAAATGATTAATGGGCATCTGCCTTTCATAAATGGAAGATCCCCTGTTGTTTTAATATTTATCTAGCACTTCTCCAAGATATCATTTATAGTCACTATTAGTCTATTTTTGTTCCTATGCAGATGACAATGGCTTCACTTGACATTTCTGATTCAGGGACCAAGCTCTCTTTCAATCCTGTCATGTTTTAGGACATTTATCATTCAAGGCAGGAAAACTGGCTCTTGTTCATGATGATATGAACAACAAATTGTAACATGCTGACTTCCAGCAAAACCTAAGCAAAATTTAGAGATGCCCGAGTCTCTATAAGGATTCTTCAGAGGTTGCATACTGATTCATCTGCTGAAGTCAGATGGGAGGAAATTCTCCTTGTCCAATCCATGAAAGATTGCTGGTTTAGATTCCCATTCTACACTCCCAGATTCTTTGGAATTCAGTTAACTTATCTGAATCACTGCTGGAGATTTAATGTCTTCTGGAAGGCAAGCTTACAGGGATAATTAAAAGTAAACACACACATGAACACATGCAAATTCAACAACCACAGTTGGCACTTTAGCAGCTGAAAGCTGAGATAATCTTCCTTGTTTTCAGTCTTTTAGAGCCCTGTATCTGCTAACCTTCAAGATAAAGATTTGTAGCCTTTACTGAAGGTAGAACTTTGCAGAAACATACCTTTATGTAAATGTAAAGGTTGTCCTTGCTCGAAAGCCAATTGTATTCAAATCTAGGGTTCGACGCTCATCTCTGTTTATAGCCAAAGAGTCAGTGCTGTCTGTGTTTGCAGTGCTGTCTGTGCAAATGTGCCAGGCATGACTAAATACCAGAGTACACAGAACACTGTTTAGAAGTACTGTATATACTCAAGTCGGCACATTTGAGGGTCTCTCCCTCCTAATTCCTCACGGGTGTCCAAGCATCCTTTGCCATGTCTATAAACCCACCCGAGGGGAAAGGTGCGGCAGTAACAGGTCCCACCTCTGCTGAGCTCCATCACCCAGTTGGAGGACTCAGCTCTTCCTGGCACCCAAACCTGATGGTTTCCCAAACACACACACACCACCCACAACACACACACACACACACGCATGCACGCACGCATGGACGCACGCACGCACGCACGCACGCACACGCACACGGACACACATGATCCCTCCTGGCCCAGCAGCAAAAGAAGGCTCTGGTGAGCTCCCAGTGCCCACACTGATGACATGATGGTAGAAGCAGGTGGCCAAGGCTTCTCTTCTCTCCACACACAGCATGTATGGGGGCTCAGTGGGTCCCTCTCCTTGCCACGGCTTCCCCGTCCAACTCAGTGTGCCGCTTCAACCGGCCACTTCTATCTGGACTTGCCTGGCTTGCCCATCCTCTGCAGGCTCCTGTTCAGCTTCAAGCAAGAGAAAGAGGCTAGAATTAGGCTTTGAGCTGCAGCTCCTGCATTCTTCTTCAGCAATATAAACCTAGCCCACCCACCCACCCTTCCCTGGCAGCATGAGTGCTGGTTGAATGCTGCTGCTGTCGCTTAGCATGCCCCTCACTCAGCTGGAGTTAGACAATCCCACACACACACGCACACACACATACGTACACACATAGGCAGACTCTCCCCATCCTCCTGCTGATGGGGGCCTAGGCTTATATTCGAGTCAATCAGTTTTCCTGGTTTCTCAGGTAAAATTAGGTAACTCAGTTTATATTCAGATCAGCTTTTGTTGTTGTTCAGCCGCACAGTCGATTCCGACCCTCTGCGACCCCATGGACCACCACCCGCCAGGCACTTCTGTCATCCACCATCCTCCTCAGCCCACCCAGCTCTGCCCCCACTGCATCCACAATACCATCTAGCCATCTCATCTTTGGCCACCCCCTTTTTCTTTTGCCCTCCACCTTTCCCAGCATCAAGGCCTTCTCAAGTGAATCCTCTCTTCTCATTTGATGTCCAAAGTACCTCAGCTTCATCTTTACAATTTGACCTTCTAAGGAGCAGTCAGGTTTGATTTCTTCTAAAATTGATCTGTTTGTTCTTCTCGCTGTCCAGGGGACTCTCAAAACTCTCCTCCAACACCACATCTCAAAGGCATCTATTATTCTGCGCTCAGCTTTCCTAATGGTCCAGCTCTCACAACCATACATTGCCACCGGGAACACCATTGCTTTGACTATACGAATTTTTGTTTGCAATTTGATGTCTCTACTTTTCACTATGCTTCCCAGATTTCTCATCGCTTGCCTCCCAAGAATCAGTTGCCTTTTTATTTCATGGCTGCAATCCCCATCTGCAGTGAGCTTCGATCCCAAGAAAGTAAAATCTGTCACTGCCTCTACTTCTTCTCCATCTATTTTCCAGGTACTTATAGGGCCTGTTGCCATGATCTTTGTTTTCTTTATATTGAGTCTCAAGCCAGCCTTTTCACTCTCTTTTTTCAACCTAATCAGGAGCTTCTGTAGGTCTTACAGATCAGCTTACATTCAAGTATAACTATATACCATAAGTGAAAACCCAGCCTACCTGAACATATCAACAATATTAATGTACTTGCTTGTGAATGTTTATAGTGAGTACAGACTGCAGGAAGAATGATTGCCAATTTCACATCTGTTTGGTGAAACTGTGACATCACGTATCCCTATCTAAGTTCCCATTTAACTTGAAGCATACTTTGGAGAATTATATGGATAGATGTCACCCAGACTAACCCATTTTCAAAATTGTAGGAGTGTTTGTGTGACCTTCTACTTAGTTACTATTTGAAGGTATTATTCCTATTTTTTTATGCCAACATAAGGTTGTTAGGCTAAGTCTAAACACCTGAATGTATGTACTAGAACAGAAGTGGGGAGCCTTTTTCTTTTATTATTATTATTATGTTGAAAGGCCTCATGTACTTAACAATTAAAAAAACCCACCCTCTTAATTTGAAAGGAAGGTAATGTGCAAATACCTGGCTTTCTATTTGTGGAACAAGGATTGTAAAAAATGCAGTCTGCTATTTCCCCCCACAAAACATCTAAGATGTTCAGCCTGGCTGAACAGCATGCCATGAATTTTGGGATTTTTCTTTATAATTTTCCTATCCTGCGTGACAACATGATCTTGAATCACAAAAGCTCACAATGTTTGATTTTTCAAGTGATCCAATAAAGGCATCACATTCCTCTGTATTTATCTTAATTTTAAAGTTACTAAAATAAAAGTATAAAATACTTTAAAAAGTATTAATAAAAATAAAACGATTTGCACTGTAAAATGTGGATTCAAGCAAACAGCCCCATTTGAGGACCTAGAAGGCTGCATGTGGCCATAGTGCCCCACCAACCTACTAAAGAACCATCTCAGTTGACTATAGTAGTAACTCCAAGCAGCAATGTGAAATCCTTAGATTTCTCCAAATCGTATTTATAGTCTCAGCCTATTTTTTTTATTTTTATTATTTGCATGTTGGAATTGAGGGTTTAAGGATCTGTTTTGCTTCTGATTTGGTGTGCATATTTATAAACGTGTTTTTGTCTACATTTTAAGAATGAAAATTGTGGCCACACTCATGTGTATATGAGGGTAATTTTCAACCACACACATTTGCTAGCTATTCAAATTTCTAAAAGGCTTGCATGATTTGAGGTGTATTTTATTTCTTCAAATTGTAATGCAGGTTTGCAAATACAGTAATAGATTTCAAAAAGCAGGGAATGCTTTATCACAAGTATTGGAAGATGTGAAATAAATAATACTTAAGTCAAGAATTTTGAACTGAAAAAAATTCTTTATCATGTTTGCTTCTCAGTAAAAAATGCACAGAACTTGCTACAGATAAATGTCCTCAAGGAAACATGCATATCAGAAAACAAAACAAAACAAAAAACAAAAAAAACAACCATTGTAGCACTTTAAAGACTAACTGCTATATTTTTATTGTTAGCTTCTGTGAATCAAGTCCACTTCTTCAGACAAGGAGTGAAACTTACAGGCATGGTTTTTATACACCAAATTCAGGGGTCAAAGGGAACAGGGTGTGTTGAAGCAAAATGACAGACAAGAAGCAAGCACAACAATACAGCTTCCCACAGCCATCAGCAACAATAGATTATTCAGATTAGCTCTGTCTCCCTTTCAATATCAAAGGGTCTGAGAAAGCCCATTCTGGTCTGCAAACAAAAACACTTTACCTGGTTACCTCCTGTTTTGCTAAAGAGAATTGGCAGGAAGGTTGTAATATAATATACAGTCATACCTCGCATAACTAATTTAATTCGTTCTGCGAGGTTGCTCGCTATGCGAAAAATTCGCTATGTGAGTCTGACTTGCATAACAAATTTTTCACTATGCGAGTCGGACTTTTCCCTATGGAAAAACTCGCATAACGAGCGTTTCTATGGGGAAAACTCGCATGGCAAAAAAAAAAATCGCTATGCGAGTTTTCCCCATAGAAACACTCGCCATGCGAGTTTTTCCATAGGGAAAAGTCTGACTCGCATAGCAAAAAATTCGTTATGCGAGTCAGACCACTTAGCAAAAAATTGCTCATTATGTGAGTTTTTCGCTAAGCGAAATGCTCGTTATGCGAGGTTTGACTGTATAAAATATCTAGCAGCATATAGCAATCTGTGTATGAAATTTGATAATGCCCTTGATACATAGATAGAGGTTTGATGCATGCACACTAAAAAAAGAACTGTGCATGTATCAAGTGGAGGTTTGACGCATGCACAGACATTTTTAATTTTTTAAATTTATTTTTTGCTCCACCCATGACGTCATGATGTCATGACGTCGGCTACGCCCACAACATCCATGACGTCACGGTGGGATAGCGAGAATTTTGACAACCAACCACTGCACATGACACTTCCATCTCCTGGCATATTAATTCAAATGGGCTGAAGTAAGCCACCACATCATGCCCTGCTTTGTAAATACATGAATAAAAGTATAGGTCTCCCTGGTTGGAAAGTCAGTTGTGCCCAACTCTAGAAAGGTGCTCATCTCTGTTTACAGCCAAAAAGTGAGTGCTGTTTGCATTTACAGACATTTCTGTGGACATGCGGCAAGCATGGCTAGATGCTGGAGTGCATGGAATGCTGTTACCTTTCCTGACAAAGTGATACCTATTTACTTACTTGCAATTTCTTGCCTTCAAAGTGCTAGGTTG
Organism: Furcifer pardalis; assembly: GCA_030440675.1. Classification (NCBI taxonomy): domain Eukaryota; kingdom Metazoa; phylum Chordata; class Lepidosauria; order Squamata; family Chamaeleonidae; genus Furcifer; species Furcifer pardalis. The sequence continues at coordinate 173,005,260 of CP126891.1, forward strand.
GCAGGATCTGGAACAGACAACAGGAGATCACTCCATTGTGCACCATTCGGGTATCAAACTGCTGACTTGCTGACTTTCCAGTCATCAAGATCAGCATCTTAACCACTAAACCACCCGATAAATGCAGGAATGTCTGACAGCATATCAGGCAGCTCTGTCCCACACCAGCATCACCTTCCCTGTGTGCAGCTGAATCAACATCTTTAAAGGGGAAGCTACATCATTTGTTCACCCATCTTCATCCTAAAATGTTTTTAGGTTCAGCTCAGTACCAGATGCTTTGGTGACATTGTCATAGCTTTGCTGACATTGTCATATCAGAGTCTGTGGTCTAAGAAGACATTCTTTGTTAGCTGATATTCTATGATTCTAAGACTAGCAAACTTCCCAGTTGTTCGCAAGTGTGAGAGTAAATGCAAATGTTGCATATTTAATACCGCTTCCCCTCCACATAGCTGAGACAATGGGAAAAAAATAGATTCTTGTTTGTTCCATGCCCAGTATAATGTACCAATACAATATGATCTCCATTATAATAACCTACTTTATGAAGATTAAATGGTTTTGCAATTCAAACAAGGTAAAATTGGTTTAAAGCAAAATCAAACACTAGTTTGCTAGTTCAGGATTTGAATAGTGGAATGAGAAAATCTTTTTTTATATTGCTATTGTGCACTGGTCAGCCAAGAAGTAATTGCTTTTTATAAGGCAAATTTGCTTTTACTTTTCTAAGGTAATGAAATGAACCTGAAACATTTCCTTTGAAATCAAAGTCACTATCACTCAAATGTCACCGGCAGAATTCCATCACATAGTCTTAGCAAATACATAAGGAGGATGTTGTGCACCAAATTGATTGACAGAATTCTATTAAGAAACCTCATCCTACGTCCATCTATATAATTAGCTGTGTTGTAAATCAACAATTATTTGCAATCCCCACCCCCCACCCCACCCAATACTTATGAATAACTAACATGGTGGAAGATGGTGAGAACAAACCAAAGAATTATTCCTTTAAAAAAAACTCTCTAGTTTATGAATGTGGAAGATTATGCTCCTATATCCATGATTCACAGCTCCTAGAAATGGCATTCTTTTGCTGTGCAATATTGTGCCCACATTGTCACCAGGAAAAAAAATAATTGACAATCTTGCATAGCAAAGAGCAGTCTGAATTTTGATGATGCTAATGTCAGTAGTCAAGATGGTCTACGGAAACTGTTTTGTGCTCCCTACCATCATACAGAGATACCTGGAAATCCCAGGATCTTCCTCCTTTTTTCATCAGTTATCTACTTCTTACCTACACAAAACCATTGCCAGGGCAGTTTTTCAAAAAGCTCTCATGCAACAATAATCTAGCCTTCCCTTTCAAAATAAAATGAGGAAAACTTTCAGACACAACTGGGCAGTTCTCTATAAGATGACAGTCTGCCTTGCAATTCTATGCATACTGTCCCAGAGGTCACTTTCAATGGGATTAAATGTTTGATTTCTGAATGAACCTACATGAGACTCCATTGCTAATCAGTTATTTTGCTTGATCCATTAAAACGATGCTGCCAATTAAGTGGGCAAGAAACATGTTTAAAAAGCTGGTGCTTCTTTTCAACCTGATAACCTACATGAATTAAAATTAGCAGATATTATCTTAGCAAAGGCACCCACTGTCTATCACATGCCACTTTTTTCCAGATATTGAAACATGTAGACACATAATCTATAAAACAAAAGTTAATTTCCAAAACTGGAGATCAAATCTTGGTTAAAACCATATGCGTAATCTATTATGCTTTCAGTAACTGGGCATCAATTCTGCACTGTATACAATCAAACATATTGTCTCTAACAAAGGTCCAGAATGCGGCTGTCTGGGTGGTGATGGGGTGTGGGCAGTATGCACATGCCTCACTGCTGCTTCGGGAGTTGCACTGGTTGCCAGTATGTCTCCGGGTGCAATTCAAGGTGCTGGTTATTACTTTTAAAGCCCTACATGGTAGTGGGCCAGGATACTTAATTGACCACCTCACCCCAAGAACATCTGTCCATCCCACCAGAGTGGATCGGAGAGGCTCTCTAGTTGTTCCATCGGCCAGGGAGGCACATCTCTCTGGCACCAGGAGAAGGGCCTTCTCTGAGTCCGCTCCAGCCCTGTGGAACCTCCTGCCAACCGAGCTACGTCTCCAGACGGAGCTGCTGCCCTTTAGGAAGAATCTAAAAACATTGCTGGCGGGGCAGGTATGGGGTGCAGGAAGTATAATGACCCCAGCTCGCTGGATGATCTGAGCCTCTCTCTCCATCTACTTTTTTTATTAGTAAGAATTAGAATTTGGTGTGCTTTTGATCTTTTTAAATTTTAATTTTAACTTTTATTTTTAACAGTTTTAAGGTTTTTAGGTAGTGCTTGTGTTTTATTGTCATGGGTTTTTTTTTTAGTACTTGTAAACCGCCCTGAGTCACTTCGGTGAGAAGGGTGGTAGAGAAATATAAATAAATAAATAAATAAATAAATAAATAAATATATAAATAAATAAAGTTGATAATTGCTTATTAGGAAGAATTACAGAAGTAGCCACACATCTGTGGCTCCTATGAATGAATAAATCAAACGGACATGACCCAGCTATGTGGTTATCCCTTCATAACTGGCTCTATTCCAGATATCTCATTCAGGCTCATATAACTGAGTTGTGTCCATATGACAAAATAATGTAAATGTTGTTTCAATCTTACAAGAAAAGATAGCTCTTATGTCATAGAAGCAATTGGAAAACACCAGAAATCATCCATTTTCCAACAAAATTAGAAGTCTTAACCATCATATTGGAAAGTTGCCAACATAGTACCACCTTTAAAAAAATTGTGGCAGAAATTCAGAGATCCTTTATTCTAATGATTGCCCTAGGTAACTTGCTAGAAATATTTATTAAAGCATATAGATTTAGCCTTGCCTTCAGTGAAGAAATACCATGCCTCGTCAGCATTTCAGAGTTTGTTGAGTATCAACAGATATGCTGTTGGCATAATCCAATACATTTTATATATTTGGATTTCCTGAAAACTTTTAAACAAAGTCTCTCATCAAAGGCACCTGAGTAAATCTAGCAGTCATGACAAAAGATGACAGGGCCTCCTTTGGATTAGTAACTGATAAACAACACTAAACAGAGGATAGGAGTAAATACCTTTTAACACTTGACAGAAGTAAGCAGTAAGGCTAGTGCTATTTAACTTGTGTCCAAAGTGATAGTATTAATGCAGTAAAGAGCCTGTGACACTGTAAGCACCAAACATTGCATGAAAGCTAAAAATACAATAAATATCCAACACTATGTACTGCCAAAACATGTTCATGTTGCCTGGAAAATTATGAGAAGTAAAGTCCTAAGAAAGGGATTTTTTTCCCTTTCAGATATATAATGATATTTGTGAAAATGTGAAGAATAATGTGTAGATCAAAGGAAATTTATATTCCAGGAGAGAAAGAGGCACAACTTGATCAGTAGCATAATGCAGAGAGAGAGAGAGAGAGACCATTTGGGATTTTTATAAAGTTGCTCTTCTCAGAAGAACAATTTGGTAAAATTTTGAGAAGCATGATTAAAAGGTTAAGACATTTCCCATAATTTTAATCTCTTGCTTTCTTAATACAGTATGTATATACTATATGTGTGTTCATTCATAAAGAGGTCCTGTGAAGTCCAATAGAGCTTACTGCCTAATATGTGTGTCCAGAATAGCAAATGGATTTGGTCATTTCTGAGGATTCTCTGGGCAGAGCTAGTAAAAGTGTGTGTGTCTATTGGTTTTGCTGGACCACATGGTGGCTTTCAGTACCATTGTCTCTGAAATGGGAGTCAGAGGCAAGATTTTGCATGGCACCAACATCTCATGGATGAACAAATACAGTAGTTGGTGGTGTCCAACACTGGCTACTACTGTGTGGGGTTCTCATCAAGTCTAGTCTGTTACGCATACAATTTTAGATAAAATTGCTCGGAGAGGTCAATCAGAGTCTGTGAGTTCAGTAAGACCTGCAGGAAAGATTATGGTTAACTTGCAGTAGTTCTCCCTTCCATCTAAATTTGAGGGCATAGGGTGCGGTAATGAAGATGAACTAGCTGAAACTCAATCCAAGTGCCTTTGATGTGAAGAATACAGATGAAGGAATAGGGAGTCTGTACTTAATGGTATTAAACTTTTCCTGGAAACTCAATTTGTAGTTTTGGTATACTTTTGGATCCAACCCTGCGCCTGGATGTCCAGGCTTTGGTGGTAACCAGAAGTGAGTTACCACTTTTAAACCTACTGTGTCAACTGCTCCTGTTCCTGAAGAAGTTTGATCAGTTGATGGTGGAAACATATCTCTGTTTCAACCGGTTTAAATTAACGTAAATGTACTATAAAAGTTCAAAACCTTCACCAGCTCAAAAATACTGTATTCTCCACTCCATTAGATTTCTTGACTGCCAGTGCATTTCTAAGCACAATTTAAAGTGATGGAAGTGTTCCATGAATCCTTATATACTGCTATGTGATGAAAAACATCTTCTTATATGAGCCTATCCATGTCTTATGACTCACAAGAGAGGAGTTTTCTTTCTGTTCTGCAGCTGCGATGAGAACATATAAGAAAGACTACTCAGTAGCAACTCCCCAGCTACATAACTCATTTCTGAAGAGTCTAAGGGGGTTCCCTTTCTGACATCCATCTATTAGCAATGTCATGTCTATTTAATGAGTCTTTGGCCACTAATTGCAATCGTTTTTGTTCTTATGTGTCTCCTACTTAAGAAGACACATAAATGAGAGATCTTAAGAATATCTTGTCCTCAGCAATCCAGGTCAGCTTCTCCAAACCCAAGTTTTTGGCTTCCCTCACAGTGTCGATGTGTCTCATATCTAGTCTTCTTCTATCCCTGATGCCTTCCACCTTTTCCAGCATTATTGGTTTTTTCCCCCCCAAGAGGGTTGCCTTCTCATGATATGCCCAAAATAGGACAGTCTCATCATATTTGCTTCCAGAGACAGTTCAGGTTTTAGTTGCTCTGTATCTACTTGTTTGTCTTTCTGTCAGTCCAGGGTATCTCCAGAGTTCTCCTCGAGTATAATATTTCAAGTACAGTAATACCTCGGATAATGCTAAGACTTGTTTCCACAAGTCTTGGTGTTATCTGATTTTTAGTGTTATCCGATGCATGTTAAAATCCTATGGGATGTATTGGATAACGTTAAAGCTCCATAGAGATACATTGTAACTGCACAGGCTTTAGCGGTTGTTATCCGATACATCCCATAGGACCTTAACGTTATCCAATCCAACTCTCCTCCCCAGATTAATTAACGTTATGCGATTTTAGCGTTATCCGAGGTAAACGTTATCCGAGGTATTACTGTAACTCTTTTCCACACTGCCAGCTTTCTTTACTGTTCAGCATTTGCATTCATACATGGTGATTGGGAACTTAATAATCTGAATGGTCTTGGTCTCTAGTTAAATACTATTGCACTTTTCTAATTCCCTCACTGGTCTCTTTTCAAGTCTCAATCATCTGCTTCTTTGTTGCAGTCCCCATTTGGATGGCTAATGCCCATGCCTCTCCCCTGTTGCAGGAGCTGCATTGACTGCCAGTGTGCCTCTGGGTGCAATTCAAGGTGCTGGTAATGACCTTTAAAGCCCTACCTGGCAGTTGACCATGGTAGTTAAGAGACCGCATCACCCCAAGGACATTGGCCTGTCCCACAGAGAAGATCTAAGGGGCTCCCTAAGAGTTCCATCTGCCAGAGAGGCTCGTCTCTTTGGCACTAGAAAGAGAACCTTCTCTGTATCTGCTCCGGCCCTGTGGAACCTCTTACCAGTCAAGTTGTGTCTCTAGGCAGAGCTATTCCCATTCAGAAAGGGGTTAAAAACATGGCTAGCTCACCAGGTGTGGGGTGCTGCTGATGGGGCAGCCCCCACCCAGTTGGTTGATATAAAGGCCATGTGGTTTTTTAAAAAGCCTTTTTAGCTTTTTAATTGTTGGTCAAAGGTTTTAATGATCTTAAGCTTAGGGTTTTATGATGTTTATTGAGGGGATGTTTTTATGTGGGGTTTTGTAATGTCTGGTGTAAGCTGCCTGGAGTCGCCTTGGCAATGGGGCAGCAGTACAAATTGAATAGATAGATAGATAGATAGATAGATAGATAGATAGATAGATAGATAGATAGATAATTGAACCAAGGTATACACAATTTTCACTAACTTCTTTGTTGTCAACTTTGAAATGGTATAGTTTTTCCTGTAGCAATATTTTTTGTTTTCTTAATGTTCAGCTGCAATCTTGTTTTGGCAGTTTCTTCTTTCACTTTCATTAAAAGTCATTTCAAGTCACTACTGTTTTTCTGCCAGTAAGTGGGTTTGTTGTCTTTGGTTTTTATACTGCATTAAGTGTTTGTTTGAAACTGGTAATCTATTTAATACTATTATTACATTCAGATTTATTGTAAATTTTACATGGATCTCTTTAATAAATTTGTGTTATAAGACACTTTGTAACTGCAAGAAAAGAAGAAGTAAAATGCAAATAATTAGAGCAGTCCCTAAAGTCTTTGTTCTCATCCATTTTTGCCTATCTTGAAATGAAAAGACTTGTAAATATTCCTTGCCTTCATGAAGGAGTGAGACAAAACACTCTCCCCGCCCCCGGTTCAAGTTCCCTCCGGTTTGCACGAAACATTAACAGTTTATTATCCTTTTGAAAAACAAAGCATTCACCAGTTCAGCAAGAACAGAAGGACTAGTTCAAGGTTCCTCAAACTTGGCTCTCCAGGTGTTCTTGAACTTCAGTTACCAAAAGCCTAAGTCAGCATACCTGCTGATCAGGGCTTCAGGGAATTGAGGTCCAATAATTCCTGGAAAGCCAAGTTTGAGGAATCCTGGACTAGCTGCAGTGGTGGGCATCAGCAGGTTCACACCAGTTCACCAGAACCGGTAGCAGAAATTCCAACTGGCCCTGCCCATCCAAGTTTTGAAATAAAGTACTGTAGTCCTAATTTGGGTGCAACACAGGGCTTTCCCCCTGGCCACCCCCACCTTACCATGCCCACAGTGTGGTAGTATTTTTTTTATCCCACCACTGACTAGACAATTGTTAAGACAGATGCTAACAACCTGTTGACTGCCTGAAATTCTTTAATGAAGTAATGATCATCTTAATTTAGTGAATTCTCACAATTTTTGCAATTTGGGAGTTGCACAATTTTGGAGAAAGACTGGTATTTTTGCAGAAAACATAATTCTCATAAGTGTGAGAATTCTGTTGAAAGTCCATGAAAATCCCTCGTCTTTTTCACCAGTCGGAGTAGAATGCTGCAATTCCTCATCTTATCTTGAAATGACAAGGCAACTGAAGATTTCCCCCTCTTGTCTGGTCCTGTGGCCTTCATTCTGTTAAAGTGGGTGATCCAGGATATTGTTTTGCCAATTTATTTCCAATGTTATATACTGGAATAGCATTTCATATGCATACTGGGGTATACAAACTTTTGTACAATTGATGTGGAATGTCCCCAGCTCTTGAGGTTACAGAGAGGTTAAAATGAGCATAGACTTGGCTTTGATAAGGAAAGACATTTACTCCAAAGTGGTTAAGAATTCTATTGTGTCAGTCAAGCAAATTTGTGTGTGTGTTACAATGCATACTGGACTGATTGCTGTCAGGACCTTTCCATACTGTTTAACCAATTTAGTCTGCACCGATTTATTTGAATTTATAAACGAAAGGACCTGCAGAGAGAAATACATCATAAATGCATTAGCAAGAGCTTTAGAAAAACATACTAAGGCTGTTTCCCTGAGCATTTAATTGCTCCTTTAGCCTAGTTCATGTGTGTATGCAAATTTTTACACTCCGTAATTCTCAATAAAATTATGTTGTGCCAAAGAGGTAATCTAAAGTAATTTTGTAGTTAATTCAAAATTCTTAATAATGCAAAGACTGTAGTGACTGTCACCCGGTATTTCATATAAATTTTTATTTTTTTCAAATTGATCAAAAGATTTGCATGCACATATCCAATGTAATACCAAAATATATTTTTTTCAAAGAATTGTGAATCATATAATACAATTGCTTAAACCCATTGCAGATTATAGTTGTTAAGGCATAAACACAGTGAATGAAATGATAAAATAGAAGGAAAGAAACTGTATGATGCTATAGTAACAAAGGATATTTTTTTAAAAAAATAGTAGCCATGCTATGTGTTTCAGGCATATCAAAGAGATATATTAACTCTCCTTTCTTTCACTCATAATTGCATTAACAATATCACTTATTAGAAATGATGTAAACATTTGCTAAATTCTTGGTTCTTATTAATTTAGGATGTCTCAATGAAGGTTTTTTAATTCTGTGAATTTTGATACCTTCGAGTGAAAGTGAGCAGTACTTTTTAATCTTTCAAAGCCCTGAAATTCGTGTAAAACTGTCTCTCTGCAGAACTTGTATACTTTTGCCTGCAAACACAAGTAGAGCAAGTGCATGATGCTTCCCTCCCTAAAAGATGCAAACAGCCTGTCCAATATTTCTCATCCCTCAAAGTCCATGTATCAAAAGAGCAGCCATTTGCATTATTGGTCTTATTATATTATTTGCACAGTTTTGTTTAGTTTGCACAAAATAACAAGCACTCTGTTTGAGATTTATGGCAATGTTCTTGAAGCTGAATAAACTGCAATAGCATCTGCCACACATTAGTGAATTACTGCCTATATTCCTGGACATATGCCAGTTGTGCAGCTAGCCTCATGACTAAGGATGCCAGTGGCAATCCTTCTTATTCTGTGTCTAGGCTGGACATGGAACTACCAAAATGAAGGCACCTTTTGGAGAATATGTTCTGCAGTTTCTTTTTTGCCTGACCTAGTGTAACAAAGATTAGTCAGCAACACAAGGTTGCTGTTACCAGGATACACTAGACTGTGGCTCAAAAATACCACAGTCATTGAGGAGGCTCTTTGTAGTTTTCATAGTTACAATTAACTCATTGTATTGGGTCTTGATTAATAAATCATTCTCATTTTTTCCCTTATCAAGAACAATGGAAAATATCTTGCCTTTTGTGTGTCAAGAAAACTGCCTTTTTGATCTCTTCTCTGCTGCAAGGATGAAACAAGAAAATATTGATAGCCCTGTGACTTGTGTATGTCTTCATATGCTGACCCACATGATCACTGAACTTCCTGTTTGTTTGCTATTGTTCAGTTGCACATTCAATTCCGACCCTTTGTGACCCTATGGACCATTGCCCACCAGGCACTTTTGTCTTCCACCATCCTCCTCAGCTGAAGAAATTTCTGAAGAGAGAACCATAATTGCATGCCCATAAGTAATTAATATTTCAGTCAAAGAACTATTTAAAGAATTCTGTCCAATATCTTTTATAACCAAGAAGACAAAAGAACAAGAAAGGCGGTGGGGGAGGAAACTGAGGAAATCTATGCCTTGGTGTATTTCATGATGTGCTGAGATTACTCACTGTTAACGTATTCATAAAGGCCTTTCAGAATATTGAAGGCTCTTCCCCTAAACTGCACAAAAGAGTGTCATATATGAAAGTACTATCATTCTGTTTGTCATTTAGGCCCTACTATTTCCTAATTAATTTTCCAATTCCTGACTAATGTTCTATAATTAGATCTATAACTCTTCTTATCATGAAGAATTTTATTATTTACTTAATGACAAGTTTGACTACCAGCTATTAAAATTCAGTGGGTTTTCGATCGGACATAAAAATATTTGAATCTAATCATTTTTGTTCTAGTTAGCTGGATTTAAATGTGCCCATTAACTCAAATGGTTTTGTGTGCATATGTTACCTTAGTTATATGGATCAATTTTTTGTTTCATTCTTCTTTCAAAGATATGTAATCAAATACCATTTTAAAAATACTTGAGAAGAGCATGAATACACATGGGCCCGAAACGAACAGCTGCAGAAACACAACAAAATGAAAATGGAGAGATTTTCACATCCCTAGATTCCATTGATTGCTGAAGCTAATCTTTACAGCTAAAATAAATAAATAAAGAAGGTCAAGTAGGAGATGAACATCATGGCTGAGAAGCCTTGGAGACTGGCTTGATGCAACACAATATTGTTTATTGCTGCTGCATTTATAATAAGAATAGCCATGATGATGACCGACCTACTGTAAGATGTAAATGAAAACAAAATTCACATAACACCATCTTTTTGGTCTCTTTGTGGTCAGACAGTTTTTCATTTAGTCTTTTGGATTAAGATTTATCTTAAAGTCTGTGCTTTTATTTTGTCTCAGTTTCTGATTTTCTCATTGTATAACTTATGTTGGCCTCTCAGAAACATTTTGTTGGGGAATGACAATAAAATATCATTCTTTTTTTTTGTTTTACTTTTTAAGAAATATATATACAGTATATGCAATCCATTAGGATTTTACAGTTCTCCTTAAGCTCCAATGGAGTTATCTGCATATTACAGGTACAGATATATTTTCAAATCTGTATTTTAGAGAAAAAAAGACATAGAAATATGTTTTGAAAGAAATATATTTAGAAATGTATGCATAATTTTCTCACGTTACGAAATTTGAATTCACACACTTTTTGAGTTGCAAATTGATATAGATATGAGATGGGATGAATTTGTGAGTGAATTAAGATAAAACAGAATACAGTCATGGGATTAGAATAGAACCAAATGTCTACTACTAGAGATAATATTACTCAGGGCCAGAATCTTTTTGTATAACTCTGCACTCATAAAGGAACATGAGAAGCAGCTATCACAATTTCCCAGCCATCATGTATTCAGACTCACAGCTAAGTGGTATGACCAGGATATAATCAGGCAGGTGACAGAAAGCTGGAACAATGGTACATATCATTTGCACAATTTATGGAGTAAAAGAGGAAACAAAGAAGGAGTATGTGGTACTATTAAATTCTGGGTATGGATTATATCTTCAGCTAGTCTGGCTGGACATCCTGCAATGGCAGTGTAGTAGACAGTACAGCCAGTAACTCAATGTTGGGTGTTGGGAGGTGGTAAATAACCTGACTCCCTAAAGGGACCAATGGCTATGGGTGGATGATCCCCTTTGGGTGGGGTGATAGTCCTCCTCAGTGGAGGAAATGCCACTGAAAACCATCATATTGAGCCCAATGGCAAAATGAGCAAAGGAGGAACAATTTCATTATTCTGATTCCCAATGGTTATGGAAGTGGAAGAGGCCATGCCAGATGGACTTGCTGTGAAGATGCACCTTATTTATATCTTCAAGGTTGTGGCAGTCCATTGCAGTCCTGATGTTAAATCCTGCACATCTCATTTCATTGGTGCCACAGGAGATGGCTCTGTGATCACAGTGTGTGTGTCATTTCATGGCAAGCTGGTATCCACCTTAAACAAATTCACACCACTGGCATTTTTCCTATTTGTACCACGAAAAATGTATACTCAGATACCTGTAGCAGACAATGATGATGATGACGATTGATGGGTCAAACATTGAAAAAGTAAGATGATAAACCAAAGTTTCTCCAAAGTTTGACATGGAGAGTAATAATCCTGTTCAGAAGCCAACATGCACATTTATTTTGAGGAAAGATCAGATCATGTGAACATCAAGTAAAATATATGGATCAAGTTATTTTAGGTGTGTGGAAAGAGAAAGTTGTATTCATGCTGTCCCATGAAGTGCTCTCAGCTAAGAGCTCACAAAAAAAGTACCATGTCTCCATGTTGCAAATAGTATTATGGTGAGTGGAAGAAATTTTCCTTTAACCAGAGGGTATCTTGGGTTCAAGGAATTGCTTGCATCTACTGATCTACAGATGGCCCACTGATTTTTGAAATGTAATATAGCCAAGCACAACAAAATATTGATTATCTAATTTTATGTAACTTCACTTGTAACTTCATTCTCATTGTTTGATGATCTACTTTCACATTAATACAGAATTATGAATTACTTGCTATGACATGTTAAATAATTAAAATGGAAACAACAGCAATGTTCCTCTATAAACATCCTGTTTTAGAGGCCCAGAAGGAAAGAAGTAGGAGAATTTTGGAAGATAATTTAATAAACATGTGCTGTTGCTCAGAAACATCTAAAGATCTGGTGGTGGTGAGGTGTGATGTAATGTTACAGTTTTAATAAACATGCATCACTCTTGCTTAGTTTTTCATTTAGCTGATACAGTATTACTCTTCAGAATCACCTGTGTTTTCAGGCAGAACATGCTCCAAAAACAATTCTTTGGTCCAATAAGCATTTTTTCTTTTTCTTTTTGCCATAACTCATATTCAGTTCAGTGGGAGCTGGTAAGGAGTTGGGACTTTGCACTGGTACAAGAAGAAATTAAATCATGCATACTGCCTGGTTTTCCTTTTTTGCAACTCAAGCTTCAAGTTGGAGAAGGGGAGAAATTGGTTGAAAAATGTAGTAATTAAACATTTAGGAATTCAACAGGTCATTTTCCTCAGGGGTACTCATTTTAAAGCCATTTTAAAAAATAGAAGGGTGCTGACCTCTCATCATAATTCTGCATAGCTCTTTGGCCTCTCCAAAGTTGAAAGTAATAAGGGTGGGCTTCAAATATTTCTTGTCTGCCCCCCCCAAGAGGCAGAGGGCTCCCTACTGTCAGATTCCAAGTATTTTCATTTCCCCTTTTAATCTTTTTATAAGCATTGCCAGTGTGTCAGTGTCTGACCACTATCATGACAATTTAGAGCTAGAGGTGGATTACATATCTATCCAGAAGTTGTAGAACTACAATACACATAATATCTTACTTCGGCTATGCTGATTAGGATTGTTGGGAGCAATGTCTGCAGGGTTGTTTGTTCCAGTAGCTCTGACTTAGGAAATGGCCCACTGGGAATGTCTTTCCCAGGTGTTGACAAAGTGAGGTCTTGAAAGGAATGACATATGACAGCGAAACTTAGGTTTTAACAGCTGTGGAAGAAAAACAGTTGCAAATAACACACAAACAATGGAAAGATCAATGCTCTGAATCTCACTTCTCAAAGTTTAAAAAAATGAGGCTATCAGGCAAAGATCACTGCTAAAAGATGCAATAACAAAATATCTGATGAGCAAATTAAGGCGGGTTGGCTATGTTGTACACCCAAGTGACAACAGATGGAGTGCCAGGATAATGAATTGGTATCCGAGAGATCGCAAAAGACCTAGGGGAACATCACCTGACAGATGGGAAGATTTTCTCAAGAAAAATGTTGGACCAACATGGAGAAGAACTGTCAGGGATAGTCCATTATGGACAGAAGTTGTGCGGAATGTCATTGCGGAGACATCTACTCATAGGAGGCCTCCTTGCTGAATAATGACTCCAAGGTATCCAAGGTAATACAGTGAGGGGAAAACAGCAGTTTGCATCAGCAAGTGGTGACCTGAGAGGGCCCCTGTGATTTAACAAATTGGTGAGGGCATTGTTGGGACATGGAGCTAACCTTTTTTCATTGGCCAGTGGTGGCTTAGTAGTGTTACAGTGACTTAGAAAATTACCCAATGAGAATAGTATCCTCATTGGAATCACATGGATGTTTGCACCCATGGTCCATTTTCAACAGAGTACACTCCTAGTGCAAACGGGCTACACATTTTTGTTGTAAATATGGAAGTTCAATCAATGTAGCATTTATGTACATGCAATTTATGCCCCACCACATGTTCCAAAGAAGATCCAATAAATGACCAAAATAAGGCTATTAAAGTAACCTGGTTCTGGGAAAAAAAATAGTCTAATTATTTTAACATTTAGTTTGTTTTGAATGTTACCCATATTTCATATATGCCAATAATTTCAAATTTTGCAATGCTCTAACATGAATAAAGAAAAGAAGCAGAATAAATATACCTGTTAGGGATGTGAAGAGAACCCAAAGTTTTCCCCAGGATAAATTTTTTTGCTTTTCTGCGCACCAATTTTTTTCATTTTACATAAAGGAACAACTTCTCTTAGTTAATTTCATTTTGGTTTTTTTATATTCATGTTTCCTGGCACTAATCCTAAAGCCCTAAAGAGTAGTGAAAGCTATTTTTAAAAAGCATAGAGAAGGTAACAAATAATAAGTCTACTCCAAAAGTAGACAACAGTATATTGAGTCCAGGGCTGTAATCAGGGGGTGGCCGAGGGGGGATCAGCCCCCTCCCCGGGGCAAAATTCGTGTGTGTGTGTGTGTGTGTCTGTGTGTGTGTGTGTGTGTGTGTGAGTGAGAGAGAGAGAGAGAGAGAGTCATTGTTAGCCCTCCTGCAAAAATATTTATTTATTTATTTATTTATTTAGATTTATGTTGCCGCCCACTCGCCATAGCAACTCAGGGCGGCTTACAGTCAGAAAACAACAACAACAACAACAACACAGCACAAACAGCTGAAATCCATTCCTCCTCCCGGCTAGAGGATGTTAGTCTTATCCTTCCCTGGGCAGGTAGAGCCCAGGATTAGGAAGTGGAAGCTTCCATCTAAAAACCTTAAAACTGTTAAAATTTAAAATTAAAATCTAAAAAAGATTAAAAACAGATTAAAAACACACTAAATGCTACAACTGCTAATTTAAAAAGTTGAAAAAGAGAGGGGCTCAGATCATCCAATGTGCTGGGGTCATTATACCTTCCGCACCCCAAATCTGTCCCCCCCAGCCATGTTTTTAGATTCTTCCTAAAGGGCAGCAGCTCTCTGGAGATTTAGCTCCATTGGCAGGAGGGTCCATAGGGCCGGAGCAGACACAGAGAAGGCCCTCCTTCTAGTGCCAGAGAGATGTGCCTCTCTGGCCGACAGAACAACTAGAGAGCCTCTCTGGTCCGCTGTGGTGGGAGAGGGAAAGTTCTTGGGGTGAAGTGGTCTCTTAAGTATCCCCCCCCAATATAGAATCCTGGTTACAACCCTGGTTGAGTCTTTTTAAGGGAGTTCTTCTTTGCTTCCTCTTTTACCCCATCAAGTGTCAAGGGATTATCACTCCTGTTAAAGTGATAGTTTCTGACATGATCATGTATGCACCTTTGCATACATGACCTTTAATATTTACTAATTAGTTTTAGGTTCTTGAGATTGTAAGTATAGCTATTTATTTAAAAATAACTCATAAAGGTCCAATTCCACCCTTAGATTGTATGCCAACATGGGGCCATTAAGAGAAACTAATTGAAAAAGTAACTTAGAGTAGACAAAAAAAAAAAGAGGTGGTAAAGGCAGAAGGTATTTTAGCCCTTTTCTCATCTAGAGTCTTTTACAGAAAAACCTCGCATAAAGAGTGCCTCGCTTAGAGACTAACAGACTTAAATAACAGAATTTTCTCTGAATTGTCGCCTCGCTTAACAACTAAAACTAACCAAAAACTCACTTAACAACTAAACTGGGATTTGCAACCCCACCCCCGCCAGAAGTCACAATTAGTCACTTACAATAGTGTTTCGCTTAAAGAGCAAATTTGCTTAAAGAGCAATCCTGTGGAACGCATTATGCTCTTTATGTGAGGTACCACTGTACTCACAATCATGTGTACATCCCCATGGCTTCTCTACTCATGGGGCATAAAACACACTTGCAAGTGCCTGATATTTGCAAATCCTGTACATTATTTAATGAGGAGTGGAACAACAACAAACAACCAATCAAAGCTGATGTCATTCCGTGGCAAGGCTCCTCAACTGGGGATGATTAATTGTTCATCTATTTTTGAAACCATGGCTATGTAGAAGGTAAAACAAGTGTCTGTCCATCAGACACAGCATCTGGAAAATCTTGACTAGCAAATTCATTTCACAAAGGGAATGGTCTATTTGAAGATCTTTGAGGACCTATCCTAGGAACTCATTTGAGTACTGCCCATGGGGAAAATGTTTTCTTCCTTTGAAATGACTATCATTCAGATTCAAACCAATACAATCATTTGCAAGGAGGGGGGCTTCTCCCCTTCCTTCTTTCTTTTTAGAAGTAATAGTTCTTGTAGAGGGTTATATGAAAATTGAAAACCCGCTTGAATTTAAAGTGTATAGTTTGTTTTTGGAATACTTTTATTTTCTGCACCATTTGTCCCTGGAACTCTTATGACAGGATAAGATGGAAATGTGAGGTTTTTTGCTAGTGAATCTGTAGTCAGCATTGATATTGCTTCTCCTTCTTTTAAAGCAGTGTTTTCCAAAGTGGGGCCCATGTTCCACAGGGGGACCTCAATTCCTAGAAGCCTAAGTCAGTACATTGGTTGATCAGTGCTTCAGGGAATTGACTTGGACTTCTCTATAAGTCCATAATCAAATATTGGGAAACACTACTTTAAAGGTTTAAATTCATTTCCTTCAGATAATGAAATATTGGTGGTTCAAGTGGCTAAGACGCTGACTGGAAGGTGGAGGATCAGCAGTTCGATTCCCAAGTACTGGAGGATGGAATGAGCTCCCATCTTTGTCTCAGCTCCTGCCAACCTAGCAGTTTGAAAGCAAGAAATTGCAAGTAGATAAATAGGGATAACTTCAGTGGGAAGGTAAACAGTGTTCCATGTGCTCCAGTGTCTAGTCATGCCTGCCACATGACCACAGAAATATCTTCAGAAGCAGACAGTGCTGGCTCTTTGGCTTTGAAACAAAAATGAGTACTGAACCCTAGAGTCGGATGTGACCGGCTTTTGAGCAAGATAAACCTTTACCTTTAATATGCTTTGGTTAATTTGCATATGATCTTACAGGCCAGTAATTCAGGTTTATAATTTCTTAATAGCACCAGATTTGTTGTACAATCTGTAATAGGCAGAAAATAGGTTTTTGTCTGGCTGATCTTTGTGTAGCTGGACATCCCACTACAATAATGGAGGAGACCATAAAGCCAGTGACTCAATGCCAAGTGTTGGGTAGTGGTGAATTACCTGACTCCCTACAGGGGCCAATGACTATGGATGGATGAGCCCCTTTAGGTGGGGTGATTGTCCCCCTCAGTGGAGGAAATGCCACTGGAAACCATCCTATTGGGCCCAATGGCAAAATGAGCGGAGGAGGAACCACTTCACTATTCTTATTTGCAATGGTCATGGAGGCAGAAGAGGCCATGACAGTTAGACTGGCTGTTAAGGTGCACCTTGTTAATATCCTAATGGCTGTGGCAGTCCATTGCAGTCCCGGTACTAAATCCTGCATGTCATGTTTCACATGTGCAGTAGGAGATGGCTCCATGATCGCAGCATGTGGGTCACTTCATGGCCAGCTGGGATCCACGTTAAACAAATTCATGCCAGTCACATTTTTCCTCTTTGTCTCAGGAAAAAATTTATACTCAGATACAAGTAGCAACTGATGATGAGGTCTCAATGTAAAATGGATGCAGGACTGTTACTGTGATTTCATAACATCTGGAAAAAATTTTCCAGAAGGGGGAAAGTTATCAATGTAAGGTGTTATTACCTGAGTGGTTAATGATAGTATGAAAGGGGAAAAGAATGAAAAGAATAGTCTCTTTAAGTTAGGACATGAAGGAAGTTAGTTAGAAGCTGAGGAGAGTTTAACTGAGGACATGAAGAGAATTAGTTACAACCTAGAGAATGTTAGAAGCTGAAGAAAGTGAGTTTTTTTTTACAGGGATATGGGAAAAAAAGGATTATTTTATTCTATTTTGTAACTATTTTTTTGAATTACTATTCTTGTTATGTAGTATAGCCATATTTTGACGTATTCTGAGGCGTTTTGACATTTATTTGTGTTTTTTAAATCACATTTTGAATATTGTTAGAAGCATCATTTTTGTGAAATATAAGGATTGAGATGCCTAAAGAACGTCCTTTGACAACAGGTTCAAATGCTACTCTATCTTTACTAGTTTGGATTTTGAACTACTGATCTACCTGGTCTGGTTATTGTGTCGATGTGTGGAGATTTTTCCCTGGCCACTGGATTCCACACTCTTTAGTGCAGCAGAGGTTTGGGCCAGGCTCCTAGAAAATGGTGGGGGTAGTAGAAAGAGGGGTGGATGGGATCTTCTTTAGTCAAATTCAGAGGATTTACTCCTAGTGTTTGCTTCACAATCTAGGTGCAGTCGTGTTAGTATTGCAAGGAAGATATTCTGTGCACTTACATTATGTCTGGAAAAATAGCAACAATAAAACAGAGCAACATGTCTTTCATCCATAGGCTTTACAGTAAATATGGGGTAAGAGAATCCTTAAGAATAGTTCCTCAAGAGACGGGGAATACTTAAGGATAATGAAAACTTTGTGGTACCATGCCTACACTGTTGAAGTAGGTGATCCAGGTTCAAATCCCTAATCAGCCATGAAATTATCAGGCTATTCTCTTTCAGCCTGACCGACCTCAGAGCAGTGTCATTACAAGGATAAAATCTAAAGGAAAGCCACATATGTGAGTGGGTTGTTGGGGAAAAAATAGAATTTAAAAAGGGCTACTACTAGCAGTAGCAAAATCATGAACAGCATGTCTGCAGCTTTTCTGGGCCACAGTTATTCATCATATAAGCATCAATCACTAGAATAATAATAAAAAATTGGTTATTCATCACAATGCCATACGAAAGAAGGGGAGAGATGTTCAAGCAAATGTGAAATTATTTTTGCAGTGCAATCCTACTCAAATTTATGATTTCATACACAGTAGCGTAGCGTGGGTTTCAGCTTCCCGGTGCATAAGCCAAATTTCCCGCCCCCTGGGCGGGGCATAGGATGCTGGCTCCCACTCCCGCTAGGGCTTCTGGGAATTGTAGGCCAAGAACACCTATATGCCCAAAAAGTGCTGCCCGGGGTGGGGGCCCCCATGGGTCCCCATGCTATGCTACTGTTCATACACACAATTCCATACTTGTAAGCACAAGAGAAACAGTAACCTTGTGAGGTTATTTATCAATTGCCCCCAAAACATATATTAAAAGTTGAACCTAGATGTCCATATGTTGAAGATGCTGAAATTGTTCTTTGTTTTTTCCGTTTGATTACACAATAACTTATAATAAGATTAGAAGCATGTCTCAGTTTTGTGTGCTTCTCAACCCTGCTCCCTCATAATGGACAGGGGGAAATTACTAATTACAGTTCTACGTTACAGGGATCATGGGAAAATCTTAGTTCATTCAAATACACAGGAAGAATTTGATGAAAGTTAAATTTTTGAAATCTGGTTCTAACTAAGATGAAGAAGTAGTAGACATTAGCTTTTGAGAACAAAGCCAAGATTTTCCCTCTCCAATAGGAAGAGGAAGTGGTATCAGTCTAAAATCAGCCTAGGTTGGAAGAAGGTCAGCAATAGGTTCAAACATTCCTTGTTTTAGTGTCCTATCAAATCATGATAGCCTAAAATGGAAAGACTGAAGAACTGAGTAACTATTCTTGATATTGTTAATAACTTGAAAGAAAGCATCTGTCACTGCCTAAATGAAGATTGATGGGCCCAAGACCTACACCCCATCACAAAACAAAGTCATTCTCAATATCCTCTTTGTCTGGGAAATGTCCAATATCACTAGCCATTTCAACATGCCTCAAAATTAAGACAACACATATGGGAAAACTATCTCTGCATAAATACTTTTATTGACATTCTGGTACTTCAGCTTATATTGAAATCAGTAGTGGAGAATATTTGCAGATTTTGCACAAATTATATTTGTCTGTGAAGAAGTTTTAAATAATAAGGTTTAGTTGGGGCTTATCGTGTCTGGGAGTCTTGATATTCATATTCAGTTATGCAAATGTTCTGATGTAAAAAAAATGAATTTCATTTGTATCAGATTAACCTACATTTTGTCCCTGGAAAAGGGTAAAACATTTCTGAGATCAAACCAGTTAATTTGTATTTCAGCTGGGATGCATTTAATTCAGTCACTGAATAATTTGTACATGGCACTTTTGCAAGTTTTAACCTCCTTTTAAAATATGTCAATAATGCAATATGTATGGTTGTTCTTTTATGTGCTTTTTTCTGATTAATGTATGTTTTGGGTTAATTTAAAAACTTGTGCAATAGCATGCAATCAGAAAGCCTTTTAAAAATATATTAAAAGGATTGAATAAATATGCTGATAATTTTTCTTTGTAAGATTTTTTTTCTACAGACAACATCACCTACACTGCCTTTCAGTTCACAGCTTTCAAGAATTGCCTAGTATTTATTTCAAATTCTTCTCATCTTGAGAAATAGACCATGCTGCAGAGTATCACATATGATACATAACAAATCAAACAGCTCCATCTATCTTACATCCCCTTTTTCTGTGTTTGCCTATACTCAGTAGCTAAATGAACAGAATAGTTCTTAATATGCAGTTGGAGGTCCATCAACATTTCTGGATGAGACTTTAAAAAATAATAAGAGAGTGACACCCAAGATATATATAAGTGATGTGTTTAAAAACTCTTAGCAAATTTAATGTCTATAGCAGGGTTCAACAAATATGTCTCTCCAGGTGTTCTTGGGCTTCAATTACCAGAAGTCTGAGTCAGTACATCTGCTGATCAGGGCTTCTGGGAATTGAAGTCCAAGAACATCTGGAGAGCCATGTTTGCTGATCCCTGCTCTAGAGCATTGC
Source organism: Furcifer pardalis (assembly GCA_030440675.1). Lineage (NCBI taxonomy): Eukaryota > Metazoa > Chordata > Lepidosauria > Squamata > Chamaeleonidae > Furcifer > Furcifer pardalis. The sequence goes on from CP126891.1 coordinate 173,025,835, forward strand.
CACATTAGCCTCATTCCTTGTTTTTGAAAGTGGAAAAAAGAATTCCCTGGGAAACTGTTAATGACAATAAATATCTTTCAGCAGTATCTACAAAGGTTTGAACATGACATTTCACAATCTCTAATCCCCCTCCCTCCAAAAAAATACCTGAGATCAATGGAGGTTCATGGCTTGTATCTAACGGATTTTCCAGGCTGACATTAAATTCACTCTACAGGGTGATCTGTAGCTGGTCTGGTCTACATTTGTTTTTTGGTGAACACACATTGCCCCGGTACAACGGAATGAGGAGTCAGACACGATATTTGGTTGAAAAACTGGGCCACTTTATTAACTTATCATCAACTTAACTCGTTTAACCATTAACGCTTCTAAACTGCCCTGCAACGGGCCGAAGTAGCACTGGTAAGGATTGTCTCATTATACTTACCTCAATTTATCATAATCAATTTACTTAAGTTACCGAATTAATGATCCCTTGTCCGAAGTCTCCTTGGAGCTTCTGACCCAAAATCAGGCAAACAGTTTACGGGATTGCAGTCTGTCCAGGCTGGCATTCCCTGTTCCCGGGCCACATTTCATCAGCCAGTGCTGTCCTTCTCTCTGTGCTTCGCACCACGCTGACTGATGAACTGCGTCCCCACCAGATTCGATAGACAAGGGATCATTAATTCGGTAACTTAAGTAAATTGATTATGATAAATTGAGGTAAGTATAATGAGACAATCCTTACCAGTGCTACTTTGGCCTGTTGCAGGGCAGTTTAGAAGCGTTAATGGTTAAGCGAGTTAAGTTGATGATAAGTTAATAAAGTGGCCCAGTTTTTCAACCAAATATCGTGTCTGACTCCTCATTCCGTCGTACTGGGGCAATGATCGCGCACTGGCGGGACCATCGTGCTGGCACGCGCTTTGCCTGGGCAACGGAGGGAGAGGAAGCGTTGGCGGCGAGCTCAGAGGACGGAGCCAGGCGCAGCCTTTAAAAAGGCTGCGCGCCTCCGGGAACTCACCACCTTTTTTCTAAGAGCAGGCGATGTGGCCGCGGTTTGCTCTCCCTCCCTCCCTATGGCCGCAGTGTGATTGTTAAAGGCTGTGCCTGGCTCCGCCCTCCGAGCTCGCCACCGACTCTTCCTCCCCCTCTGTCGCCCAGGCAAAGCGCGCGCCGGCGTGATGGTCCCACCGGCGCGCGATCATATTGGCTGCTGGATACTTCCCAATCTCACCCACCCTGCCCTTTTGAGCCCCAATCAGGAGATTCAAATTTTTCTGCACACTTCCACATATGCCATTCCCAGTGCCCATAGATGCTGTGAATGGCATATATGGGAGTCTTGTAGCTATCAAAGGTTGTTTCTGGTGTAAGCATCTGGCATGCTGAAGGACCTAACAAGCATATTGGATACTAAACACTTCCTCCAATCATCTACAAATTGTCAGAGGAAGTGATTTTTTTATAAAAAAAATCTTCTAAAGCAGCACTGAAGCAATGCATCACTTCATTTTAATTTTTAAAAATCTTTACATGTCTATTTATGCTGCTTATTAAAACTACAGAAATACAGACTTGCAAATAATTTTTAAAATTCAAACCATTTGTTGACAGTCAGGGGAAAGTGTTCAGTTAAACTGGAAGGGTCAGTTCCTATTCATACAGGAGGTAAAGGTAAAGGTTACCCTTGCTGGAAAGCCAGTTGTATCTGACTCTAGAGTTCAGTGCCCATCTCTGTATATAGCCAAAGAGTCAGCACAGTCTGCATTTGCACACATTTCAGTGGACATGTGGCAGGCATGCCTTGACACTGGCATGCACAGAATGCTGTTTACCTTCCCACCAAATTGGTACCTATTTATCTACTTGCAATTTCTTGCTTTTGAATTGCTAGGTTGGCAGGAGACAGGCACTCACTCCATCATGCAATATTCAGTTTTTGAACTGTTGACCTTCTGTCTCCCAGTCAGTGTCTTAGCCACTTGAGCTGGAGGCGGGCTGCTCCCACTGCTGACAGTTTTGACAGTCAGCAGTGGTGGTGGCAGCAGCAGTGATTGCACTTTGTCTGGGCTGCTCTGAGCAGCCTCTTGCATGGTCCCATCCCCTCTGCTGCCTTTGCCAAAGCCGATCACTGTGTTAGGGAAATTTTCAGAGCCTCCTGTGTTTCAAAATTCACAGTGCTGGAAGGGTAAACCTGGTGTGCTGCAGTGACATCATCCCCGGCATGCCAGGGGGCTCTCCTAGCATTGTGAATATTAAAACACAGGAGGCTCAAAAAATTTCCCCAATGTGGCGATCGACTTTGCCAAAGGCAGCAGAGGGGATGGGACCGAGCAAAAGGCTGCTCAGACAGTCCAGACAAAGTGTGATTGCTGCTGCCGCTGCTGCTGACATCAGGCAGTGAGGGCAGGTGGAGAGGCAGTCTGCGGTGTGTCTGGGTGCTCACCGTGGACTGCATTAATTATATGCAGGGGTCTAATTGGGGCCACAGGCCATAGTTTGGTCACCCCTGGCCTATAGCTATGTACTACAATGCATTCATTTATTTGGAACTCAAAGAACTCATTGGAAACACTCACACTACAATTGCCTTCTCACTCTTTCAATATTGTACTTTCTAACCTATGAGTGGAGAATAGCAGTCTCTTCATGCCCAGTGCTGGGCTGGAGAAATCCAGATAGTTTCTCAGGTGGTTGTAACAGTCTGACACAGCAGCATAGCAAGATGATTCCTATGGATAACTTCTGTAAAACAGGCATCTCAGAAAATAAAACAAAACAAAATAAAGTAAAATAAACACATGTCTTGCCATGTGTGAAAATATAGCAGTTAGTCTTTAAAGTGCCACTGTGTTTTTTATTTTACTTTATTTTGTTTATTTTGTTTTGTTTTGTTTTCTGAGATGCCTGAACCACAGGCTAACATGGCTACTATTCCAAAAAATTCTGTAAAACACAGACTAAAAATCCAGAGTAGATTCCTAAACCCTACGAAACTACAGTTACCATCTGCCACTAGTTTCTGTTCCTCCTTTCCTATGGCAAGATAAATCTTTCACTATTTCAGATGATTTATCCTAAAATGCATTGTGGGATGAGATGAATGATCAAATCCTATGGAGCTACAACAACATCACCTATCCTCAGTCAAAGCTGGTTGGAAGAATGCAAGGTTGGAGTCACAGCAGCCAAACTTGTAAAGACCCACCCAAAGAGTTGGTTTGTGGGTTGTAACCATGGGCTTCCAGGAACCCATCATTATTGAGTTGAGGCATCTGTCATGGTACACAGTCACATACATCATTCCCTGTTCGGGGGATTATATGGTAAAATGTTGTTTTGGAATGGCAGGGCAGTAAATTTGTGTTTCCTTTTTTAAAAGAAACGGTGCCCTGAAAGGGCATATGATGACAGGGAAATCTACAAATAAAGTGAAGGCCCTTGGCAAGCTGCCATTCTGACAGAATATTTTGAAATCATAAATAACACCACTGCACCCTATCAGAGACAATTATACTGCACTATCAGCTCCATTGTTTTGATATACTGAAGTCTTTGAAGCAAAAGAAATAGCTACCTGTCATCTCTAACAACAAGATGTTAATACTCTTGATCCCTAACCCCTCCCTAAGTCCAGTTTCTTGTGTTCAGCTCTTGCTTCTCTTATTTGCATGCAGTTTTGAGTTTCAAAATAGACAAAGAACTGACATACCGGCTTGAATAATAAAAGAGTACAAATAAATCCAGCTATGCACTTGACACATAGCAAAATCAAAACTGAATGCGGGCATCCATGATCAGGTGAACTGTCAAAAGAATTTGGAAGGGAAATTGCAAACACTTTGAAGATATTAGCAAAATGACTTCATTCTGCACATCCCTCGTTTACAGCTGGTGATTAAACGAATGAGATGTAAGCCAAGAAATTCTTAGTTCAAACTGCCCCTCAGTTGTAAAGACACTGGAGATTAACTTTATTAAAAATATTTTGGCTAGCATTAGGGCGTACTGTGAAGAGATCCCTGGTGAAATGCCTTGAATGCCCAGAAAAAGTTCTTTGTAAATTCTATTATTATATGTATATATTTTTTCAATTGTTCATATTAGAAGCATAATCTAACTACACATGTATAACTGCAACAGATTAATCTAAAATATAACCAATGCAGCAACCTTGCCCTTGTTCATCATGTGATACATTGTATTAGAACAAAGAACAGGACTGATCCCAGGTAATTTGGTGCTCATGACAAAGGAAAAGCTATCCTCTACTTTTGTTCCACAGATAGAAACTGAGTGGATGGACAATTGGACGTGCGGCCGTCGCAGCTGCGGCGGACGCGCGCTTTGCCCCGGCGCCGGGAGAGGAGACAGCGTCGGCGACGAGCCCTGGGGGCGGAGCCGAGTGCCGCCCTTATAAGGGTGGCACGTCCCCGGAGCTCGTCGCCAGTCTCCTGAATCATGGGCAAAGTGCGGCTGGGTCGAGGCTGCATCAGCTCATGGCTGCAGCAGCTCGATGGTTAAGGAGTTCATCTTGAGGGTATGTTTATTTTGTTCATCTTGTAGTGGCTTAGGGGTTAAAGAGCTCGCCTTCTTAGGTGGAAGGTCAGCAGTTCAGGACCTGCATACTGCATGACAGAATGGGCACCCGTCTCTGTCTCAACTCTTGCCAAGCTAGCAGGAACAAAGCAAGACATTTTCCTTTTAACCATTCGGGGCTCTGTCAGCGGGGATTACCGAGTGTCCTTTAATATATATATATAAAGAAAATTCTTCTAAGGGGCTTGCCTTGTTGCTGGGGCTGGCCTTGATTCCCTGTCTGCATTCTGAGGGCCCCGGTGTCGCAGTGTTTCAACTGCTGTACTGCAGCCCAAACATTGTGAGTGCGATCACGTCGTGATACCAGGTTACCTCACTGGCACTGGGGTGGCTTAATGGCTAGGGTGCTGAGCTTAAGGATTGGAAGGTATGGGTTCGATATTCAAGTGTGGCATGTCGGACCTTTGGGGGACATGAAAGGCACCTCATTTGGGCATCCACTGAGATGAGTTTATCCAGCTAAAATCAGTTCAAAACAAAGTAATTCTGTCATGATGTTTATTTAGTATCCCGAGGTTGGCCAGCAGAGTCCTCAGCAAAATGTTCAGGGGCAAAGATTTTGGGCCTTTGTTCTGTGCAGGGCCCTGTTTAGCTGCCTCATGGCTTTATAGGCCGGTGCCCCTGAGGCGGCCATTTTGTTCGGCCTGCCCAGGCCCTCCTGCCCTTCTTTAACTGCACTCCTGCGACATTACTCAGGGCCCATGGATCTGCAGGGCCCTGTCCTCGAGTCTGCCTGGCTAGTTTATTGCCGGGCTCAGCTACTGCATTGTACTGCAGCCTTTGGGTCCCGAGTTTGAGCCTGCCTGTAGTCAGCCCTGAATCACACTGCATAGTCACAGGTTTTTGGTGGCTTATACTTATGGTGTGCCAGTTATAGAAAGGCGATTTTATCACTGGTATGGCCCCTAAAGAATGAAAGTTAAAAAACATAAAATAAAATAAGAAGAAGCCACGGCCCGATGCCCTTGCAGTTTGCCCCGCAGGGTTAGCCCTGTGTTGGGATACCCAGCCGCAGTGCCCGGGGGCTGAGCCACCCCATCATCCCTGCACCCTGTGGGGTGTGGGGCAGCCTTGGAGCACACTAAGAATCCTGACTGGTTGCCAGGGATGCACCGGGCCTCCGATTTTCCATCTCCATCCACGGACGGTCTTCGGGTGCCGAACCTGCCACCTTGGAGGATGTGGGACCTGATCTGGCCCATGTTGTGTTCGACTGTCTGAATCCACTGGCACCTCCGGTTCCGGCCAGTCCAGCCGTGTGTGAGTATGTAGTTCAAGCTAGCATGCTCCCCATTCAATTGGCTTCTCCCACATATACAGTGCAGTGGCCCAGGAACCAGGTTGTTCTGAGCTTGATTCTGACCAGGGCTCAAGCCTGGGTAAGCCTCCCAAGGTCAGCACAAGGAGTACTCAGCATTTCTCAGGCTCGGTGTGACCGTTTACCACGGCCGCACAGGTGTCTACCACTTTTGGCCCTCCGGCCCTTTCCGGCCCTCAGTGGGCCTTAAGGTTCTGTGGGTGACACAGGGTCTAATTCAGTTCCTAGGGTCGGGAGGCCTTTTCGATGATTAGTCACTGCAACTTGGGGACTACCTCCTGCCTGCAAACAGACACCAAATCTGGTGTTGGGAGTACATGGATGCATTTGGCCTCCTGGACAGGGATTCCATTAAGGGGGAGTGTGATGAGGAGGATGACTGGGGTCGGGATTTCCCACAGTGGATTAGGTTCATTAAGGGCACTGGTCCGATGCGGTGGGGGTTCTTGGGGTGCAGGTTGAGTGCCTACCCTTTCCGCCCGGATGCCGCTTACTCCCTGGAAGGTTTTTCTTCCTTTGGCTTCCGGGACACCCCCATTTTAAATGCGTAGCCAGGATGGAGTACATTACTACAGCGCAAATCTCGATGAGGTTGCTGCAGCCACTTCCCTGCATCTACCTCAAAGTTTTCGCCACTCGGGCTGATACCCAATAAGGCCTTGATGGGTAGCAATTGCCACATCACTTGTCTTGACCTGAGGGCTCCTTAGCTTATGATGCTATACCGGCTGTTCTTTTGGATGTACGGTGTACTTCATTTGGTGAGGCTGTGTCTGTGGTACACTCTGGTGGTAGGGGTGCACTTTTGGCCAATTGCAACCTCAAGTGCGCACCTTGGCTCTGCACGGTGCATGCAAGCGACTCCAAATTGCTGGACTTTCCCCTTGTGGCCCAGTAGTTGTTTTTTTTTTTTTTTTTCAAAAGAGCTATGCTTCTCGGCCACCCAGTCCCTTCCTGCATTGGGCATTGGGGCACAGGGCATGTTCTGATGAGGTCGCCAACTAATTGGACGGCTTTTTTTGGGGGGGGGTGGGTTCTGCAGGTACGGGTGAGTGTATACATTTATGGCACTCGTTCCAGCAGCTCGCCGCTGAGTTGGTGGCCCTGTTGGCAGCGGAGAGGACTGAGGGTTTGGCCACTACCCTTACGTTTCCCTACTGCGGCCTGGATACGGTGGCCACGTCGCCTAACCTTGAGGTCTGGCCGTTCGTTTGTGGGAGTTTATGGGGTATCATTCTGGGGCTCTGACCTTTTTCTCTCTTCCAGCCTTTAGGTCCACTACGACGCACCTGTGTCCTTCGTTTATGGCATTTATTTTCAGGGCCGATGGGGTTCCGGTGCTTGGCCGCTGCCAGGGAGGGACGCTGGCATCATGCGGGACCTGACCTTCCTGGGAATTTTGCTATCATGGGTGCCATCTCCATTTGGGGGACAACAGTGGGCTACTCCCGTTGCCAGGTGTTGGTGCGACAAATCGGAGGTTGTATAGGTGGTTAACACCCAGACCTCCAGTTTGCCCCAGGTTATGTGACTGAGGTTTAAGGTGGTATTACAAGCACGCATTGTTACGGATGTTACCCTTTCAATCACTCACACCCTGTCATGGTTTTAGATGTCGGGTGGGGGTGAACCGGGCCAGGGGTTTTTCTTTGTCAAGAGGTACTTGCAAGGCACCCCGTTTCTCCTGCTTGTCTTCACCCCAATTTTGGGTGTGCCACGGTTTGGCTGCCGATGGACCATGGGCCCCAGTTCGTGGTCCACTTGCAGCGGTCTGGCCTTACCCCTCGCACCATACGGGGACGTTGCCATACTTGGCGTTCAAGGCTAGGGACAACGGTGTCCTCGTTACCCAGGGGGATTTTTGGAGCCGCAGTATTGTGGACTGCCGGGCCCAGGGAACGCGGCCAATGCGTGGATTCCCGGCATCCCATTGCCTTGCGGCGTTTGGCTGCAGCCTGGTTGTGTTACTGCCTTGACTCCTTGAGGTGCTCCTTTCCCACGGGGCCTCTTCGGTTGCTTCCTCCACAGCATTCTGGGTGGGGGAATTGGTCCCTACGTCCAGGAATGATTTCTCCCATGGGAGCTTCTCTCTGGCTTCTTCCCCACTCCATCATGGATATCTGCCCAGTGGCGGCCCTGGTGGGTGAATTACAGGTTCGCCCTGCGGGCTCTGGACATATAGTACTCTGCCGAGGGTCCCCGCCCCCCCATGTGTTTCCAATTCGGGAGGGTGACTGATGCGGCCCTTGAGGCTGAGGTTTATTACGGGGTTCGTTATTGCACCCGTGCATTACACATTGCGGCAGTGCCCACGGCTGCCTTGTTTGGCTAATCAGCAGCTGACCATGAGGAGGGGGTGTTGGGCTTCGCCCGTCCCGTTCTGGCGTGTGCCCCTTTGAAGCTTGATTTAATGCTGCCTCCTTTTTTCTCTTTCTTTTCTTGCAGGTCATTCACTTTATCCGGACGTGGCCCACGTCTGTTTCTTTGGCCGCGGCTACATTTACTGGGCAGCGCACATGCTGGAATGGCTCCTGGTGGGATCACCCTCTGGCGGAGGCACAGGCCCTTCCTCATGTGGAGGGGGTGCCGGGGCATGGTTTAGAACCAGCTCCTTCAATTTACAGCTGAATCCTAGCGGGTGCCCCTGCATGATGGCATCTTGGTCCACATTAGTGGCAACTACCGGGGCCGGCACGCCGGCATTGACCTGGCCAGGGCTATAAGCTGTTATTTTCCTTGCTGCCCCACTGAGGGCCTGGGACCAGGTTTATGGGGTACAGTATGGTCCCTCACGCTGTGTTCCATGTGGTTGGTGAACCCAGGTTGATAGATCGTGCCTGGCGAGGTGTTACCATGGGGTTGGTGAACCCTGGCAGATGGATACACCCCAGCGGGGTGTTAACATGGGGTTGGCGAACCCAGGCGGATAGACCGTGCCCGGCGGGGTGTTATCAGCTCCGTGGTACGTTTCTTTCCAGAGGAGGCCCTTGGCACGATGGTCGGCACATGGAGTGACGATTTGCTTCCCCGCACCTCTGCCGCGGGGACGGTGTCTCTCTTTCATTGAATGGCATGGCCTTATTGGGGCCGCTCTGCAGCAGGGCCGGTTGACCGAGTTGTCAGTCTGGGGGGGGCGGTGTGTAGTTTCACTCCCCCCCCCCGTGTGGCGGGTAGCACTGGTAAGGACATGAATATGATCCCTAGAGAATCTGGTTGGAACGCATTTGGTCGGTCAATTTGGCTGCCATCCCAGAAATAACAATTGGAGGCCGGATGAAATGCGGACCATGAACTTGGGAATGTCAAGCTCGGCAGCTGGCAGCCCCAATTAACAGTTCACCCGATTTAGGTCAGAAGTGAAAGATGCAGAGGAACACTTCTGACAGGGATCCTTAGAAGTAAAATAAACTAAATGAGTTAAAGGACAGCCAACATTGTGGGTTGGTTGATTAAGATATCGGAGATCCTTACCAGTGCTACGTCGGCCTGTTGCAGAGCAAGTTATAAAAGTTATAAAAGTTAATACAGTTAATCAGTTGATTAAGTTATCAGTCAATAAAGTGGCCCAATTTTTACAACCAATGAAACTGTTGTCTGTCTCCTCTGTACGGGCATCCTGGGGCAATGGACGTGCAGCCATCGCAGCTGCGGCGGATGCGCGCTTTGCCCCGGTGCCGGGAGAGGAGACAGCGTCGGCGACGAGCCCTGGGGGCGGAGCCGAGTGCCGCCCTTATAAGGGTGGCACGTCCCCGGAGCTCGTCGCCAGTCTCCTGAATCATGGGCAAAGTGCCCCACCCTCCCTCCCTTATGTAGTGTGATAATTTTTTGGTCGCTTCGGGGCCGGATGGGAATTTTTGCTTGGGACCTGATTGGCCGGTGGTCTCTTGTAGTTTTCGCCCATCCCACACTGCAGTGAGAGGTCGAGCTTGGAGTGGTTTTGGTCACTTTTGGCGGGTAGCACTGGTAAGGACATGAATATGATCCCTAGAGAATCTGGTTGGAACGCATTTCGTCGGTCAATTTGGCTGCCATCCCAGAAATAACAATTGGAGGCCGGATGAAATGCGGACCATGAACTTGGGAATGTCAAGCTCGGCAGCTGGCAGCCCCAATTAACAGTTCACCCGATTTGGGTCAGAAGTGAAAGATGCAGAGGAACACTTCTGACAGGGATCCTTAGAAGTAAAATAAACTAAATGAGTTAAAGGACAGCCAACATTGTGGGTTGGTTGATTAAGATATCGGAGATCCTTACCAGTGCTACGTCGGCCTGTTGCAGAGCAAGTTATAAAAGTTATAAAAGTTAATACAGTTAATCAGTTGATTAAGTTATCAGTCAATAAAGTGGCCCAATTTTTACAACCAATGAAACTGTTGTCTGTCTCCTCTGTACGGGCGTCCTGGGGCAATAAATTTTGCTTCCTCAAAGACTGTAATTCAAAGCATCCATTCCAGTTTAGTTGATGCACCACAGATCATTTGGCACACATTGGTTTATCCTCCAACATCTTGCTTCCACCTCACAAAATCTATGTCAACTGATCTGGAAAAGGTGTCTTTAATCCTTAAACCAGTAGTTCCCAACCTAAGGACTATGGGCCAGATCCAGGCCCCTGTGCCATTTTATGTGGCCCCCACCCCTCTAAGGGCATTTGAGAAACAAAATGGCTACCCCTTTGAAGCTGTTGGGACAAAATGGCCACACCCATTGTGCAGGCAGGGCAAAATGGCCATGTGGCCCTTGAAGCTGACTGAGAGAGCATGACCTGGCCCCTGGTATGAAAAGGTTGGGAACGCCTGCCTTAAACTCTTATCTGTTTCACTTTTCTGGATTTTGTAGCTGCTGTGTTCCTGCCCAAATGTAATATTGGATAGCTTGTTAAAGTTTAAGATTGAGGGATTTATAAAATTGTGGCAATATATTTTTTAAAACTGCACAAGGGAAAAGAAAGAGTATTATAAAGTTCTTTAGCTAGGTGACACATTTACTGGAAAATAAATTGCATATGCTGAAAAGCAGAATTTCTTTATAAAAATGTGGCATTTGGGGAGTTTATCTAAACATCTTCATTGTTTATACTTGCTTTCATTTAAAAGAGGGAGAGAGGATGAGAATGAGAACAAGATGATTTAGTCTTCCATGATGTCTGTTGCAGTAAATGGGCCTAATTCAATAAATTAATGCAAATAGATCACTATTCTACCACAACCATCTGGAGGAAAGAAAAAAAAACTACTGGAGGAGCTTCCAGAAGTCACTTTTAAGATGCTTATTTGAGTGGTGTTTTATAGTGTTCATTTGCTGCTCTGTTATTCATACTTTTCACATTGGCTCCTTAGACTCTCATCATTTATGGCAAGACATGTGTTTACTTGTCCTAACAATTCCATTAGACTTTGCCATCTGGCATATCATGGTCTAATCCAGAGCAAAGAAAGAGGTGGGAATCAGGTAACTCAATGTTGTCTCTTGATCTGATAATATCTCACCCAACTACTTTCCTGGAGGGGCGCACAGAATCTTCAGTAACCTTTCATCTTTTCCTTGCCACACAAGTCAATTGACTTCTTCTGTCAGTTCACTCTGCTGGGCCTGCCTATGGAGGATGATGTTTGCACAGTAGAGTGCCACCAGCTCTACTAGCAGCTCACTTGTAGCTATTACTATTATCTCATGGGCCCTGCCAAACCTTCTCACTGTTTGACTACACAGGGAGGTTGATGATGGTTGAGTAGGAGTTTTCTGTACCCAGATGCTCAAAGCTTCCACTGCTGAGATTGCTGTCATCATTCACACAGAAGATGATCAATAATCCCCAGAGATCTGAAATGCAAGAGTTCACATTGCACCTAAAATCATGGTATTTACCAGCTGGAGTAAAAAAACTCCCCTTCAATTAATATTTCCCTCCACCCTTCCCCTCCATCTGTGAACCTCTTCCTTTAAAAACATGGAAAGATGACAGAGTGCTGAATTGACGTAACAATCTGTCATCCTAGTGCAGTGTGTGGGTGTGAAAATCCACATGGGGAGAAGAAACAGCTGAGTTTGTTTGTAGGGGTGGTGGGCAGCAACTGAGTGAATGGCACTGGAGCCAAGCCATTTTTGAAGATTGGGATGAGATGGAAGAAGGCAAACTTGAAGCTTCACCAGAAGTGACAGCTCTGGCTAAGCTTTCCATGCACAGGCAACCGTCTGCAATGACAGCCTGGCAAATTCACACAAAATGATTCTTTACATTGGGATAAGGGATCAGACATGTCAGAAAATGGACAAAAGCAAGGCCTGCTGAATTGGGGCAGAATAACTTACTCTCTTCCAGCTGAACAAAAAATAAAATGTTATCCAATGAAAAGAGACTAGGTCTACCTGTGTTTATTTTATACTTTGTGTAGTCACTAGTAAATACAGTACTGTACTTTGATTTCAACATTGTCAACTCTGATGCAAACTATGTGGTAGATCACCAGTGTGCTTGTGCCTTCAGTCTAGCCATCTTTTCTACTCTGACCTCACTGATTGGCCTTGCCATTATTCACCCCTGTTTCTTAGGTAGTTATACCATTAAGTAACAACAGCAACAGCAACTTGAACAAAAACTACACATCAAGAGGGCCCTCCTCTAATCTTGTTCATCTTAAACCATAACCTTCTGATGTCAAATTGACCAGGAAATGTAGATAACCATTGACCACTGAGTTCATATAAACCTCCAGATTGTGGGTGGCTGGTGGAGGGGAGATCACACTGGTATGGAAAATAATAGTTCAAAATTAATTGATGTAAGTGTATGGGAATTTTTGAAAGGTTTCAATAGTATATCTTATTTCTTATAAATTAGCAATTATGATTATGAGTAATTTAAAAAAACAGCTGTTGGGTTAATTCTGGAGATGTAATTATATTGCATGTATTTGAATCCTCCTTGAAAATAAGATTTTTCTTTAAAAAAATTAACAAATCCCCAACAAAGTCTTCTGTAGATCCAACAGTGTATTACTGCCTAGCACAGCGTGAATACCAGTATGCCAATAAATAAATAAAACTATTTTTTTTAAAAAAAAAATGTGCCCCATTCCAGAATGAAGTGAATTTCATTTGGGTTTTTTTCCCTTAAAAAATGACACATAATAGAAATTAAAGGAAACAATTTCTGAAAATCAAAAATGAGAAGTTCCTGTTCTCAGGAAATTAACATTATATTTTATATTCTCTCTCTCTGTCTCTCAAAGTTAACAAGCAATGTTCCTTTCTTTGAGAAGCTATCACATCTCTATCAAGACTGTCCATCTTCCTTCTCTTTATTGAAATGTTTAGTTGACTGACACACACTTCACTGATAGGAAAAGAAAATCACCGTGTTTCATCACTCATTTCAGAGACAAGCAAAATACAAAGAAGGAAATAAGGCTTCACTTTTTTAATCTCCCTCTGAAATGTTGCATTAATACCACTTCATCCTCCTTATTTCAACTCGTACTGCAAATTCAATTAAAACCCCTTTGCTTATGCACAAGAGCCATACACATGGGATTGGTGGAATTTACCAGCCCCACATTCATAGGGTGTTTATTTTATTTGCAATACCCAGTCATGACAGAGCGTATTGACATTATTGGACCATTTACTGGCATTTTAAATCATGGAAATAGAAGTACAATAGCTCATGTATATTTGGATGCATTTATTAATTTATTTACTCCATGGAGTTCAAAATTGCACACATGGCTTCCTGTGCCTATTATTGGCCCCTCCAAAAACAAGCATATTAAGTTAGTTAGCCTGGATAGTACTTTGATGAATAGCCCAATAGTCAAAACTTTCCAGAAATCCCAGAATGTATTTTAACCTATTTTCCTTTAAATGAGTGAAACATATATTTGTGTACAAATGATATTTCTAAATTATCCATCCCATTTGGCTTCAGAGAAATCAGTAAAACAAATTAACTGAATTTATCCTGAGGAAATAGGTGTGTTCGAACTTTTTCTTAGAGATGTGTTTTATCAGCAATAGATGCAGCACGATTATGTTCTTTCCTCATTCAATAATTTATTTTATTTTCCACTTCTTTTTCACAAGATCAGGTGGCAAAGATGACAAATGTGCTGGAAACCTCCAAGTTAAAGTTTTACTTTTTCTACGAAGTATTGAAATGGTGGTGGTGAGGGAGTCATAAAATGATGGAATTTTTTTTAAAAAAAGTTGTGCCAAGCATCCTTCTATTACTAGAGAAGAAGAAAGAAACACCTCAAATTCTTTCTCATAGAAATAGTTTTTGATAAATTTTGAACCATTACTTGTTGTCATACTTTAGAATTCCAAACTTTCCTGAGGGCCTCCAAAATATCTTCTCAAGAAATCATAAAAATGCATTTTGTTTCTACTGCAAATATTTGTATCTCCTTCTCTATAACTATATAATAGGTGTAAGAGATACATTGTGTTTAGAGACAGAAAGAAAGGCTCAGATGAGTTTTGGGCCATTATTATTATTATTATTATTATTATTATTATTATTATTATTATTATTATTATTATTATTATTATTATTATTATTATTATTATTATTATTATTATTATTATTATTATTATATTTATATTTATATTTATATGTCATCCCAATTGCTTATAGCAACTCTGGGCGGCTCACAACAAAACAATACATCACAGTTACAATATCAAATAACAAAGTATCAAAAGCAAGAACATTTCCAGGAATTCCCAATCAAAGTTACAAAATGAGTGGGAGTCACAATGAAACAATATACCACAGCTACAAATATCAGATAACAAAATATCTGATAATAAAACAATTACAAAATACTATATCAATACATCAAAGCATTTCAAAAAAACATAAACAGAGCATCAAAACAACAATACCCCAGTCTCTCCAACCCATGGCAAAGTCCTGTCTCACGGAGCTGCAGTGGCCCTCTGAACCCTGGTCCTGGGCTGGAGGACATGATGCCGGAGCAGGTGGAGGTCTCGGCATCTGGCGGTGCAACGGCCTCCCCACACCGTCTGCATGAGAGTCTGAAGAAGGGCAGTGGTGCAAAAAGTCTAGTGGTTGTAATAGAGGCAGCGGCAAGGCGGTGTCTTTATGGATGGATGGTGTCACTCACCTGTTCTCGCTTCTCCCAGCTGGCCGGCCGAGAGAAGAGTCTGGTGGTGGACTCTTTTGGCCTTCAAATTCCCAGATTTTATTTTCCAGTGAAATTGTTTTTCATTTTTCTGCATAATTTTCAAGACATTTTGAATCAATTTTTTGTTGACCCTAGCTGGCCAACAATGCTGTTATTTATTTCCTATTAGAAATCTGCATGAAATTTAAAATCTTTGTGGCAGAAGTTAAATTATTATGATTTTTCCCTGCTGGGCTTTCATTGAAGTGAGGAAAAGTGTGAGGCACAGGAAAAAAACTTTTGGCATTGGAAAAAGTAGATGATTATAAGTAAGGGTG